>JABWTJ010000107.1:0-629765 GCA_016801875.1 Solanum sitiens
AAGACTCCCTAGTTGAGGTCCCATCTGTTGAGCCCTCATTCCTGGGATGTCTTAATGTTAAGTCCATGATTCCAAGGTCTCATGGCATACTAATGAACGAAATGAACAACGTTATGTGTTACATGAATTATAATATGTGTTATGTGTACGCTGTTGTGTGCTGTGTGCAGAATGTTAAGTATGATGATGTATGTTATTCTCATGGCATAACTTTCCTATTCCAAATCTGGAAAGCCCACTGACTTTCCTAATCCAAATTTGGAAAGCTCATTGACTTTCCTAATCCAAATTTGGAAACTTTTCTAATCTCAATTTGGCAAGTCCACTGACTTGACTTCCAAAAATCATGTTGTTAGGAAAGAGCTATTCTTTCTCATGCATGTCCTTGGTGTGTGCTTGCATATACCCATACTTAGTACAAGTGTGTACTAACCCTATACAAACTCTACTATTTTAGGTGCAGGCACAGGTGGACGATAGAGCTACAGGATCATCGCTGCAGTTATCCGGACGTCCAACATTCATCCGGTTTTGGTAGGTCCTCATGCTTTCGAAGATGCTACTGTTTTATATTCTAGCTTAGTTTTAGAGTTGAGCTAGTGGAGCATGTTCCACTAGCGTTTCCTTCCTATTTTTATTCAGACTATGTATTGGTGCCATTTTGGCAATTATACGCTTAATAAGAATTGAACTATTTCTTTCAGTTGCTTATCTCTTAATGTTAGATGGTTGATGGTGAACAATTACGTATAAATGAGAATGTTTTTATAAGTATGTTAAGAAACAAAAAGTTTCAAATTTTCTGCTAAAATTAACCTAGATGAAGTAAGAATGACGTAAGTAGGCTTGTCTGCGACCTCTGAGAGGTGAACGACGCCGGTCTCGTCTGGGGTATAGATTCCAGTCGTGACATCCATATTATCATGGAGCATCGCAGACCGACATTCCTCCTTCAGGTCTCCATTGATTCCTGTGAGGAACCTACTCATTTCATCCCTGTTGTCCGAAACCAGGGAAGTAGCATACCTGGATAATTCAACAAGCCTCAGTACTCTCCTAAATCTTGCTATTAAATACTAAGGAAAGTAATATACCTGGATAGCTTAACAAACTTCAGGGAATACTCCATGACTGTCATGGATCCTTGTTTAAGGTTGATGAACTCTTCAACCTTGGCTTCTCTCATCTCCCTGGGAAAGAATCTCTCCAGAAATGTTGTCTTGAACAGCTCCCAAGTGACTGGCACTCCACCTAAGCACGGCTATCTTGCCATATCTTGCACCAAGTCTGTGCAACATCCTTGAGCTGATAGGAAGCCAGCTCAGCCTTCTCAATATCAGTGGCCCCCATAGCCACCAGGATCTTATGAATCTCATCCACAAACTCCTGGGGATCCTCTGATGTCCTAGACCCGGTGAAAATAGGAGGATTCATCCTCGTGAAATCCCTCAGTCTGTCAGCCATGCTACGAACCGATGGGTTCTCCCTCTGAACATCCTGTCGGTTGACCTGGGCAGTCATAGCTTGGGCCTGCATAGTAATGGCATGTGCCATTTGGGCCAGAGATGCCCTCACCTCAGCATCAGTCAACCCAGCTGGGTTAACTGGCATGGCCACTCCTTCAGCTGGAGCATAGGGTAGATCCTGATTACCCCTAGCAGATGCTCCTCCTCTCCTCTGACCATTTCCTCTCCTAGTGTTCATTTTCTGGAAAAACAAAAAGGATTGATGTTAGACACGCTCATAACACCAAGAATTCAGACATTCAGAAAAGCACTATAAGATCAGAAGAAGGGAAATTTTCCTACGCATCATGTAGTCTCTAATTCAGGATAGTGGTGCATTTCACTACCATGACTTATAAACTACTCAATGTGGTTGATGTGAACTTATTATTTTCGTAATTTAACCTAGTGCTCTGATACCAACTTTGTCACGACTGTAATCTAGACCCCAGACGAGACCGGCGTCGTTGACCTCTCAGAGGTCGCAGACAAGCCTACTTACGTCATTCTTACTTTACATAGGTTAATTTTAGCGGAAAATTTGAAACTTTTTGTTTCTAAATATTGCTTACTAAACAATTCTAGTACATTCGTAATTTGTTCACCATCAACCATCTAACATTAAGAGATAATCAAATGAAAGGAATAGTTCAATACTTATAAAGCGTATAATTGCCAAAATGGTACCAACACATAGTCTGAATAAAAACAGGAAAGAAACGCTAGTGGAACATGCTCCACCAGCTCAACTCTAAATCTAAGCTAGAATATAAAACAGTAGCATCCTCGAAAGCATGAGGACCTACCAACTCCGGATGAATGCTGGACGTCCGGATAACTGCAACGATGATCCTGTAGCTCTATCGTCCACCTGTGCCTACACCTAAAATAGTAGAGTTTGTATAGGGTTAGTTCACACTTGTACTAAGTATGGGTATATGCAAGCACACACCAAGGACATGCATGAGAAAGAATAGCTCTTTCCTAACAACGTTATTTTTGGAAGTCAAGTCAGTAGATTTACCAAATTGGGATTAGGAAAGTTTCCAAATTTGGATTAGGAAAGTAAATAATCTTTCCAAATTTGGATTAGGAAAGTCAGTGAGCTTTCCAGATTTGGAATAGGAAAGTTATGCCATGAGAATAACATACATCATCATACTTTTCACATTTGCACACAGCACATAACATTTACACATAGCATATATCATATAACATACAGTACATTTTGCATGTAGCACATAACTTCTTTCATATCATTCATTCATATGCCATGAGACCTTGGAATCATGGACTTGACATTAAGACATCCCAGAAATGAGGGCTCAACAGATGGGACCTCAACTAGGGAATCTCCATTAGCAAACACAGAGTCTGCTTGATTCATTCATACGTACTTCATTTCATTTCGTTCATAGGCCAGTGTGAAAACTAGCTATACCTAGGGTGTAGTTTACGACTTTCATCGGGTTTGCTGTACAATGATCAAGAATAACCTAGTGTTATTACCTGAGTCTAGCTCACCTCTTGATTATCCTATCCTAACACCTTTGGTATCGTTCATTTCATTATGTGCATCATTTGAGGCTGGCCTCATTCATTCATTGGGAACTTTAACTTTAACCGACATAGATCATGTGAGCATCATGAAATCCAGTGTCTCCCCCACACCGAAAAGAGGTGTAATCACCAGCCAAAGTGACCCAAAAACATGCTAGCGTACATGGGACTTTAACCCCGCCAGATCCCTATATTGGCAGTATAGGTTCGAAGACTAGGAAATATAAGGAGACCCAAAGCATTCTTTGAAGCAAAAATTCCGGTAAATCAAGCCTGCGTAGAATACTTGACTCGGAAGGATCTCATAATTTAATTATCCATGACTGTTTATGTCTCTAGCATGACCACTTGATGAAATCTGGAGGGAAGTGGCAAAAGCTTTTTTCCTAGCATTGAACCTTACTTCAAAGACTGGAAAGCTTACAACACAGGTAATAGAGCGAAGCCTTAGGCTGATAAACTGATTGAAGGCAGACCAAGAGCATTACCTACGAGGATTTATTAGGATGGCTCAAAGACTTATTCGGTCTTTTCCTCAAAGGCGGATACGATTGAATTAGCTTTGGACTACGCTCGGTGAAATAGACATGTCTGTGAAGATGCGGACTACCTGCACCTAGACTCAGGGCCTATTCCCTATTTGATTCTCTAGGCTAGTGGTCCCTTTTTGTCTGGCCATGAATAGTGAGTGGGACCTCATGTTCGCCGGGTAGCCATATTTGCATGGAATTACATCACGAAGAAAGGCCGAGTGGAAGGGGGCAGTCTCCTCTCTCCTTCGGACCCTCTACCTCTACTTCCCTTCCGCTCATAAACAGCGCTGCATACTTCAATGAGAAAGGAAAAGAGCTTTGTTGCGTGCTTCTTCGGGTGTGGTTGCAAGATCTCGCTTTCCGTTCGCAGTCCAAGGGGTTGGTTTACTTTTGGGCATGCTTCGTTTGCTTTGCTCTTCTTCTTCGGACACATTTGGCATGGTGCTAGAACCTTGTTCAGAGATGTTTTTGCTGGTATTGAGCTCCATATATATTTTTCTTTTTATTTTTCGCTAGGTTGAGGGCATTGGCAGTGAGGTCGTGGGATCGACCCCCCACAGCTTCTCTTGCTTTAATACTCATTTTCGCATCTTCTATTTCCATCCTTGAGGTCATGGGTTCGATTCCCACGCCTCACATCTTTTTATTTTCTTTATTCTCCCTCTTTCTTGCTTCCCACGAGTCATGTGTTCGAATCCCCCCATCCCCATTTTCCTTATTAATTCATTTCGTGGGCAGCAGCTAAGGGGTTCAAATCCCCTTAGCTCCATTACATTTTGTTTTTTAAAATTTCAGCCTCTTGGTCATGTGAGGTCTTGGATTCGATTCCCCTTGACCTCACCTACTTTAATCCCTTTTAAAACTCTTCCAAAATTCCCAGAACCTGCCCGAAACCAACATCACAAGCTGGAAAATTTGATTACCTTTTGTAGCCTATTTTCTCCACTTTTTAACGTTAAAAGTTCATGCATTTGGAGTAGTGTTTAGTGAGTCCTTTAGGTGCATTTTCATGGAAATATTTGGCCAAGAATTTATCATTAAATTCAGCCACATTACACTTAAATGAACATCATCATTTACATAAGTTTACACACTTAAAATGACAACCAAAACCATATCAAACTTGAAGCCATAAATCAAAACTTATTTACAGTAAGTTTACAGTAAACTTTTTTCACATACACACACATATTTTCGGCAACAAAGCTTGTCATTCATATGATTCCAAATACATGTTCATGAACATATTCATCACGAAAACACATTGCAACACCTAATTTCTACCAGCAAACATACCAACCTATGATTTGATGGGAGCTAATGACAAGGATATGCAACGGGGAACAACTTAGTTTTCGGATTAAAATCGTCTCAATCCTAAGGGTCTCTTGGGAAAGGGACCAAGAGTAAGAAGACCCATACCTTTATTTTTTTCTTGTTCAACCACGAAATTGCTGCCCAAATCCTCTCCAAAAATCAGTCCAAGTTCAACACTTCAACACCAATCGACGGAAGACTCCTCCCCTTTGCTTAAAGTGATGGATATATGTTGTTTTCTTAGATTTTTGGTATGAGTTCTTCAAGTGTGAAGAACTTCAATATATTTTCTGTTTTTGAACTTTTTTTTGGCAGAGATAAAATGTGAGAATGAGTGGTTAAACATGAGAGAGAGAGAGAGAGAGTGAGAGAGAGTGGCTTAAAATTAGGAGTTTTAGTTTGGGAATTAATCAAACTAGGACTCCTTGTTAAACCTTTAGTTAAAATCTGATTTTTCTTTTTCTTAAATCAGCTAATATTTACTAATTAATTAATAAATTTATCCATTTAAATAAAAACAAGTTAAATCATTGCTTCCACCTAGGTTCGAACCCAGGTGGAGCAAGACTTCACTTTTAGAGCTCACATTCGGCTCTCTCTCTCAAAATTGCCCTTCCATTTTATTAAATAATTAATTATATATATATTTAGGGTAAATACGATATTACCCTTAGCCTGGTAAAAGATCATTTTACCCCTAGACCTTCAAAACTTAAAATTTCATCTTTTTAAGTCCGGTAAAGAATCCTTCGATTAAATCTTCATTTTCGAGAGCCTTACTTGGTTGGTTCCAACCTTTCCAAGATCAATTAACTCCCCAAGTTAGTTGGCTTGGTCGTAGTAAGGGTTCTGAGGTATGGTTCTACGCGTATCAGTCTGTGCAAACCTTGGTCTAATCGCAAGCATTCTTGACAACCTAAGTCTTGATCCTATTCATTTTTAGGGTTGTTACAATGAATGTATTAGAAATGATTAGTAAGTATGTTAAGACACAAAAGTTTTAAATTTTCCGCTAAAATTAACCTAGCTGAAGTAAGAATGATATAAGTAGGCTTGTCTGCGACCTCTGAGAGGTCAACGATCCCGGTCTCGTCTGGGGTCTAGATTCTGGTCGTGACATTAGATTTAGGCTTTAGCTAGTGGAGCATGTTCCACTAGTGTTTCTTTCCATTTTTATTTCAGACATTGTATTGGTGCCATTTTGGCAATTATACAATTAATGCAGTATTGAACTATTTCTTTCAGTTGATGATCTTAATGTTAGATGGTTGATTATGAACATTATGAATGTAAGTAGAATTATCTTTATGCATGTTAAGAAACAAAAGTTTCAAATTTTCCGCTAAAATTAACCTAGATGAAGTAAGAATGACGTATGTAGGCTTGTCTGCGACCTCTGAGAGGTCAACGACGCCGGTATCGTCTGGGGTCTAGATTCCGGTCTTGACAAGAAGTTCCTCCTTGAGATAACCAAGTTCATCCACAAGACCAAGATCAGTTCATTCCTCCATCTATGAAAGATGGAGAGATAATTTCGGCATTTGTGACTTTTGCCCAAGCCATGACCACCCAAGCTCAAGCCATGAAGGCTAAAGCGAATAGGGAGATTGGACATCGTGTTTAACCAAATTCTAGCACCACGGCTTCCCACTTGAGGGAATTCACTCGGATAAACCCTCCTATGTTCTATGGGTAGAAAGTGAATGAAGATCCCCAAGACTTCATTGATGAGCTCTATAAGATTCTTCATACGATGGGATTGACTGCAAATGAAAAGTCCTAGTTACCTTTCTACCATCTTAAGGACGTAGATCAAATATGGTACACCCAACGGAGAGAAAATAGGGCTTTGAGAGAGGGTCCTATCACTTGGGAGGTGTCTAGAAAGGCTTTCCTTGATCATGCTTTTCCTAGGGAAAAGAGGGAGGCAAAAGTGGAGGATTTCATCAACGTTCATCAAGGAGGTATGAGTGTACAAGAGTAATCCTTGAAGTTTACTAAATTGTCCAAATATGCTCCTTCTTTGGTGTCTAACCGAATGGATGAAATGAGTTGCTTTATCATGGAAGTGTCCGATAATTTAGTTGAAGACTGTCATTCGGCGATGCTCCATGATAACATGGATATATTTCTCTTGACTTTTCATGCACAACAAGTTGAAGATATTTCGATTCAAGAGAAAGAATATGGAGTTTAAGAGGTCAAAGTCTTATGAGGGAGGTAATTCTAAGGGTAGGCTTGATATTCAAGACAAGCCTAGGTTCAAAAAGATGGTTTCCAACAAATTTCCTTCCAAAATTCCCAAGTCTAACAAAGAAAGGGTGTCTAACCCTATGTTTCAAAAGGGAAGAAGTGGAAATTCAGCTAGCAAGAAACGAACTTGTTCCAAGTGTGGTAAGAATCATTGGAGTGAGTGTCTAGTTGGGACAAAAAAATTCTATGGTTGTGGCAAGAGTGGCCATAAGGTTAGGGATTTCCCTAATCTGAAGAGTCAAGAGAAGGTAAGTTGTCAAGCTCAAGCTGGAGGTACTAGTTCTGAGGCTCCAAAGAGGAACCGCTTTTATGCTCTCAGCTCTAGAAGTGAGCAAGAGAAGTCTCCCAATGAGGTCACTAGTAATCTTTTCTATTGATGTTTATGTTTTAATTGATTTCGGTTATACATTATCATTTGTAACTCCTCTAGTATCTAAAAAGTTTGATGTTCTACCCGATATTATGATTGAACCATTTTCGGTTACAACTCCGGTGGGTGACTCCATTGTGTCTAGAAGAGTCTTTTGGATTTGTCCTATATCTTTGCCCAATAGAGTTAAATGGGTGGATTTGGTAGAACTTGATATGGTTTATTTTGATTTTATTTTGGGAATGGACTGGTTGCATGCTTGTTTTACTTCCATTGATTGTCGGACTAGGGTAGTCAAGTTCAATTTTCTCAATGAACTTGACTTAGAGTAGAAAGGGGGTAATTCAATACATAAAGGTCGTATCATTTGTTGTTTTAAGGCTTGTAAGATTATCTCTAAAGGGTGTATTTACCATATTGTAAGAGTCAATGATATAGACTCCGAAATTCCTCCCATTGAGTCGGTCCCCGTAGTGACGGAATTTCCGAATGACTTGCTCAGAATTCCTCCCGAACGGGAAATTGACTTTGGTATTAACTTATTACCGGATACGAACTCCATTTCAATTCCTCCTTACCGGATGAGTCCGGCGGAATTGAAAGAGTTAAAGCTTCAACTCGATGACTTATTAGACAAGGGTTTCATTCAACATAGTATTTCACCATGGGGAGCTCCGGTGTTGTTTGTTAAGAAGAAGGATGGTTACCTTAGGATGTGTATTGACTATCGTCAACTTAATAAAGTCACCATTAAGAACAAGTATCCTCTCCCTCGGATGATGACTTGTTTTATCAACTCCAAGGAGCAAGCTACTTTTCTAAGATTGAATTGAGATCGGGGTATCACCAATTTAGGGTGAGAGGTGAGGATGTACCAAAACAACATTTAGAACTAGGTATGGTTACTATGAGTTCCTAGTAATGTCCTTTGGTCTCACTAATGCCCCGTCGTATTTTATAGACCTCATGAATAGGGTATTCTGGAACCACCTAGATTCCTTTGTCATTGTGTTCATTCATGATATCTTTTTATATTCGAAGAATTAAGGTGAATATATGGACAATTTGAGGGTGTTATTACAAGTCCTTAAGAAACACCAATAATTTGCCAAGTATAGAAAGTGTGAGTTTTGGTTTAGATCGGTGGCGTTTCTTGGTCATATTATCTCAAATAAGGGTATAGAGGTCGAACCAAAGAAAATCGAGGCGGTTAAGAATTTACCTAGACCATTGACTCCAACCGACTTTAGAAGTTTCTTGGGTTTAGCCGGGTACTATATGAGGTTTGTGGACGGGTTTGCGTCCATTACTTCTTTTTTGACTACCTTGACCCAAAAGAGTGTGAAATTTAATGAGTCGGAGGCATGTGAAGGAAGCTTATAAATTTTGAAACATAGGCTTACCTCTTCTTCGGTATTGAATTTACAGGAGAGCACTAAGGGTTTTGTGGTATATTGTGATGCATCCCGAGTGGGTTTGGGATGTGTCCTTATGCAACATGGAAAGGTAGTATCCTATGCCTTTAGAAAACTCAAGGTGCATGAAAAGAATTATCCAACTCACGATCTTGAATTAGCAGTTGTAGTGTTCGCTTTGAAAATATGGAGACATTACTTGTATGGTGTTCATGTGTATGTATATACCGACCATAAGAGTCTTCAATATGTGTTTACTCAAAAAGGAGTTAAATATCCAACAAACAAGATGGTTGGAATTTTTGAAAAATTACGACATGAGTGTTATCTACCACCCCGGAAAGGCCAATATGGTTGCGGATGCTTTGAGTCGTATGACCATGGGTTGTGTGTCTCATATAGAAGAATGGAAGAAAGACCTAATGAAAGATGTTTATAGGTTTTCTAGATTGGATGTTCGGTTGGAAGATTCCCCAAATGGTGGTTTTGTGGTTCATAATAACTCTTAGACATCCTTAGTGGTTGAGATGAAGTCTAAACAACATCTTGATCCGCTATTGATGGAGTTGAAGAAACCGGTACTTGGTAATATGAATGAGTCTTTCTCCCAAGGGGGGCATGGTGTGCTAAGTACCAAAATATATTATGTGTAGCGGATGTTGATGATTTCAGGAATAGGTCCTAGAGGAAGATCATGGTTGACGATATTCTATCCTTCTGGGATCCACTAAAATGTATCATGACCTTAGAGAGGTTTACTGGTGGGATGGCTTGAAAAGGGACATAGCGGAGTTTGTATCCAAGTGTCCAAATTGCAAACAAGTAAAAGCCGAACATCTAAAGTCTAGTGATCTAATCCATGAAATGGGTGTTCATACTTGGAAGTAGGAAGAAATTAATATGGACTTTGTTGTGGGATTGCCTCGAACCCGGATGCAAAATGATCAATTTGGGTTAGAGTGGATATATTTACAAAATGCGCTCACTTTATCCCCTATAAATCTACTTATACGGCGGAGGATTATGCAAGGATCTACATTGATGAGATTGTGACTCTTTCATGGGATTCCTTTTTCAATCATATCGGATAGAGGTGCTCAATTCACTTCTTGTTTTTGGAGGTCTTTCCAAAAAGGGTTGGGTACACAAGTGAAGCTTAGCATCGTTTTTCATCCGCAAACGGATGGTCAAGCGGAGCATACTATTCAAACCCTAGAAGATATGTTAAGATCTTCTGTGATAGACTTCAAAGTGAATTGGGAGGATCATTTTCCATTGATTGATTTCTCCTATAACAATAGCTATCATTCTAGTATTTCAATGGCTCCATTGGAAGCACTCTATGGTAGTAGATGTAGATCTCCGGTTGGGTTGTTTGAGGTTGGAGAGTCTTATCTCCTTGGTCCCGAAATAATCTATGACACTTTGGAGAAGGTTCGGGTGATAAGGGATAGGTTGAAAACAACCTATAGTTGGCAAAAATCTTAATTGAGGTTAGTAGTTCCTCCTAATAATGAAAATAATGAAGTATATGAATTTGGTTTGTTTTCCAAGTATGTGCATATTTTGTTAAAGTTAAGGTCAAAATAAGTTTTTATGAAAGAGGCTTTTTTTGTTAACTTGCACTTATGTGAAATATATATTTTTGTCTTCTTGAGATTTTTGGTCTTTTGATGTTGTCTTGAGAAGAATTGCCTGGTAACTCTTTAATTTCATTTTGAGCTCATGTTGATGTTGAGAAGGTAGTTCCTCGTAATGTGTTTGAAATGTTGAGGTCTTATGTGTTGTGACTTGAGTTGCTATGTGTAATGTTGTTGATATGTGTTGAATGGAGTTGTGAAGTACTCCAATGAGCTTTGACTCATTATATACATGTTGTTGGTTGGGCTGCTAGTATTGAGTCTATCCTCCTATTAGAAAAGATTTTAGTTTCATTCGGGGACGAATGTTCTTAAGGTGGGATAATGTAACACTGCGAAAGTCCACAACCTAATCTAGAACCTCACATGATGAACTAAACCTTAATACACTGTTTCTGAGCCTAACATAATGTATTAAAACTAGTTAAGAAGTGTTCGAATCAAAACATCAAGAAACGTACATGACGACCGGAAGCTAGTGCACTTGAACTAGTAAAACGTCCTTAGGTTTTGTGAAGGTTGAGTGTCATATGAATTCTAAAACTTGTAAAAAGACTTTAAATCGGTAAGATGATGTATATTGGGTGAAAACCTCAAGGTCCAACCTCCCAAGGATCGTTCTAGGGGTCTACGAAGGGACCCCAACCTTGGCCAACAAGCTGCCAAAAGGCATCAGCCAATTAAACTTGGCAGACGTGTCTTCGCATCACGGACTAGGTCCACCAAGAGACAAAATCTTTGTCTGCAACGTGGACACGTAACGGACTCGTCTGGTTCAAAAATTAATTCAGGAAAACTTGTGGGAGCAGCCCCGCGATGCTGGCTTTTTCCCCGACGAAAATCTAAAATTTTGAATTCAAGTTTGACTTCATTAAAAGGTCAACTTAAGTGATAGGTCTTTTGGGTATTTCATGGGAGGCCTATACATTGATTTTCAATCAGTTTTCCCTTCAATCACTTACTCAAATCAAATCTCCAAATCAAAACCAGAAAGCTCTCACCTCTCTCTACTTTTTCTCTATTCATCCTCCATTGAAAGAACAAGAAAACTTGAAGAAAAAGAACAATTTCTCTAGGATTTCATTCAAATTTTGTGGATAAAGCTTCATTAAGGTATGGGTTATTGACTCTTGGGAATCCTTCCCAATTCCAAGGGTTTTCTTCTACAAATCGGTTTTCTTCTAAACTTGAAATTGATAATTGATTATGTCTAATTATGAGTACCCATGTCTAATTAAGTGTAGATTGTTGTGTAATTGATGTGAATTTTGTTTGATTTATTCCCTTTCCCCGATTTCCCCAATCTTGGATCTTGCTTATAAATTTGTAATAAATTGATTAATGTATTGATTGTTAGACTTGTTTTAACTATTCTAATTCTTTCATGGACTGCCTATGTTTATTTATTGTTGGTATTGGATGTATTTGATGAGGAATTGATGATGAACCCTTCTCCCCTAACCCTAGGTTATCAATTAAAGTTAATTTGGATAGTGATGATACAACTGACTTAGTTCTTATGTTAATTACTATTGTGTGATGTTATTAAGCCTATTGATGGGTGAATATGGTTGGTTGATGGTAATACCATGGAATAAGGCTTATGAAGGTGAATTGGTAAGACCTATGATCTTGAATCCTTTACTTCAATTGTGATGGCTTATACTTGATGATGGTATTCAATTAAAGTGTTAATTGTGATAAGATTAGATAGTTGATGGTATGATGAATGTAATTGAAAGGTCTTGATTATATGGATTGTGAGATTGTTATTATGGTATGATGATATAAGGTTGATTGTGAATCACTTATGTACCATATTATGATATGATGATGATAATGTTAATCTCACAAATGAGGGTTGCAATGAAAGGTCATTCTCATGCAATTCCTAATGAGCTAATGATGATGATATACAAGGGGATAGTCTCCTATGGCCTAAACTAAGCTATGATTATTAATAAAGGCTTAATGACATTTCAAAAATAGACTTTATCTTAGCACCGAGTGAACTAGATGTGAGATTTGTCACTTCCCAATGTGGAACGGTAGGTTCACTATTGTAGCCATGAGATAGAGACTATAATTCAATGTGCATAAAGAGGGTCTCAAGTATATCTACTAGTTCTTGTACTATGTTTCCCCCATAGGAATACTAGCTAGTGGATCCACCTAGACTTTTATGCTCATCTTTTGGTACTACCTTGGCAAGTAGTCCGTCTTCTTTTGGTATAGGATTTCATGACACTGGATTCCACATTTAGCTCATGTGCTCTATGTCGGTTAAGGCAATTATTCCCGAAAGTAAAATGAAGTAATAAAGTGAACACTAACTAGGGTGACTTAAGGGGTTTGAGTTAGTGTAGGTAGCGGTATGGGACTCTACCTATGCATTGCACTAGTTGGCCTTGAGGGAAATCCTAGGAGGTTGTTCTTATGTATTATGATATCATGAAATGTATACATATTGACTTATATGGTGATACTCTTATATGATGTTTACTATGTTAATGAATATGTTATTGATCTAAATTGCTATAATGTGGTGATTACTACCTATGATGATATGTATTATGAAGTAAGGCAATTTTTATTATTTTCTATCTTGTTTACTTGATTGTGTGGTTATGAGACTTCTTATGAGCATTGCACTTGTAGGCTTGGGATGGGATTGTTGGTAAGGGTCTTGTATGATAATGATTTGAACTAATGAACATGGTATGTTAAGATGACTTTATGATGGTGTTGTCTTATTTATGAGAATGTCTTATGTTACTGTGATTCCCTGTCTTGTATATGTTATCTTGTGTATGCATAAGGGTTTTCAACTGACTTAGTATGTTTCTAAAGAAATGAACCTTTTTATGCATGTCTTCAATTGGTTTTATGTGTATACACCCATACTAAGTAGAAGTGGTGTACTAACCCATATTCCTTTGTTTACTACAATTATGTAGGTTCCGCACATTGAGTTCCTAGAAGGCCAATTGAAGAAGACTTGGACTCTATTTCTCCAAGTGTTTTGTAGGTCCTCACCATTCTGAGGATGAAGCCACTATCTAGATACATGATGTTGTTATAGTCTAAAGACATTTAGTTTCTTTCTCTTTCATTTAAAGACTATTATTTGTATAAGCTTATATGTGGCTTTTGTTGTAATGAAGTATGGGCTATGCCCGAATGTTCTAATCCGTTTAGATGGTTTAGTGTGAGACATTATTAGAGACTAAATTCATATATGTTATGTATACTGTTTAAGCGAGAAACCAATGTAAGCTTCCTATGCAAGGAGTCTAAGTAAACTCCATATGTATATATGTGTAATATACGAGAGGTCTATGTAAACCTCATTATGTATACGTAAATGTTTTAATTATCCACACTTTTTAACCTATGAAATGCAATGACGAATGCTAAGAGGCTAGTGTTAGTCCTCACCTAGGACGACAACACTGGTTACGTCTAACGGGTGCTCCCCGATCATGACAAGAAGTCTACACTTGTCTCAATATAGCCATATAATATAATACTTGAATTAAATAAGGTGTAGCCCATACAACATGTCAAAAAATGAAAGTACGATAAAAGAACTACTAGTGATAGCAATCCGTCCTCAAATCATGAGGACTCACCATAATCTAGGAGAATAGTCGAATCCAAGCTTGAATCGAATGATAACCACCTTAAGAACCGGACCCTACACTTGGGGAATATTTAGAAAAATATGGGTTAGTAAAAAAATACACCAAGCATGATAGTCATGCATAAAAACCTTGAAAACATGCTAAAAGGACATTTTAGTTGAGTGCATGCCATTTTCTAAGTTAAACCATTATGTTGAAGATAGTGTAAAATACAAGTCATAAGCATAACAAACATCATAATGAGACATAGGCTATAACATAGAAGACAATAATGATAACTAGTGAGCATAAGTGATATAATTATAGATATACACATAGTCAATGCATTGTTGTTTTAACATAACATAAGAGAAACACTTCATGAGCTACCTCAAGGAAAGCTTGTGCAATGCATATAGAAAGTCACATAATCCCGCCCACGCTAAGCAAGTCTCTTTAGGTCCTTATTCATGTTTACCATCTTTTGATATCATTCTTAACTTATTTCTCATAGACAAGGGAACATGCACCTTTAGTCAATCATATCAAGGAAATCAACTTATAGCAACAATCCAAGTTAGCATACATCATTAAAAGTATTCTTCACATCAAATTCACTTGCCATATAGTCTTAAGCATATCCATTACCTACACCATCTTAACATAAGAGGAACATTCCATAACTACTCTCAAAACATACTTGTACAATGCATGAATAATATCTCATACTCTCACCCATACTAATTAAAGCTTCTTAAGTAGTCATAGTTCATAGAAGACTTGACCTTGTGATAATTAGCCTTAACATACATAAGCCATGTGAGCTTAACATGGAATCCGGTGTTACCCACAGCAAAAAGAGTTGTCCTACTTGCCTAAGGTAGAACAATGCTTTATCTTTAGTTGGAACCATTAGCTAAATAACCTACGGAGTACATTTTTATTGGACAATGAGATTCTTTATAGATACCCGGTCTCAACTTTCGTGAGCGCATCCATCTAAAGAGATTGGTCCAAGAAACCCCGCCTCAACTCTTGTGAGGGATTCCATATCATATTAATATCCATTGGGTACTAAGTATAAATCCCACGGAATACTTTATTAAGTCATTAGTTTCTTCATTAGAATAGATCGTTAAATCATGCATGCAATGAGAATAACCTATCATCGTCCATGTCTACATTTATCATTAGATTCATTTAGGTGAGAATAGACTTTCAACCTTAAAATTATCATTATCTGAGAAAAACTTACGCATCTTGTTCATTTTGTATTCATGAGAATAGCCTTTCAATCATCACCACACCATCATATAATCATGGACACTTCACTCTGAAAGTGTTCTTAAAGCACATACAGACATCCCATAATCATGCATAATTCACATACTTTATCCTTCAAGGACCATAGATTATTTTCAATCAAAACATATAGAATTACTACATTAGACATGGATAATAACATGATTCAAATAACTCAATTCACTACATGCATAATTATAAAATATTCTACTTACATCAATCAATGCCCACACTTTGAGATCCAATTTGGAAAATAAAAGAATTCATGAATTAATGGGCAATTCAACATAAAACCATATAAATCATCAATATATCCATGATAAAACATAATTAATTCAATAAAAACAAAATTTAAAGGAATCCATGAGTTTAAAGTCAAACCCTAACTTTTGGTATTTCTAACTTTGAAATTTAGTGCGAAGAGGCTTCATAGATGAAGACTGTCAATGGATGAAGGAATATCATACCTTAGTGAAGACTCCGAACGAAATAAAGAGAAGAAAATCCTTGTTCTTTGAAACCCTAGCTCCAACTTCCTTATTCTTCCTTGAGTTCTAGTGAGAGAATATTTTTTGTGAAGATGAGTTCCTTTGCGATTTTAGAAATAATGATTTGGTGGGGTTATCTTAAGTTTCTAAAAGACATAAATAGGTGTTTAAAATTAGTCTAAAAGACTTCACTTAATACTAATTAAAAATGGAAAACCCCAAAACACCAGTAGACTTAATCTCCAAAAGGAAGTTTCCAGGCCTCACCCGCAACCCTCATTGACAGACAGTGGTTGGACCCATGGCCCGTGTTGGTGTGGCGTTTGTTGAGTTACTGGAACTCCTCATCATGTACCCTAGACCCATGAGACTAGACCACGGGGTGTATACCCAACCACGGGGTTGGGTCTTGCCGTAGGTAAAGTTCTTGAGCATATTTTTTGGGAAAAGGCTAGGGTCCTCCTCGAAGACCCTTTATTGGTCCTTGGGGGATCGTACCTTGATGTTATATCGCAACACCATTTATTTTCAAGTACGGCAAGTTATATCTATGACTCTAACCCCCACGTCAAGCTCTATTTTGGCCTACTAGTTTCCTGGGTGTTATATTCATGCAAGTTCCTTAACATCTTAGTTATCTACTAATGTGATTAAATTCATAATTATATATCCCCTTTACTACCAGATTTCGATAAACATCACTAACTCAGATTTCGTCTAAATCTGGACTAGGTTGAGAAATTAAGGTTACTATCGAAAAGTTTTCCGGCCAAATTTTTTTTTCTCTGTTTCATTTTTTACAAAGACCGGAATAGGTCGTTACACAACAAGATTTTGGGTATATTTAAGTTGATTATGAATTTCTTCATTGCATTAAAGTATTAGACTTTTATTTATTGTTTATTTCCACACTTTATCATACTGGTTGAGTTTTTGGCTGACTTGTATTGGTGGGATAAGACGAGTGTCATCACGTCTATTTTTGGGTCGTGATAAGTGTATTGCACAATACCCTGTGATAGTGGAGTTACACGTTCCAGAGTGGTATTAAATTCACTTTTGAATAGTAAAAGTGTGTAAGTGACTTTTCGCGATAAGTTAGGGGGAATTTATGTCTCCTCCATTTATTTTTTTATGTTTAAACATCTATTTGATATACTTTTATATATTATGTTTTACTTTACTTGTAATTTATATTATAAAGTATATTTATGAGATTCGATATTATTATCTATATATGTGTGTACATATATATATATATATATACACACTAATGATTGAATGCTCATTCACAGGCCCAATATAGCTAATTATTATTTATATTTTAATTTAGAAAAAAGTTATCTAAATGCAATCTCATTTTACTATAATTTCTAAAAAAGAATTACCGTTTAAAATTTTTTACAAATATCCCTCTTTGATATATCCCTACTCTTTTTCATATACATCCCGATCTCCTCTAAATACATCCCTTTTCTTTCTCGAATACATCTCTATCCCCTCTCGAATACATCTATATCCTCTTTCAGTTACATCTCTCTCCTCTCGTATACATCCCTATCCTCTCTCGAATAAACCCCTCCACTCTTAGATTGATTTGTGAATTATGTGTCTGTAGGTTTCCTAAATAACAATATATCACGATTGGTGTATCCAAAGTTCTTTTATTTTAAGAAGCATTTGTTATTTGAAAAAGAGTAAGGATATAGTGTAATTATCTCTTCACACTATGAAAATTTATGCTATTTTGACTTTAATCTATGTGACATATTTTTCTTTTTAGTCAATTCCACAAGAATTCTGTATTAATATATTTCACAACATTTCAACTCTGAAATATTCCTTTTATTGTTAGTAAGATGATTTTTAGTCATATGAACATCTATATTTTGTTTTAGATTAACAAATTTAAAAGTGTTTCTTTTTTTAAAAAAAAAAAAAAAACTTCATGTTAAGTCAAATAAACATCATAAATCGAAATGGAGGGAGTAAACACTTTAGATCAATTTTATATTTAGAAAAATTAAGTTTTTGTACAAATTCTGCCTTTTAATAAAATTTAACATGAAAATACCAAAGTTCTTCACAATTATTTACTATAACATTTTTTATCAATATTGTGCAATTTATAAAAAAATATTAATTTAATTAGGTAATAAAGTAACATAATTTTTTAATTCAGATATTGATAATATGTTATTAATTGGGAAAATATTTATTGTTAAGTTATAAAATATTGATAATCTATTATTTAGATTGTCCCTTACTTTCGAGGAATGATACTAATTTATTAGAATTCAAGTTTTCAAATAGTAGAAATTAAGATCAAAAAGTGAAAGTCACTATTATATGAAGGTCAATACGTAGCTTATCTAATGTAGAAATTTTCTAACTATATGATGTATAATTTTATGTCAAATTAATTTTTGATACCATATATTTATAATATTTTAAAATTTATCCGTTAATTGATTATGCATTTTCTTAAACTACAATTATTTTGTCATTAATTTCTAAATAATATTTCTCTTGAATAGGTTTAAATTATTACATTATCAACTAATCTTTTTTTAGTCTCTTTAGAAATTTGATATTTTTTTTTCTTATCTAAGTCACATTTTTTTAAGATAAAATAAATATTATATTAGAGATAAAATTATTAGTTAGTATACAAGTAAAAGATTTATAATGTATAAATAAGTAAAATAATTAATTTTATTATTAGTAATAATTAAAAGTCCAATATATGGTGCGCATGAAAAAATAACAAACAGACATAACTTTATAAATATATTTTAATGCAGTTAATACATCAATAATCATTAAAATAGAGAGATATTTTTGAAAGTTTCTTTCATATTTTTATTTATATAGTACATAAAATTCACATTTATTTAACAAATATTTCATTGTTGACAATCAAAGTTAATTTGTATTTCTATAATATAGAGGACTTGCAAGAAAATAAATTCAAATAAACCTACATACATACATTAGTGCATGCAATATTAAAATATATATTATATAAAACAATACAAAATTATGTGGCACAATTATTATACTTATATAAAGAAAATTTAAATAAAACTATATGAATACCTACGTTTGAAAAACATTGTTTATAATCTAAGAAGAAATTACATCCCCAATATATTATAGTACTAATATACATAAATGAACGATTTAAATTATCCATAATATAAAATACATTTCATAAGATATTAAGGGGGTATATATTGTTTTAATTTGAAGGAGGATTAAAATTTTAAAACATGAAGGGTATAAATTTTTCACACTATTATTAAATTAATATAATCAAACAAATACAAATTGATTTTTAAAAATAAAATAAAATGAGTTTGTATAGACAAACATAAAACAAAGCTTTTTGTGACTCTCCAAAAGGAAAATTAATTTCTTCTAGAAATTTATTTTGACCACTAATTATATAATCATAAGTTTATAACTTTGCCAAATAATGTTAAAAATTACAACATTATTGTTGGTCATCCTAATCATGTGTCTTCTATATAATTTAAATATTTTTTTCAAGTTGCAAATATAACTTTGATTATATTTCTAATTATTTATATAACTGGATAACTGAACGGAAGAAACTCAAACCGAAAAGATTAAAACCAAATCAAACTAATATATTTTTGGTTTGGATTGTATTTCACATTTACACTTGTCACGACCCAAAATCACAAGTCGTGATGGCACCTATGTTCCCAATCGATAGGTAAGCCAACTCAATACTTTTACCGATTCAATCAATATTTTAAGTAGAAAATACGTAAAAACATAATATCCAATCATCTAAGTCATTTACAAGTATGAAATGCGGAAACCACAATTACGATCCCAAGATTTAGTGTCATAAGTACAAGAGCTTCTAAGCTACGATACAAGTCTAGAACTAAACGACAAACCTAGATGAGAGAAATATCCTGTCTAAATACTAAAATAAAATGATAACGTCTAAAAACATAGAAGGAGGTGTGGGCCACAGAACAGCTAAGTAGCTCACCACAACTCCACGATAATTCAAAACTCATCTCTGAAAGATCCACGATATGCACTTGAAATTGGAATCCAATCTGCACCACAAAAGAGTGCAGCAAGTGCAGTATGAGTACGAAACCACGTGTACCCAGTATATCTCATTGACCGACAACGAAGAAGTAGTGACAGGAGTTTATATAAGAAAAAGCAATTCTTTAGTTATACAAGTCTATATTACACTTACCAGTCAAATTTCATCAAATAGAGGTAAGCAAACATCAAGTAACTTACAACCACCAAATAATTCACATAATCACCAAGAATGAGGGATGTCATGAGATGCAATGCAATATGACACCATGAAATGATATGTCTCAGAATACCCAGTACTCTCTTAACCGTATATACATGATACTCCTCGGAAATACATCGAGAGTTCATGACCCATGGGGGACTC
Organism: Solanum sitiens; assembly: GCA_016801875.1. Taxonomy (NCBI): domain Eukaryota; kingdom Viridiplantae; phylum Streptophyta; class Magnoliopsida; order Solanales; family Solanaceae; genus Solanum; species Solanum sitiens. Next base: position 20,469 of record JABWTJ010000107.1, read on the forward strand.
GCGAGGTCCATATACCGACACGGACGATCTCCACATGTCTGTGCGGACGATCTCAACGCACTATCATATAATCAAATAATCCCCAGCACGGACGATCTCCACGTGCCCAACTTATAATCATAACCAATTACTCGGACGGACGATCTCTACGTGCCCAAAATTATAATCATAACTCGATCTCAACACGGACGATCTCCACGTGTTAGACCTTTACTCATACTCAATCTCATGTCAATGCATGTGCACAATATGCTATCAATTAAAGGGGATGATACAACATCTCAATAAATCAAATGTCTCTATGACATATAATCACTTCAATCATCACAATTACACGGGTTCAATAAAGGAACACAACCACACACAAGAATTCAAGTCACTAAGTACTTCAGCTAATGCCCATATGCTTTGGCATTCTCAAATTACAATATACATATTATAGTAATAGATTTTCCCTTTTATAACATTGGTACTCGTACCAATGCCCGTCACACCATTGGTACGAGACCCCATCTTTCGCCCTTACCCCTTTGTCGATTTCATTTTTAATCTTTAATTAGGAAAACGTCCTTCAACAAGTCTAAAAAGTCTTAACATACCTTGAACGCCGAATACGTGCCACCAATCCTCACGATTTTTCCTTCCCTTTTTGCAAAGTTTCCAAACGTTCCCAATCTACCAATTATGCAATATTCGTAAGCAATAAATCTATAGACATCCATAGAGCTATACCTCTATTCCGAACCCCAAAACTCATTCAACCTAATGATACCAAAAACTAACATCCATAATAAATAATTAAATTCATAAATTTAGTGTCCTCTAGTTTATGCCAAGTCTCATATTCCTAAATTTTAAGCCTAGGATTAAATCTCAATTTACCATGATGTTTATATAATACAAATAATTAACCAAATTGATTAGCTATATTAACACTACAACAATAAGTAATGACTATAAGAAATTTCCAGAATTTTAACCCACTAGTTACAGAACTTGTAGCCTTAACCATGACCAAAATAACAATAATAATAGAAATAAACAAACAGAAAATACATAGAAACCCACTTATGTACAAAAATCTTATTTTGCGTTTTTCCTATACTCAAAACTCACCCAAATATGTATATATATATATATATATAACCAATTTCTTGATCTCAAATCTAAAATTAAATCTTAAATCCTCTAAATACATAATATTAATTAATTTTGTACACAAGATCAACGATGTGAACAAAACAAAACAAAAACAAAAACAAAAACAAGAATATTTTTTTTTTTTTGAAGCTTACCGGTCACCAGATAATCTCCTTTGTTTTCCTGATCTGCGTGAATGTCAAGAAGTATTGCTAGGCTTCTTTTTCTCTCTTTAATTTTGTATAAAACCCACTTACTTATATTAAATAAATATGGGCCAAAAGGTGTAAGATAATTGATAATTTACAGATTTGTTCCATTAACTACAACCACTACAATTCTAATATATAAACAATAAAAATTTTCCACCAACTAAGAAAAAGACAACAAACATTTCTACTACTACTACTTTTATTTATTTATTTAACAATTTAATTAATAAAGTGTTAGAAGTGGTAAGCCCACTAACTAAAAAATTAATGGGTCAAAGTATAAGATATTAAATGAATTATGGATATGACCCACTAACTATTAACTAGATTAATCATTCAATAAAATTTAATCAACTAAATACTCTTAGTCTTCGAAAATTTTCAAAAGTGCCCATTTAAATTTCCAAAAGGAGTCAAGCTAGTCCTAGTTCTCAAAACGACCTAGCGGGTCGTTACATCATCTACCACTAAAATAAAAGTTCGTCCTCGAACGTTAAAAGCAAAAGTAACTGAATGCTTAAAACAAAAAAAAATGAAAATCTTATCTTCGTGTCCAACTCACTCTCTCAAGTAGCATATGCATCCCTTGAAATAACTTATTTTGATCTCAAGTTCATAATTTTCCCTTCAATGTAAGTTATCGGCTTCTCTTCATAAGAAAGACTCCAATTAAGTAATATTGAATCTCATATACACCATCCCAAGATCCACGTGAGTACCCCATTTTTTCAGCATAAACCTTTTGAAATGAGATGTAAATTATGCACCTTAAAAATAATAATAGAGATGGTTATTCTATACAACAAAACTATCTCTCGGATGTAGATTTAGACTAACTTCTCCAAACTATAAGTAGTCTGAATTGATATGAAATATATAGACTTGGTCACTCGATTCACTATAACCCGTAGAATATCAAACTTACACATAATACGTGGCAACCTTACCACAAAATCTATAGCAATATGTTTCCACTCCAACTCTTGTATAAGCCTTATTTAATTCATACTTTCATGATTTTAGTGCTCATAATTTACTTTATAACAATTCAAACACGAGATACAAATCCAATCCCTTCATACGATACGATCGATTATATTGCTACAAGTTAAAATATACCCCAATTGCCTCGCCTCTGGATGAATAAAAATCTAAATTGTCGACCTATTTCATGATTAATCTAGTCAGCTAACATATTGGAAGAACATAAATAAATTCCTTATCCTTAAAACTCACCCACCACCAAGAATTTCTTCCTTGACTTCTCCTTGTAACACCTTATCGTAAATCGTACACAAATTTCCATCACCAAACTATCCAACACAAATCTTCTCCAATAAGGATTATCTCATCTCCACGTAACAAAGATAGACTACTCATACTCACCGTATTTCATCCTAAGTTATCTACTATCACATTCGTTTTGTCCAAATGATAAACATTAATTATTTCATAGTCCTTGAGACACTTCCATATCCTTTGTATTAAATTTATATTCCTCTTATTAAATATTATATTAAAACACCTCGCAATACACACTATAAATATAATGCCTCTACAATTTTAATACAAGCACCATCACCACCAAGTTTAAGCTAAAACTAAGACAATTTCTTTCCATGAACTTTCATAACCTTAAACATAAACTATTGTATTCTCCTTCTACAGCAATACCCAACCAATCTCAATCCAAAAAGTATCTTAATATACGGTAAAATCCTCTCCCTACTCTGGTAAGTTAAAGTAGTAGTAAATAAGGTCTTAAGTTTTAGGAAGCTCACTGTCACTTATTTTTAAGTCAATCTAGTCGATATGGATGCAATGAGTGAGAACATCACCGATAATAACCAACAAAACCTAAGAACTATAAATATTATAACTATAGTAAGTCTGACCCAATTTCGAACTCGTAATTCACCATAAACCCTTCCTTTAACACTGTATGTTCCAAATATGTCACCAAACTAACCAAAAAAAATCATACTTAATATTTTTCATACATCTTAATCTTCTCTCAAATTTAAAGGACAATCCTCAAATAACGCCAATGATCTTCCGCACAATAGGAATATACTACTATATATTATCAAAGTTATTGTGGTATCCAATTCTAATTATTTAGAAAAGAATATCCTTAGCAATATTCTCTTATATTAGAACCATTGATTAGTAAATCCAGCATTGTTATACTCATAACACTAGATGGTAATATTTATTTATATTGATAATTATGAGTTTGATTTTACTTACATGTTTTCTTATTCAATAGCTTAGATCTTGTTATATAAAGAAAATATTGTTACTATAAGGAAATTAAATAATTTAATTTAAAATTCTAAAGTATTTCAACTACTAAATTTAAATGAAAAGCTTGGAACATTTAGAAAGAGATTTACTACGCTAGCTTTTAGTTTCATCATAAAAAAAAATATTGATTTCACTATACTTGAACTAACAAATTTTCTTGCTCAACCTATCTTGTTACTGGTTCAATTCCACGGGAGCATCCCGATAAGAAACGATAGAAATAGGTCAATTTTCCAATTCTACGCCAATTTTAAATTCAATATCACCATAAGTTGAATCATGTTCAAGAACTCTTTTATTACTAGAACCGATTCTAAAAGAGAATTACTGGCACTAGTATCACATACATAAGTCTAATACTTGATACATCACCTTATCTTTTTACTAGATGAGACTTCACAGTCGAAGATATCCTTCTTGGATAAGTACTGGAGTTTCCCGCTACTTCATCTTAGGAATACTTAAAAAATAATAATTAGGTAATTACCTTGGCCTAATAGTCTAAAAATGCATGATATGGAGAAATTCAATTTATATCTAACAGAACTAAGTTTGTCCACATGTCATGTACTATCAGTCAATAACATAAGATCGATGTAATCGATCTACCACTAAGAACCATCTACGAGTGTAGAAATATGTATAGTCATAAAAGAAGAGTCACCAAACATTTTTCAATCCAAAATGAGGTACGTACTCGTAAAATGAAGTAGATCCATACTCGTAATCAAAATAGTAGTTAATCGAGAGCATATTGTATGATACTTTGAACAACCCAAGTTACTCAAATAAAGTTATTTATTTGTGGAGGTAATATATCCAATCATCATTGTATTGTTCTATGATCTGTGTAGCGATTCATAACTATTATGTACCCATCTCTACAAGTGTTCTCATATAGCTTCATACAAGTATCCTTTTCAACATCCTTTAACTAAAGATTTTTTTTTTTCCTCCCCTCTCAATTTCAACAATATTACTGATCCTTAATTCAATATATAAAAAGCTCAATCACTATTTATCATTAATCATTCATTTAAATATCCTTGCTAGTCGATACCAGTATAGCCTTTTTATAATTTCTTGATGTATTAAACTTAACTCACCTTGTGGATTCTATCAAATGAATATCAATATGGTCATCGTGCCATTCAACTTGAACTATTCAATTTATCTTCAATATACCTCCACTCTAAAGGATAAAAAAAAATCTGTCATACAAATCTTAGCCTCTCAACATCATGAGAAGTGATCACATTTTATGTCTCTACTTAACTTTTTCCCAAAGCCTTACCATAATGAGTAAACTCTTATTTGATCAATTGAATCTTCCTAATCTTATCACTCTCTTCAAGACATCAACATATACTATTTCATTACTAAATTATTCACACATCATAAACACAGTTATAAAATTTTCACTAGTAAATTCAAATAAAATTCAAGTATCCTTGTCTAAATCACACCTAGAGAAAGTTGTTCTTACTATTTCAAACCTCGTCAATTTCATTATTAAAATTCGAAATGCTCAATACTAAGTTATTTCTCTAACCACACAAGTTATGTACTATACCACATAATATCATCCCCTACTACAGATGTCAAACTTGAAAATGTCTCCTCACTGTTTGTGAGAGATTGGAACAAGAAATTTTGACCTTAAACCAAACCACACACGCACGATTAGGAATGAAGAAGAAAGTTTCCTAAAGTCCTGTAGCCTCTCGAAGATAAGTAACGGACGTCTCCGCACCGATTCGCAAGACTCTACTAGACTCAGCTCTTGTACTCGTGAGACCGATGAACCTAGGGCTCTGATACCAATTTTGTCACGACCCAAAATCACAAGTCGTGATGGCACCTATGTTCCCAATCGATAGGTAAGCCAACTCAATACTTTTACCGATTCAATCAATATTTTAAGTAGAAAATACGTAAAAACATAATATCCAATCATCTAAGTCATTTACAAGTATGAAATGCGGAAACCACAATTACTATCCCAAGATTTAGTGTCATAAGTACAAGAGCTTCTAAGCTACGATACAAGTCTAGAACTAAACGACAAACCTAGATGAGAGAAATATCCTGTCTAAATACTAAAATAAAATGATAACGTCTAAAAACATAGAAGGAGGTGTGGGCCACAGAACAGCTAAGTAGCTCACCACAACTCCACGATAATTCAAAACTCATCTCTGAAAGATCCACGATATGCACTTGAAATTGGAATCCAATCTGCACCACAAAAGAGTGCAGCAAGTGCAGTATGAGTACGAAACCACGTGTACCCAGTATATCTCATTGACCGACAACGAAGAAGTAGTGACAGGAGTTTATATAAGAAAAATCAATTCTTTAGTTATACAAGTCTATATTACACTTACCAGTCAAATTTCATCAAATAGAGGTAAGCAAACATCAAGTAACTTACAACCACCAAATAATTCACATAATCACCAAGAATGAGGGATGTCATGAGATGCAATGCAATATGACACCATGAAATGATATGTCTCAGAATACCCAGTACTCTCTTAACCGTATATACATGATACTCCTCGGAAATACATCGAGAGTTCATGACCCATGGGGGACTCGCGAGGTCCATATACCGACACGGACGATCTCCACGTGTCTGTGCGGACGATCTCAACGCACTATCATATAATCAAATAATCCCCAGCACGGACGATCTCCACGTGCCCAACTTATAATCATAACCAATTACTCGCACGGACGATCTCTACGTGCCCAAAATTATAATCATAACTCGATCTCAACACGGACGATCTCCACGTGTTAGACCTTTACTCATACTCAATCTCATGTCAATGCATGTGCACAATATGCTATCAATTAAAGGGGATGATACAACATCTCAATAAATCAAATGTCTCTATGACATATAATCACTTCAATCATCACAATTACACGGGTTCAATAAAGGAACACAACCACACACAAGAATTCAAGTCACTAAGTACTTCAGCTAATGCCCATATGCTTTGGCATTCTCAAATTACAATATACATATTATAGTAATAGATTTTCCCTTTTATAACATTGGTACTCGTACCAATGCCCGTCACACCATTGGTACGAGACCCCATCTTTCGCCCTTACCCCTTTGTCGATTTCATTTTTAATCTTTAATTAGGAAAACGTCCTTCAACAAGTCTAAAAAGTCTTAACATACCTTGAACGCCGAATACGTGCCACCAATCCTCACGATTTTTCCTTCCCTTTTTGCAAAGTTTCCAAACGTTCCCAATCTACCAATTATGCAATATTCGTAAGCAATAAATCTATAGACATCCATAGAGCTATACCTCTATTCCGAACCCCAAAACTCATTCAACCTAATGATACCAAAAACTAACATCCATAATAAATAATTAAATTCATAAATTTAGTGTCCTCTAGTTTATGCCAAGTCTCATATTCCTAAATTTTAAGCCTAGGATTAAATCTCAATTTACCATGATGTTTATATAATACAAATAATTAACCAAATTGATTAGCTATATTAACACTACAACAATAAGTAATGACTATAAGAAATTTCCAGAATTTTAAAACACTAGTTACAGAACTTGTAGCCTTAACCATGACCAAAATAACAATAATAATAGAAATAAACAAACAGAAAATACATAGAAACCCACTTATGTACAAAAATCTTATTTTGCGTTTTTCCTATACTCAAAACTCACCCAAATATGTATATATATATATATATATATATAACCAATTTCTTGATCTCAAATCTAAAATTAAATCTTAAATCCTCTAAATACATAATATTAATTAATTTTGTACACAAGATCAACGATGTGAACAAAACAAAACAAAAACAAAAACAAAAACAAGAATATTTTTTTTTTTAAAGCTTACCGGTCACCAGATAATCTCCTTTGTTTTCCTGATCTGCGTGAATGTCAAGAAGTATTGCTAGGCTTCTTTGTCTCTCTTTAATTTTGTATAAAACCCACTTACTTATATTGAATAAATATGGGCCAAAAGGTGTAAGATAATTGATAATTTACAGATTTGTTCCATTAACTACAACCACTACAATTCTAATATATAAACAATAAAAATTTTCCACCAACTAAGAAAAAGACAACAAACATTTCTACTACTACTACTTTTATTTATTTATTTAACAATTTAATTAATAAAGTGTTAGAAGTGGTAAGCCCACTAACTAAAAAATTAATGGGTCAAAGTATAAGATATTAAATGAATTATGGATATGACCCACTAACTATTAACTAGATTAATCATTCAATAAAATTTAATCAACTAAATACTCTTAGTCTTCGAAAATTTTTAAAAGTGCCCATTTAAATTTCCAAAAGGAGTCAAGCTAGTCCTAGTTCTCAAAACGACCTAGCGGGTCGTTACAACACTTCCTCAAAACCACTAACCGGAAAACCCAGACCGAATAATACAGAATCAAACGGAAAAATCGAGTGCACACCCTTGGTAGATTTTAAAATTAAAAACTAAATCCCATACTAATTTATACATGAATAAATTACCTTCTAATCAACTACCTAACATGATGTTACTTGTACTAAATTTAATACATTTGGGTAGATGGATAAGTCAAAGGCTTATCCATGTACTAGAGTCCGTATAACTTATACGATGTATGGTAGGTGGATAAAAAAAGTTATTCATGTATATACTTAATACAATATTTGGTAGTTGGATAAGAAAAATATATTCGTGTATATAGTTAATATGGTGTTTTGTAGGTGGATAAGAAAACAATTATTTATGTATAAAATTAATAGGATGTTTGGTGGACAATCAGGAAGTTCACATAACCAATGCATGTATGTAACGACCTGCTTAGTCGTTTTGAGCAGCAGATTTTATTTCTGGGAAACTGTCTGAGATGACGTATCCAACGACGGACCGTCATGGGCACGACGGACCGTCGAGGGTGTCGCGTTCCAAACACTTGGAATTCTTATATTTGAGTGCTGAAATCGACTCTCTGAACTCTGTGACGGACATGCAGGACGGACCGTCACAGACATGACGGACCGTTGTGAGGTTCCGTTTCAAAACACTTCAACTCTTGAGAATTGGGTACTGAGAGCAATTCTCTGAACTCTGTGACGGACCTGCAGGACGGACCGTCACAGACATGACGGACCGTTGTGAGGTTTCCGTTTCAAACACTTCAACTCTTGGAGATGGGTACTGAGAGCAATTCTCTGTCCGTCGGGACGGAAGTGCAGGACGGACCGTCGTAGGCACGACGGACCGTCACAGGTTGCGTAATCCCAGTCTGGGTCAAATTTCTGGGTAAGTTTTAAAGGGGAGTTTTGGACTATTCTTGCTATAATTATAAATTTTAGTGGGTCAATGTTAATAACTCAAATCCTTGGGGGTGTAAAGGAGATGACCTTGAGTTATTTAGTGGGTGGTTTCCTCATCTTTTATACCCAATTATATGCCAAATTGGGGAAAAGAGAGAGAGTTTGGGAGAAGAAAAAAAGAGAGAACAAGGAGAAGAGAGGAACGATCTATAGAGAGAGACAACCAAGAGGAACCAAGAAGCTTGAGAGATTGCTTGTTTGATCAAGGATCCTTGGTGAAGGTAGGTTATGGTTGATACTATTTGTAGTAAACTCTTAATAGTGAATGATATGTATTGGTAGTATTGTAAACCCTTCTATATGCTTAATCTTATGCTTTCATGAATGTGATTATGTGTTTGTGATAAAATAAGCTTAATGAAGCTTTGAACCCAAAATCTTGAAGAAACCCTAATTTACCTTGTTATTGATGATGCCTTGGTATAAAAGAAGGCTTGATGAACTAAAGTAATGAGATTGGTGATGCCTTGGTATAAAAGAAGGCTTGATGAATTGTTAGAATTAGGGGATCGGAGTGTCACGTTCCGACACATAGTAATAGTGGGTCGGGTGTCACAAACCGACACATAGAATTAGGGGATCGGAGTGTCATGTTCCGACACATAGAATTAGGGGATCGGAGTGTCACGTTCCGACACATAGTATTAGTGGATCGGGTGTCACGAACCGACACGTAGAATTAGGGGATCGGAGTGTCACGTTCCGACACATAGTATTAGTGGGTCGGGTGTCACGAACCGACACATAGAATTAGGGGATCGGAGTGTCACGTTCCGACACGTAGAATTAGGGGATCGGAGTGTCACGTTCCGACACATAGAATTAGGGGATCGGAGTGTCACGTTCCGACACATAGAATTAGGGGATCGGAGTGTCACGTTCCGACACATAGGATTAAGGGATCGGGTGTCACGAACCGACACGTAGAATTAGGGGATCGGAGTGTCACGTTCCGACACATAGTAGTAGGGGATCGGAGTGTCACGTACCGACACAAGAGGAAGAAAGATAATAAATCTTGAGAGATGTTTATATACTCAATGTAATAAACCTAATTCCCAAATGAGTGTGGTATTGAGGCTTGAGTCCTCATGGATGAACTTGGTAGTACTTATTGATGATTATAGTACTTGTTACTACATGTTGAGTATTGTAGTTGATTTATGATATGAACTGATATATACTGTTTTCTATTTTGAGTTGGCCGATGATACCTACTCAGTACTTGTGTTTGTACTGACCCCCTACTTGTTGTTTCTTTCTTTGTTATTTGGGGAATGCAGCAAACGTACCGTCGTCTTCAACTCAGCAGCACTTCTAGCCAGTCGTCACTACACCGGATTTCAGGGTGAGCTAATGCTTCTAGCTTGGACTGGATCTTCTCTTCAATGTCTTGATGCCTTGAACTTCCGGCATGGACTAGCCTTTTATTTATTTTAGCTTCTTAGATACTTCTAGATTTGTAACTTGAGGATAGATGTTCTTGTGATGATGACTTCCAGATTTGGGGATAATGAGTTTTAAGTCTTCCGCTTTGTATTTTTGTTCAATATGTTGGAGTTTTAGATTGGTTGGTTCGCTCACATAGTAGGATAAGTGTGGGTGCCACTCGCGGCTAGATTTTGGGTCGTGACAGAAGATTACGGACGATTTTGAACAATGACTCCAACTTCATTAGAATCAACCAAACGAACACCCAATCGGCCCAACCCATGAACATCAAGAACTAACTCTTTCTTACCATCCTAATTAACACGAGCAACACTACCCATTGATAGTCGACTAAGAGCATCCTCCACCACATTCGCTTTATCCATATGATAAAAGGCACTCATGTTGTAATCCTTCTATAGGTCAAGTCATCCCCTTTGGTGAAGATTCAAATACATTTGAGTAAACACATATTTAAGCTCTTTTGGTCGGTAAACACATTTACATTAACACTATATAGGTAATGCCTCCAAATATTTATAGCAACACTAGCACCGCTAACTCTAAATCATAAGCCGGATAAATGTTTTCATGCACCTTCAATTGCCTTGAAGCATAAACGATGACTTTCCCATGTTGAATAAAAACAGAACCAAGATTAAATAGAGAAGAATCACAACAAACAACAAAATTAACCATCTAACCCTTTCGGTAGTGTCAATATGGAGGCTGAAGTAAGTCGATCTTTCAGTTCCTAGAAACTCTTCTCACAAGTGTGTGACCATAGAAATTTTGCCTTCTTTTGAGTACGATCGTCAAAGCCAAAGTAATGATAAAATACTTCTACAAACCTCCTATATTAATGGGACAAACCCAAGAAACCCCATAAATTAGAAGTGGAAAAAGGTCTAGGTCATTTCTTAACCACACTGATATTCTTAGGATCAATTTGAATACCTTCACTCAAGACGATATGGCGAAGGAAAGCAACAAACCTCAACCAAAACTCACACTATCTAAACTTAGCATCTTAAGAATTTACTACACAATCCTCAAATTTTTAACATGTTCATCCTCACTCTTTGAGTAAATCAAAATATCATCAATAAATACAATTATGAACATGTAAATATATTGCTTAAAGATCGTATTAATCAAATACATAAACGCCACCATGGTATTAATCAACCCAAATGACATTATCAAAAACTCATAATGACAATACCATGTTCGAAAAACCATCTTCGAGATGCCATTTTCCTTAACCTTCAATTGACATACCCCGACTAAAGGTCAATCTTGGAGAAGAAACTCTAACCTTGGAGTTGATCAAACAAGTCATTTAAATTGTAATAGGATACTTATTGTTTCTAGTAACCTTATCGAACTGCCCATACGTATTTTACATTTAGAGAGAATCATCCTTTTTTTAGACAAACAAGACTGGGACACCCCATATAGATATATTTTTGTCTAATGAAACTCTTATCTAACAAATCTTTCAATTGATCCCTTAACTCCTTAAGTCTACTAGGTCCATATGATATGGAGGAATAAAGATAGGTCGCGTATCTAGGAGAAAGTCAATGACAAAGTCTATTTCCCTTTTTAACAACTCAGAAAGATAAAAGTGAAGATGGAAAGGAGAAGTGCAAAAAAATTGCTGAAGAAGTGGTTTACGAGAGTTGCCTACGAGATGCAGGAAGGAAATCGTAGAACCTAGAGGTGGGTTTGGAAAATTCAAATTTTGGGAGTCACAACTTGACAAGACGAACCATAAAAATTTGGACGAAATGCCGATGGCCTTTGTAGAAGGATTCTGAGATTTGATTTAGGACCTCAGTACTACGGAAGGATTTGATGGGTCGCTGATTATTTATGGGTCATATAATGGGTTTCATAGGAAGAAACCATACTTCCAGTGAAATTTGTATGTTGAAATTGGGGTCTACAGACTGTAGGATGTTCAACGATTTGTTGTATGGTGTCATAGAATGTTGATCAATTTTAAGTCCTAGTAACTCGACCTACGGTTGACCAACATGATCTAGGAATTTCTACGGTCTATTGGTCTAAATCGTAGGTTCCTCCGACAGTTATTTCTTAAAAATATTTGGGTGTTTTCATATGCATCTAATACCTATACTATGTTGTTTTGACCCTTATTTTAAGTCCTATAACTACTCTTGTCCTTATATTACCCCAACTCCTTCATTCACTCAAAATCCAAAATGTCATCTTCATTTATGTTCTTCAGTTCTCTCTCAAAGTTCAAGAAGAATAGAGTTTTAAGCTTAAAGTCTCCTATCCCATAATTGCTTTCGGGATTTGATCCTCAAGGTATGTAGGGTTCACCACTAAATTCCATTCATCCTATGGGTCCCCAAGATTTCTAAGTTTTCAATTCAATTTCTCCTAAATCTTTTAGGGTTTTATTTGATCTTCATGGGTCTTAGTCGATGTTGATTTAATTGTTCCATTTACATCTTCCTATGCATGAATTGATTAATCTACATCATTTCCAATTTATTTCTATAAGGCCCATGCATTATTTAACTTTATCCATAATGCTATGTGATGGATATCAATAACATACACAAGTGTATGCGGTCGTACAAGTAATAAATTGAAGTAATTGTAAGCAAACAAATGTTGAAGCGACAGAGACTTATAATAACTATTTACTAAATTAAACAAGTTCTAATTATTTTAAAGGGCTTTCAGATATCAAGATTAGTATGGTAGATGATTATACTAAAACAAGAGCATGATACAAAGTAAATATGTAGAGGTTGTTCATAGAGAAAATAAAACATAGGGCTATAGCTTTGAGAGAGATTCCAGGAACACTCAAAAGTCCATAACTTCTGAACACTCAAAAGTCCTCGATAAAATAGAAAGTTGATTAACTAAAACTCCATGGTAGAGTGAAATCATCATAACTTCTGAACACTGAAAAACCCATCTTGGACATTCCATTATTTTTTTAGCCACTAAAAACTCTATAAAGATAAAAGTCTTTTATATTATAAGTTCAAGAATTTTAATCTACATGACACCAATAGACTAATGATTACATTAAACTCTTGATTAACATATATTTACTTCAGCATAATGATAAAAGCATAAACATAAACAACAAAGTTTAAAACATTTACTCAAAATTAACAATAATAAAATTAACATAAATTATGAGTGTAAAAAACATACAAGGATTTGTAACAAAAGAATGAAATAGAAAAGAAACAATCGAGCTCACAGAATGCATGTTATCCCCTTAAGGAAATTATTTTCCTATGTTATCCGAGGTTTAAAGGAATAGATCCTCTCAGGATAGAACGATGATATTCACGATTGTATTGATACAAAAACAATTATGTTAGTGAACCACTCAATAGGAGCAAAATAAACAAACATTTAATTGTGCAAAAGCAGAAGAAGAAGTTCAGAATTTTCATTGTTTCAAAATGAGAGGAAATCTCTCTATTTATAGACAACAAAGGGTGTGTGAATAAATGTTTATTATGCCTTATCGGAAATGTCATAACTATTTAGAAAAGTCACAACCTCTCATAAAAGTCACAACTTTTCATAAAAGTCGCAACTTTTCACAAAAGGCGCAACCCTTCATAAAAGTCGCAACTATTCATAAAGTTACAACTCTTCATAAAAGTCGCAACTCTTCGTAAAAGTCGTAACTTTTTATAAAAGTAGGAACTTTTCATGAAAGTCACAATTTTTCATGGAAGGAAAGACTAATTTTGAAAAGAAATAAATTAAAAGGGAATCATGATTTGTGGTAGAGCCACGTAGGCGGGCCTAGCGTTCTCTTATATATACACTAGTAAAATTACTCAGAAATTTATTATGATGGAATATATAATACTTAAAATATATGTTTCGTTAAAACTAGAACACTAAGTTATCTTACATACAAGGTTAAGTAGTAACATACATTAATAATGTAAATGAAAATGATAATTAATAACATCTTATCGTTTATCTCTCAATCCATCATCTTTAGTTTGATTTTATAATTTATCATTTTGCTCCAGGAAGTGTTACTATCCGATTTTTTGGGTGAATCAAATGAATATCAACATGAAATATTAAATTTTCTAATAAATAATCATTGAAGGGATCAATAAATTTTAAAAGGTAGAAAAAAGTGAAACAAATACTCTAATTTTATCATGTAGAAAGTTCAGCCCTAACTTTTGCTTTACAAATATCATTTTAAAGTTCCTCATTAGAATGTATCATAAGTTATTATTAAAATTAAAACTTAAAGGGAGAATGTATCATTTGGAAAACAATTCAACTTATTATATATCTTGAAAGTGAAAAATATTACACAAAACACCTCAGTTTGTTTGGGGTTATTTTTTAAAAATCAACAGGCCAGAGTGTTGAAATTTAATTTCGAACTACACTTCTATTTCAACATCTATTACTTTGAAAAAAGTATTTACATTAATTCATTGTATAGTTATATATATGTGATTAAAAGTGACTTCAGTCTAGTCATATTTCTCTATAGGTTATCACGTATATCCTTGAACCCATGTCAAAAGTTTATTCATTTTTGTCTTTCTTTTTCTAGTTCACTACCCACATCAATGTGATAATTTTTTTAAGGTCTTTATGTCCTTACAATGACATAAAAAAATTTAATTTTATCTTCAAGAGATGGAAGTATACATCCTTAAGGATTTTTTTTAATTGTACCTTCAACAATCTAAGTAAGTAGAGAAAACTTTCATGAATACTTAGTTAATGTGTGTGTTATTTAATCTGTACTAACAAATACTTCTAACAATAACTTTGCAGCAACATAAACAACAAAATTTAAAACATGTACTAAAAAAATAACTAATTAAGCATAAATTAATGACCGTAAAAAGACATATCAGGATCTGTAACAATAGAATGAAAAAAAAAGGAAAAAATCAAGCTCACTAAATATACAATGTTCTCTTATGAAAATTATTCCCCTCTTATACCGAGGTTTAAAGGAATAAATACTCTTAGGATAGAAAGCTTTTATTCACCAGTGTATTGATAAAAAAAGAATGGTGTCCGTAAGCCACTCAACAGGTGCAAAGTCCATGAATATTTAATTGTCTAGAAGAAGAGGAAGTTCCGCATTTTCGTTATTATAAGATGATAGAAACCTCTCTATTTATAGACAACAAAGGGTAGTGTAAATAAACTCTTATTGTGTCATATCTGAAAGGTCACAATCTTCGAAAAAGTTATAACCTTTCGAAAAAGAGACAACCTTTCAAAAAAGTCACAACTTTTCATGAAAGGGCAAAACTCGTTTTGGAAATAAATAAAAACTTTGAACCTCAAGTTAATGAGATTTTGTTAAAGCTTTTGTGTAATTACTTCTATCCATTGGTTTTGAAATTTAAAGTTAGTCCAAACATATTTTTTAAAGCATAATTTGAGAAAAGTTTTAAGTGAATATTAATGGTCCAAATGTATTAATTTGCATTAATCATAATTTCAAGAAAAACATAAATAGTTTTCAGAAGCATTTCAGTCAGTTAAAGTAAAGATCAGTTATCCCCTAACGAGGGTTTTTCGAGTATTAGCTCAGCCTAGTGAATATTATTTAATGAACATTATTTCATATATTTTAGAAATAATATTGCGCACCGATTATGGTAAGAGTTAAGACAATGCAAACCACATAGCCTACGGCACCAGCGTAGATAAGATTGTATAGAAATTTGGACGACTAGTCTCCAACCACAAGAAGGTTTTTTTTAGTGAATTCATAAGGCCTTTGTTCCTTTCTATTAGATTCTATGATTTTAGCATATCTACCACAAATTCATCAATGTCTAACCCATACCATCATTCATCAACCAGCTGACAACTAACTGGATACAACACCTCCAATATCCTAATATAAATTAATACAGCTACCTTTTTTTATTGTAACTGTTTTTGAATATTATAAGCACATTAATTAGGGATGATGACACAATATAATAGAAAAAACATCCAATAAGAAAAATAGAATAAGACATAAATACTTCTCTAAACTATAACCGAAATCTCAGAGACGCGATAAATTTTAATTAAACTAAGGTCCTATTACTCCATGAATTCCTTTGTTTTTGTAATTATATGCACCTTTTGGGTTATGTGGCGGTGTGGCACAATCCGTGACTTTACGTAGTTGAGGCGCATGAGAGTTATTTGGATGTCATGTAAGCCAAAAAGGTGTACAAAACTTTTTAAAAAATGGGTTCAGGGTAGACCCTAATTTAGTTGAGGTATGTCTCTAGAATTTTGATCATAATCTAGAGAATATTTGTGCTTTATCCCAAAAAATATTTATAACTTATGGTATGTTTGTAAAATTCCTCCTTAATTATACCATTTTTTAAGGAAGGTGTAAAAGAGAAATATGAGATAATTTGAGATGGATGAAACATATATCCATCTAACTTTCATGTGCACATGCATTAATGTATATATATATATATATATATATATATATATATATATATATATATATATATATATATATATATATATATATATATATATAAATATATATATATATATATACTGTTTTACCCTAGCCTCCACCTAGAAACTTCCAGTTTTTCTTTTTTGATGATTGAACTCACAACCAATGATTATTTTCAAGGGCGGCTCAATGGTATCCGAGGTCTAAAGTAAAATTTCAACTAGAATCCTAAAATTTAAATGAACTTCATATGCATTATTATTTTTTTTAAAAAAAAAAAATCTTGCATTTTTAAATGCAAAGTATACTTATATTTTTTATAAATGATTTATTCGATTTTATCAATTGATGAAAAATATTTGCTTACTCGTGTAATTATTATATGAATTGTTATAGAATTTGATTCAAGAAGTTGATAATTTTGTATGCCCCTTGTTTACTATGTTTGTTGTAATGCATGAAAATATAAGAAGAAATAGAAAAAGAATTTACAATTCACTTTGCTCAACACTTTCGACTATTAATTCATATTTTTGATAGAGTATTACTTCAATTATCAAAAATTTAAAGAAGAGAGTGTAAAAGGAGTTCAAAGAATAAAATAATGTGAATATTCGCATAGAGACGATGAGAAAATAAAACAATTCTTATTAGTTTCTTCTATTTAAATGGGATTAATAAGAATAAGATAATAGTATATTTTAAAAAATATATATTATTATAAATAATTAATTTTTTCTTAAAAAATTAACACATAATTTATTATTGGTAAAAAATTGAGGCCCCCAAAAATTGGGGGCCTAAGGCCGATGCCTTTTTCAAATAGGCATAGGAGCCGACCCGGATTATTTTGCATACTAGGGTAGAAGTTTATAAGTGAATACAAGTGGAAGCATAATATCTACCATTAGTTATTCCTTCCGTCCTATTTTATGTAAAACCATTTGATTAACACGATATGTAAATTAAAAACGAAAAGATCTTTAAAATTTATAATTTAAAACGATCCTTAACACCCTCTCATTTGGTTTTTAAAGAAAATATACTTTTCTATCAAAATCACTAACTTTTAATAAAATCTAAATTTTGAATGTATTATTTCAACCTGATACTATAGACCAGCAAATTCATAGTTGGAGCCATGACTAGCTAGCTTCCCCTTATAGTGTCTCAATATATAGAAGATTCAAGATTTTCACTCACGATTTCGGAAAATAAAAATATAGTGTCCTACTCCTATATATACCTACTCTTTCTGTCATCAATATTTCATCAACTAACTACTCCTAAATCTTCTTCTCCAACAATGGCTCACTTGTCTTTGCCTTTTACCTTCTCATTGCTACTGCAGTATGTCTTTTTACTCACTTATTTGTTTCTGAACTACAACACATGATACATTTTAGATCTTTGCCTTTAGTATGCTGAGATCGATCTTAAGTTAAGTTAAGCACATAATTTTATGAACTTTATCGTAGATTTTTGGTTATACATACTAGTATATGAGAATTTACATTCGTTTGTTCCTAATAGAATGAAGCACTATATTGTAGCATTCTTAAAAACGAAGTCTCAGAAAGTAGTTATCATGTCAAGAAATCAATTTCTGATTAGTTGAGTGATCATCTAAGAAATTAACTGATCAACATTGTTATTATGATAATAAAAAAATTATCAAGTGTAAACTAGTTATATTTATGAGTTGCTAAGATTCTTGTAACCAAGAATAGTTAACCAAAGTATGCTAACTCATTGAACTTTTTTCTTCCTTCTTTTCTGTTTCTTGACAGAACGGAGCTGCTCCCGGTGCTCCTGGTGCTTTCCCACCCATCAATGTATCCTCTCCAACACCTTCGGTCCCCATGCCACCAACAACTCCATACGTGATCACCCCGCCTCCTCCACCACAAGTTAAATTACCATCTCCACCTCCGGCAGTCAAGCTATTGCCACCTCCACCACCACCACCAGTTAAGTTACTAACCCCACCTCCGGCAGTCAAGCTACCACCACCTCCATCATCACCACCAATCTCTACTCCCCACGTTTCACCACCAAAGACACAACCAAAGATCACATAAGGTATAACACACTTATACAAAAAGTACTTTTTAAGTTGTATTTTTTTTTCTTTTGCCTGATCTATTTATCTCCTGTTTCTTGTATCTGGTGTTTCAATATATTTGAATCTCTATCTAGAATAAGAAAAACTATGACGGACGCCTTACACAATGAAGATGTACAATAGTATCATAGTCGTACTTCTTCCAATAAAAACCAGTTAACTTAAAAGAAGAAAGACGGGAATAGATACATTGATTTGCAACTTTTTATATGTGCAGATTGCATTCGCCTATGCTCGGTGAGAAGCAAATTTCATTCAACGAAGAACGTATGCTTAAGAGCGTGCACTACTTTCTGTTTAAGATGCAAATGTGTTCCACCAGGCCAATATGGAAACAGAGAGAAATGTAGGAAAAGCTATGCTAATATAACTACTCGCGGAGGCAAACCCAAGTGCGTATGAAAATGGTGAACTGTTGCATCTGACACTTGATCAACTACTTAACTTGTGCTTTCTTGATATATTTTGATATTAAAAAATGTCCAAACAGCTCCAGAAAACCTGTTTATCTACAGCACATCCGTTGATGCCATTTTTTCTTGAACTGTTTGAGCTTAAGCCATATCATTAAGAGTAATTTTTTTTATTTTGTATGTGTATGTCTTCACATTTTTTTAAGTAATGGAAGGGAACGATTCTCATGTTATTCTTGCAGTATTTGTCTTCTTATTAGAAAATTTTCTGGCATCCAATTATCTTCAAGATATTTTTTCTAGAAAAATAAATTTGTTAAGATTAGAAAAATGACTTTCTTATAGAAGCTGGGAAACAAAGTTGTATAAATGACGTTGTATGTTTATTGTATTCTCTCATCCACCTAATGTCCCCAACCGCTACATCTTGACCATCCCAATCCTGAGGCGCCACCGTAATGACCGAGGAGCACCCCCTAGAAGTTACATGGCGTACTTTGTTAGAACAAAAATACTCAAGAAACTAATTTGAAAAATAAAAATAGAGTGAACTTATGAAATTCCTTCTATATATTAATCTTCAGAAAGTCTGAATTTATACAAGGAAAAAACATAAACATTAAAACTAAATAAGAACATGTGTCACTAACTATCATAAAAGGGGCCACTAATAGCCATAAATGGGCCAACTAACTTCAGAAAGTTGAGCAACTAAAGTTGACTAAGTCTAGCTAGAAAATAGGAAGCACTAAACTGAAATAAGTAAACAGTAAAAATAATAATAAGCTGGAAAAAAGGCCAATTGTCTAACATACTTGACCTCTTGGAGGTCTTGTACAAGCCCTTAGGCATATTTCATTGCATATATATGAAAAGTAGTATGGAATTAAAAAAATTTCTTCAAAACAAAAAGCGGAATCATTTCATAAAACGGGAGTCTTTCTAACATATGTCTCAAAAACCATCTATGAAAATATGAGTACAAATGTCTTGGGACGCAGCCCACAAAAGTCTAAACATAGTAAAGAACTTAAAAGAAACATAGGGGTGGTGTCCTCGGATGATACGAGGACTCACCAATCCTGACTACTTGAAAGCCTTGGAAACTCTACCCTTCAATGCAACTCAATCTCCTCAACACCCTACATTGGATTAGAATGTAGGCAAAATATACGTTAGTACGAAATGTACCAAGTAAGGAAACTATCATACCAAACATAAGATATATAATCAAAGGGTTAGTTAACAATAGACATAATCATAAGAGATAATAACATGAACATAACATGAATATCATAAGCATAATTAATCATCAATAAAGCATATGTAAGATCATCCCAAGTATACTTGTGCAAGGCTAAGGTAGCATCCCATACTACTACCTAAGTCTAGTACCTCTTTTTTGTCATTCTTGATCATAATTCACTCTCATAATTAAGACCTAAGTTCTTCGTGACCTATGAGCACTATGCCCCTAGATCACCTCAAGTCACACTTGTGCAATGCATGTGAGACATCCTATTCTGCGTCACATACTAAGCATATCTTGAGATAGCCTTAATTCATTTTCATCAACTTTAGATGTTAATAGTAGACCTACTTCATATTGACAAGGAACTATCATTGTAAGTCAATCATACCATGGAAAGAAACTATAGCTACTACCCAAGCTAAACATACATCACATAGGGGTCATGTCATAGGTAACTTCAAGTCATACTGCCATGTATGAATGGCATCACATACTACCATCCATACTAAGTACTTCTCTATGCTATCCTAATCCAAGCTTATAAAGGAAGGATACACAAGTACCAACCTAACCACCATGCAACCAAGCATGTAGATGCAAGCTAACCATAGGGGAGCATGAATCCTAGGCCCTAAGCTACCATGAGAAATTTATCTCAAGCTATTCCATGAAATTCACCTTGCATTCAAGTCAAGCTAACATTAGGAAAGTATAGTCCTTTCCCCTAAAGCTACCATGAAATGGTTTTGGCCTAACCAAGTCAAGCTGAGATGAAGGAACTTTAGTCATGCTACTTCAAGCTAATCCTAGGAGAGTATCGATCCTCCATCCTAGGCTATCTTGCCTACTACTAATGCAAGCTACCATGATCAAGCATCCTTGCAATACAAGATCAAGCTAAATATGGGAGAGCTTGATTCCTCCATCCCAAGCTACCATGAGATTCATCACCTCAAGCTACCATGATTAAGTCAACTCAAGCTTCAATGAGATTCACCATATCAAGCTTCAATGAGATCGACCTTCTCAAGCTATCACATCATGGTCTTATCTTACCAACTCAATTACACAAGAAATGACTATTAAATACAACTTCGAGATATTCTATTCTATCATGCCTTGATTCATTTTAGGTACTTAGGTCATCCTAGAATCCATCCATGTGAGAGAACTTGCTTCCCCTTGCTTGTTCATGTCTAAGTGTGAAGGAGAGGGAGAACAACTCATCACAATCCCCTCATACTTCATCCCCAAAGCCCTATCAACAATGACATACAAGCCCTATAATCAATGCTAACTTGATTCTATCATGATCCATATCCAGTTATAAGCTATTTCAATTTGATTATTAGAAGATAATTCTATTCATACTTGATTATATAGGTTCAAATCCAACTTTAGAAGTCAAGATCCTCCTTAATCAATTAGGACTAGTTCAATTCATATCTAGGTGATCATATTATGATTAATTAGAATTCAAAACAATTGAATTAATAAGACTAACTTAGAACCTTTAATCTTTTAAAAGGGAACAATTGCTTAGAAGTCTCATCAGTTATAAAAATTCAAAATGAAGTACAAATAAAAAAAAAACAGAGAACTCATCCCACTTATTCATCAAATTTATAGTATCCATTTTCAAATTTTCATTGATAATACTCAATTTCTATTGAAATAAATTCGATTTAATCACATTTTTATAGCCAACCACGGCTTCAATGGATAAATTTTAAAGCCATAACCGACTTTCGTGGAGAAAAAAAAAAGAGAGAGAGAATCGGAGAAGAAGAGAATGGAGAAGAATGTTTCAAAAATTGTATTCATATTAATTTTTGTTTGTCAATTATTTTTCTTTTACTCAACAACTATATTTTTATTAAGAACATTGTATTTTTTTAGTTTGTAATCATTCCATTAGGCATGCAAAATTGATTTGTATTTCTTAAACATAGATGTATCCTATTTCTTTCACAGTCAATTTGTATTTTTTTTAGAATATCGTATCATTCCTCAACAAACGGTATTATTATCATTATGTATGATATTCTTTTTTCAGAATGTTGTATCTTTCTTTAATCGTATTCATATGTAATGATTAGCTTATATTATGATACAATGAGTAATATTTTTTGTAACACGAATAAAAAATATATATTTGGCAGTTATGTAATACAATTTTGATCATTGTGATACCATTTTTATTTTTCACTATGAAAGTAAAATACCAAGTTTAGTTTTAATGGTAAAGTGAGCACATAAAATACAAAAGTTGTTGATATACAATTATAATGAAAAAATAATGAAAAAGGAATACAAATTTTTTTTCATTGAAATTGAGATTGAAATACGAAATGAGCACAATAAGTACTCACATCAACTGAAAAACAAAATTGACTTCGATGGTATGTCATTATGATGAACACAAAAAAAAAGTCTAAACTTTTCTGAATACAATATGAGAGTTAAATACAAAATGATCATAGTAAAATACGCAACACAATATGATATTTAATTTCAATTTGAATGTTAAAGTGAACACATAAAATATAAAAGTTGTTGATATATAATTATGATGAAAACATAATAAAAAAGAAATATTAACTTGCTGTCATTGAAAATCAAGATTTAAATACAAAATGAGCACAATAAATATTCATTTCAATTGAAATACAAATGTAACTTGGTTGACATACCATTATGATGAATATAAAATAAATAAAAAAGTAGAACTTGTTTGTATATAAAGGTATATTGAAATAAAAAACAAGCAAATTAAAATACAAAATGGTCGTCATTTGTGTTCTAAGTAGAAAATTGTGATATTGAAAAATAGAAAATTGTTGATTAATTTGGATACCTCTAATAATTCTCTTTGATTCTGCCATTGAAGAGTGATTTAGAGCTTATCAAACCCTAACAGTGATTTCAACTACAGACAACAATTTAAGATGATTTAAACAAAAATAAATTCATAAAATAAATCTTAAAAAACGGATAATGATGCATACCTTAATAAAAGGGATTGTGTGAATATCTTTATAAAGTATATTTTTCAATTTCTTCAAAAAAACCAAAAAAGAAAGAAGAGAGAGAGACAGGCGAGTTTTGAAATGGAGAAGAATTGAAAAAAGAAAATATGTTGCAAAACAAAGAAAACAAGAAATAATGAAGAAGATGAAAATATGAGAGAGAGAACATATTCCCTTTATTTTAAACATATGATATATGATTAGTTGAGAAATATGTATCTAAGGTGAGATAAAATAGAAAGTAAATTAGGATACACAATTTTTTCTAAAATAATGACATTTTGACATTCTTACTAATATTTATAAAGTATGGAGGTTTTTACTGATTAAGTTAGGTTTTTTTTACTAGTTTGCTAATTTTCCCTTCAATTATGAATAAACGAAATGGGTCATCTAAAATGAAAATTTGTGCCTATTTTAAATTTTCTGATGATCCATTTAGCTATTATTCAATCAATAAATAAAAGAAATGGATCAGCTAAAAGGGAAATACAGTCTTTTAATTGATTTGAAAAGAAAAAAGAAAAAAGAAAAAAAAAGTTTCATTGGTATTCTTGGGTGGGTGGCACCTTGGAAAACAAAGAGTCCAATTCATGCATTGACTCTCAAGTTTTCAAGAAGAGTGAGGGGGATTAATGTTCAACACCTATTTAAACCTCATTCTTCTTTCATTTCAGAAAAGGAGGGAAAAAAAGATCAAGAACAAAAAATTGGAAGAGGAAAATCATAAGAAAAGCAAAGTCCTCTTCTGAAGAAAAAGAAAATTTCATCTTTGGGGGTCTTTCGAATTCAAGTGAACTTGCTTCCATTATTTGCTTGTCATCAACTTTAGGTATTTCTTTTACATTTTGCAATGTAATCTTAGATTAATGTTTTATGTACTTTTATATTTGGATTCAGTTGTTTGTATTAAGTTTGTTTTGATTTAGTTAAGTCTATTGTGATTCTTATATAATTATGTTTTGTTAATATGTACATATATGTTTATTACTAATGTGGTGTTTAATTTAATTTTTATCTCATTATAGAATTGATAAGTAAATTCATGCTTTGCTAAAAGAAAAATAACAATCTCAAAGTTTTTTTAAAAAAATTCTGGTCACTTTAAGTAAAGAAAAAGAAGAAGTTGTTTTCAGAAAAAAAAAAAGGAGAAATAAGTAAATCTGGTCATTTTTGCTAACAAATGTAAATCTGTTCATTTTTGTAAAAAATGTAAATCTTGTCATTTTTGTAAAAAGGGAAATTTGGTCATTTTGTGCAAACCAATGTAAATTTGGTCATTTTGCAAAAAAATATATATAAATATGATCATTTTTGCAAACAAGGTAAATCTGGTTATTTTTGAAAAAATATAAATATGATCATTTCATAAATTCTGTTTTTTTTTAATCTTAAATAACAATATGAAATGAGTATTGAAACAAAAATATAAAATCGACTACTTTTGGTTAGTAATTTAACTTCTCCTATTAGATAAAATAGACTATTTTTGCGATCTTCTTTTAAAAGAGAACAATGTGGACATTTTGTATGAAACATAAATTTTACTAAAATGGTCATTTTTTAAATTGTTTCAGTATATATATAAAAAATTAAAATTAGTATATCACTACTTGTTTTAAAAGTAGGCTTAATTATGATTGTACAAAAAAAAATCTTTTTGTTCTTTTGTTGTTATTGTCAAGTAGTAATACTTAAATATTTATATTGGTTTCTTTTTTTTTTTTAGAAAAAATGTTAATAAGCAATTTGAAAAATAAAATAATATATATATATATATATATATATATATATATATATATATATATATATATAATTCATATTCTTTTCTATATGTTGTAATGTAACAACCCGAAAATGACTATGCTAAGTAATGCCTGAACGTTCCTAGAATGCCTAGATTAGACCGTGTTCACACGGCTTGGTGCACGTAGAACCAGACCTCAGAACCTATGCACCGACCAAGCCAACCAACTTGGTGAGTTAGTTGAGCTAGGCAAGGTTGGGTCCAGCCATGTAGGGCACCCGAATATTAAGATTCACCCAGATGAGTTTTAATCGAACTTGAAAGGGGTAATCTTAGGTTTGGAGGGTCTAGGGGTAAAATGGTCTTTTCCAGGCTAAGGGTAGTATTGTAATTACCCTAAGTATTTAATTAATTAATTAATTACTATAAAAAGTGGACAGTTCAGGTAGGGTTGACCCGAATTAACCCATTTTTGCGAGAAGAGCTTCACCCGGGTTCGATCCTTGGGTGAAGCAATATTTAAGTTGAATTAATTGGTATTTAATTATCTTATTTAAGTAAGGGCATTTTAGTCTTTTCACTTAAGCCTTAGAAAATCAGATTTTTATTTAAAATAACAAAGAGCCCTAGTTTGACTAAGTCCTTACCTAAAACTCCTATTCCTAAGCTTACTCTCACATCTCTCCACTCTCATTATCACGTCTCTCTACTCTCATTCTCACGTTCATCATCATTAAAAGAACAAGAAAATCAAAATTTCATCACTCTTGAAAAACTTGTACGCTAAAACTCAAAAGAAAAACTAAACTAAAAACAAAAAGCAAAAACATTATTTTTGACGGGTTGTGCTTGAAGTTTCGGTGGTGAGGCATTGGTATTGTGGGAGTTGGCTGTACATTGGAGCAGGTTTGGAAAGTGTTGAACGACAGAAAAGGTATTGGTTTTATTCCTCTTGGTCCCTTTCCTAAGAGACCCCTAAGATTCAGTCTATTCTAATCCGAAAACTAGGAATGTTTCCCCGTTGCATGTCCCTGTCACTAGCTCCCATCGATTGTTGTAGGTTGGGTATGTTTGCTGGTAGAATTTAGGGATGTAATGTGTTTTTGTGATGATTATGTTCATGGATGTATGTTCGGATTTATGTGATGATAAACATGTGTGCAATGTGTGTGTAGCAGTGGTTCTTGGTCATGGGTTGGAGCATGAAAACAGCATGTTAAATTCTTGTGTTTTTGCATAAAATTACTTGGAAAAAATGCATATAATAATGTACAAAATGTCCAACGAATTTTCCATAAAAATCTAACGTATAAATGTTCAGAAAAGGTGGATTGAAAGGATGACCAAATTTCCAGAAATCTGGAAATTTGGTCTCGGCATAGGCAGTGTTGAGGAATTTGGATTTCAATTTTTTTTTTAAGACATGAGGTCATTAGGGATTGAACCAAATACCTCACCATATGCAGGCTGCTGAAAAATTTGATATTAAATGTGAGGTAAGGGGAATTCGAAATGGGGTAAGGTTGGGTGAAGAAACAAAAGAAAAAGGGAAATAAATAACATGGGGAGCGCGGGGATCAAACCCACATTCCCTCGGATAGGTGAGAAAATTAGGAGAAAAACTAAAGAAAAATAAAATGAGGTTGTGGGGGATCGATCCCACATCCTCTTGGTCTCAAACGAGAAAGTGAGGAAAGAAAAGAAAGAAAAAAAAGGAAGTGTAGGCGTTGGGGATTGACCTCGGGTCCCTAAGTCGAAAATATAAACCAAAAATTTAATATGAGACTAAGTATTGCTCAAGGGATTCGAATTTGGGTTCCCTTGCCCAATTTCGTATTGATACATAAGTCTTACGTGAATAAATATTTAATGAATGCTGCCTATAGGAATCGAAATCGAGACCTTGACATATTTACAAGATGCATAAGTCTTGTATCATATAATCTTGGGTAAGTGTAAGTCACTTAGACGAATTTTGAACGAAGCCTCATGTCTTGTACGTATGGGTTCATAAGTCCAACGTACGTTTAAAAGTAAGTGAACCTAAGATGTATATGATGAAATGATGTGATCCCAAGAGGGTTAAGTAAGAGTGTGAAATACACAAAAAGGCCAAGTGCATTGGCATATGATAAATTGAACATTCACGTAATGGGGTGGGTAATTATGAAGAGCTAATATGCTAAAGTTAATGAATGTGGTGACAACATGATAAGAGGCTAATATGAAAGACGAGATCAATCTCAAATGAGCCTAATAAGTGTTACCAAAAACTGTACTCACCTATGAGAGTGTAAAACTAATAAAGAGACCAGTCTCTAAGAAACACTCTAATGAAAGTATTGAGATTAATACACACTTAATACTAATGATGAGATGAGAAATCATCTAATGAGCAATGATGCCCTCATGCTGAAGCCAGCTTCTATGATGTGTGAGATGAATGTATTGGAACTTTATACAGAGCACCGATAGGCTAGCTATGAGTCACGATTCCTTATTTTGGGAAGGCAGAGGTTCGTGTAAATCTCATTAGATGAGACTGTCCGTTTAGGCGGGTATGAGTCTCCTTATATCTCCTAGTCTTTGAACCTATGCAGCCAACATAGGGTTCTAGCAGGGTTCAATTCCCTATACACACTAGCATGTTTTGGTTTCACTTTGGCTGGTGATTCTACCTCTTTTTGGTGTGGGGTAGACACTGGATTTCATGAGCTCACATGATCTATGTTGGTTAAAGTTAAAGTTTCTAAAGAAAGAATGAGGCCAGCCTCATGTAATGCACACCATGAAATGAATGATACCAAAGGTGTTTGGATAGGATAATCAAGAGGTGAACTAGACTCAAGTAATGACACTAGGTCATTCTTAGTTATTGCACAGTGAACCCGAAGAGAGTCCTAAAAAACATCCTAGGTATATAAATGAATGAAAAATGAAGTACGTATGAATGAATGAAGCAGACTCTGTGTTTGCTAAAGAAGGTTCCCTAGTTGAGGTCCCATATGTGTTAAGCCCTCATTTGGGAAGTCCTAATGTTAAGTCCGTGATTCCAAGGTCTCACGGCATACGAACAAATGATATATGATATATGTATGTGCTAAATGAAGTGTGTTATGTGCTGTGTGCAATATGAAAAGAATAATGATGCATGTTACTCTCATAGCATGACTTTCCTAATCTGATTTAGCAAGTCCAACTGACTTGGCTTTCCATAATTCATATCGTTAGGAGAGAGCTCTTCTTAATCATGCATGTCCTTGGTGTGTACTTGCATACACCCATACTTAGTACAAGTGTGTACTAATCCCATACAACCCTTTACTTTTAGGTACAGATGCAGGTGGACACTAGAGCTTACGAGACTACGTTGAAGCTATCCGGACGTGGAGCATTCATCCGGACATGGTAGGCCCTCATGCTTTCGAGGATGCTTATCTCTTATATTCTAGCTTAGACGTAGACATGAGCTAGTGGAGGATGTTCCACTAGCGTTTCTTTCTTACTTATTTTCGAATGTCGTATTGGTGCCATTTTGGCAACTTTATATTAATGCAGTTATGAACTCTTTCCTTCATTTGAATATCTCATTATTAGATGGTTGTTGTGAACTGATGTGATATAATGCAATTCTTACTATGAAGTCTATGTATACTTCAAAGCAAACAAAAGTTTTAAATTTTCCGCTAAAATTAACCTATACGATGTAATGAGGACGTATGTAGGCTTGTCTGCGACCTCCGAGAGGTCAACGACGCCGGTTTCGGCTCGGGTCTAGACCCCGGTCGTGATATGCAACACATTCCTTTATTCATTTTATCATTATTAATTTTTTTGAGTAACTACTTATCAGCTTTGTTTCTTTTATAAATATAATAAAATTTTGAATACCACCATGTGTTCGGTTACAATCGTTGGTGTGTATTTTTCTAAAAAGAAGGGTTTTGTGTGTGGTTACGCTCCTAGGCCATTTAATTAGTTTCTTAAAATATAGTAACTAATACAAATTTCCTTTCTTTTTAATCCAAAAACTTATTTTTAGCCAAATATAAGTTAATAAAACCACGAGACTCGGAGGGTGTTTCATAACTTCCCTCTGGTCAATAGAATTTCTTACCCGATCTCTGTTTTCGTAGACTAAAAATAAAATAGTTTTTTTTTTAAATTTAATTTAGGAATTATCAGGTGACTTGAAACACCTAAAAAACCCAATTGCATGTGGCGACTTTAAAAAAAATATTTTTCTTGTACTTTATTTTTTTTTAAAAACACTTGTCATATCCTTAACAATTGTAGAAAAAAATGGAAGAGGTGTGACAATCATGTCAATCATCCTCAACTAATGAGGACTCACCATTGATACTATTGAATATAGATCAGGAACTATTCTACACGTGATCTGGATATTGAAGACCTGAACCTACATCACGAAAAATGTAGCGTAGAGTATGCATCAGTATTTGAAGAGTACTTAGCATGCATGATAATATATAGCTGAACAATGTAAGATAACGGAAATAGATCATACTTGATCAATGATATAAGATAAACATAAAGAATATACTAAACATGCTGAATATGAACTAAACTGAATGTAATAGTACATAACATGCTGATACTGAACACTGAACTGTAATTATAACCTGTTCAAAACAATAGAATCTGATTGTGGGAGCTACTAATAACTGACATAAAACCACATGATCTAAATGTGGAGTCCGATGTATGCGCCCCATCGAGAGGACCTAATATACCTTGCCAAGGGTATAGAAGCATGACTGACGTGATCCCTAAGTATAATTCCCATAGAGGGACTTACCTACAGGGCATGTAGTTTTTGTACTATGATGGTGACTCCCCTAGTCTGACTCGATATTAAGACTACTCCCAATAAAATGTACAGAATACAACATTACCATAATATATTGAATAACTTGAGATTCTGACATGTTAACTGAAAATGCAATATTAATTATTGATAATGAAACATTTACCAACTAATGCATGTATATCTGTATAAATTGACTTAGCAAGTGTAATTCATTAACTAAAAGAATCTACACAAGTATGGTTCTGAATTTCATGCAAGAAAATAAGCAATAATGTTACGAAATCATGATAATTTGATTTGGAGTACTCTAACTGTTAAATCAAAAAATTAATCTGAAGTTCTAGAAACCCTACATCGAAGCAATAACTAGGGAATCAAGACTCATACTGAATTCTAGGGACCTACTGGGTAAATGGAACCCACTAGTGAAATCCCATAAATCTAGTGATGAATTTCACAAAAAAATATTTCAATTTCGGGGCTGGAACTGAAGAAAACATGTTGCGTTGTTCATGGGAAAATTGGTGCCTCTTTCTTTTTTTTCTTATTCTTCTGCTCTACGTATGAATGATTTTTGTGAAATATCGATTAGGGTAGGTTCTGACTAAGTAACTAAGCTTAAACTGACCAAAACTACATAGTTTAGGGGTTAAACGATGTAGTTTAGGTGTCCAAAACATATGGGAAAAGACCGAACCAACCCTACTTACAAAACTTTTACGGGGATGACCATGGGGCCTATGACGGGCCATCACTGGGACCACAGAACATCAAGATGGTCGTGGTCCTTGGCTAGTAGATGTTGGTTCTAGGCCTTCCCTCTACAATACACTTCACGAACCGTGTGAACGATCACGGACAAGGAAGGTCGTCGGTCTTTCACCTAGGTAGGGGCTTTACTGGTTTGAATTCATGAAAGCCACCATGGCTCGTGTGGTGGTACACAGCCCGTGAAGGGTCCCATGGTCCACCACTTCTAGACTGTGTGAGTCCAAGGAGAGGTCGACAAATCGTGATTCCTTTAACGATCCGTTAACCCTGTCGTAGTTCACCTCGTTCTTCTATTTTTCTTTTGAAAGTTCTAAGTTTGATTTCCGAGGTGTTACACTTCACACCAATACAAAACTGACAACTAAAAATTTGATAAAGTTTTTGCTTATTAAGGTAGAAACCCAGAAACAAAGAAGAACTTATGAATAATGAAAGATAAGAACTATAAAACAATGAAGAACAAGAAATAAAATATAACTTTATTTGAAAATGTAGTATATTTTTCACTCCCTAAGAATTACACTTATAATAAAGAACTAACTTCATGGTCCTAGAAATCAGAAACACATCTGTTGAAGATAAACAAAATCCTAGAGACTAGGCAAAGAAGTTATTTGAGGAAAACAAAAGCTAATTTACTGTAGCAAATAAATAAAAGGCTGCAATCGTAAAACATAGAAACTAACACTCCTCCTTGGTTGAAGAACTGTTCATTCCTAGTTTTTCTATGAGAAACTCAAACTTACTGAGGGAAACGGGCTAGGTGAAAATGTCAGCAACCTGCTCATCACTCTTGTAGTAAATAAGCTTCACATATCCATCTTTCTGCACGTCTATTAAGAAAAACAACTTTATATTAATGCTTAATTTTTTATTAAAAGGGTGGATTTAGCAATAGAAATTGCAGCTTGGTTACCAATAAAAACCTGTCCCTTCTTTTTTCTCCATATTAAATTCATACATAATTTTCCTCAATCATAGTGCTTGATTCACAACTATTTTTGCAGCAATAAATTCTGCCTCGGCTGTTGGTTGTGCTACTATATCTTGTTTCTAGGAATACCAAGAGAAAGATCCTGACTCAAGATTGAAGCAGAAACATGAAGTACTCTTCATATAAGGTACACCACCCCAATCACTATCGGGTAACAGAACATGAAGGAAAGCTGAAATCTGCAGCAACATTAATGAGTTGTTGCTTATTTTATCTCATTGATGTTCTTGCCCTCTGTATATATCTGTGATATGCACACACAAATAGTAATACAAATTGTATCTAACTAGGAGACCGAACTACACTAGATAAGCGATCCCTTGTCCTTAGGATTACTAGGTAGATTATGAATTATAGTCAAAGCAGGATACAAGCTATATGTTCCAATACTCCCCTTTCAAGATGAAGGTGGAGGAATGACATTCATCTTGGAGCAAATAATTCAAATCTTTCCGAGGAAAGAGGTTTGGTGGGAACATCTGCAATTTGATCTTTGGTTGAAATAAGCTGGAGAGAGATCCTTGCGAGAAACTTTGTCGCGGACGAAGTGATAATCGATTTCCACATGTTTGATGTGAGCATGAAAAATAGTATTAATGGACACATAGGCAGCACCAAGATTATCATACCAAATCACATGATATGAAGGAGAGGTATGCCGAGTTCAAATAACAATGAGTGTAACCAAGTGAGTTTAGCGGTTGCGTCGACAAGTTCTTTATATTCAGATTCAGTGGATGATTGAGCAACGATACGTTGCTTCTTAGAAGACCAAGATATGAGTGCATTTCCAATGAGCCTTCCCAATCCGAAATAGTGAAATCCGGTAGCACCAAGTTTGGAGATCGAGGAGTTAAGAACTAATGGTTCATTGTATAAGATATCAAAGAATGCGTTTAGTCTCAACCCATTGATTTTGACTCGGAGAGTCATAAATTGGAAAACCTTGTTTATGGAAAAAGCGAGATTACGGGTAAATATGACATACTTTAAAGTCCTAACAATAGTAATATACAACGTAGGTTCATCAAACACAGAGCTATCACCTACATGGAGATTAGTAATCGGTGACATAGGTGTACATACATGCTTACAATTTTGCATTGAGGCCCTAGATAGAAAGTCTTAATGTATCAATATTGAGAAAGATAAAGGTCGTTTGTAGTGTGTGACACTTCAACACCTAGAAAGAAGCTCTAAAATTCATCCCTTAACTTTGAAATAATAGATTCCAGAGAGAAGGGATGGTTGCTTGTAACAATAATATCATCGATATAGACAAATAGTATATCGTGATTCCATGATACCAATACACAAACAAAGACGTATCAGTAAAACTAACAGCTGTGAGAAATTGGTGAAGTTAGATATACCATGACCGTGGCACTTGTTTGATACTATACTGATTTATTTAGTTGGCAAACATGGTTGGGAAATGACAGGTGAACAAAGACGGCAGGCTAAGCCATGAACACTCGTTCCTGGAGGTGACCATGTAAAAAGGCATTATGGACATCTAATTGGCATAGTTTCCATCCTTGAGAAGCAACAATTGTGAGAACAATTCGAATAGTGGCAGGTTTGACAACCGGACTAAATGTTTCAAAATAGTCATGACCCTCCGTCTGACAAAATCCATTGGCAAGTAAAAGGGGTTTGTAACGCTCAATGTTGCCGAAATATATTTTCTTAATTCAAAAAACTCACTTGCTGCCTAACACGTTCATGGATGAATTATAAGGTACAAGGGTTCAAGAACAATTGCGTAACAACGCATTCATCTAAGAAGACATAGCATCCCGCCAATCTTGTGCATATTTGCCTCAGTAAAGCTAGTAGGTTCAACAGGAAGGGAAGATGATGAGTTGAAAGTTATGGTAGTAGATAAATTAGATGATGGAGGCATATGATGAAGTCACATATGATGAGTGCGTTGAGGTGGGTCCACAAGTTCAGAGGGAGTTTGTATAGTGGGAGGGGCATTCTGGAGTAAGAATAGGTAGTCAGTGAGGTCAACAACTAGAGGAATTGTTGGTAATTATGAGGAAGCACTCCGTGTATTAGATGGAGATCTGGTCGGGAAAATGAAGAAATTGTTATACCTCGGAAATCCAATGACCTAGGCTAGACACTCACATAAGGAATAAGGTTTAATATGGTGTTTACAAACCTAAAATAATGTAATTAACTTGATTTAGAAGTATTAGAGCCTAAACGTCAAGGAACAACCATGACGTCCGGAAAGAAGTGAAACTTAGTAGATGTCCTTAGGTCTTATGAAGGTTTGTGAGTGTCGTATGGGGAGTAAAACTTGTAAAAATACTTTCAATAGGTCAAATAATTTTTTTAGGATCAAAACGTACAGTGGTGACCCCCCCAAGGACCACCCTAGGGGTTCTTGAGGAGGACCCAAACACTTGTCCAACAATCTACCCAAGGCAGCCAAAGTGTTGTTCCCCGTCGCGGACTTTTCACAAACTCTACTGTCCCAAAATTTATTTCCAAAAAACTTGTGGGAACATCTCCGCGGTGCAGACCTGTTCTGCAATGAAAATTTTAAAAATTAAAGTCAAGTTTTACTTCACAAAAAGGTCCACTTAAGTGAGGGGTGTTTTGGGTATTTTAGGGGATGGGTATATATTTATTTTAAGTCAATTTTCATCACTTTTACCCATCCAAATCAAATCCCAGAATTTAAAATCTAATTTCTCTCACCTCACTCTAAATTCTCTCTGTACCCAACCACAATTGAAGGACATTTAAGCTTAAAGAAGAAGACCAATTCTCCAAGTTTTCTACTCAAGTTCGTGGATAAAGTCTCCATTAAGGTATGGATTCTTTCACTCTTGGTATTTCTTTTCCCAAGAGGTCAATTCAAAGATGATTTCAAAATCCCCTAAAATCAATGGTTTTTCTCCACACATGGGTCTTCTTTTATAACTAAAATTATGGATTAATTATGATGAATTATGATTACTTAGGGTTGTTTAAGTGTATAATGATGGATACTTGTTGTTGTTCACTTGAAATTCCATTGGACCCATTTTCTTCCCCAATTTCATAAATCTTGGATCTTGTTTGATGAATTGGTTGAACATGATGAATATATCCATTGTTATATTGGTTTAATTGTATTATTACTTCATGTAATGCTTTATATCATGTATTGTTTGGGTTTTGATCTAATTCTTTAAGAACCCATGATTGTCCTCTTCACATAACCCTAACTCTTGAATTATGTGGAAGTATGATTAGAGGTAATGTAATTGAGTATGATCTTGATTAATTGACTATTGTATGATGATGATAACTAAATTGATGGTTAAATATCATTGATTTGGGATGATATCTTGAATGGGTTTCATGGAGGCCATTGGTAAGATCTTCAAGGTCATGAACTTCTTATTGTAGTATTGTTGGCTTATCTTTGGTAATGTTTGTCAATTGAAGTATGAATGGTAAAGTTATGAATGTATGATCATGCTATGAATATGATGGTTGTGAGATGATGATAGGTGTGCTATGATGAGGGGTTGAAGGTAATCCTCATGCGCATCTTATGATTATGCTATGATGTATTGTTCTCACATGATGTTGTGTTTGTGATGAAAGAACTTTCTCATCCTAGAACCCATGAGCTATGAACATGTTATATGAGGGGTTAAACTCCTAAGACCTATGTTATGAATTAATGTTAAGGAAGGATTAAAAATACTTCAAAAAGAGAGTTTAGCTTAGAACCGAGTGAACTTGACAATGAGAGGCGTTCCTTCACAAAGGAAGGTAGGTTCACCCAATATTCTCATGAGGTGGAAACTACAATGAGAATTAGCATAAAGAGGGTTTCTAGTAATAACCTCCTAGTTCCTTAACTATGTGCGCCCATAGGAAACCTAGCTAGTGGATCCACCTAGATGCTATATGAATGTACATGTATTACCTTGGCAAGTAGGACACCCTCCTTTCGGTGTGAGGGGTTGACACTAGATTCCATATTAGCTCACATGGTCTATTTCGGTTATGGAGAAGTTTCCTGAAAGTTAAAATGAATGAATGAAAGTAATAATATGAACACTAACTAGGATTAGTTAAGATGTGTTACTTAGTGTAGGTAACAATATGAGACTTTACCTATACATTGCACAAGTGGACCTTGAGGGGAGTTCTTGGATGGGTTCTTTATGTTTATATGAAATGCATGATGTTGGTCTTATATGATGTTGGTTTCACTTGATATACATGATGTTCGTCTAAATTGTTATGCATGATATTGACTACACTTGTTATAAAGATGTATGAGGTAAAATACAATGCTTATGGTCTCTTTGCTAGTTTAGTTAGTTTATGTGGGGTTATGGGACTTCACATACACATTGGAATTGTAGACTTGGATTGGGTTTATGAGTAAGGTTTTGTGATGTATTGATGAAATGGAATCTAAACATGAAATGTTGATTATGGATTTGTTATGATGTTACTCTTAAACATGAATATGAATGTGCATTATTGTTGTTGTGATATGGAGTTGTATATGTTCTTGGAATATGCATACATGCTTTTAAAGTGAACTTAGCATGTTTGTAACAAAATGTCCCTTTGTGTATGTCTTCAAATGTTTTATTTGCATATGTATCCATATTCAGTACATGTGGTTTTTACTAGCCCATATCTCTTCTATTTTCTACACAAAGTGTAGGTTTGGGCCATTGAAGAGTTTCTAGTCCTTTCTTGAAGAACGTGGATTGCTATCCCTAAGTTGGTGAGTCCTCAAGTATGAGGATGGAGATGATAATTCTAGTTTCATTTCCTTATTCGAAGACTTTATTGTAATTTCTATTATAAGACTTCTAATGATGTAAGGTCTAAGTCCCACTTTTCATACTCTTA
This sequence comes from Solanum sitiens, assembly GCA_016801875.1. Classification (NCBI taxonomy): domain Eukaryota; kingdom Viridiplantae; phylum Streptophyta; class Magnoliopsida; order Solanales; family Solanaceae; genus Solanum; species Solanum sitiens. Next base: position 57,497 of record JABWTJ010000107.1, read on the forward strand.
TGTTTTAGATGGCTATGTGAGACAATTATAGATTCTATTTTGATATATGTGAAGTGAATTTGAACTTCAAATGAAAACTTTCAATTTTTCCGCTTTTTATTCTATCTATGATGAGATGATGTATGCTAAGGGCTTGTCTAAGGCCTCTTCGAGGTTGAAGAGGATGGTTACGACTAGGGGGTGCTCTCCAATCATGACACAAATGGATGACGAAGATTTAAAGGAGGATGTGGCTGGAATATTGGATACAAGCAACGGTGATTTTGGAGTGGTAGTAGATAAATTATTTGGTAAAGAGATCGAAGAGGATGCCCAAGGTATTGAGTAGGATAAAATTACGGATAAGGACCTAGAAACGACATTGAAGTAAATGGGAAAGTGTTTTAATTAAAGAGAACATGTTGAGCTATATAGAAGCGGCCAGAAGCTCTATCAAGGCTGCGATATCCATAGTGTTTAGAGTTGTACCCAAGGAAAACACATGTCACACTTTGAAAGTCAAATTTATGTTTATTATAGGGGCTAATGTAAGGAAAGCACAGAAACCCAAATGCTTTTCGAAGATTATAGTCGGGTAATATGTGGAATGCAAGTTCAAATGGAGATCTGTTGTTGTTCGAGGGGAAGGGAGACAATTTATTAGATATACCTCAGTATCAAACACAAATTCCCAGTAACGGGAAGCAGAAGAACTGTGAGCTAAGAGGCTTATGCCCTTTCAACTATATGACGATGTTTGCGTTCAACTTTGCCTTGTGTACATGTGTGTGAGGAAAATAAACTCGGTGAGAGATACCGAATTAAGAGACGATGAGATATAGAGCACGAAATTCACCACCCCAATCTGATTGTATTGACATAATCTTAGTGTTAAATTGATTTTCCACAAGCAACTTGAATTGGAGGAAAATGGAAGAAACTTCCGATTTCAATTTCATTGGAAATCCCCAAATAAAGTTGGGAAAATCCTCAACAAAGACAAGAAAATATTTTTGACCTTGAGAAGAAAAATGAGGGGAAGGACCCGAAACATCGACAAATAAGAGTTGTAAAATAGATGAACTTTTATTAATTGAAATTGGAAGATGTAACTTTTGTGACTTGCCTAGTTGAAAAGCACTACAATTATGATTAAAATTGAAACTAGAATAAGTTTAATTATACCTATGTAAGACTTGATGGAGCACTCATTTGTGGGGATGACCTAGGCGGAGATGCCAGCACGCAGATGATGTCCTGATTGATAGGAAAGCAGATGTCAACTTGGAGGATGATTTCTAGTAGGACGGTTGAAGATTGACTAAGTAGAGTCAACTATCACTCTGACCTGAAAGAAGAGACATCCTAGATGCTCGATCCTTAACAAGATAATGAGAGGGATCAAATACAAAAAACACATCATTATCTCGAGCAAATCTTGGAACAAAGAGTAGACGTTTTGTGATTGAAGAAAAGCTAAAAGCTTCACCAAAGTTAATGAGTTGCTGCATCTTTTATCTCTCTGATGTTTCTTTCCCTCTACCACCATATATATATACACTGATATAGTAATATAAATTGTATCTAACTAGGAGACCTAACTACTCTAAATAAGGATCCCTTCTCCTTAGGATAGGTAGATTAGGAATCATAGTCAAAGTAGGAGACGAGCTACAGGTTCTGATATCGGAGATTCTGTTTAGTCTAAACTTTTGACTTTTGTGAAACTTAACATCATAGTTGATAGTTCCCTTGACGTATCTGACAATTCTTTTAGCTGCTCTCAAGTGTAAATCATTTGCACAATGCATGAATTGAGATAGAAAAACTCACTGCATACAGAATATCAGGCCAAGTTGCAGTCAAATACATAAAAAAACCAAGAAAGTATGACATAAATCCAAGGTCTGTCATTTTAAAGACCTTCATCATTTCCAACTTGAAGTCCTCAATCAGGAAAACCTTACTTCCTGTGAAAAAGAGATCCTCAACATACAAAGAAATAACCCCTGGCAGTTAATATAAAGTGTAGACTCAAATAGGCTCTTCTTGAAACCTAAACTGAGCAAATGATCGTCAATCTTGCGATACCAAGCTCTTGGTGCCTTCTTTAAACAATAGAGAGTTTTCTTTAGCAAATAACCTTATTTTATTTCCCCTTGACAATAAATCCATATGGCTGCTCAATATAAACCTCCACATGGAGAAGACCATTGAGAAAGGCCGACTTAACATCAAGTTGACAAACTCTCCAACCTTTTTCCACTACAATGGCTAGTAGCAATCTGATTATGTCAAGTAGAGGAACTGGTGCAAAAAATTTCTAAGTAGTCTACTCCAAAGATATGAGCTTAACCTTTCGTTACAAGCCTCACTTTGTGTTTGTTGATGGAACCATTAGCATTTAGATTTGTCCTGAAGACCCATTTTACTCCAATGATCTTTTTGTCTAAAGGTTTCTGAAAAAGGACCCACGTCTAATTTTTTTTGTTCATCATCATTTCCTCTTTCATTTCTGCCACCCATTTTTCATCCCCTTCTGCTTTTTCTTAGATTGCAGGCTCACAAATTTCAGTATTGCATCTCTAATAGATATAAGAGATCAACCGTGTGTCTCTAACAGGAGGATCATCTATTATATTTTATATCTAATAGACTGTTGACTGGTGGTTTCTTTTCGGGCTTCTCCCGATTTCAGTGTTGGTCTCAAAGAAGTGGACATCTCTACTTATGACAATTTTCTCTATTTGAGGTTCATAGACCTTATATCCTTTGGAGAATACATTGTAGCCTATAAAGATGCCAAGAACTGCCTTCTGGTCAAGCTTATCTCTTTAGCCCGTGGTATATAACAGTAACATAAGCAGCCAAAATTTGTGAGAAATTGGAATGAGGGTTTATGACCATACTATGCTTCATATGGTGTTTTATCCTTTATAGATCTAGAATGAGCAGCGCAAGCAGCCTATGCCCAGAACCTTTCTGGTAGATGTTTCTAATGTAGCATGGACCTAGTCATCTACATTATAGTTCTATATATTCTCTCACTAACTCCATTTTGTTGTGGAGTATAAGGGACTGTTAGCTGATGTTCTATACTAGCTTTGTCACATAGTACTTTGAACTGATTTGGAGTGTACTCCTTTCAATTATCAGACCTTAAAGTCCAAATTTTGCAACCACTTTGATTTTCAACTTTTTCCATTAAAATTTCAAAACACATGACTTGAATTTTAAGAAACAAATCCTGGTCAGTCTAGCTAGATCATCAATAAATGCAATGTAGTAATGACTACCATTTAAATATGGGATTCTATGAGGTCCATATAGGTTTGTATGAATGACCTGAAACTTGTTTGATGATCTCCAAGTTGTTTAGGGAAAGGGAAGCCTGTTCATTTTTCTAAGTAAACAAGCTTGGCAATCTGTCCACCGATTCTGCAATCTTGATAGATCATTCACAAGTTCATTTCTTAGCAAGAACATCATACCTTGATGATGAAAATGACCAATTCTTTTATGCCAAACATCTATAGAGTTGCATATCATAATAAAAGTTGTTTGCTCTTCTTCCAAAGGATTGAGTGGAAAACACCTCCCCTCGATTTTAACCTTGAATATCTCATCGCCTGATGGATCTTCTATCACACAAGTTTTGTTTTGAAGAACATATTAAATCAATTCTCCATTAATTGAACAATACTTAGAAGGTTTCAATCAATGTCTAGAAAATAAAAAACATTTGCGATAAGCTTAGTTCTAGAGGTATTAGTAATTGCTATGGCGACGTTGCCTATCGCAGTACACTCACCATTTCCAATTCTAATTTTCTTTGTCTCAATGTTCGGCAATTTTTTGAAAAACATCTTATCAGATTTCATTTGGTTAGAAAAACCACTATCAATTTACCAACTTTCACTTGAATCTAGGCTTGTGAAATAACTTGCAACAAAAAGGTGATCTTCTTCTCGATCAACAACTTGAGCTTCCATTTCAGGTTGCTGAAATTTGGATTTACAAATTACAGTTTTATGACCTTTTGATTACAGTTGCTGCATTTTGCATCAGGTCACCTCCAACATTTGAAAGGAGGGTGACCTTTTTTCACAATGACGACAAGAAGGATAGTTAGCCTTCTTTCTTCTAGAAATATTCTCGCTATTTTTTCCTTGTATCTTTTTGTTCTGCTTCTTCTTGTTTCTTCCATCATCTTGATGTTAAGCTAATTTTGTTTATTCCATCTGTATAAAAACTCGACAAGAATCTCATTAAATAAATATACTTTCTTATACTTTATTTCTCTATCTTTATATGGTATCAGTGCCACAAATACTCTAAAGAGTATTTTTTTCCCTCACTGTCAATGCCTCCCTCCACCCCTATTGCAAAAGTTGATGCTTCCCCTGTCGTTAAACACGTTATTCAGTTCAACGTAACCCATACTATCAACTTCCCATCAAGTTGTCTAGTAGCCACAACTCACAGTTTGGAAAGCCCAGATTGCCATGCTACTTTATGGTCATGACCTCTATGTTAATCCTGATGACACCACATTATCTCCTCCGAAAAAAAATCATCACTTACACAATTGAAACTGCCAATCCTGAGTACAAAGATTGGTTTCGACATGATATACTAATTCAAAATTCTCTTATGGCCTCTATTGATGCCACAATCGCATCTATTGTCGCTTCTGTTGACAACTCCAAAGCTACCTGGGATCACCTTCACAACTCTTTTGTGAAAAAATCTCAAACTTGCATCTTCAGCCTCCATCACCATCTAACTAAATCAGCAACGACTACAATTTTATTGGTTACTACCTGTGTGACATTCGATCTCTTTCTGATGAACTCACCACAACCGGTTCACTGGTCAATAACGAACAACTTATGGATAGAATATTTAGTGGCCTCACTCTAGAGTTCCGTGAGATTTCATTAGTCATACAGGCACACGATTCTTCCATCAGCTACGTTGAAACTTTTGACAAACTTCTTGATCACGAAGTTTTCCTGAAACATGAGGACCTAAAAAGGACCACCACTTAGGTGACCGCTGTAGTTGCTCAACGCGTCACATATTTGCAATCAACCTCACGCAATACTCGACGCCCACCCAACAACAGTTGGCATCCCGCAACTAGACATCCCACTCAAACACCACTCTGCAAGATATGAACAATAGTTCTCAATGGAGTAATTTCCCACAACAACCCTCACGAGTCCGATGTCATCTTTGTGAACAAAGGACTGTCATGCTCGGGGAGTACCCCCTAGACGTAACCGACATTGTCATCCTCGGAGAGGACTAAGACTAGCCTCTTAGCATTCTTCATTACATTTCATAGGTTAAAACACGGAAAAATAACTTTTCATATACATCTATATAGTGAGGTTTACATAGACCTTTCGCATACTACATATGGAGTTTACATAGACTCCTCACAAAGGAAGCTTACATGGGCTTCTCTTTTACTTAACATAATCAACATATAAGAAGTTAGTCTAATAATACCGTCTCACATTAACCATCTAAACGAATTACAATATTTGGGCATAGCCCTTACACCAGTACATATTGCCACTAGGGCTTACAACAAATGTCTTGAAGAATAAGAAAAAAAAACGAATGCCTTTTAGAGTATATCAATACTACTAGGGTAGATCAAAGGCACCATCCTCCAACTTGGAGGACTCACCAACTACTTGGAAGAAGAAGAAGTCCAAGTATCCTTGCAAAGTGGTCTGGAAGCTCTTCAATGGTCGGGACCTACAATGTTTGGGAAAAGGGAAGAAATATGGTTTTGTACAAACAACATGTACTAAGTATCGCTTCTATTCATAAAATCATTAATGCATGATAAAAAGGCACAATTTAGTCAAAACAATGCTTTATGTTCAATAACTCAACATACACACATATGGAACCTTATACGTCAAGAAAATATGATATTAACCCAACACATGATCAACCTAAAGCAATACTTGTGCAATGCCAAGAATAGAACCCCATAACCCTATCCAATGCTAAGCATCCCCTTAAGTCACTTACAACATGCTTACAACACAATATTATACTTAATCATTACATGCTTGATTCATAAGGTCATATAAATCTTATCGTATATAACATGTAACTAACTTGATCATACGATCAACTACTAGAATCATCCCTTAGGATCCCACATGTGTAATAAGTAAGAGAAGTCCCATACGCTCCCTCGCCCTATGTATTAACCTTTAAGACAACCCTAATAATAGTTTACATACTTGACTTATTCATTTACCTTATTACTTTAGGGAAAATAGTGCAATAACCGACATGATACCATGTGAGCTACATGGAATCTGGTGTTCTCCTCCCACACCGAAAAGAGAGGGTTAACAATTCCCTAAGGTGTAACAAATCTTACATAGCTATCTACGTGGATCCACTAAGCTATAGTCCTATGTGGTCACATAGTTAGGGTCAAGGAGATTATTACTAGGAACCTCGACTTACTAACGTGGAGGTTTCCATCTCATGAGACAACATTTATCGTGGGAATCTGGACTTGCTAAACGTGAAGAAACCCATGTTGGATGCCGGATTTACTAAATGTGAGACCTCCATCTCATTTTGTATGCCCTTTTGGTGCTAAACATCTATTCCCTTTAGTAACGTCATACTATTCATACAAGATCAAATTTGTCTTTTCTAGACCCTATGTGAACATCTTATCATAATAGCTCATAGGTATTCATAGGCGAGGACTATCCTTTAACTTTAGAAACCACATACAAGTGAGTAAACCTTCCACTCAACCCTTTATATTAATTGTGAGTAGCTACTTTCAATCATATAATAATCATACCATAACTTACTTACATGCTTCATAACCAATTCAATAGCCTATGGTTAAGGATGAGGGATACTTGCTATCAACTTCACAACCACACATTAGACATAAAATCATTACAATCTAAATAAGTTATCCTCCATAATTGAATTTAAGAAGAATTAACCTTCATACCTTCTTGCCCTTTCATTGCCTCCATACTTGAACTACCAAAGAACACATAGTCAATGCATAATTAATCTAAATTCAAGAATTAATACATAGTAACATCTTCATGTAATCATCACCTTTTACAACTACTTAGATATACAAGACATAGTGAGTGTAAGGAAGAACATGGGTTCAAAGGGGAAATCTAGACTAATTAACATCAATTGATCATTAATACTTAGTTAAACAATGATAAAAGACTATAATTCATCACAATTGATTAGCAATTTTGTTTTGAAAAGAGAACCCATGTATAGATTCAAACCCTACGTTTTGGGGAAGTTGCAAATCATCTTTGGAAGGGCCTCTTGGGGAAAAGAATCCCAAGAGTGAAAGAAACAAGACATTACTGATGATCTTGCCATGAATTGAGATGAAAACCTTGGTGAATTCGCCCTTGAATTGGAGATCTAGTGTTCTTCAATAGAGGTTGAAGTTTGGGGAAGAGAGAGACTAGAGAGTTGTTAGAGAGATGTGAGTTTGGGAATTCTGGGTGTTGGGTTATTTTAATTAGGCTTAGGTCTGTATATAATTGCTTAATGAAATTAAGTAGAGTTCCCTTAACCCATAATTAAACCCCTAACTAATTAACTAATTAAATGAATCCCTCAAAATTGGACAGTGAAATCACAGGCCTGACCTACGAGACCCCGACCTACAGTCCGTAGGTCATTCGACGCCCCCTTGGCCCTCTGTACTGCACATCCGACATTAAGTTCAGAGACTGGTCTTTTGGGCCAGTCTTGCATTTTTTCTAAGTGTTGGTTGACGGAGGCATCGACACCCAGTTACCGAGGCGACGCCCCATCGTTTGGCATTCGTAGATGCTGCTGTCTTTTGACAACTTTGAGTCGTACCCGGACGTTTCAACCTCAAACATATTTTAATACATATTTGACACCTTCACACAAAATTTCATCATATTTGACTCTTAAAACCCCATGAAACATGCCAAGGCACGCTAGCACCTATTGCACTAGTCTCCGGACGTCCCTGGACATTTTGACTTTAAATCTTCCTAAATTGTTTATAAACAATATTTTTTTGTCTTAAAACAGTGTTTCAAGCCTTGGATACTCATATGACGATCTAGATTAGGTCCTGGACTTTCGGAGTATTACAATATCCCCCCTTAGGAACATTCGTCCCCGGATGACACTAAAATCTTTTGAAGGGAAAGGATAGACTCAATACTAGCAGTCAGACCAAAAATATGTATAATCAACATGAGTTACAACTCAAATCAACGTAACAACATGACATTTACATATAGCAGCTCAAATCACAATTCACCACATATAAGAGCTCTACATCACAACATGATGAATTTCCTTCTGAACATCAACATGAGCTCAATATAGTCATCAAGTAACTTATGTCAAAACTTCTTACAACACATTTAAGCATGCTCAATGTCACGACTGGAATCTAGACCCCAGACGAGACCGGCGTCTGAGAGAGGTCGCAGACAAGCCTACTTACGTCATTCTTACTTTACATAGGTTAATTTTAGCGGAAAATTTGAAACTTTTTGTTTCTAAACATTACTTACTAAACATTTCTAATACATTCGAAATTCGTTCAACATCAACCATCTAAACATTAAGAGATAATCAAATGAAAGACATAGTCCAATAATATAATCGTATAATTGCCAAATTGGCATCCATACATAGTCTGAATAAAATAAGAAGGAAACGCTAGTGGAACATGCTCCACTAGCTCAACTCCTAAACTAAGCTAGAACATAAACAGTAGCATCCTCGAAAGCATGAGGACCTACCAAAAACCGGATGAATGCTGGAAGTCCGGATAACTGCAGCGATGATCCTGTAGCTCTACCGTCCACCTGTGCCTGCACCTAAAATAGTAGAGTTTGTATAGGGTTAGTACACACTTGTACTAAGTATGGGTATATGCAAGCACACACCAAGGACATGCATGAGAAAGAATAGCTCTTTCCTAACAACATGATTTTTGGAAGTCAAGTCAGTGGACTTGCCAAATTGAGATTAGGAAAGTTTCCTAATTTGGATTAGGAAAGTAAATGATCTTTCCAAATTTGGATTAGGAAAGTCAGTGAGCTTTCCAAATTTGGAATAGGAAAGTTATGCCATGAGAATAACATACATAATCATACTTTTCACCTTTGCACACAGCACATAACATTTACACATAGCACATAACTCCGTTCATATCATTCATTCATATGCCATGAGACCTTGGAATCATGGACTTGACATTAAGACATCCCAGAAATGAAGGCTCAACATATGGGACCTCAACTGGGAGTCTTCGTTAGCAAACGCAGAGTCTGCTTCATTCATTTATACGTCCTTCCTTTCATTTCGTTCATAGTCCAGTGTAACCACCGGTTATACCTTAAATGTAGTTTAAGACTTTTATTAGGTTTGTGGTGCAATGACCAAGAATGACCTAATGTCATTGCTCGAATCTAACTCACCTTCTGATTATCCTAACCTAACACCTTTGGTATTCATTCATTTCATTATGTACATCATTTGAGGCTGGCCTCATTCATTCATTGGGAACTTTAACTTTAACCGACATAGATCATGTGAGCATCATGAAATCCAGTGTCTCCCCCACATCGAAAAGAGGTGGAATCACCAGCCAAAGTGATCCAATAACATGCTAGCGTACATGGGAATTTAACCCTGCCAGATCCCTATATTAGCAGTATAGGTTCAAAGACTAGGAGATATAAGGAGACCCATACCCGGCAAGCCGGACAGTCTCATCTCATGAGAGTTACGTGAACCTCCGCCCTTCCCGAAAGAAGGCATCACCGCTCATAGCTAGTCTATCGATGCTCAGTATAAAGTTCCATTACATTCATCTCATACGTCATGGAAGCTGGCTTCTAGTATGAGGACATCATAGCTCATTAGATGATTTCTCATCTCATCATTCTTATTGAGTATGTTAAGCTCAATACTCTCATTAGAGTGTTCATAGAGACTGGTCTCTTTATTATCTTACACTCTCATAGGTGAGTACGTATTGGTAACATTTACTTAGGCTCATTTGAAATTGCTCTCATCATTTACATTAGCCTCATATCATGTTGTCACCACATTCATCATCATTAACATCTTTGCTTTTCATAGTTATTCACCTCTTATTACGTGAATGTTCATTTCATCATATGCCAATGCACTTGGCCATTTGGTGTGTTTCACACCCTTACTTAACCCTTCTAGGATTTTATTATTTCATTGTTCATCTCATCATATGCCAATGCACTTGGCCATCTAGTGTATTTACACTCATACTTAACCCTTCTAGGGTTCATCATTTCATTTCATACATGTTAGGTTCACTTACTTTTGAACGTATGTTAGACTTATCAGTCTATACACACAAGCCATGAGGCTTCATTCATAGTTCGTTAAGTAATTCTTACATTCCTAAGATTATGTAGTACAAGACTTATGTATCTTGTAGTTATGCCAAGATCTTGAATTTGATCTAAGTAGTTGGCATTATTCTTGGATGATTTGTTCACGTATGACTTATGTATCAAACGGAAGTTTGGTCAAGGAACCCAAGTCTTGAATCAATTGAATGTCATTTACATTATTAATTGATTTTATTCTAATATTCATAACATTTTAACTCTAAGTCAAATCACAATATTTACATTGAAGGGTTACTTGTCTATTTAAAATTTTTCTTGCATTGGCCGATGGGTTGTGGGTCATTTTCGTTTTTCTTTTATTAGTTTCGGCCTATAGGAGACTTTGGGACCCGAGGTCGAGTCCCCTCAGCCACACTACAATTCTCCTTTATTTTCCTTTCCCTTCCATTCGCTTAAGGCTGAGAGGTTGTGGGTTCGAACCCCCACAACCTCTTTATTTTATTCTCCTTTTTGAAAGTTGACTTATTTGAGTTGACTGTGAGGTTGTGGGGTCGAATCCCCACAGCCTCATTTCATTTTTGTTTTACTCCCCTCATCCGCATAGAGGTCGTGGGTTCGATTCCCATGTCTCTCAAAATTTCCCTTTATTTTTCCTTTTCCTTGGTTCCTAACCGAGAGGGTGTGGGTTCGAATCCCACCCCTCTCATTTCTTATTTTCTTTTTCTTCACACTTATTTCCCAGCCAAGGCAGGTTCGAATCCCCCTCACCACACGAATTTTCTTCTTCTTTATTTTTTATTTTTTTTTATTTTTAAAGGGGTGAGGTCTCGGGTTCGACCCTCAAAGACCTCACCTAATCTTCCTTATTTTTCTTGGCATTTTAAACATCTTAATTTGGCAGAGATATATCAACAAAATGCTGGAAATTCAAAGTAACTTCTTTACTCATTTTCATCTCCATTTGTTAGTAGATTCATAGGACAATACATAGTTCGTTTTGTACGTTCTTTAACACAATTTTTCACGAATTCTTAACCAAAATGTTTACTCCTCAATTCAGACACACTTCATGTCACATGAACATCACATTTTACTTCAATTAGTGTACATAAAACAACCAACAAAATATTAACAAAATCAAGCCCTTAGGCCGAGACTTAACATGCCATACACATTTTTGTTTTTCTTAATTCGAACACACACATGGTTGTATTTTCATGAATTAACGTACATCCAATACATTAACATTCAACACAAACATCACATAATCCTAAGTCTACCAGCATTCATACCAACCTACATTCGTTGGGAGCTAATGACAGGGACATGCAATAGGGGAATCAACCTTAGTTTTTGAGCCGAATATACTGAGTCCTAGGGGTCTCTTGGGAGAGGGACCAAGATTAAGAAGACCCATACCTTGTTTTCTTGTTAGATGTCCAGAATGCTGCCCAAGAAACTCCTCCACAAATCAGTCCAAACGCCCACACTCACACCTCACCCGACTAGTGTAGTATGTTCTGCTTAACGTTATCGGATTGCTTCCTCTTTGTGTTTCTATCTTTCAAGTTCTTGATGAACTTTTGCCTTTACTTTATTTTCCTTTTGCTGATTGTTTTCTCACGTTTTCAGCCAAGAAAGAAAAGAGTGAAAGAGAGAGAGAGATCGTTCAAAGAGAGTGGGGGAAATGGGAGGTAGAAGTCTAGTATAAGTAGGACTTTGTGGTATGAATTAGTCAACTTATTAATTAATAAAAATTAATAAAAATCTGATTTCTTTTTCCTAAATCAGCTATTATTAATTATTTATTAAAACTAAATTAACACATTAAAATAAAAGCAAGTTAAATCTTGCTTCTAGTGGGGTTCGAACCCGGGTGACCCCATTTTGCGAAAATGGGTCACTTCGGGTTGCCCCACCCGATTTTTTTTTAACTTAATTAATTAAATAATTAATTACTCAGGGTAATTACAATATTACCCTTGTCCTGGAAAAGACCATTTAACCCTTGGACCCTCAAAACTTAAAATTTCTTCTTTTGAGTCCGGTAAAAACTCTTTCGATCACATCTTCGTTTTCGTGAGCCTCACATGGTTGGTTCCAACCTTTCCAAGCTCAATTAACTCCCCAAGTTAGTTGGCTTGGTCGTATTAAGGGTTCTGAGGTCTGGTTCTACGCGTATCAATACGTGTGGACCTTGGTCTAATCGCAAGCATTCTTGAAACACCTAAGTCTTGATCCTATTTATTTTTAGGGTTGTTACATTATCCCCCCCTTAGGAACATTCGTCCCCGAATGACACTACTACTTTATGTTGTAATGCCAGTCAGGTCGTAATAAAAGCACTATACACAGTCAATCAATAGCAACAAAGTACGGGGAGGTAAGGAAGCATACGTTTAAGAGTATAAAGTCTAACCTCAAGAGCTGAACAGGTGAGGGTAGCGGGCCCTCATGTCGGCCTCAGCTTCCCACGTAGCACCCTCAACAAGATGATTTCTCCACAATACTTTCACTGTGGCAATCTCCTTGTTCCTCAGCCGCTTGACCTGTCTGTCTAAGATTTCAACCGGTACCTCCTCATAAGACAAGTCTTCATCAACCCCCAAACCTTCAACAGGTAAGATTGATGCTGGATCACCTAGGCACTTCTTCAACATAGATACATGAAAGACTGGATGGACAGAAGCTAACTCTGCGGGCAATTCCAACTCATAGGCCACCTCACCCACACGCTGTAGGATCTCATATGGCCCAACATATCTCGGACTCAGCTTCCCTTTCCTACCAAATCTCATCACCCCTTTCATAGGTGATATTTTTAAGTAAACCTGGTCACCAACATCAAACTCTAAGGGTCGCTTTCTGTTATCATCATATGACTTCTGCCGACTGTACGCAGTAGCCAACCTGTCCCTAATTATTCTGACCTTCTCTAAAGCCTCATGAATAATCTCCGGCCCCAAAATGGATGACTCTCCAACCTCGAACCACCCAACTGGAGATCTACACCTCCTACCATACAATGCCTCAAACGGTGCCATCCCAATGCTGGAGTGATAGCTATTATTATATGAGAACTCTATCAAAGGCAGATGGTCATCCCAGTTACCTCTGAAGTCAATCACACACGCCCTTAACATATCCTCCAATGTCTGAATGGTGCGCTCTGCCTGCCTATCTGTCTGAGGGTGAAAGGCAGTGCTAAGCTTTACCTGCGTGCCCAAGCTCTTCTGGAAAGATCTCCAGAAATGAGAAGTAAACTGAGCTCCTCTGTCTGAGATAATAGACAAGGGAATCCCATGGCATCTCACAATATCATCAATGTAGAGCCTCGCATAATCCTCGGCTCTGTAAGTAGACTTCATAGGGATAAAGTGGGCAGACTTAGTCAATCTGTCCACAATAACCCATATAGAGTCATGCTGCCTCCTAGTCCTCGGAAGCCCAACCACGAAGTCCATATTAATGGCCTCCCATTTCCAAGTTGGAACCTTAATAATCTGCGTCAGACCACCAGGCTTAAGATGCTCTGCCTTAACCTGCTGACAATTAGGACACTTGGCCACATATTCTGCAATGTCCTTCTTCATGCCATCCCACCAATAATTCTGCTTGAGATCATGATACATCTTGGTGGAACCTGGATGTATGGAATATCTGGAACCATGGGCCTCTACAACAATCCTGGTCCGCAAATCATCCACATCTGGCACACACAGTCTGTCGTGATACCTAAGTATGCCATCACCTCCCAAAGCGAAAGACTCATTCATCTTCATCAGCACTGAGTCCTTCAGCTCCATCAACACGGGATCTAGATGCTAACCCTGCTTGACTTCAACTACCAAGGATGATTCAGAACTAGGATGAACTGAAACATCCCAACTAGTGGAGTCAACCAAACGCACACCCAGTCTGGCCAGTCTGTGTACCTCTTTGAGCAGCTCCTTCTTCTCATCCTCAACGTGAGCTGTACTTCCCATGCTCATCCTGCTCAAAGCATCAGCTACAACATTAGCCTTACCTGGATGATAGTGCACATTCATGTCATAATCTTTCAACAGCTCCAACCATCTCCGCTGACGTAGATTCAACTCCCTCTGTGTGAACACGTACTGGAGACTTTTATGGTCTGTGAACACATCTACATGCCCTCCATACAGATAATGCCTCCACAGCTTATGTGCAAATACCACAGCTGCCAACTCCAGGTCATGAGTGGGATAATTCTTCTCATGAACCTTGAGTTGTCTAGATGCATAGGCTATCACCTTGCCAACCTGCATAAGAACACAACCCAAACCAACCCTAGATGCATCACAATAAACAGTGTAGTTCTCACCAAACTTAGGCAAGGTAAGCACCGGGGCTGAAGTGAGTCTGTCCTTGAGCTCCTGGAAACTCTTCTCAGAAGTCTCCGTCCATTCGAACTTGGCTTTCTTCTTAGTCAAAGCCGTCAATAGGGCAGCAATGGAAGAAAAGCCCTCCACAAACCTGCGATAGTAACCAGCCAATCCCAAAAAGCTACGGATGTCAGTAGGAGTAAGAGGTTTTGGCCAGTTCTTCACAGCCTCAGTCTTCCTGGGATCCACCTCCACGCCCTGATCGGACACAACATGACCCAGAAAGGTCACTGATCTCAACCAGAATTCACATTTGCTGAATTTGGCATACAACTGATGTTGTCTAAGTACCTGCAAGGTTAGTCTCAAATGTTGTTCATGCTCTTCCTTGGTCTTAGAGTAGATGAGAATGTCATCAATGAATACTATGACGAAAAATCAAGGTATTCACGGAAGACCCTGTTCATGAGGTCCATAAATGCAGCAGGTGCATTCGTGAGACCAAATGACATGACTAAAAACTCATAGTGACCATAGCGGGTACGAAAGGCTGTCTTTGGGATATCTCCATCCCTAACCCTAAGCTGGTGATACCCTGAACGAAGATCAATCTTAGAGAAGAAACTAGACCCTTGGAGTTGGTCAAATAGATCATCTATTCTGGGGAGTGGATACTTATTCTTTATAGTGATTTTGTTGAGCTGCCGATGATCGATACACATTCTAAGGGTTCCATCCTTCTTCTTTACAAACAACACTGGAGCGCCCCAAGGGGATATGCTCGGTTGAATGAAACCCTTGTCAGTGAGATCTTTTAACTGCAGCTTCAACTCTTTGAGTTTAGCTGGAGCCATTCTGTAAGGAGGAATTGAGATTGGTTTAGTATCAGGTTCTAAATCGATACCAAAGTCAATCTCTCGAAGGGGAGGGACTCCAGGTAAATCATCAGGAAACACATCTAATAACTCATTCACTACAGGTACTGAGTCTATGGAAGGAATGTCATGGTCTAAATCATTAACACTCACAAATTGACACAATAACCCCTTGGACATCATTTTATTGGCCTTAAGGTTAGAAATCAAGGGGTTAGGACGACTCGAATTGTACCCCTCCCAGACTAACTCTTCTTCATTAGGAAAGCGAAATCTCACCACTCTACTACGACAGTCCAAGCAAGCATAACAACTGTGAAGCCAATCCATGCCAAGAATAACATCAAAATCGTGCATGGGTAACTCAACCAGGTTTGCACACATAGTTTTTCCACTCACAACTATTGGGCAATCTTTGTATACTCTATCAGTTCTTAGATTCTCTCCTAAAGGTGTACTAACCACTATAGGATCATGTATAACTTCAGGCAATACCTCAAAAGTATGAGCAAGCAGAGGAGTTACAAAGGAAAGTGTAGACCCTGGATCAAGTAAAGCATAAACAGAAGTTGAGAATACTTGCAGCATACCTGTGACCACATCAGCGGACTTCTCCTGCTCCTCTCTGCCCTTCAGGGCATAGAACCTGTTCCTCTTAGGAGGCTCGGCTGCTGCTGCACCCTGTGGATTAGGCCTAGGCTGAGTATTACCTTCAGCCTGACCTCTGTTCTGTGGACAGTCTCTCACCATGTGTCCACTCTTACCACAACCGAAGCAGGCATTAGTGCCCTGTCTGCACTCTCCACTGTGAGGTCGGCCACACTTAGCACAACTCTTCTTAGTACGCTGCATCTCACCTCCATTTCCCTTCTTGGGCTCAGGTCTGCCTCCTTTAGGTGTAGCACTCCTCTGAGGATTAGAATTCCCTGAACTCTGTTGCCCCTTTTTGAACCTTGGCTGCTCATGGACGCCAAAGTTATTCCTGTGGCCTCCATGACTGGGTCCTGCGTGGTCTTGAGGCCTGGGCCTCATAGCATCACGAACACCTCTTTTTCTGCGGCTGTCCTCTACCTGCTGGACATGCACCATCAACCTGGAAAGATCCATATTGTCATGGAGCATAGCAGATCGACACTCCTCCTCCAGGTCTCCATTGATTCCTGTGAGGAACCTGCTCATCTCATCCCTGCTGTTAGAAACCATGGAAGTAGCATACCTGGGAGATTTCAACAAGGTTCAGTATTATTCTTATTCTTGCTATTAAATACTTAGAAAAAAACAACATACCTTGACAACTTAACAAACTTCAGGAAATACTCCCTGACTGTCATGGATCCTTGTTTGAGGTTGATGAATTCCTCAACCTTGGCCTCCCTCATCTCCCTGGGAAAGAATCTCTCCAGAAATGCTGTCTTGAACAGTTCCCATGTGACTGGTACTCCACCTAAGACACGGCTATCTTGCCACATCTTGCACCAAGTCTGTGCAATATCCTTGAGCTGATAGGAAGCCAGCTCAGCCTTCTCAATGTCAGTGGCCCCCATAGCCACAGGATTTTATGCACCTCATCTACAAACTCTTGAGGATCCTCCGATGTCTTAACCCCTGTGAAAATGGGAGGATTCATCCTCGTGAAATCCCTCAGTCTGTCAGCCATGCTACGGACCGGTGGGTTCTCCCTCTGAACATCCTGTATGTTGACCTGGGCAGTCATAGCTTGGGCCTGCATAGTAATGGCCTGTGCCATTTGGGCCAAAGATGCCCGCACCTCAGCATCAGTCAACCCAGCTGGGTTAACTGGTATGGTCACTCCTTCAGCTGGAGCCTGGGGTAGATCCTAATTACCCCCATCAGCTGCTCCTCTTCTCCTCTGACCAAATCCTCTCCTAGTGTTCATTCTCTGGAAAAACAAAAAGGATTGATGTTAGACACACACGTAACACCAAGAATTCAGACATTCAGAAAAGCACGATAAGATCAGAAGAAGGGAAACTTTCCTACGCATCATGCAGGCTCTAATCCAGGATAGTGGTGCACTTTACTACCATGACTTATAAACTACTCAATGTGGTTGATGTGAACTTATTATTTTCGTAATTTAACCTAGTGCTCTGATACCAACTTTGTCACGACTGGAATCTAGACCCCAGACGAGACCGGCGTCGTTGACCTCTCAGAGGTCACAGACAAGCCTACTTACGTCATTCTTACTTTACATAGGTTAATTTTAGAGGAAAATTTGAAACTTTTTATTTCTAAACATTACTTACTAAACATTTCTAATACATTCGAAATTCATTCAACATCAACCATCTAAACATTAAGAGATAATCAAATGAAAGACATAGTCCAATAATATAATCGTATAATTGCCAAAATGGCATCCATACATAGTCTGAATAAAATAAGAAGGAAATGCTAGTGGAACATGCTCCACTAGCTCAACTCCTAAACTAAGCTAGAACATAAACAGTAGCATCCTCGAAAGCATGAGGACCTACCAAAAACCGAATGAATGCTGGAAGTCTGGATAACTGCAGCGACGATCCTGTAGCTCTACTGTCCACCTGTGCGTGCACCTAAAATAGTAGAGTTTGTATAGGGTTAGTACACACTTGTACTAAGTATGGGTATATGCAAGCACACACCAAGGACATGCATGAGAAAGAATAGTTCTTTCCTAACAACATGATTTTTAGAAGTCAAGTCAGTGGACTTGCCAAATTGAGATTAGGAAAGTTTCCTAATTTGGATTAGGAAAGTAAATGATCTTTCCAAATTTGGATTAGGAAAGTTAGTGAGCTTTCCAAATTTGGAATACGAAAGTTATGCCATGATAATAACATACATAATCATACTTTTCACCTTTTCACACAGCACATAACATTTACACATAGCACATAACTCCGTTCATATCATTCATTCATATGCCATGAGACCTTGGAATCATGGACTTGACATTAAGACATCCCAGAAATGAAGGCTCAACATATGGGACCTCAACTGGGAGTCTTCGTTAGCAAACTCAGAGTCTGTTTCATTCATTTATACGTACTTCATTTCATTTCGTTCATAGTCCAGTGTAACCACCGGTTATACCTTAAATATAGTTTAAGACTTTCATTAGGTTCGTTGTGCAATGACCAAGAATGACCTAATGGCATTGCTCGAATCTAACTCACCTTCTGATTATCTTATCCTAACACCTTTGGTATTCATTCATTTCATTATGTACATCATTTGAGGCTGGCCTCATTCATTCATTGGGAACTTTAACTTTAACCGACATAGATCATGTGAGCATCATGAAATCCAGTGTCTCCCCCACACCGAAAAGAGGTGGAATCACCGGCCAAAGTGATCCAATAACATGCTAGCGTACATGGGAATTTAACCCCGCCAGATCCCTATATTGGCAGTATAGGTTCAAAGACTAGGAGATATAAGGAGACCCATACCCGGCAAGCCGGACAGTCTCATCTCATGAGAGTTACGTGAACCTCCGCCCTTCCCGAAAGAAGGCATCACCGCTCATAGCTAGTCTATCGGTGCTCAGTATAAAGTTCCATTACATTCATCTCATACGTCATGGAAGCTGGCTTCTAGTATGAGGACATCATAGCTCATTAGATGATTTCTCATCTCATCATTCGTATTGAGTATGTTAAGCTCAATACTCTCATTAGAGTGTTCATAGAGACTGGTCTCTTTATTATCTTACACTCTCATAGGTGAGTACGTATTGGTAACATTTACTTAGGCTCATTTGAAATTGCTCTCATCATTTACATTAGGCTCATATCATGTTGTCACCACATTCATCATCATTAACATCTTTGCTTTTCATAGTTATTCACCTCTTATTACGTGAATGTTCATTTCATCATATGCCAATGCACTTGGCCATTTGGTGTGTTTCACACCCTTACTTAACCCTTCTAGGATTTCATTATTTCATTGTTCATCTCATCATATGCCAATGCACTTGGCCATCTAGTGTATTTACACTCATACTTAACCCTTCTAAGGTTCATCATTTCATTTCATACATCTTAGGTTCACTTACTTTTGAACGTATGTTAGACTTATGAGTCTATACACACAAGCCATGAGGCTTCATTCATAGTTTGTTAAGTAATTCTTACATTCCTAAGATTATGTAGTACAAGACTTATGTATCTTGTAGTTATGCCAAGATCTTGAATTTAATCTAAGTAGGTGGCATTATTCTTGGATGATTTGTTCACGTATGACTTATGTATCAAACGGAAGTTTGGTCAAGGAACCCAATTCTTGAATCAATTGAATGTCATTTACATTATTAATTGATTTCATTTTAATATTCATAACATTTTAACTCTAAGTCAAATCACAATATTTACATTGAAGGGTTACTTGTCTATTTAAAATTTTTCTTGCATTGGCGAATGGGTTGTGGGTTCAAGCCCCCACAACCCCATTTTCGTTTTTCTTTTATTAGTTTCGGCCTATAGGAGACTTTGGGACCTGAGGTCGAGTCCCCTCAGCCACACTACAATTCTCCTTTATTTTCCTTTCCCTTCCATTCGCTTAAGGCTGAGAGGTTGTGGGTTCGAAGCCCCACAACCTCTTTATTTTATTCTCCTTTTTGAAAGTTGACTTATTTGAGTTGACTGTGAGGTTGTGGGGTCGAATCCCCACAGCCTAATTTCATTTTATTTTTTTTACTCCGCTCATCCGCATAGAGGTCGTGGGTTCGATTCCCACGCCTCTCAAAATTTTCCTTTATTTTTCCTTTTCCTTGGTTCCTAACCGAGAGGGTGTGGGTTCGAATCCCACCCCTCTCATTTCTTATTTTCTTTTTCTTCACACTTATTTCCCAGCCAAGGCAGGTTCGAATCCCCCTCACCACACGAATTTTCTTCTTCTTTATTTTTTATTTTTTTTATTTTTAAAGGGGTGAGGTCTCGGGTTCGACCCTCAAAGACCTCACCTAATCTTCTATATTTTTCTTGGCATTTTAAACATCTTAATTTGGCAGAGATATATCAACAAAATGCTGGAAATTCAAAGTAACTTCTTTACTCATTTTCATCTCCATTTGTTAGTAGATTCATAGGACAATACATAGTTCGTTTGGTACGTTCTTTAATACAATTTTACACGAATTCTTAACCAAAATGTTTACTCCTCAATTCAGACACACTTCATGTCACATGAACATCACATTTTACTTCAATTAGTGTACATAAAACAACCAACAAAATATTAACAAAATCAAGCCCTTAGGCCGAGACTCAACATGCCATACACATTTTTGTTTTTCTTAATTCGAACACACACATGGTTGTATTTTCATGAATTAACGTACATCCAATACATTAACATTCAACACAAACATCACATAATCCTAAGTCTACCAGCATTCATACGAACCTACATTCGTTGGGAGCTAATGACAGGGACATGCAATAGGGGAATCAACCTTAGTTTTTGAGCCGAATATACTGAGTCCTAGGGGTCTCTTGGGAGAGGGACCAAGAGTAAGAAGACCCATACCTTGTTTTCTTGTTAAATGTCCAGAATGCTGCCCAAGAAACTCCTCCACAAATCAGTCCAAACGCCCACACTCACACCTCACCCGACTAGTGTAGTATGTTCTGCTTAACGTTATCGGATTGCTTCCTCTTTGTGTTTCTATCTTTCAAGTTCTTGATGAACTTTTGCCTTTACTTTATTTTCCTTTTGCTGATTGTTTTCTCACGTTTTCAGCCAAGAAAGAAAAGAGTGAAAGAGAGAGAGAGATCGTTCAAAGAGAGTGGGGGAAATGGGAGGTAGAAGTCTAGTATAAGTAGGACTTTGTGGTATGAATTAGTCAACTTATTAATTAATAAAAATTAATAAAAATCTGATTTCTTTTTCCTTAATCAGCTATTATTAATTATTTATTAAAACTAAATTAACACATTAAAATAAAAGCAAGTTAAATCTTGCTTCTAGTGGGGTTCGAACCCGTGTGACCCCATTTTGCGAAAATGGGTCACTTCGGGTTGCCCCACCCAATTTTTTTTTTAAGTTAATTAATTAAATAATTAATTACTCAGGGTAATTACAATATTACCCTTGGCCTGGAAAAGACCATTTTACCCTTGGACCCTCAAAACTTAAAATTTCTTCTTTTGAGTCCGGTAAAAACTCTTTCGATCACATCTTTGTTTTCGTGAGCCTCACATGGTTGGTTCCAACCTTTCCAAGCTCAATTAACTCCCCAAGTTAGTTGGCTTGGTCGTAGTAAGGGTTCTGAGGTCTGGTTCTACGCGTATCAATACGTGTGGACCTTGGTCTAATCGCAAGCATTCTTGAAACACCTAAGTCTTGATCCTATTTATTTTTAGGGTTGTTACACTCAATATCATTTCATGAAGGCAACAATATATAAAATACAAAAATAAGTGTAAAATCAAGCAAAAAGAGCATTTTCCCTGAAAACTCGTTATTTTCATTACTAATAGGAACAACTAACCTTAATTAGGAAAGATATGAGGATAAAGAGACTTCGTGTAGGCCTCGGTCTCCCATATTGCCCCTTCAACTAGGTGGTTTCTCCATAACACCCTTACGGAGGCCACCTCCTTATTCCTCAACTTCTTAACTTGTCTATCAAGGATCTCCACCGGAACCTCTTCATAGGGGAGGTCCTCATCCACACCAAGCCCTTCAATAGGAAGTATGGACACGGGGATCACCAATGCACTTCTTAATCATAGAAACATGGAATATCGGATGAACCGAAGCTAGTTCACTAGGTAACCTCAATTTATAAGCAACCTTTACGGCCCTTTGCATAACCTCATAGGGACCCACATAGCGGGGACTCAACTTCCCCTTTTTGCCGAATCTCATCACCCCCTTCATAGATGAAATCTTCAAATACACCATATCACCTACTTTGAATTCAAGATTTCTTCTTCTATTGTCGGCATAAGATTTTTGCCGACTATAGGTTGTCTTCAACCTATCCCTTATCATACATACCTTCACTAAGGCTTCATAGATCATCTCGGGACCAAGGAGTTAAGACTCTCTTACCTCAAACCACCCAATCGGAGACCTACACCTCCTACCATAGAGTTCTTCAAAAGGAGCCATGGAAATACTCGAGTGATAGCTATTATTATAGGAGAACTCAATCAACGGTAGGTGATTGTCCAAATTTCATTTGAAATCTATCACACAAGTTCTTAACATATACTCTAGGGTTTGAATGGTACGCTCCGCTTGACCATCTGTTTGAGGATGAAAAGCGGTGCTAAGCTTCTCTTGAGCACCCAACCCCTTTTGGAAAGATCTCCAAAAACGAGAAGTGAATCGGGAACCTCTATCCGAGATGATGGACAAAAGAATGCCATGCAAACTCACAATATTGACAAGATACAACTTTGCGCACTCTTTCACCGAATAAGTAGACTTAACGAGAATAAAATGTGTGGATTTCGTTCATCTATCCACAACAACCCATATGGAGTCATTTTGCCTTCGTGTCCTAGGCAAACCCACTACCAAGTCCATATTAATGTCTTCCCACTTCCAAGTAGGAACATTCATTAATTGAGTCAAACCACTAGGCTTTTGGTGCTCGGCCTTTACTTGATGGCAATAGGGACATCTAGCCACAAATTTCACTATGTCCCTTTTTAATCTTTCCCACCAATAGACTTATTGAAAATCACGGTACATTTTGGTGGCACCCGGATGGATAGAATATTGGGACCCATGAGCTTCTTCTAAAATTATACCCCTCAAGTTGTCAACATCCGGTACACACGATATACCTTGGTACCTAAGTACACCATCCCCCTTTGGGAGAATGACTCATTAAGTTTTCCCAGTACCGACTCCTTTAACTCCATCAATAGATGATCAAGATGTTACTTAGACTTCACCTCAACCACTAAAGATGATTCGGAGTTATGATGGAGCACAAAACCACCACTTGGGGAATCTTCCAACCGAACACTCAATCTAGTCAACCTATGAACATCTTTCACTAGGTCTTTCTTGCCTTCTTCTACATGAGACACACAACCCATGGTCATACGACTTAAAGCATCCACCACCATATTAGCTTTGCCGGGGTGGTAGAGAAAACTCATGTCGTAATCTTTCAACAATTCCAAACATCTTCTTTGACGGAGATTCAACTCCTTTTGAGTAAACACGTATTGAAGACTCTTATGGTCGGTATACACATCCACATGAACACCATACAAGTAATGCCTCCATATTTTCAAAGAATACTATGGCCGCTAAATCAAGATCATGAGTTGGATAATTCTTCTCATGCATCATAAGTTGTCTAGAGGAATAGTCTTGTACCTTCCCATGTTGCATAAGAACACACCCCAAACCCACTCAGGATGCATCACAATATACCACGAAACCCTTGGTACCATCCGATAGAGTTAATACCAGAGCGGAGGTAAGCCTATCTTTCAAAATTTGGAAGCTTCATTCACATGCCTCCGACAACTAAAACTTCACACTCTTTTGGGTCAAGGTAGTCAAAGGAGAAACAATGGATGCAAAACCATCCACGAACCTCCTATAGTACCGGGCTAAACCCATGAAACTCCTAATGTCGGTTGGAGTCAATAGTGTAGGCCAATTCTTAACCTCCTTGGTTTTCTTTGGATCGACATCTATACCCTTACTTGAGATAATATATCCAAGAAACGCCACCGATCTCAACCAAAATCACACTTTTTATACTTGGCAAATAGTTGGTGTTCCTTAAGGACTTGTAACACCACTCTCAAATGACCCATGTGTTCACCCTCATTCGTCGAATATACCAAGATGTCGTCAATGAAGACAATGAAAAATGAATCTAGGTAATTTTGAAACAACCTATTCATGAAGTCTATAAAAGACGCCGGGACATTCGTGAGACAAAAGGACATTACTAGGACCTCATAGTGACCACACTTAGTTTGAAATGCCATTTTAGGTACATCCTCACCTCTCACTTTAAGTTGGTGATACCCCGACCTCAAGTCAATGTTACAAAAGTAGCTTACCCCTTGGAGTTGGTCAAAAAAGTCGTCAATCCGAGGGAAATGATACTTGTTCTTAATGGTGTCTTTATTAAGTTGACGATAGTCAATGCACATTCTAAGGGACCCATCCTTCTTCTTAACAAACAACACTGGATCTCTCCACGGTGAAATACTAGGTTGAATAAAACCCTTGTCTAGTAAGTCTTTGACTTGAAGCTTTAGCTATTTCAACTCTGTCGGAGCCATCCGGTAAGGAGGGATTGAAATGGGATTTGTATTCGGTAACAAGTCAATAACAAAGTCAATTTCCCGTTCGGGAGGAATTTCGGGCAAGTCATCAAGAAAGACTTCCGAAAAGTCCTTCAGTACAGGGACCAACTCTATTGGAAGGATGTCAGACTCAATATGTTTAACTCATACAATATGGTAAAGACACCTCTTAAAGATCAGTTTACAAGCTTTTAAACAAGAAATGATACGACCTCTAGGAATTGAGTTACCCCCTTTCCACTCTAAAACAGGTTCATTATGAAAATTTAACTTAACCACCATAGTCTGACAGTCCATGGAAGCAAAAAAAAGCGTGCAACTAATCCATTCTCAAAATAACGTCAAAATCAACAATATCAAGCTCTACCAAATCCACCCATATAACTCTATTGGGAAAATATATAGGACAACTCCTAAAGACTCTTTTAGCCACGACAGAGTCACCCACAGCGGTTGTAACTAAAAATGGTTCAATTAAAATATCGGGTAGACCATCAAACTTTTTAGCTACTAGAGGAGTTACAAATGACAAACAAGCAACCGGATATAATAAAGCGTAGATATTAATGGAGAATACTTCTAACATACCGGTGACGACTTCGGGAGACTCCTCTTGTTCACCTCTAGAGCAGAGAGAATAAAAGTGATTCTTCTTAGGAGCATTAGGATTGGGAGCACTTGCTTGTGCTTAAGCATTTTGTCTCCGTTGAGCCGTCATCATAGGACAATTCCTCTTCATGTGACCACTCTTGCCACAACCATAGCAATTTCCCGTACCAACTAGGCACTTGCCTTCGTGTTTCTTACCACATTTAGCACAAGGAGACTTCTCCACATAAGGGCCACTGCCTTTTTCCTCCCTAGGTTTGGGTGTAGACCCTTCACCTTTATTGACCCTTGTAATGGTAGAAGGACTTTGATTGGGGAACCTTTTCTTGAACTTTGGCTTATATTGCACCTAAAATTTAGTCTTAGAAGAATTTCCATCTTCGGCCCTTGTCCTCTTCAACACTCTACCAACTTGCATAAGCTTTTGATCTTCAATTTGTTCGGCATGAACTATGAGACGAGAGATGTCCATGCTAGGAATCAACCTAAATTCATTCACCACAAGGTCGGATATCCCCAAAACAAATTTGTTCATCTTGACCCTAGAATCCGTCACCATGGTAGGAGCATACTTGGATAGTTGAGTGAACTTGAGGCTATACTCCTTCACACTCATACACCCTTGGCGTTAGTTGATGAATTCTTGCATATAACTCTCCCTTAGTTCCAAGGGAAAGAACCTATCAACGAAGGCCATCTTTAAATCTCCCCAAGTTATTCGACCTTCTCTAACCTACCTCTCATCCCTCCATTGCTCATACCAAACTTGAGCTACATCTTTGAGTTGGAAGGCAGATAGTTCCGCCTTTTCTTGAGAAGACAGCCCCATAGCATCTAGAACTTTGAACACTTCATTAATGAACCCTTGCGGGTGCTCCTCCACCTTAGAGCCATAGAAAGTAGGGGGATTCATCCTTGTGAAATCCCTTATCCTTGATGCGATAGTGCTAGCATGGGGAACCACTTTAACCCTAGTATCCTTAGCAACTTGAGTAGCCAACACTTGGGTCAAGCTATAAATGTTTGCCCTTATCTCAACAGTAGACATAGACCCTTCTTCAATAGGAACTTGAGGGTTTTGAGGAGCTGAAGGAGGAACCACTTCATTCACATTCTCCACTTCGACCCTTGAGCGTTGTTCCTTCTTGTATTCATTGCCAATAAACACAATAAAGAGATTAGAAGATAAGGACATGTAGAGTTAAGACTCTAGAGGCACGACTCCAAGAAAGCCAACAAAGTGAGACTTTCCTAAGCATTACATAGCCCCTCATACCTAATTGTGGCGCTCTTCACAACCATGAACAGGACTCTACATACATATGGTTTAGTGAGACAACAACCCTAAGATTACTTTAACCTCATACTCTGATACCAAGTTTTCACGCCCGGGGAGCACCCCATACATGTAACCGGCGTCGTTGTCCTCAAAGAGGACTAAGATTAGCCTCTTAGAATTCGTCATTACATTTCAAAGGTTAAAACACGGAAAAAATAAAACTTTTCATATGCATATATATAGTGAGGTTTACATAGGCCTCTCCCATACTACATATATAGTTTACGTAGACTCCTCACATAGAAAACTTACATAGACTTCTCTTTTACTCAACATAATCAACATATAAGAAGTTAGTCTAATAATACCGTCTCACATTAACCATCTAAACGAAGTACAATATTTGGGCATAACCCTTACACAAGTACATATTGCCACAAAGGGCTTACAACAAATATCTTGAAGAATAAGAAAGAAACGAATGTCTTTTAGACTATATCAATACTACTAGGGTAGATAAAAGGCACCATTCTTGAACTTGGAGGACTCAGCGACTACTTGGAGGAAGAAGTCCAAGTATCCGTTCAAAGTGGACTAAAAGCTCTTCAATGGCCGGGATCTAAAATGTTTGGAAAAAGGGAAGAAATATGGGTTAGTACAAACCACATGTAATAAGTATGTCTCCAATGCATAAAATCATAACATGCTTTATTCATAAGGTCTTATAAAGCTTATCATATATAACATGTAACCAACTTGATCATACGATCAACTACTAGAATCATCCCTTAGGATCCCCCATGTGCAATGAGTAAGATAAGTCCCATACCCTCCCTCGCCATATGCAGTAACCTTTAAGACAACCCTAATAATAGTTTACATACTTGACTTATGCATTTACCTTATAACATTAAGGAAAATAGTGCAATAACCGATATGAGACCATGTGAGCTACATGGAATCCGGTGTTCTACTCCCACACCGAATAGAGAGGGTTAACACTTGCCTAAGGTGTAACCAATATTACATAGCTATCTAGGTCGATCCACTAAGCTATAGCACTATGTGGGCACATAGTTAAGGGTCAAGGAGATTGTTACTAGAAACCTTGACTTACTAACGTGGAGGTTTCCATCTCATGAGAAAACACATATCGTGGGAATCCGGATGTGATAAACGTGAAGAAACCCACGTGGGAGGCCGGACTTACTAAACGTGAGACCTCCATCTCATTAACATGCCCTTTCGGTGCTAAACATCTATTCCCTTTAGTAATCATCATACTATTCATACAAGATCACATTAGTCTCTTCTAGACCCCTATGTGAACATATTATCGTAATAGCTCATAGGTATTCATAGGTGAGGACTATCCTTTCACTTTAGAAACGACATACAAGTGAGTAGACCTTCCACTCAACAATATATTATAATCATGAGAAGCTACTTTCAATCATATAATAATCATAACATAACTTACTTACATGCTTCATAACCAATTCAATGTCCTAGGATTAAGGATAAGGGATACTTGTAATCAACATCACAACCAAACATTAGACATAGAAGCATTACAATCTAAATAACTCATCCTTCATAATTGAATTCAAGAAGAATCAACCTTCATACGTTCTTTCCCTTTCATTGCGTCCATACTTCAATTACAAAAAGAACACATAGCCAAAGCATAATTAAAGTAAATTCAATAAGTAATACATAGTAATTACTATTCTACATCTTCATATAATCATCACCTTTTACAATAACTATACAATTACATGACATAGTGAGTGTAAGGAAGAACACGGGTTCAAAGGGGAAATCTTGAGTGATTAACATCAATTGACCATTAATACTTAGTTAAACAATAATAAAAAACTATAATTCAACACAATTGATAAACAATTTCATTTGGAAAAGAGAATCCATGTCTAGATTGAAACACTAGGTTTTAGGGAAGTTGCAAATCATCTTTGGAAGGGCCACTTGGGGAAATGAATCCCAAGAGTGAAAAAAACCATAACTTAGTGATTATCTTGCCACGAACTTGAGGTGAAAACCTTGGTGAATTTGTCCTTGAATTGGAGCTCTAGTGTTCTACAATGGAGGTTGAAGTTTGGGGAAGAGAGAGACTAGAGATATGCTAGAAAGATGTGAGTTTGGGAATTGTTTATGTTGGGTTAGTTTAATTAGGCTTAGCTATTTATATTATTGTTTAACTAACTTAATTAGACCTCCCTTAACCCCTAATTAAACCCCTAACTAGTTAACTAATTAAATGAACAACTCAAAATTAATTGTGAAATCACAGGACTGACCTACGAGACCCTGAGCAACGGTCCGTAGGTCAGTTGACGCCCCCTTGTCCCTTTGTGCTGCACATCCGTCATTAATTTTAGAGACTGGTCTTTTGGTCCAGTCTAGGATTTGTCGATGTGTTTGTCGATGGAGGCATCGATGCCCCGTCACCCAGGCGACGCCCCGTCGTTTGGCATCCGTAGATGCTGCTGTCTTTTGACAGGTTTTTGGTCATTTGGAAGGGTCCTCCTCAAGGAACCTTAGGGTGGTTCTTGGGGAGTCGTACCCGGACGTTTCAACAACAAACATATTCGAATACATATTTGACACCTTCTTACAAAATTTCATCATATTCCGACTCCTAAAACCTCATGAAACATGCCAAGACACGCTTGCACCTATTTCACTAGTCTCCGGACGTCATGGACGTCCCTTGGCGTTTTGACTCTAAAACTTCCTAAATGGTTTATCATGATTATTTTTTGTCTTAAAACGGTGTTCCAAGCCTTGGATACTCATGTGAGGCTCTATATTAGGTCCTGAACTTTCGGAGTGTTACAAGGACAAATATATGTAGGTCCCGATCCCATAACCACTTTGACACAAAGTCTAATTTTGTTGCCCATACAGTAGCGCATGACCCCTGGATTGTCAATTCGAGTGAATCTCACCACATTAACTCCGATGCAAACTCCATGCACAATGTTAAGGACTTCAAAGGAATGGAGCACGTGATGATGGGTAATGGTAATGTGATTCCAATTACTCAAAATAGTACTGCTCATTTGTCTTCATCAAATAATGCCTTTACACTCTGTACTATTTATATGCTTCTGCCTCAAGCACAAGCTTCTTTCAGTTTCTCAATTTTGTAAAGAAAACATAACCTCAATAGAGTTTTTTCCTTTCAATTTTCATGTGAAGGATCTGACTACGGAAACTTCTCTTTTTGAGGCCCGAATAAATCAAGACTCTACAAAATGGCCATCGCCAACCATCAATGTTGTTGTTACCAACCGTTCCTTACATCTGTAGCATTGAAGATTAAGTCAGCCCCATTCTCGAGTTTTATTTTGCATTCTCAATCATTTCACTCTTTCTTGTTCTTTGAAAGATAAATTCACTTATTTTAATTCGTGTTGTTGCAATAAAGCCCACATATTTCCATTTTCTTCAAACGAATTGTCCATCAAATAGCCATTAGAAACACTTTACAGTGATCTCTGGGGAGCTTCCCTGGTGCTTTCAATTGATTAAAACATTATTATTGTATTTTTGTTGATCAGTATAGCAAGTACATCTGGTTATACACACTGAAAAACAAAACTGAAGTTCAACAAATTTTCACCATTTACATCTTGTTCTTTAAAAAACATTTGATACAAAAATACTCCCTCTTTACACTGATGGAGGAGGCGAATATCAAATACTTGAGTCATATTTTCATTCCAATGGCATACAACACCTTGTTTCTCCACCATATATGCCTCAACGAGTTGCCATGGCTGAAACACACCATCGTCACCTAGTTAAGACAACTAAAAAACTGCTTCATCAAGTTACCTTACCATTTGATTCTTGGTCGTTTGCCAGTCATCATGCCACATTTATCATCAACTGTCTAACCACCAGCACCCTTAATAACATGTCACTATTTGAAGTTTTTCTTAATGATAAACTAGCTTACGCATATCTTCGTATTTTTGGTTGTTTGTGCTACTTGTGGCTTCGACCTTATGCCCAGAATTGTGCTACAAACCTAGAGTTGATCTATGTTTCTCCATTACTCATCATCCCCATCAGTGTTTTGACCCTGCCAATTCCAAACTTTTTTCTCTCTCGAGATGTAAAATTTTGTGAAAATGTTTTTCCATTTGACAGTATGTTTCTCAATTGAATTAGATATTTTCTTCATTAACGTGGGAAAACATTTCTTCTCCAAATGAGTCTAATTCTGATATTAATACCACCCAGTTGCCCCTACTATTCCACTAGTGCGCAATACACGCAAAGATGCATTCTCAATTTGTGCCGCACAGGAGAACTACCCGAAGGAAGATCACTCCAAGACTCAGGAACCAGCTAATACCCCCGCCTTTACATTCTTCTTCTAATAGACATATATAATCCCCTGTTGGTCACCCTAGACCTCATTTTGTTTTCCAGAGCCGACCCCTGTCTCCTTTGCTTGTCCAATCGCCATAAATTGTTGTCTACCAATTACTCACTTCAATCCGCATCGACCACCCTCATCATCTTCTCTACCACCCCCATCTCTCAGTTTACCTTCCTCATCTGAACCTATAATTAACATTCCACCGATAGAACAACGTACTATGATAACGAGGTCGCAAAACAACATCTTTAAGCAACGAAAAATCATTGACTACACTGCCCAAATGAACCAGGCTGCCCCATCTATCCCTGTAACCCACAAGCAAGCACAAAAATTCTATATTGGAACGATGCAATGAAGGCTGAATTTCATGCACTATTGAATAAGACATTGGACTTGGTTCCATCAGACCATGCCCGGAATATTGTCCCTTGTAAGTGGTTGTTTCGAATTAAAACTAAAGCTGATGGCTCCATTGTTAGGTACAAAGCCCGTTTAGTGGAAAAAGGGTTAACTCAAAGGCATGTAGTTGATTTTCACAATACCTTCAGTACAGTGGTTAAACCAACCACAATTTGAATGGTTCTTATACTTTGTGTACAAAAGAATTGGCCACTGCATCAACTAGTTAACAATATTTTTCTTCAAGGGACGATTCAAGAAGATGTGTATATGTCTCACCTCCTCGAAGACACTATTCATCCAAACTTTGGTTTCCATATAATAAAGGCATTCGGTTACAACAAAAAGGATGAATAACTTCAGATCTACTAGGTGTAAATAGTAGGAGATCAGCAGAAGATCAGATCTACTATTTACTCCAAGAAAAAATGTGTGAACCAAATGAAAAATAGTAATAAGAAGTGCTTTTGTAATCATCCAAAGATCCACCCCAATCACTATCTTAATAGCCAATAAGAACTCCCTTCTCCACATTTCTATACCAAATTCAAAATTAATCGTCCCTCTAATGTACCTTAACACCCTTCTAGAGACTCCAAAATGCTTATTGCTAGGACTTTGCATATATCGAGATAACAAAATGACAGCAAACATTATCTATGGCTTAGAAGGTGTCAGATACAATAGACTTCCAATAAGACTTCTATAAGCTTGTGGATCTTTCCTGTCTTTGCCATCATCCTTCATTAATATTACATTCACAACAAGTGGAGTTGCAACAACATTGCACTTGTCAAGCTTGAACCTTTTAAGCAGATTCAAGGCATACAACTTTTGGGACAAGAAAATTCCTTCACAAGATTGAGATATCTCTATTCCTAGGAGAAACTTCATTTCTCCTGTATTGGGACATCTAAAAAACTTTTAGCATTTCCTTTTTAACTTCTTGAACTGCAAGAGGACTTTCACATGTAATCATCAAATAACTGACATAAACTGATATCATAATAAACATCCCATCCGCTTGCCTTTTGAAGTACAAAATAGGCTCATTTAGGCTTCTATTGAAGCCTTGAGACAGCAAATGACAATCCAACCTACTATACCAAGCTCTTGGGGCTTGTTTAAGACTGTAAAGAGCCTTTTTAAGCGTGTACACCTTGTCTTTTTCACATGCAACAGTAAAACCTTCAGGTTGTTCAACATAAATGTCTTCCTCAAGAAATACATTGAGAAATGCATATTTTACATCCAAATGGAATATTTTCCACTCGTATTTTATGCGAAGCGACTAGAAATCTTACTTTATCATGTCGCGCAACAGGCACACACATTTATCCAAAGTCCACTCCAGGCTTCTAAGAATAACCTTTAACTACAAGTCTAGTTCTATGCTTAAAGATGGATAACTATAATCTAACTTTATTCTTGAAGATGGAGCCATTTGATTTGAACTTTGTTCTATAGAACAATTTGAAACCGATAAAATTCTTTTCTTCTGACCTATCAACAAACTCCCAAGTATCATTTTTGTTAAACATGGAAAGTTCCTCCTCTATTGCTGAAACACACACTTTGTGGTTTGCTTTTTCTTCAAATGAGGATGGTTCAACAAGAGAAAAATTGATTGCTTATAACCTCTGCTAGTGATTTGGTCTTCAAAATAGGAGATTTTGTAGTTAATTCAACATCTGAATTGTTTTTTGTTCCAGCACTAGGACGGTAGGGAGTATCACCTTTTTGCTTATTTGGAGTTGCAACTAAAGTACTCCCACTTTGGTTCTTCACAATTGTATCTCGATTCCGATCATAGTGGCTAGACTCATCCTCTAGAATCTCTACTAACAACGCCTTCTTACTACTACCAGTGTTCACTTCGTATCCCTTTGCAACTGTGATATAGCCCAACAGTACACACAATTCTACCTTGCTATCTAACTTTCCTCTTTTAGCATCAGGAACATATGAATAGCATAACAAACAAAATACGTTCAAGTTTCTTGCAGATGGCTTGATACCCTTCCATGCATCAAATAATGTTATGTCTTGGAATACTCTAGTTGGTAATCTATTTAGTAAATAGATAGCAATATTGATTGCTTCAGCCTAAAAGTATATAGGAATCTTCTTTTCTGCCTACATGCATCTTCCATATCCACCACTGTTATGTTCTTCTTCTTAGAAACCACATTCTGTTGTGGAGTGTAGCTAACAGTGAATTGTTTTTGGATACTCAAATCTTTACAATACTTGGTTGAACAGATATGAAGTATATTCAGTTCCATTGGCGGATCTAATATACTTTAATTTACAGCCACACTCCCTTCCTACCATAGCTTCAATTCTTTGAAAAAAAGAAAGCACTTGATATATTTCTACTAATAAAGTAGTTTGTTGTCATTCGAGTCAAATCATCCACAAAGAGAACAAAGTACTTGTTTCCACTCAAAGAATTCGTCCTCATTGGTCCACATAAATCTGTATGAACCAACTCTATCTTTTTGTTAGCCTCCAAACACTTCCTTTAGGAAAGGATCATCTATGCATTTTACCAAATTGACATGACTCACAAACATCTCTACACAAGTCAATTTTTGGTACAACAAGCACCATACCCTTTGATTGCATATACATTAGTGAACTAAGATTATAACGACCAAACATTTTGTGCCAAAGCCAAGTATCAGTCAATTCAACATTAAAAGAGCAAGTATCAATAGAATAGCTTGAAGTTTGAAAGGAATTGTTAATCATGCTAATTTTAGCTACTTTACATCCTTTAGGATCATAAATTACATATTGTTTATCCATAAAATTAAGAGAATAATTTTTATGAAGCAATTGAGCAACACTTAAATAGTATTGAGTCAAATTTGGCACATAAAGAACATCATTATATTTTTTGTACATTCGTCAGTAGAAAATTTTACTAACCCTCTAGCGTGAGCTTCCCCCAATGCGCCATTTCCAAGCTTCACTTTGGTTCTATCAGATCTTTCCAAGGTTATAAACAAATTTTCATTAATCGCCATGTGCCTTGTGCACGCTCAACATACCATTTACATTGGTCAACATGTGATGTGTATGAGGTCATGAAAACCTCCTGCACTAATTTTCCAACTTGGTGATCATGTGCGAAGTTCACTCGATGGGAAGATTGGCCACTTTGTTTTTGATTTTGCCTACAATACTTCTCAATGTGACCATACTTCTTACAATATCTACATTGAATTAGATACCTCTTTGAATTCTGCAAACAATTCGTCTCTAAGTGGTTTGTGTTCTTACAAATGTCACAAGGTGGAAATTTTCCTTTTATCGAAAAATCACCTTGGTTTCCACCATATTTTACCTCTCAAGACTTATCCAACCAGACTTTTCTTCTTTTCTTTTGATGTTTGAATTTATGTTTTGCTTGAAAGGCATCTTCTACTATCCCTTCACTTCTCATAGTGACCCGTTTGTCACGGACTTAGAGTCTCACTAAATATCTCTACGACACTTAACAACTTACTCACGATTTTTTCATGATCTTGTAAGCTCAAGTAAGCCCTTTGAACCAAGATCGCTAAGGGGATGCAATAAAGACTTAGAGAATTTTGGGAAGAAGGCTTTGTATTGCTTGGATGATTGTTTCAACTTGGTTGGATTGGTTGCTTGAAGCTTGGATGGAGTACAAATGAATTCCTTATCTACTTATACTACAATCTATGGGCTAAAGTGCAAATAAATTTTATTATAAGTCCCTCTAATAATTAAACTTTGGTCCATCCCTCGAACTCTCTACATGTTCTAGGATATTCCAAAGTATTCTTAAACTATCTCAAGGGTTTTTAGAGTCTTCTAAGGAAAATATTTAGCGAGTTCAATAATGTTCTACTAATGTCCCCACAACTCTAGATTCTTCCCCTTATTCTAGTGGAAAATTTAAACTGTGAAGTGGCGAGACATTTCCTGCCATTTCACCGTTCGAATTTGGCACTGGAATAAGGGGAAAAAATCTAGAGTTGTGGGGGGTTAGTAAAACACTCTAGAACTCCGTAGAGAATTTCCTTAGAAGATTCTAGAAACCCTTTAGATTGTTTAAGAATACTTTGGAATATCCTAGAACATGTAGAGAGTTCTAGAGAGGGACCACAGTGTAATTATCAGAGGGACTTGTAAAGTAAATTTATTTGTACTTTAGCCCCAGGTTGTAGTATAAATAGATGAGGCATTCATTTGTAATCCATCCAAGCTTGAAGCAAGCAATCCAACAAAGTTGTAAACGATCTTCTAAGAAATACAAAGCCCTCTTCCCAAAATTCTCTAAGTCTTTCTTGCATCCCCTTAGAGATCTTAGTTCAAAGGGCTTACTTGAGCTTACAAGATCGTGAATGATTCGTGAGTAAGTTTTCAAGTGCCGCACAGAGCTTTATTAAGACTCTAAGTCAATGACAACGTGGTATCAAAGCAAAAGTTTGTACTAAGAGATTGGATAAAGAAGAATAGCAAGGGAAAGAAGCACAAAAAGAGTAATGAGGCAATGTTGCTTGATCCTACACCAAGCGAGACACTATTATCTTACTCACCTTCAACTATCGAAACAAGTGACGATGAACTTGGCGAGGAGGCCGTGGAGATATTAGGCCAGCATTTGATCATGACCGATGACAAGTTAAAGACTCTTGAAGACTTCACCCATTAGGAGAACGACAACTTCCGTAATAAGTTGGATTGACGACAGCGGGTCAAGTTTGAGATGAAGGAGGCTATCACTTCCTTGGAGTGTCTGCTCATTGAGGCGTTGAAAACGATTGAGACCATGAAGGCTGAGATGAAATCACTCAAAGAGAGCATGAAAGTTGGAGGATTATCATCGCTTGACCGAGATATGGAGGAAAAGGTCGAGGATCCTAAGAAACTTATGTTTAAAGGAGTCCGTGATGCGAAAGAGGTGGAGAATTTCCTGTGGCACTTGAAAAATTACTTTAATTGTACCCAAGTGAAGACCGATTAAAACAAGATCAACACTGATGTGTTGTATCTTTCGGAGACGGCAATGCTACGATTGATGCGTAAAGAGTCAGAAATATAGAATAGAGGTTTTGCACCGTTAACACTTGGGAGCAATTCCGAGTGGAGTTCAATAAGGCTTTCTTCCCGAACAATGTCATCTAAGAACAAGTTCATGGAATTAAAGCAAACAAGTAGCATAAATGCATACGTGAATGATTTTACGACCCTCACACTTAAAATCCCCAACCTCATGGATGAAGATATGTTGTTACACTTCATTGATGGGCTGCAAAATTGGGCCAAGATGAAGTTGGAATGCCGACAAGTCAAAACTATCGAATAAGCCATCATGCAGGCCGTAGCTTTAACAAACTTTAGGCATGATAAGCCCGATAGAGATAGAGGATAAGAAGTGAGATCTAGTCGTGACCATGGTGGGAGCACGACCACATCCCAAGAATCATGATACCTACATGTATGATGGCAAGAAGTTTGTACGTCAAAGAAATGTTGAGATAAACACACAGCCTACAAAGAAAAATGGTTGTTACATATGCGGTGGGCCGCAAGGCTATGCAAGGTGACTTCAGTTGAAGATCCTTGGTGCTATCATGTGAGAGAGGAAGGAGAAGGATGCACAAGAGAAAGGACAAGGTGTAGAGACCACACAATTTTGCTTGATAGGACAATGCAGAGCTATCACCTTGAAACCAAGGAAGAATAAGGGATACGATGTGCAGTATGTCGACATCGCGATCAATGGAAGACCTGATCATGCTATGGTGAACCTGGGTTCAGAAGCCAATATCATGACCAAGACAACATCGACAAGGTTAGGGCTGAGTTACGGTCCAAAAAACGCCCAACTCAGCACAGTCAATACACCACCGACTCCCGTGAGTAGAGTCGCGCATGGAGTAAGCATCACGCTATGCGAGTGGCAAGGTAAAATCAACTTATCTTTCTCTACTTTAGATATCTTTGAAATAATTTTCGTGCAAGAGTTCTTCTAGCAGTGTCACACGGTGATCAATCGTTACCTCCAACAATATTGTAACACCTTAGTAAAATTTCTGAGCTAAGACTCGAACCATCCTTCGTAGTGAGTGAGTTTTTCTCAGGAATTTAAATTTTCTTGAGTTTAAAGGTCACTAGATGTAGCACTTTCATTTCCACAAAGAACTAAAGTCGAATTAAAAAAAAATAGAAATTTAGAGAATTAAGCTAAGTATGAGTTTTTGGTTAATTTCAAACGACCATGACTCCTACCACAAGATGAGTTAGGTATGCTACAAGATACCTTAGAAAGTATATTTGAATTATATTTACAACGTCACCACCTTTGCTAAGTTTCATGTTTGGATGAGTGAGATATGATATTTTGAAGGTAGGTTGTCCAGTTAAAGAAAGTTAGCCAAAAATAGTGAGGGGTATTTTGGTCTTTTCCTTACCCAATAGAATTTAATTCATTTTCATTAATATTTTAGGGGTCTAATCCTATTAGGATCAGTTTTATTATCCTAATATACGCCTCAAATAGGACATGTATAGAAAGGAGAATCTCAGCTCATTCTCTACATTCATTGTGGTAACAATTACTCAATTCTCTCTAATGGCAAGGAATGAATGTATTCCTACTTTGTGATTTCATTCTTTTCGTAGACAAACAGATAGTACATCTAGTTTAGTGGCATGTAGGTACTAATCAGATCATATATAATTCAAGACAAGATCTACTAAAATTAGTTAGATCTATATTGAAAAATAAAGAGATGGACCAAATTCCTAATCTACGAATTAGAAAATTTAAAAATATGGTTTTTAGGGAAACAAAGTAATTCATCTAGCTAGTAATCTGAAGCAACACTAGAAGCTTATTTTTGTCTCAATATATATTTCTTATTAGTGATTAGCCACACTTAATATTTATTCCTACACAGTAGTATTGGTGAAAACTCAGTCTATGAGGAAGAAATATTAAGAATGACTTATTATTAATAGAGAAACCGACTCAAGGTTCAGTTTCTTAAAATTAATGATTGGGGGCACTATAATCATTTTTTAAAAAATAATTACCAATCACAAAGTTTGAGGTGAATTGTTTCTATTGGAGATGGAATTCATGGCATTTGTGAGAATTTGAAATGTATAAGGTGAATTTTATCCAAACTCTTTCAGGTTCTTTGGTTATTCTTGATTGAATTCTAATATCTCTTTCCTTGTCCGAGATTGTTATAGCTACATTCTTTTGGCGAGTGAAGTACGAACAAAGTTGAAGAGCCATTTTCTCGGTGTTTGGTCCAGATTTTATCTAGTTTTTGTTTGGTCAATTTTTTTCTTTTTTTCGTTTTGGGTCTGGTCATTAGATCGGACCTGATTTACGATATAAACGATATTTTTATGTTTTGAAAATGAAGATGAATAAAAAGTGCGACTATGGTTACTAATTTGCGTACCATTATTTATTTAGGTTAGAAAAAATAAAAAGGTTACATAAATTCATATATATATATATATATATATATGCATATGACCTCGTCTTCTTTTTTACCAAAATATTAATGATAGGTAAATTGATAACTATGGCCCCACATCTTATTCATAACGTTGATATCATAAAATAGGTCAAATGTAACGACCAGACAAAAAAACAAAAAAAACTTTAACCAAAAAAAACTTGGTAAAACCTTGACCAAACACCGAGAAAACTGTCTCTTCATCTTTGTATTTACTTCATTCGTCAAAAGAAGATGTCTATAACGATCTCAGAGAAGGAAAGGGATATTAAAATCCAATCAAGAAGAACCAAAGAACCTGAAAGAGCTAGTATAAAATTTACCTTAGACATTTTGAATTCTCACAAATGCCATGAATTTTGACTCCAATAGAAACAATTAAACTCAATTTTTTTGTTTGATAATTATGTTTTGAAAAAATGATTTTAGTGTCCCCAATCACAAATTTGAAGAAACTAAACATTGAGTAAATTTTTCTATCAATAATAAACCATCCCCAACCTTTCTTCCTCATAGATTTAGCTATCATCAATATCATTCTGTAGGAATAGATATCAAGGGCGGCCAATCACTAACACGAAATTTGTATTGACACAAAGATAAGCTTCTAGTGTATCTTCTGATTACTAGATACATGAATTGATTTGTTACCCTAAAATCCATATTTTGAAATCTTCTAATGCGTACATTTGGAATTTGGGACTTATCCAATTTTCAATATAGATATAACCTTGGTTGGTCAATCTACTATTGAATTACATATGATCTGATTAGTACCTACAGGAAACTAAATTTGATCGACTATATATATTCACCCAATGTCAGATATTTCGACTCATTTAGAGCTTGTTTTTGAATGAATTAGTGTCTTCAATGCTTATATTGTCTGCGTAACTGATGTTAATTCATATATGTGCATCAATGAAGGCTTAAGCACAAGGGAAGGACATTGCGACGCGAAAAGAAGCGAAAAAGCTAGAAAAGCTGACGTATTAAAGATCTGGAGCTCACAAAAGCCACTTAGCGACTTGCTGAGTGAGCCTCCGGCTCGCCATACTTTCCAGCGAAGTAGCCCAGGAACTAAGCAACCCCGCCAAGTGAAAATCACTTTGGCGATGCGACGAATGGAATGACGATTGCGACCCAGCTCGCCAAATCTTCCAGAACAATTCGATGAAGAAGTCAAGCCAAAAGGCGAGAAGAGTATAACATCTCGGATTCAAGAAAGTGTAAAAAATTCAGCTTTCAAGATATCTACTGTCGGGATCGATGGACGGTACTAACGATTTGTCATTATTTGATGCACGGACCGTAGGTCAGGGTTGTGGTTGGTAGTAAGATTTTTCAAAAATCTCAAGTTCCATTACCTTGATGAAGGTTCACCAGTATGACCCGTCATTCAATCCTCGAGTCGTGGATAGATTTCATATGTGAGTCCTAGACTTAGAGAGATTTTGAGGTCGAAAGTTGAAGACCATGGTTGGGACCCACGACCTTTCCTTTGAACCACAACCTGTGGGTGGCTTCCTTCATTGGGGTTCCAAAACTGTAATCTCTGAGCCCAATTGACAGAGGTACATAATGGTCCATAGGTGGACCCACAGATTATAGGTCCCCACCATCAAGTGGGTTGGCAGTTATTATTTTAAAGGGATTTTGGGTCTTTTCTAGTTATTCTAACATAATACTATGTCTTTTTACCCTACACCAAAACCCCTATATAAGTGTTGTAACCCCCAAATTTACCCTATTGAAAGCATTTCTCAAACAACTAAAGATGAACTTACTACATTAATTCCACAACTTTGCAGCCAAAAGGTGACAGTTTTATGGTGAAGTTATCTTATTATTGAACATATATTTAGACGAAAGGTTACTATAACCTACCTAACTAAGTGTATATCCACTTTACAAAAAAATTGTATCACTGAGGCGGGCCAAAAACATGGGAAAGTTGCATACTGGTCGAATGACCTTTCACAGCTTCTTCAATGGCATGGGTGATTCAATGAGATACAATCCCTTGAAGATTCAGATTCAAAAAATGTTGTTTTCATTTCCACCTCTCTTAAGACAAATGATTTTGCCTTTTTAATGTTCCTCTCCTTAGTGCTTGGTAGAGATACACGTTCTTCTTCTGTGTAGGACAAAATTGTGAGCCGGAGAGCCCGTTGTAGTAGTAGCTTATAACATAGAATAACATGTGTTGTAAATGGATAGTGGGATTTTACATAGGTTGGAAAAAAGAAAATCATGTTATTTAGATGAGAAATTTCACCATTCATAACAATACTGCTGAGAGGCCTTTCCTTTATAATCAACTAATGTCGCGTGGTTAATACTAAAGTTGTTTTAGGTAAACTAACTCAAAGTACATATTAGTTTACTTACAAATTTTGGAAAATCAAGGCAGCCAAAGAGTATAGTTATATTTTAGATTATCAGTGTATGAAAGTTGAGTTTTACAATGGCACAAAATTATAGAGAAGAAAAAGGGAGGAAAATCCCCAAAAATGACTATCAGTTGCCATATAGTACTAACCTTTGACAATTTTGCTCAAAAAGTCTTTCTATATTCCCATTCAATTCTTCTTGATTCAATCTTACACCTAAGAAATTGAGATAAGTTAGTAATGAGTACACGTGGTTAAAAAATCAATTAAAGGAAGAGAACCAAAAGCTCACAAATTTCCGTAAACTAAAAGGAAAACTGCAGAAATTTAAATTAGAATGAAAATTACCTCCAATCTCGATGATTAAATGTGAAATTCCATCACCAAAATTGAGGTACCAGCTCGGGACTCAAATTAATCTTCTCAAATTTTCCATATATTTGTAAAAGTCTCTTTTTTCACCAACAGTGTATATGGGAGAATGAAAATACAAAAGTAGAAGATGAGGGAAAAGATTAAAAAAAAAAGACGTAAAAGCCAAAGCAAAATAATGGGAAAATGGAGGAGGTAGAAAGACATGTGTAGTTGTGCAATGAACGACTCCTTCATTGCACCTTTACTCCATCCCTGCAGAGTTTACCGTTAATTAGGAATTAATCGATTTTTTTCTATATCTCGATAGAAAATCAAATTTATATTTACAAAAATGTATGTATCACATATATTTACCTAGGCGACACAAAATAAAATATCTCCTCTCCAAGGAGTTAGAGATACAATAATCAACATATCTATGTCATCTTATATAGGGACAAAATTAATACAATCTCACCCTATTGTCTTCCAATGTATAGTAGAGAAACACTAAGTAAAGGGACATTGTATAAATCCATCAACTATTCATTATTGAAGTAATACAGTGAATGCATCACCTGTTAAAGAAAGTAACTTAAGTTTATTTGAAGTAATACTTGTCTGTTTTGACTCTCTCAATTAAATATTTTAAGGAGCAAAGACGTAGTACAATAAAGGCAGAGCTTTGAGAGAAATGAATATGATACGTTAAAAATGGAGATTGTTTGCTATTATATACCTAAACTTGCACTCAATGAAAAATAAATAACTTACCTTACAAAGAATTCCATGTATTAAAAGAAAATCTCCTTGTCATATAAGAACATTATAGTTTGTATTAATCCACATATTATCCAACATTTGAATCCAACTGCATATCAAATGGAAAATTAAATTAACAACTTGATAATGTAAATTTACTTACATGCATGGACACATGTCCCCATATATATATATATATATATATATATATATATATATATATATATGCTTCCAAAATATTTCTCCTATATGCAACAAATTTTGGAATCTAATACTTTCAATAAACTAAAAAGTGGGAGAAATACTGGAATTAGAGAGACTAACCATAAAGGTGAAGAAAATATGCAGCCACTTACAGTCTAATGACATATTTGTTTTGTTAAATGTCATTAAAACTACGAAAAGCAAAGAAAGCCATTGATTATAAAAAAGGAGACAAATATTTTCAATTGTGAAGAGAACACAGCTCGACAACAGTTGTAGTTAGCAAATTGTAAAAATGAAGAAGTGGAGATTTAATCATCACTTATTCTTCAAACAAACTATAATCATACAGTCGTCAACAAAGAAAAAGAGGAGAATGAATTTTTCTTCCTAATGTGTTCAACTCTTGAAAAAGGATCTATAATGATAGCTATTTCATATACCTTTTCTTGGGTTCGTAGAGTCGGGTTTCTCGTTTACCCGCTCGAGCACAACTCATATATATGCAAGGATTGATGATTGAGGAACCATATAGAAATAACATAGAGATTAAGAAATATATGGTGAAAATCATACTATAAGTAGTCAACATGTCAACCATCAACAGTTCAGTTGTCCAAAATATAGACAAAAATAGCCTACTTAAGAGTCCATATGTTACCCACGTATGTCAAAGGGTTAATGAGATATGATTTTTCTTCCATGGGCCATATAATATTGTCTCATTCTACAGACATCAAACTCAAAATCAGTGAAATAAGTTCAGAATATGTAAAAGCCAAATATAATAAATTATAGAAGAGTAAAAAAAGGACTATTGGATATCTTAGAGTACTAACCTTGGAGTCCGTTCTCTTTATTGTTGTTAGCTTTTTCCTATTCTCAAAAGAAAAACACATAAAAAGTTTATTTACTTGCTGTAGGAATGGTCTAATAAATTTCTAGATGTCTGAAAACACAACCATCATTTCATCTTAGAAAGAAGAGGGGGTTGTTTTTACTAAGTATCAACATATAATATGTAAAGTT
Source organism: Solanum sitiens (assembly GCA_016801875.1). Classification (NCBI taxonomy): domain Eukaryota; kingdom Viridiplantae; phylum Streptophyta; class Magnoliopsida; order Solanales; family Solanaceae; genus Solanum; species Solanum sitiens. Next base: position 101,395 of record JABWTJ010000107.1, read on the forward strand.
AATATGTAAACTTGAAGGCGAAAGCTTATATTACCATAGAGCATGAACAAAATGGATATGCAATTTCTATTGCATGACATATACACTTTTAGAGTTTAGTTGATGTAAGCTTTACTAAATTTATTGTGTAATATTGTGTGTTTCTATAGCTTTTATGGAAGATATTTGGTGGTCTTTTAGGCTTAGTAGGTTTGTCTTATAAAGGATAGAGAATATAAGATTTTAGGTGAATACTTTTTGAATGATTTCTTCGTTCACTATATTATACGTACAATGATCATTTGTATCTTCAACTATGGGCGGACATATTAGTATTTGGATATTTTTGGAAGTTTTAGCAATGGATAAAGTGACAAAAAGTTGGTCATGCGATAAAACGGGTTCTTGTGAATAGATTCCTAAGAAATCTAATGTTTTACCTTGAGCTTTGTTTATTGTCATTTTAAACATAGTCGATTTAGAAATTGTGTTCTTTTGAAAGGAATAGGTATATTTTCATCTATTCATGCTATTAATGGGATTCTCAGAATAAATACATGTGCGATTTTATAGTCACCACTGACAATAGTAGCACTTATAACATGCTTATTAAAATTATGACATATTTATCGTGTTCCAATACATAATCCCTTGGAAGATTTATGTTTCACAATAATATAACAGGACAAACTTTCTTCAAAGTCAATTTGCATGGGGTATTGATCACCTAGTTCTAGAGTTTCATCAATTGCAGTATAAATCTTAGCATCATTAGGAAGTTGATTGGTATATCATTAATTTCGTTAACAACGTCATTTTTTTAGTTAAAATAACTCGGGAAGTTATAGAAGTTTGGTCTGAATATAATGTCCGTATATCAGTATAAATTTCTCTGAAAAAATTATTTAGGAATTCTATTTCATTTGTACAAAGAATGATAAATTATGTGGATTTTCAATTTTATTTTTCTCGTTAGTTATTTCTTTTCTATTTTCAATTCAAGTTAAATATTCAATCTTCTTTTGCTCGTATATTTTCAGATAAGCATAATTTTTAACTTAATTCCAAATATTGAAATATAATAAGCTCTCACACAAAGGCTTCTCTTTTACATTGCAAACAACATGAAATGTTTTTCTAAAGTCTCCTCCAAAGACTACAAATTTTCTACCAAATAAATTTTGTTAATCTATTTGGTCCTTTAAAAGAATATTTAAAGCTTGTATCATTTTATGTTTGGTCATTGAGACTCATCTCAAACCATTAGTTTTAAATCTCAAATTAGAGATTCTAATGAACTTTGTTTACTTATATTTCAAGTAAATCCATTGCCAATATCTATTGGAATTTTGCAATATGAATGTGCAGTTCGGTCTCTGGGGAGAACTGAAGCTGCAACACCAGAACTTGCAGTTTGCTAAAACTATAAATCCTTTTGATCTTACATTTTCTAATAAAAATATTTTCCCAGTTCCTCTTGGATCTTCAATAAAAACAATCACCTAATTTATTTGAATATACCCTATCAAGTATTGTATTAAATGCCCTTATTGATGAGGATTGAACTTTGTTTGTGAAAAAAGATCTTCGTTTACTATTGTATTTCTTTCGAAGTGAACATCTTTTGATTCTTTAGTTATTCTAGAAGGTATAATATTTTCAGAAACAGAATGTTGAATAAATTTTGTTCCTAAATTAGGATTTTTTTAAAATCTTTAGACATTGACTCTTCAAATATTTTCCATAGTTCTTTTGGATTGCGAATAGAGGTCTTAAACTGTAAGGCATTTGATAGGTCACAACTTCATATATCACTCTAGTAAACTTTCATCAAAATGTAATAAACATCTTTTTTCTGTGGCTTCTCTAAATGTGTCATAACATATTCCGTTAATTATGTGGATATCTTCATATGATTTAAGACCTCTTACATTTGTTAAAAATAATCTAAGATAATATATTTCCCCTTCTGTTGGATGACATGTGACAATTCTACAAATCACACTACTATGTCGTCGGCGACGTGACCATATTTTGTCTGTTGTTGACCAAACAAAATACTTTAGGAAGTCCTTATAAAATAAATTGAGTTCTATAGCATTTTTAATGATTCTATTAATTTCAAAAAGTACAGTTAAACATTATTATTATTCTTATTGGATTATTTAGAATTTGATCAACGGTTAGATTACTTTTAAAAGATATAAATTGATGTCAGTTTGTCGTTAGTTGAAGTTGGTATACAATTGGAGTTATTTCACTGATAGGAAAAGAAAATAGATGTCATGCAACTTTTGGAGTAGAGACCTATCTAGCAACTTGAATTTATTTTATTGATTTCAACATTTGAGTCATTACTATGTATAGGAAATGCAATTTTGTCATGGCCCTTACAAATATATTTATAGATGTATTTGACCACCATAATGTCTCAACACACTTCAACGTTAATATGACCATTGAATTTACATAGTAAATAGGGATTGCATGGGATTACCCAAGTATTATAAATATTGTATCCTTTGAATTGTAAATGCATTTGCAGTTTTCGTCTTTTGTAAATAGGATAAGAATTCATTCCCTTTGTTGTTTGTTGTGAGAGTTCTTTAGGATATTTGAATTTGCAATGATTTGTTTTCATGAAAGGACATGTTGGATTTAGATAGTCGCAAGGTCCATAAATCATGTGTTTAGTCACAAGAACGTATAAAGTGTGATCTGTACAATCAGGCGATTCTGTGCAAAAAAATTTTCTATAAGCCTCTGATGTTAATAGTATAATTTTTTTTGTAGTTATAATAAGAAATTTTGCATGGGGGAGTCCCCTCTTTTGAAATTCTATTGTATATATTAAGTCTACAACACTTTCAAATATATTTTTATGTAGTACATCTTTTTAAAGCTCTTTTACTTTTTTCTCTAAATACTCTACTTACTAAATTAGGTCTGATTTAAACTTCATCAGTTGGAAATATTTGTCTCTATGAAGGATTGCAAGTCATTGCAAAAAATATATATGTTGTTCAAATGCAATAGCATCCATATATTGATGTCGCATGTCTTTGGACCTCCTATAAAAGTTGCAAGTAGTATTCATCTGTTTGCAATATTTGAAGCATCTCGTTCACCGAGTATTAATATATCGATAATTCCTTGAAACATCTCAACTATAAATAAATTTTGATTAAATGAGAAAGAATTTAATCGTTGTGCCTCAAGTTTTATGTATTGGTCAACTTTATATTGTTGGAACAGTCTTCCAGGATGTAACATTTCATTTTGTTATTTTTGTCTTATTTGAATTTTGTAAATATGACATTCAACACAAGAAACAATTTGTCTTTTCTTCTTTCCCTTTGATAAAACTTTAGATTCCACGTCGAGTAGGCCCTCAATTGAAGCCATGTTCATTACACTTGGTAGTCGTTCACTTTCACGGTAAATTTGATATTTAGAAATGTTATATGTTATGTTTGAATTTTTTTATATCAAAGTGCCATCCAATTTGATTGTGAGGAAATAATAAATGGATCATAACATCCGTAGTAATAATTTACCAATTTTGATTTTTTTTATTGTGGGTGTATATTCGAGTATGAGGTGTAGAAAATTTTTCATTTGATTGTTGTTCTATCCAAATTTCTCCTACTTCAGAGGCTGTTGGCAAATTATATGTTCGTTGGTCCAAACCACAATCTAATTTAAGTGTAATGTAGAATTCAGATAGTTTTGGAACATTTGTTAACTATTTTAGAAAGATAGTATATGGGTTAGCTTTTAGTATATTCATCAAGTTCATCACAATGGATTCACTAAGATTAGCTGGTAAAGTCATTCGATTTGTTATCTCAACTTCATTTTCATAGAAATACAGTTGTATATTGTTGGGTTTTTCATTTGCAGCAGTTAAATGATCAGTAAAGTGATACAATTGTCCCTAAACTTAAAATGTATACATACTGCGATTTTTCTGTGCTAATTTTTTTTCTTCATATTTTACCCCAATAGAGGTGAATGCAATCATATTATTGTATGTTAAATTATAGGTACGAAAATGTTTACATTCTTCAGTGTTGCCCAAAAAGAGATTGCTTAATTCTGTGGGCATTTGATTAGAAATCAGATTAATTGACCCATTATCATAACTAAACTCGAGTGATTCATATTCAAATCTTTTTGCCCCACAAAATTTACAATCAGGAATCTTTTTTAGCTACACATAATTTTTGACAAAAAATCACAGTTCTTTGAAATAATTTCTAATCTTTTTTATGTGTACATGATAAATTATAATACTATTATGAGTAGAACTTGAATGAAGTATTAGCTTAGCAAAAAGAGACGTACCTCTATTTGAAGTAACAAGTGGGAATGCCATCTTCTTTGCTTCATCATATCTACGTGAGTTGATCCTGATATTTTAAAATTCAATTTTCAGAAAGATAAAACTATTGTCATTAATTGTAATTTTTCAATTTACTCCGACTTACCTATTTTAAATGTAAAGATGCAACAAGAAGTATCAAAATGTGCGGAAGCATGTCCTAAATATGGAGAAGATAAAGTACCGCATTTGATAACAAATCAATTTTATGTATAAAGGTACACATATACCAACACAAGTGACACTATGCGTAAATTTAGATTTTCTAATATTCGTTTGTAGATAATGAAGAATGAGAATATTGTACGCATTTGTTTCCTTCTTGATTGTCCACCTGTGATGACAATATCGTGTTATTTGAATGTTGCAAGAGGTGCTGCCTTTTTTATTCAGACGTTTAGCTTGTTATTGTGATAGAAATAGTTTTTTTTTCGGGTGATATTTGTGCATATCTAATACGGCGAAGCATATTTATGTGGATACATTGTTGTTCCATAATATTTTGAGGCTGCTAGAGAGTATTGCTATTGCTTGTTGACATTCTTGTTGCAATGAGTTTTCCATTTCGTAAGAAAATCATGTAGTTCATTCTTTGACCCAAACTAAAATCTCATAAAAATATAAAATCATAACATCAGTGAACCCTCATAGATACCTGGTGCAAAGATATATGGAGTCCATAGGGTTTGGGGTTTTCTTCGGGGCTCAAGAGATGGAATAGATAGGGCCCTACAAATTTGAAGAATATAATCCAGGTAAATTACTCTTTTTTTTTTTTGCATATTGATGAACAACTTAAAGTCATTAATGTTTCAATCTAACCTTTAAGATATAAATATGAATAAAATCAGACATCTCCAGAAGAAACAATAGAATTTATTAGGGAGTTTTAAGACAAATTGTGTTCTGCACAAAAGAAATGTATAGTCCTATTTCATAGCAATTAAAAGCTCTTGTATTGAGCCAGGATGAAAGCTACAAAATGAAACCACACTTACAACTTTGAATAGTTGAATGGATGAAGAATCAAGGATATGAGAACATCATTAAAAGTTCCTTAAGATCTACACATATTCTAAGAAGATTGTGAATATGAAAAAACATCAATTAGCTAATCTAAGGATATGCACCAAGGAAATAAAATATAGCAGCCACAAAGGGGAGAAGCTTTTATCATAGGCATCTGATGAAAATAACATACTTATTTTAAAAATGACATATTTTTAAAGGAGAGCTACACCATCGTCACACAAATTTTGTAACACTCAAAAATATTTCAAATTCTTAGGATGAACAGAAAGCAAACAGAAAGATATTTAATGATTCATTAGAATCATGTCAGCTTAGGAACAACTTCTAGAATTTGGCACTTCATATATCTCATAAGAATCATTGGAGATTTACAAGCACAAGCAATAGAACTCAAATTGAAAATTTTTTGGGGATAATTACCCACACCATTTCTCAAATATGGAATTTAGAACTAAAAGAGGAATGGAAAGCACCAAAAGAAAGAAAGAAGCGCAGATACTTACTATTTGCCATGGTCATTGGTACCAGAATTGCGGTAGAGAATGGAGAAGATCTAGGGCTTCCTAATTTTGTAGCTTTTGGACTAATTGTTCTCCAGGTTTCTTTTTCCTTTTATTTTGTGTTTTTGTTAACTTGGGCCGCCAATTTGTGCCAGCCATTTTTTTTGCATAAATAAATAAAATGGCCCATGTGTTCAAGCCAATTATTTTTTAAAATGTAATTATACATTTGAATTGAAATTTATCGCATCTATTTTGGCTAAATTTGTAATTCGCCCTTCATGTTCTCTAGAATCAAGCAAATTTTTTGGCTCTATGAGTTTCTTATTTCAATGTTTTTCTAGATCAATTGAACAAAGGAAGAATAAAATAGAAAGAACACACCCAAAAGGAAAACAATAAATGGATCTGCAAATGGGTTTTCTTATGGGAAAAGAAATAGTGGTAGTTCCTATATATTACATATATATTTGCAACAGTAATTTAGAACAAATTTTTGATCAAATGCTTATAGTGAAGGTTTAGAATCTATTGATATAATAAAAACGTTAATAAATGCTTGTAACTTCGGGTTAAGAATCTTATTTAAAAAATCAAATGAAATTTATTGATTGAAACACTATGTAAAAATATTATAACTCACAATTATTGATAACTGAAAGTATTTAAAAATTACATGAAAAAAATATTTTGGATGGATTTTGACCTAGATGCTAATAAGGTAGGCTCAACAAAGAAAGAATTGATCTGGGAGATTAGATATAAGTTGGTTGGAGTACACAAAGTTTGTATAGTTAGCAGCACATAAAACATTTTAACATTAGATACCTCAGTTCACAAATACAAATATAGAAACATAGCTTATCCTTAGTTAATATTTCATATCCTAGTGTTTAGGAGATTGGATGATCGATTTATTAGTTATCACTGTTGATCGGATTCGCAAAAATGTTGTTGCACTAGTTTTAAATCCTTAAAAAATGCACTGCTTGTGAAGGATCCGGCACACCCATTGACATTATTAAAGTGTCTCAGCCACATAGGTTATCATTCGGATCCCACTGAAATAACCAAAATACAATACGATTTTATATGCATAAGTTAAAGAAACCATCACGTGTTAATTCCTAACTAAAACTTTGAGGTCATTTTTAAAGCAGTGTCGTAGTCATATACACTAAAGTCATTTCAGGAAAGTTAATGTTTAATTTTACTATTTTAGTGTAGAGGGTGAAAATGCAGGAAGGAAATGAGAAGAGAACATCCAATCATCATAGAGTGTAAAAGAAAATAAATTTCTAAACAATGAGAGACCAAAATTTAGCTATAATAAAACCTATTTTAAGGAAACAATAGAACTCATTACAATTTCTTGCTTTTCTATTTGACAATAAAATCTATAAGATCTTTCATGTTAATCAATCATTATAATATGTATTGAAGCGTATAATATGAAGATGCATCTTTAAAAAAGAGGATAAAAGAATAGTTCATTCTGAGCAATGACGAAAGCCACTGAAATTAGAGGTCACCAAGAACATTGAATAAATGATTGAGCACAACACTAGTGAAATACAAGATTAATATCATACTATTATATTTATGCTTCACAATATTTACCATAGACACAAATGTGTCGTGCTGATACATTGATTGCCAGTGTTTTTGTAGTAGTAGTGATAAGAAAACCCAAAAAGTTAAAGTGTTTGAAGTGTTTAGTTAAATGATGACAATATCTTAATCTAGAACAACAACATGGTAGAATTTGAGTCGGGTAAACTTCTCCAGCCCCATAATATGTGGCGTAGCAAGATGTTAAGGTACCTTAAAATTTATTATTACTATTATTATTATTACTATTACTATTGCTATTGCTATTGCTATTGCTATTGCTATTGCTATTGCTATTGCTATTGCTATTACTATTACTATTACTATTACTATTACTATTACTATTACTATTATTGAACGGTAGAGATATTGCTAGGAAGTGAGAAAGGTAATACATCAAACAACTGAAGCAGAAATTACTACATTAATTCAAAAAATTTACAGCCAAAAGGTGATAGTTTTATGGTGACGTTATATTAATAATGAACATGTACCTAGAGAAAGGTATTAATACAACAAACCTAACTGAGTGCGACATATCCACTTGAAGGAAAATATGAATCACTGAGGTAGCCCAAGAACAAGGAAAAAGTTGCCTACTGTCACGCCCCGAGGCTAACCCCTGGACGTAAACACGGGACTTAGGATCACAAGTGACCCCAAGGTAACTCTGAGCTAGCATATCATAAGCAAACTGAACAAATCTATCAAAAGATAAACTAACGCGGAAGTTAAATAATGAGATAACTGAATGATGGGGAATACCCAATACTAGTCTGAATAGATATAAATTGTAAGAGTGAAGTGATACTAAACAATCACTCAAAACTAAAGATGAATCTAATACTATTGTCTGAAAAAGCCTCTAACTGACTAGCGTTGTTGGGACAGGCCCTTATCTAACTCTAAAAAAACTGAAACTGAAATAAAAGACTAAATCTGAAGAACATATCTATTGTCCTCAAAGTATGATGACTCACCACTAAAGTTGCTGAATACATATTGGGAATCGATCTATGCGCGATCTGAATGTTGAGAACCTGAACCTATATTATGAAAGGATGTAGAGTAGAGTATCCGTTTGTAGTTGGAATGGTCCGAGCATGCAATATATATAACATAGTTGAACAAACATATAACTAAACAAAGCATAACTGAGCAATGACATAATATGAATGTTACTACCCGAGGGTATACCCTTGAAGTTATGGTATCCTCAAATCATCACACGGCGTTGTCGGCCTCTCGGAGGTCTAAGACAAGCCCATAGACATCTTTCATTGAATAATCGTAAGAATAGCGGAAAATTTAAAACTTTTCATAGCATATTATATGCTAGAACATTACTTCATATATATATATATATATATATATATATATATATATATATTAAATATCATAATACATAATTAGACTCTAAGTCTCTTTGCCATCTTAGACTAAACACCAATAGAGTAGAATAGGGACACTTCCCTTAACAACATAAAATAACATCTAAACCATTACATCAACTTAAATAAACATCTTGACATAGGAACCCTTGAATCATAAGGGTCCCTTTACTTGAACTTGGGAGATCTATCCAAGCTCTTAACTTAGGAGACATCCTCTAGCCATCACCACCTACACTTTGTGTAAAAAGATGAAGAAGAATGATATTAGTACAAGAATGCACTAAGTATATCAACCATGCAAAAACATGCATTTAAAGAGGACATTTCATTTGAAATCATGCAACATGTCTTTTTAGTAAACTTCATGAACATAGGCACATATAAGCTCAATATAGTTCACATACATCATATAGACATGGATATTACTCATAATAGCACATAAAGCCATTTATTATACTTTGAGGCATATATTTAATACATACAACACATTACTTCTCTTTTTATCTCACTTCCTTCCTTAAGTAACAAGTGTACTTAGTACAATGTATCACCTTGAGGTCACCTTATAATAGCCTTTCATAGATATACTTCATAAACAAAACCACATATATTCATAAGTCATAACCACATCATAGACATCAACTTCACATAAAGACCATCACCTAAGACAACTCATAAGACACAATAGTGCAATGTGTAGGTAGCATCCCATAATACTACTTCCACAAAAGTGTGCTTAAGAAGTCACCCTAGACTAGGCATAACATACTTAACAAGTCATAACACTTTCATTTATAACTAAACATAAGCCCACATACTTCATAGTATCATATAAGGACTCTTTGATTTACTACAACCTTAGTCATAACTCATTTAGTTCATATCATAGGTAAACCACCCTCAAAACCCCTGTTAGTTTTTTGAGAAGGAAAAACATAACAATCTTATCTTCTTTTGTTATTGAACAAGTAGGAACATTAGTTTGATAAACGAACAAAGAAAACTTTATGAAAAGCAAAACTACTTACTTCATTATAATACAGATATTTATAGGAGTTTACAAGTGAACCAACTCCTAAGGATAAGATTAAAAACTAAGGATAAGGATAAGGATAAGGATAAGGATAAGATAGAATTTAACTACTAAACAGTAAATAACTACCCTAGTAAATAACTACCCTACAATACAGACAATTTGGACTGATGCAGTTCTTATGCATATTTCTAACACTCCTCCTTGCTTTAAGAGCTGCAAACTCCAAGTTTTTGCCTGAGAAGTTGAAATTTATTTCCTGATAATGGTTTGGTGAAGATATCGGCCAGCTGCTCTTCAGTTTTGCAATAGAGGAGAATTACGTCACCATTATTTTGCACTTCCCTCAAGAAGAAAAGCTTGATGTTGAAGTGTTTTGTTTTCCCATAAAATACAGGACTATGAGAAATTGATATTGCAGATTGATTGTCCACAAATACTTCAGTTCCCTTTGTCTGATTCATGTGCAGATCACCAAAAATTTTCCTCAACCACAATGCTTGATTTACTGCTGCTGTTGCAGCCAAAAATTCCGCCTTTGCAGTGGATTGAGCCATAACGTCCTACTTCTTTGAGCACCACAAAAACATTCCTGAGCCAAGACTGAAACAATATCCAGATGTGCTCTTCATGTCATCTGCGGATCCAGCCCAATCACTATCAGAATACCCAAGTAGTTTCAGATCTATTTTTTTCTGAAACTTGACACCATAATTGATGGTTCCTTTGATGTATCTAACAACTCGTTTTGCTGCTTTTAGATGCACCTCACTAGCACAATGCATGAACCTCGATAGAATGCTTACAACATACAAAATATCAGGTCTTGTAGCTGTGAGATACATCAAACAACCGACTAAGCCTCTGAAGTACGTTTCCTCCACATTCTCTGCTCCGTCATTCTTGCTTAGTTTCTCTTTTTGGTTCATAGGAGTATTCATCTCCTTACAATCTTCCATGTTGAATTTCTTGAGAATTTCCTTAGCATATTTCTTCTGGCAAATGAAAACTTCATCTTGTCCCTGCTTGATTTCCATACCAAGAAAATAAGACATTAGACCAAGATCAGTCATCTCAAAGGCTTGCATCATTTATTGCTTGAAATCCTCGATATGCCTTGTATTGCTTCTTGTAATTAGTACATCATCCACATATATAGACACAACAAGAATATCAATGCCATGATGTTTAACATAAAGAGTAGATTCTGATAGACTCTTTTCAAAGCCTAAGCCAAGTAAATGGCCATCTATTCGACCATACCAGGCCCTTGGTGCCTGTTTAAGTCCATAAAGTGCCTTTCTTAACCTATAAACTATGTCCTCATTTCCTTTCTTCACAAAGCCTTCAGGTTGCTCAACATAAATTTCTTCCTGTAGAAAGCCATTAAGGAATGCTGATTTGACATCCATCTGATACATTTTCCAACCCTACTGTGCAGCAAAAGCAAGAAGTAACCTGATTGTGTCAAGCCTAGCTACTGGTGCAAATGTATCAAAATAATCCACACCAAAAATTTGAGCATACCCCTTAACTACAAGTCTTGCTTTATGCTTATTCACTGAACCATCAACATTTAGCTTGGTTCTAAAGACCCATTTCAACACAATTATCTTTCTGTATTAAGGTTGATCAACAAGCTCCCAAGTCATGTTTTTCACAATCATAAACAAATCTTCTTTCATTGCAGCAACCCATTTTTCATCATTTTTAGCTTCATTGTACCCAGAAGGTTCACATACTGCTACATTGCATCTCTGATATATATCACTGAGTTGTCGAGTACCTTTGACTGGTAAATGATCCACCATTTCATCCTGCTGTGAGAGTGATATTTTCTTCTCAAAAAACTGGGTAGGAGACTTTTTTGCTTTGTCAGAAGTGTTAACGACAAATTTCTTCGAGTCTTCCCAACACCACTCTTCATTTTCTATAAAATTCACATCTCTACTAAAGATTATATTTTCAGTTTGTGGTTGGAAGACTTTATATGCCTTTGAAACTGAATTATATCCAATAAAAATGCCTGGAACAGATTTTTTATCTAGTTTATCTCGTTTAACCTGAGGAATGTAGGAAAAACAGAGACAACCAAACACTTTAAGAAAATTTAATGATGGTTTAAATCCATACCAAGCTTCAAATGGAGTTAAGTCTTTCACTGCCTTTGTGGAAGCCTATTTTGAAGAAAAACTGATGTATTTGCTGCCTCTGCCCAAAATTTCTTTGGCAAGTTCTTCTCGTGCAACATGCATCTGGTCATCTCCATAATGTATCTGTTTCTTCTCTCGCTTACTCCGTTTTGTTTTGGAGTATAGGGAGTAGTAAGCTGATTATGAATCCTTGCTTCCTCACATAACATGTCAAACTGGTAAGAAGTGTATTCCTTTCCATTATCTGTTCTTACGGACTGAATTTTACAGTTGGCTTCATTTTCTACTTTTGCTTTGAACTTCCGAAAAACATTAGAAGCCTCTGACTTATGCTTCAGAAAATAAATCCAGCGCATGCGGGTTAGATCATCTACAAAAATGATATAGTAAAGACTACCTTTTAGTGAAGGAGTCCTTTGTGGTCCTGCTATATCAGTATGAATTAGTTGCAGTTTGTTCGAGGCTCTCCAAGTTGTCTTTGAAAATGGAAGTCTGTTTTGTTTTCCATATTGACACGCAAGACAATTTGAAGAATGTACTTCTATAACAGCCAAGTCCTTAACTATTTTCATTTTTTGCATTTTAACCAACCCTTCATAGTGATAGTGTCCGAGTCTCTTGTGCCATACTTCTGCAACACTTTCTTTTGCTGAAAAAACAACATGCTCCTCCTCAAATGGATCTAATGAGAAACTTTTGCCTCTCATTCTTACTTTAAACATTTCTTGATCTGAAGAATCCTTGATCAAGCAATGATTATCTTCAAAATTTAACTTGTAGCCTTTTTCCATCAATTGACCAACACTAAGCAAGTTTTGATCTATGTCAGGTACATAAAGCACATCAAAAATTGTTTTAGTAATTGAATTACTTAGAATAGCAATGGTTCCTTTCCCTCTTACAGGAAGATGGTCGCCATTACCTATTCTGACTTTAGTAATGGTCGTAGGCTTCAATTCCTTGAAGAGAGACATGTCATTTGTCATGTGATTAGTGCATCCACTATCAATCAGCCAACACTCACTAGATGATCTACTTGAAAAACATGTAGCAACAAAGAGTTGATCTTCCTCCTCACCCTCAACAATTTTAGCCTCTGCTTCTTGTTGCTGACTATTGTTCTTGCAAATTACAGCTTCATGCCCAAGTTGATTGCATTTACTACATTTAGCATCAGGCCTTCTCCAACATTTATATGGTGGATGACCTTTCTTGTTACAATGCTTACAAGGAGGATAACTTTTCTTTGAGTGTCCAGGTTTTCCTTTGGTAGTACTTGTTGAAATGCCTTCACCATTCTTCTTGTTCTTTTTCTTTTTGTTTTTACCTCCATCTTGAGGCTTGGCAAACAATGCTCCCTCTGTATTTCCTTCTTCTCTCATGACTCTTCGTTGTTCTTGTGCCTGCAAAGCATTCAATAACTCTTCCAAGGTGATCTTGGACAGATCCTTCGTGTTTTCCAAAGTAGTTATGGTTGCTTCAAATCTTTCTGGCACAGTTACCAAAATCTTTTCAACAATACGTGAATCATTAAACACGGAACCAAGCAATCTTACCCTATTTGCTATGTTCAAGAGCCTTTCAGAGTAATCTTTAATGGTTTCAGTTTCTTTCATCTTCTGTATCTCGAAATCTCTTATAAGATTTAGCACTTGTATACCTCTGATCCTTTCATCCCCTTCGTATTCTTCCTTGAGATAATCCCAGATGGATTTTGCTGACTTTAGAGACATAATTCGAGTGAAGATTGAACAAGATACTGCTGAAAATAAATAGGCCTTTTCCTGTCTTTATGATTTTTGATCTGGGCCATAGTAGGATTGTTAGGCAACAGAGGAACTTCATAATCCTCATCGACTGCCTCTCACATATCCATGGCATCTAGATATGTTTCCATCCTTACCGCCCAAATCTGATAGTTATCACCATTAAAAACAGGTGGTGCCATTACAGAAAAACTTGATTCTGCTTCCATGATTGATCAACTTGTCTTGTTGATTACAATCAAAACACCCACGGATCCCTCAAGAAATAAATGCTCTGATACCAATTGTTAGTTTTTAGAGAAGGAAAAACATAACAATCTTATCTTCTTTTGTTATTAAACAAGTAGGAACATTAGTTTGATAAACGAACAAAGAAAAATTTATGAAAAACAAAACTACTTACTTCATTATAATACAGATATTTATAGGAGTTTACAAGTGAACCAACTCGTAAGGATAAGATTAAAAACTAAGGATAAGGATAAGGATAAGGATAAGATAGAATTTAACTACTAAACAGTAAATAACTACCCTAGTAAATAACTACCCTACAATACAGAAAATTTGGACTGATGCAGTTCTTATGCATATTTCTAACAACCCCTTCACAAGCTTACTTGTGCAATGTACACATAAAGTCCCATACCTTCAAATATACAAAGTAAACTCACTTTGATGCCATAAGTGCAATTCTCATGCATACTCATAATTCATATTTTGATATAGAAAAGTCACTTAACATGCATTCATATAATTCATACACACACAACATAAGTCTTACTTTCATAAATCTACTAATCCTATCCTTTCTTGGAGTTCACTACTTCAATGCATGGGTAGGGTCCATAGTCCTATCTATACTAAGTAACCTCCTACAGGAGTTATGATTAGATTCCATAATCTTATCTTAGTTCATTTATTACTTTGAGAGACTTAGCCATAACCGATATAGACCATGTGAGCTACATGGAATTTGGTGTTCTACTCCCACACCGAAAAGAGAGGGTTAACACTTGCCAAAGGTGTAACCAATCGTAATAGCTATATAAGTGGTATCCACAAGCTATAACCTATGGGGGCACGTAGTTATGGAACATGGAGATTGCTTCAAGAAATTTTGACTTACTAGCATGGAGGTTTCCATCTCATGAGACAACATCTATGTTAGGAACCCGGACTTGCTAAACGTAAAGGTTATCTTGTGGGAAACCGGACTTACTAACGTGAAGGCCCCACTCTCATTTTTCTGTTTACTCGGTGCTAGGATCTAACTCCCATTTTAGATTTATTTAAGCCTTTAATGCATTAGTTTATAAAGAAGAATGTAGGAGCTTGCTCTTTCATACGTTATATAGCTCAAAGGTATCTAAGATGAGAATGTCCTTTCATCATAGACCCTAATTCATGTGAGAATGTCCTTTCACAGATTCATACAATCATACATCATGTGTGTGCGCATAGAATGTGAGATCTACCTTTAGGTAAACACCTCTAGTCACACATGCTCATAACTTCATTAATCGTATACTTACATGCATAAAAATAGGTAATGACGCATAGGAGAAATATCCTTTCCTTAGTCATCACAAATCTACCCTACTCATAGATATGCATGAAGTGTGTGTGTACATTGGTAAACATGATCACATAATGGCTATCAAATATTATTGAGGAAGCCACCGTCTAAAGATCACAACACATGTACAACATTCCTCAAGTCTCATGTCATACACAGATATATTGAATTAAGGACTATAGACTATACACACTCACTTTACACCATAGGAGACAAAATCATATTCAACATTAGAATAGAAAACACCTAGCATAATTTGATCACACGTTCATATATGGATTTGATAGGTTAGGGTCATGCTAGAAGAATATTCATCATCATTAGCCATATAGACCACAACTAACCCTAAAATGATCATCACACATATACATATAACATCTTCACACCTTGGTCATGCAACTAGTGTGGAAGACTTTTCATATACTTCACATGACATCAATTCACTTAGACATGATATTAGAATCAAGGCTACATCCTTCAACTTCCTAAACATGGAAATCATCATATAAATTCATCTTGCATCTAATTCCTTCAAGGCCATGATCATATCACATAAACATGTACAAGAATGTAAACACCGCCACCATAAGTGGACTATACCAATAATTACAATTCAATGTACATTCTAAGCTAATTAGAAGGAAAATAGATCAACTTACCAAATCTTCAAGCTATGATAATCATTTATCATTCCTTCACAATTAATATTCAATTGATATAGATAATAATAGTAATAAGCAATCCAATAAAATCTAATCACAATTCTATAAACATGAGATCAAGAGCACAAGATCCACATTATAGGCCAAATTGAGAAATTAGGAGGATCATGGGTTCTTCATAAAATTGGATTGAAATTCATAATTCAAACATCAATTAAACAGAAATCTATCGTTAGAATGGCTTTGAAATTAACTTGACAATGAACCCATGGCTAGATTAAAAATTTGGAATTTTTATTGTTGAATCACTTTTGAAAATCATTGATTTAACTCCTTAGATGAATTGATAACTAAGAATGAAGGATCACCATACCTTATTGATGGAATACCCATGATGAATAGGATAATAAACCATAGAAATCCACTCCCTAATTTGATCTTGAGATTCGGTCTCCCATGGAGGTTTTGGGAGAATTTGGAAGGGATGCGAGTTTTGGGGTTTTGATATTTCTTATTGGGTGTTGGGGTTTTGACTTGGGAAAGGGGTTAAAGAGGTCTTAAAAGCAGTTTATAAACGTCACCCAAAGTTACCAAACCAACCCCCATACTTATTTGGACTTTTAGACATGTCAAACTCAACTTTCATTTTCAGAATCTTCGTCGGTGAACAAATCCGCGATGCAGAGCTGTTCCCGCATGATTTTTTTGAAAATAAATTCCGAGGCAGTTGAGTTTGAGTTTTGTTCAAGAAGCGGACAATCTTTTTTACCTATGGAGGACCATGTACGCGATGCGGACCTATTTCACCTAGGAACAAAATTATATAGCTTGGGCATCTTGTTGGCCCAAGCTCGGGTCCTCCTCAAGAACCCTTTGGTTG
Source organism: Solanum sitiens (assembly GCA_016801875.1). Taxonomy (NCBI): domain Eukaryota; kingdom Viridiplantae; phylum Streptophyta; class Magnoliopsida; order Solanales; family Solanaceae; genus Solanum; species Solanum sitiens. The sequence continues at coordinate 118,365 of JABWTJ010000107.1, forward strand.
GTCCATGAGTAATTTTTACTCTATTATACATGTTAGGAGCCTCTCATATTAATTTGAAATCCAAACAACACATAAAACAAGCCAAAACACACTAAGACACACAAGCACGTTTCAAGGCAAAACTTTCAAACATCTCGGACGTTCTTGGACGTTTGACCTCCAAACTCCTCCAAACATAACACACTGCCTTTTAACACTAACATTAGTCATTTAAGGACTTAATAAACTCATAACCAACATGTTAGGCTATAATTCAACCTAGCTTATTTTGAGGGTGTAACAATACTCCCCCACTTGGAAACATTCGTCCTCGAATGACACTTGAAACGTTTTAAACACTTTTAAGGACTTAATGAGTCTTATAGCAGATCAAAACACTTCAACATGTTATCACATAATAGTCAATACACAAAACTTACAAAAAAATACCAATTTCATATAATCATGCAATCAAAGCAGCATAATCAAACATGGACTACTTTTACAAATCTTTCCATGCATACATACCTCTTCATATTCATTGCCATATGGAGGAACTACCTTATCCAACTTTAGGCATATTCATTATTTCACCACAAGGTTAGCCATACAATTGATTTCAATTGCACACATAGGCATAATCCACACTTCAACTAATGAGAACATTTTGAACAATTCATTTAGTTGCACAAGAATAATGAATAATGTAGATTAACTACAATCTTATAGTCTAGACATAACACCATCAATGTCATATATAACATCGCCATGCTTAGCTTTGTTCAAGGAGGAACTACTTTCTCCTAGTCACAACATATACACATGGCATTATAAGTTCATATTAAAGCAGTGCATAGAGGTTAATCCATATTTAAGGAGGATTTCTTTACTCCAAACCACATTATGCTTATATTTCCTTCCTTATGAAAACAACATGGTAGGTCACACCAAGCACATCACAACATTAGGAAGTAAATTCACAACTTTCTATTTCTAGCACATCACTAACTTTCATAAACATGCATCATTTAGGGAAATTTATCACAATTTATAGGTACACCAACAAACATAGGCTAGACAAACCATCACTCCTCAAGAGTGAGCCTATAGTAACACTCCCCAAATCTCAAAAGTTACACATTTTTCAAAGAGACTCATCTTTTCTTATTTAAAGGAGACTCCATTTCTCATAGTGAGGCCAAAACACCACACAATATGAGTGACATTAAGCATGCTTATTAAGCTATCTCATGAAATCAAATTGCACATTTATCATATAAGGATGCACAACAACATGAGTAACATGCAAATTTATCAAAATTTCCTTTTTCATGCAATAATGACCTTTGATAACATGCATAACATAGTGTCATTTAAGACATTCATAACATATGGAGAACATGCAACTTATCCTTTTATGCAAGACTCCGATCACGAACAAGCTACTTAGGAACTCTTTGGTTTCAAGCTTGAGTAAGAATAGAGGGAAAAGATATGGATATATACAGCCTTACTACTCAAATCATCCTCCCCTACTTAGGATAAACCAATTTAAGAGCAACTCATCTCAACTCTAAGGTAAGTTAGCTTATAACCCTTATTAACTAAGCACGTCATCACTCTCTTGTGATCTAAGCTTATGAACACCCTTCTTACCATCACTTTATAGTGATTTTCAACCTAGAGAAGTTCAACGGAACTCAACATATGGACATCAAGTGCTCTAAAAATTTTACCATCTAGGCACATTATCTCCCACTTGGGGTAACCCAAATCACATCATGCCCTTAAACACCAAGGTCGAGGAAAGTCAAGACCAACCCAAAAGGTTCATCACTTTTGGTGGAACTTTCTAACCAACCATGCCTAGATACAATGTAAGAACTTTTTGAATTGAATATACTCAAATTCAAGCTTAAAATACAACTAACCACTTCAAAGTAGGTCAACCTCAATGCTCTCCTTCTCTTCAAGAGATAAGGGGTACATACCATATATCCCCCTAAGTCACCTTAGGGTAATCATACTTACAACTTATGGAATAAAATTCTTTTTCACCTTTTACCACTCTTAGAATAGGTTCATAGAGGTGATTATTAACTAGTCAGAAGGGTTCTCCCAACTAGATTACTTCACAATCACTTTACAAGGCTCAACACACTATCTTCCCTCCTTAGGAGCAAGCCTATAAAAAGATTCAGGCAACATTTATCTTTCTCACTATATACCACATTCTCCAAGGCTTTTCAATCCTATATCATAACATCATGCTACCATATTACATAATCATAAGGCAATCCATCATTCCAAGGGGAACTCCATTCAACCATAACAACTACTAAAAAGCTATAACCACATCATATCATAACTTCTCAACATAGCATCTCTTTCCTCATAAACCACCTAGAGCCATAAATGGCATCACATCAACATATACTAAATTCACCTTCACATATACTCACCAAACCATAAAATCAAGGTAAGCATCAAAACTCACCTTTTCTCTCTCAAGATTTGAGACATCATCCCAATCCAAGCAATCACATCTAAAAGACCACAGGACAAGGAAACATAAGAGAGAGATCATATAGAATTAAGTTTTATGGCAAGACATGAGAATACTGAAAAAGGGAAACTCTATCGTTCTATAGCATCTCGCTCATAGATGTGTCGCGACTCACCACCGATGAACGAGACTCTACTAGACGTGGAAATACGAGACTGTAAAACCTAAGGACAAAACACAAACATTATGCTCTGTTACCAAGTTAGTTACAACCCGAAGGTATACGTTAAAGTTATGGTATCCTCAAATCTTCACACAACGTTGTCGACCTCTCGGAGGACTAAGACAAACCCTTAGACATCTTTCATTGCATAATCGTAAAAATAGCGGAAAATTTAAAACTTTTCATAGCACATCATATGCTAGAACATTACTTCATAGATATAAGAAATATCATAATACATAATTACCCTCTCAGTCTCTTTGTCATCTTAGACTCAACACCAATAGAGTAGAATATGACACGACCCTTCACAACATAAAATAACATCTAAGCTATTACATCAACTTAAAGAAACATCTTGACATAGGTAACCCTTGAATTATAAGGGCCCTTTTACTTGAACTTGGGAGATCTATCCAAGCTCTTCACTTATGAGACATCCTCTAGCCATCACTGTCACGCCCCGACCTACCCCTGAGACGCGGACACGGGAACTAGGACCACAAGTGATCCCAAGCTAACCCTGTTGGCATGATCATGATCATACTAAAGATAATAAACTGATGTGGAAGCTATTTCATAATTTAATCTTAAAAGATGGGGAATACCCATATTCTATAACTGAGATAAATGAAATACTGATGAGTTTAATACAAAGAAGTTATTAACTCAATACTAAGCTGAAACTAACTATGTTTGAAATAAGCCTCTAACTTACTAGAAATACTGGGATGAGACCCAGCTATGTCTAGAAAAAAAAACTAAATGACTAAAAGACTGAAATGAACTCATGACTATTGTCCTTGGAGAATAAGGACTCACCACTGAATCTGCTAAACTGGAGATCGGGAATTGATCTATGCGTTATCTTGATGCTAAAAACTTGAACCTACATCACGAGAAGATATAGCCCACGTATGCGTCAGTACTTGAAGGTACTGAGCATGTAGGATAGAGTAAACTGAAATAAAACATAACTGAACAAGCACAAAAACAAGTATGATAATCTGAACATGATATACTGAATTTTGAGCTAACTGGATACAATGACCAATTTATAACATGCTGAAATTGAATACAGAATATACTGATAAATGGTCAATGCAAGAAAGTCTGACTGAACTGTGGGAGCTACTAATAACCTATAATAAAACCACCTGAGATAAATTTGGAGTCCGATGTATACGCCCCATTGAGAGGACCCAATGTACCCTGCCAGAGGTATAAAGGCATACTGTCATGATTACTAAACTGATTGCCCACAGAGGGGACTTACAACCTACTTGGTTAGTAGTTCTAGGACTAATTAGGTACGCTGAACCCTAGTCCAACTAGGTATTATGCTACTCCCAATTAATTATGTAGTTAACTAATTATATCTAAATTTTCTGTAAATACTGGATAGATCAAGACTGAACATGCAAACTGAGAATGCAACATTTAATCTGATAATGATGCATTAATAACTGAAGCATGTATAACTGAATAACTAAAATATCTGACCTAGCATGTATAATTAGAAAACTAAAGAAATACATAGCTAGGGTTTTGAAATTCATGCGATAAACTGAGTAATAACATGTATATCTGATTTGGAACATATATTTAATAAATTCATGAAGTTCTATCGAAGTTCTAGAAAGCCTAGGTTTAATCATGATAAGAGAATCAAGAACTGACTGAAAACTAGGGACCCAATGGGTGAAAGGAACCCACTAGTGAAATCCCACATACCTGGTGATGAAATTCACGGAGAAATATTTAGATTTTGGGGCTGTAACTGCTGGAACCTTGTTGCGTTCTTGAACTAGCGTTCTTGACCTTTTTCTTCTTTCTTGCTTCTAATTTTCTAAGTTTGATTTATGATTTGACTTAGATAAGTTTTAGTTATGTTTCTAGGCTTAAACTGACTAAAATCTGATGATTTAGGGTCAAAACGACGTATCTTAGGGTTTAAACAAAGTGGGAAAAGACCAAAAGACCCCTGAGTTAGTTGTTGTGGGACCAAACGACGACCTGGACTGACGGTCCGTAGGTTGGGTCCGTAGGTTGGGCCTGTTCGATAGACCTTTATAAAAATGGGCAAAACCATTTACTCGTAGGTCTGAGTTTAGCAAGCTCGGTGGATATGGAAAGTAATTCAATTATCTATATGTTGGTATGTGATGGGACACCTAATTCATTTTGTTCTAAGAGTTATGATCAATTGAAGTTGACCCAACTGCATTTCCTCCCTAAGTGTGCAAATTTCCATCTACGATTAGACCTACGGACCGTAGATCGAACGACGATCTGTGCTGGTCAGTCGTGGTTCATATAAGAGAGTGGCTAAATGGGGTTTTGATCGACTGACACAGACTATGGACCGTAGTCTGACTCAATCGACGGATGTGCAGGACGGGCCGTGGTTCAGACTACAGTCCATCGATGGTAATCGTTGATTGCACCTGCAGTTTTTCTGAAAAGCTGATTTTTGGTATGTTTTGGATACGTGGTGTTACATTATCTCCCCCTTGGAAATATTCGTCCTCGAATGAAGACTAAACTATTTGAAATAGAGGGAGAGAGCTGCAAACCCTACTACTAACCAATGAGAAGTGAGTTTCTAACTAAATTGAGTTCCAAGAACATGCAAATATGCTGAAAATGCAAGTTTAAACTGAAGAAACATGATTCTAAGACTGAATTAACGCATGAATGACTGAAAAATTAAGAGGAACTATTACCTCAAGCTGGACTGGAATCGGAAGGAAAGAGGTGAGGAAACTTGGCCTTCATGGCTTCTTCTTCTTCCCAAGTAGCTCCCTCTACGGACTGACTCCTCCACAAAACCTTGACTGAAACGGCTTCTTTGTTTCTCAACCTTCTAAACTGATGGTCAAGAATCTCAACTGGTACATCCTCATAAGAAAGACTATCTTTCACCGCCACACTCTCTAATGGCACCACGGATGCTGGGTCACCCACACACTTCTTCAAGAGTGAGACGTGGAAGACCGGATGCACTGCTGCTAAGTCTTCTCGCAACTCTAACTCATATGCCACCTTGCCAACCCTTTTAAAGATCTTGTAAAGTCCTACATATCTAGGACTTAGCTTCCCTTTCTTCCCAAATCTCATCACCCCTTTCATAGGTGACATTTTCAGAAAAAACTAATCATCAACTTGGAAGTCTAGTTCCCTTCTTCTCATATCTGCATAAGATTTCTGACAACTTTGGGCTGTCTTAAGTCTATCTCTAATGAGTTGCACTTTATCCATATCATAAAGGACTGAATCTGGCCCTATTAAAGCTGCTTCATCTACTTCAAACCAACCAACAGGAGATCTACATCTACGCCCATACAAAGCTTCATAAGGGGCAATCTGAATGCTAGAATGTTAGCTATTGTTGTAGGCGAACTCAATCAGTGGAAGGTGATCATACCAAATACCCTTGAAATTGATCACACAAGCTCTCAACATATCCTCTAGGGTCTTAATGGTACACTATGCCTGTCCATCCGTCTGCGGATGAAATGCTGTGCTAAGGTTAACTTGAGTACCAAGTCCCTTCTGAAATGATTTCCAGAAATGATAGGCAAACAGAGGACCTCTATCTGACATGATAGACAAAGGAACCCCACGCAACCTCACAATTTCATTAATGTAAAGCTTGGCATAGTCCTCTGTCGAATCTGTAGTATTGACTGCCAAAAAGTGAGAAGACTTAGTCATCCTATCAGCTATCACCCAAATGGAGTGCGGTAACCCTGTGATGACATCCATATTGGTCACTTCCCGCTTCCAAGTAGGAATTTCGATCTCTTGAGTCATACCCCCTAGTTTCTGATGTTCTACCTTGACTTGATGGCAATTGGGGAACTTACTCAAAAAATCTGTTATATCCCTCTTCATGCCATTCCACCAATAGACTTCCCGCAGATCGTGGTACATCTTAGTGGCACCTTGATTAATAGAATACCTGGAGTTATGGGATTCTGCAAGAATATGCTGTCTCAACTCGCCCACATCAGGAACACACAATCTACCCTATTAGCGAAGTACACCATCTCCCCCTTGGGAGAAAACCTCCACTCTCTGATTATGGACTGCACCCTTAAGTTCAAGCAAGATTGAATCACTGTCTTGCTTTTCCTTAACCTCCACTACCAAAGAAAATTCTCCCACATTCTGAACAGTTACACCACCGTCTAATATTCTCATAAGGAGAACTCCCAAGCGAGCAAGCCTGTGAACATCCTTCACTAGCTCCTTCCTTTATTCCTCAACATGGGATACATTACCCATAAATAATCTACTAAGAGCAGTTGCTACTACATTTGCCTTACAAGGATGGTAATGCACACTCATATCATAATCCTTAAAAAAACTCAAGCCATCTTCTCTGGCGAAGATTCAACTCCTTCTGGGTGAACACGTATTGAAGACTCTTATGGTCAGTGAACACATCTACATGAACACCATACAAGTAGTGTCTCCAGATCTTGATTGCAAACACCACTGCTGCAAGCTCAAGATCATGAGTTGGATAGTTCTTCTCATGCACCTTAAGTTGTCTAGAAGCATAAGATATAACCTTATCTCGCTCCATCAACATACAACCAAGGCCAACTCTGGATGCATCACAATAGATCACATAACCATCTGAACCCTCTGGTAGAATCAAGACAGGAGTTGTAGTCAATCTAGTTTTCAATTCTGCAAAGCTTCTCTCACAATCATCTGACAATTGAAACTTGACCATCTTCTGATCAACCTAGTCATTGGTGAGGCTATGGATGAAAATACTTCAACGAACCTTCTATAATAACCAACTAGACCTAAGAAACTTCTGATATTTGTAGCAGAGGTAGGTCTGGGCCATTTTTTCACTGCTTTTATCTTCTGAGAATCCACTAGGATCCCCTCTTTGGATACAATGTGACCAAGAAAAGCAACGGATTGCAACCAAAACTCACTTTTGCTAAACTTAGCGAATAACTGGGGATTCGAGAGTATGGATAACAAGTCTCAAATGATTTGCATGTTTTTCTTCATTCCTGTAGTAAATGAGGATATCTTCAATAAAGACAATAACGAATAGTCCAAATACTATTTGAACACTCTGTTCATCAATTCTATGAAACATGCAGAAGCATTGGTTAGTCCAAATTACATAACTACAAATTTAGAATAACCCTACCAAGTTCTGAAGGCTATTTTTGGAATGTCACTATCTCTGACTCTGAGCTGATGATAACCCGATATGAGGTCTATCTTTGAGAAGTGACTAGTACCCTGATGTTGGTCAAACAAGTCATCAATCTTGGGGATGGGATACTTATTCTTGATTGTGACTTTTTTCAACTGTCTATAGTCAATGTACATTCTAAGAGAACCATCTTTCTTCTTTACGAACAACACTAGTGCACCACATGGAGAAATACTTGGTCTTATGAAACCCTTATCTAGAATGTCTTTTAACTGCTCCTTAAATTCCTTAAGCTCTGCAGGAGACATTATGTAAGGAGGAATATAAATAGGTAGGATATCTGGAAGGAGATCAATTCCAAAGTCGATTTCCCTTTCGAGAGGAACTTTGGGAAGATCTTCTGGAAACACTTTTATAAACTCAGTGAGTACTGGAACTGAATCAAGAGTTGGGGTTTCAGAGCTAGAATCCTTAACCAGAACTAGATGATAGATATAAGCCTTAGAGATCATCTTTCTGGCCTTAAGGTAAGAAATGAATCGACCCATAGGCGCTAAGCTACTACCCTTCCATTCTAATATCGGTTCATCTGGAAACTAAAAATGAACAATCCTATTTCTATAATAGACTAAGGCATAACATGAATGTAACTAATCCATGCCTAGAATGACATCGAAGTCTACCATTTCTAATTCTATAAGATCTGCTGAGGTGACTTTCTGAGACACTGTGACAGGGCAATTTCTGTATACCCATCTAGTTATAACGGGGTCACCAACTGTAGTAGATACTGAGAAAGGTTCTGAGAGAGAATCTTGACAGACACTGAATTGGACTTCTATGTAAGGAGTTACAAAGGAAAGAGTAGCCCCTGGATCTAACAATGCATTAACATCAAGGTCAAAGACTCATAACGTACTAGTGACTATATCAGGAGAACCTTCCTGATCTTGGCAAGCCTGAAGAGCATACAATCTATTTTGGAGCTGACCGCCACTTGTCCCAGATGAGTTACCCTGCTGAGTCGGGTCACTTGCTGGTGTTGATGAAGTTGTAGACTGAGCTCTACCATTACCACCTACTTGACCTTGTCTAGAAGGACAATCCCTCAACATGTGACCAGAATGACGCACCCAAAACATCCTTCTTTTCCTGTGAGACACTCGCCCGGATGGTTCTTACCACACTTAGGGCAAGTGGGGTAAGTCTTGGTGCCTGAAACACTTCCCTGAGACTTATAGCCTGGTGCTCTAACCTTCTGGTCAAACCTGTTCTTGGAGGATGGAACACTAGCTGATGAAGGGGCTGGGACTGAAAACTTCTGCTGATTCTGCGAGCGATTTCCACCACCCGATTTCTGCTAAGAATAATCATAGTTCCCAGTCCTAGACTTCTTATTCTCCTTGGCCTGTTCCCTAAGCTTATTACCATCAACCTGTTGAGCATGAGTCATAAGCCTAGAGATGTTCATATCTCCCTTGATTAAACTTGAGCCCATACTCTTGTACTATCAACTCTATTGGGAAAAACCTATCCTGAAAGGTCTCACTAAAGCAATCCCAAGTAATAGGAACTGCATCTCTACCCTTATTTTCCTTCCACTGAGTGTACCAGATATGAGCAACATCCTTCAACTTATATGATGACAACTCAACCCGATCATTCCCAGTGACTTGCATTACCTCAAAGATCTTCTTGATCTCATCCAAGAAATTCTGAAGATCTTAATTATTCTATGATCCTAAGAACTTAGGCGGATTCATCCTAACAAAGTCACAGACCGTTGCTGCTGTTGATCTACCATTTTCATTCACACGAGCATGAATCCGATTGTTCAGGTTGGTCATACTCAAATCAGACATATTTATGGCATTCCTGAACTCATCATTAGAGATTTCTTGATCTGGGACTGGAGGAGCTGCGTTTGCATTCCTGGCATTCGCATTCCTAGCATTAGCTCTACGAGGAGGCATGATCTAAAACATAGAACGTCAAGTTAGAATGGAATAAGATCATACCTTACGCACGATAAGAGTAACAACAAAGTGATGTTTTCCTAAAACATTTCATAGAGTCCCTCTAATTAGACGTGCTGCACTTCACACCCATAAAAAGAAATCTACTTAGTGCGGCTATTCAGACATCCTAAGACACTTAAACCTAGTGCTCTAATACCAAGTTTGTCACTCCCCATGCTACCCCCGAGACGCGGACATGGGACCTAGAACAAAAAGTGATCTCAAGATAACCCTGCTGGCATGATCATAAGCATACTAATGATAATAAACTGATACGGAAGCTAAATCATAATTTAAACTGAAAAGATGGGGAATACCCATATTCTATATAATAGATAAATAAAATAATGATGATTTTAATACAAAGAAGTTATTAACTCAATACTAAGCTGAAACTAACTATGTCTGAAATAAGCCTATAACTTACTAGAAATACTGGGACAAGCCCCAGCTAAGTCTAGCAAAAACTGAAACTAAATGACTAAAAGACTGAAATGAACTCATGACTATTATCCTCAGAGAATGAGGACTCACCACTGAATCTGCTGAACTGGAGATCAGAAATCGATCTATGCATGATCTGGATATTGAAAACCTGAACCTACATCACGAGAAGATGTAGCGCAAGTATGTGTCAGTACTTGAAGGTACTGAGCATGTAGGATAGAGTAAACTGAAATAAAACATAACTGAACAAGCACAAAAACAAGTATAATAATATGAACATGATATACCAAATTCTGAGCTAACTGATACAATGACCAATTTATAACATGATAAAACTGAATACTAAATATATTGATAAATGGTCAATGCAAGAGAGTCTGACTGAATTGTGGGAGCTACTAATAACCGATAATAAAACCACATGAACTAAATGTGGAGTCCGATGTATACACCCCATCGAGAAGACCCAATATACCCGGCCACATGTATAAAGGCATGATGGCGTGATCACTAAATTGATTGCCCACAGAGGGGACTTACAACCTACTTGGCTAGTAGTTCTGGGACTAATTGGGTATGCTGAACCCTAGTCCAACTCGGTATTATGCTACTCCCAATTAATTATGTAGTTAACTGATTATTTCTGAATTTTCTGTAAATACTGGATAGCTCAAAACTGAACATAGAAACTGAGAATGCAACACTTAATATGATAATGATGCATTAGTAACTGTGGCATGTACAACTGAATAACTGAAATATCTGACCTAGCATGTGTAATTCAAGAACTAAAGAAATACATAGCTAGGTTTCTGAAATTCATGCGATAAACTGAGTAATAACATGTATATCTGATTTGGAACATATATTTAATAAATTCATGAAGTTCTATCGAATTTCTAGAAACCCTAGGTTTAATCATGATAAGAGAATCAAGAACTAACTTAAAACTAGGGACTCAATGGGTGAAAGGAATCCACTAGTGAATTCCACATACCTGGTGATGAAATTCACGGAGAAATATTCAGATTTCGGGGTTGGAACTGCTGGAACATTATTGCGTTCTTGAACTAGGGTTCTTGACCTTTTTCTCCTTTCTTGCTTCTAATTTTCTAAGTTTTGAATTATGATTTGACTTAGGTAAGTTTTAGATATGTTTCTAGGCTTAAACTAACTGAAATCTGATGATTTAGGGTCAAAACGACCAAAAGACCCATGTTAGTTGCTGTCGGACCAAACGATGACCTGGACTGACGGTCGTTCGTTCAATCGACGGTCCGTCGTTTCGGTCCATAGGTTGGGTCTGTTCGACAGACCTTTACTAAAACAGGCATAATTTTTCACTCATAGGTCTTAGTTTAGCACGGTCAGTGACTATGGAAAGCTAATTCAATTATCTATCTGTTGGTATATCATGGGACACCTAATTCATTTTGTGCTAAAAGTTATGATCAATTGAAGTTGACCCAACTGCATTCCCCCTAACTGTCTGCAAATTTCCATCTATGTCAGACCTACGGACTGTAGATCGAACGATGGTCCATGCTGGTCAATCGTGGTTCAGATTAGAGACTGGGTAAATGGGGTGTTCATCGACGGACACAGACTACGGACCGTAGTCTAACCGACGGACCGTAGGTCCGTCCGTCGTTCGACACTTAGTCAAATTTTTTTGGGTTGAAATTTTGGGGATTTCTGACTCAATCGACGTATGTGCAGGACGGGCCATGGTTCAGGATACGGTCCCTCGATGGTAACCGCTGATTGCACCTGCAGTTTTTCTGAAAAGTTGATTTTTGGTCTGTTTTGGATATGGTGTGTTACAAGCACCACCTACACTTTGTGTAAAAAGATGAAGAAGAATGGTATTAGTATCAGAATGCACTAAGTATGTCAATCATGCAAAAACATGCATTTAAGGAGGACATTTCATTTTAAATCATGCAACATGTCTTTTTAGTAAACTTCATGAACATAGGCACATATAAGCTCAATATAGTTCAGATACATCATATAGACATGGATACTACTCATAATAGCACATAAATGCATTTATCATACTTTGAGGCATATATTTAATACATCTCACATACCATGTAGGGTTCACCGCCGACAAAATCCACAAGTTGTTTTTGACGATCTTGGCTCATTTTTCTTTTCTTCTTCCCTTGCGTTCTTTCTCCAAAACCCTGACCTTTTCCAAAAGCGTATTACTGATGAATTTCAGTTTAGACCATTAATAATATTACCTAAAACGAATTACTTAAATTGGGTGTGGGAAAGACTAAACTAACCTTCCAAAATCTAGAAAGGTTTTCCTTATTCCAACAACCTAACTTTCAAAAGGCATAACTTACTCATATGAACTCGGAATCGCACAAACTCAGCGGCGTGGAAATATCACTCCAAGAGCTTTCCCACCATATATGGAAGTGCTCCTAATTCAACCTGATATAGATGTTATGGCAGTTTGAAGGTTACCAAAGACTCACTTTTTTCCAAACTTAAGTATATTTCCAGATTTTTCTTTCTTTCCAAAAATGACTATTTCCAATTATTGGCTTTTCTTCTTTATTTTAAATTTTGAGATGTTACAGTTACTTCCTTAACTATATCTTCTAATAATTGGTCATTCATACCAATTGAGGTTATGCAGATTGAGAATCCCAAAAGTTATTCTTTTTGAGTAACCAAAAGTACCAAAACGAGGAATATACTCTCTGTAATTAAATGTAAATATATCTAATTCAATCATACAAGTAATAATTATTCTATGTCAGACAAGAAGAAATGTTTTAAAAATCTAACAACATTGAAGCTCAGTTATAAACGTCAATAGACATTCAGAGAATCACATAGCTACTTTGATGTTATATTATAAATAAATGTAAATATATAACTAAATGGAGTTAAGCATATGTACTCTGGAAAGAAATGAAGAAGCTAAAGAACTTAAAAATATAAAAATTAGTAGACATTCAGAGCATATCATGTATAATCTCTTATTACAGAGAGTACACAAGTTAATTGAGTTTACATTTCGATCCGACAAAAGTGACCACTGAATGGAACTTCCTACCTGATTTGTACACTTACCCATGAGAAATCAAATATAGACAACATAGAGTAGAACTACTTTGATGAAGAATCCAAAAACATAAAAATACAAAAATTCCACTTGGCAGCAATAGACATTGTAAACATAGCCCAACTTCTTCACTATTCAATATACTCAACAACAAATAGTAAGCATAAGATCCTCGTAGGTGTATGAACATTATTATTTCCATGAACATCATATTTATTTGAAGAAGGTTAAAGAAAAGATTCAAATCAAAGAAAATATATAGCTGAAGCTCTAAATCAGCCACTAGTTATTCGTTATTTTTGTTATGTTTGTTTGGAAACAATTGAGTGAATCTTTACCAAGTCATCATTCCTCTTAACACTTAACGCAATGTAGTCTAATTCAATTAAAAGAATTATAATGAAGTAATGAGCCTTCAAAATAGAGGTCGAAAGACTAATATAAAACTTATTAATGTAAGCTCAATATGAAATAATGTCTAGAATAACTTAGAAAGACCTGTTGAGACAAACTCAATTCCACTAGACTGTAACACGCCAGATTCTAAAAGGACAAAAATGAAGATTTCTAGGAGTGTAGGTGGAACCATAGTATGTGGACCAGGTCTGTAGAATGTTGTCCGTAGAAAAAACCTAGAAAATCATGATCGTAGGCAGGACAAGGGTCCATGCACTAGGTTTGTGGAACGTGGTCCGCATAAAAAAAAAACTAAAAACTCTGACCATAGGCAGTACCACTATTCGTGGAACATGGTTCGATGAAAAAAACCCTGAAAATCCCGACCCACGTCCAGGACCTACGGACTGTAGGTTGAACCACGGTCCGTGCAAGTGGTACGCATAACCCATCCTCTAAAGCTGACTGACGGCTGACGAGGATGGATTTTAGGGTGGACCATGGTCCGTGGATCAGGTCCGTCGACTGGTCCCGATAACTTTTATGTCAGGGTTGTTTGGTCTTTTGTCTATGTGTTGGACCTCTAAACTGCATCGTTTAATGCCTAAACTACGTAGTTTTGGTCAGTTTAAGACAAGTAACTTAATTAGAATCTACCCTAAGTGTTTCATTTTCCAAAATTCATAAAACTTAGAATGCAAAGAGGAAAAAGAGGCGACCAAACCCTTCTCAAGAATGCAACAATTTTCCTTCAGTTCTAGCGCTCATATCAAAAGATTTCTCCGTTAATTTAGTCACCAGTTATGTGGGATTTCACTAGTGTGTTCTTTTCACCCATTAGGTCCCTAGTTTTTCAGTCAAATTCTCCATTCCCTCGATATTGTTTAGACCTAGGGTTTCTTGAATGTTAGAAATTATTGAGATTTAGCTTTTAGTATGATCCAAATCCGATTATCACATCGTCGCTTAGTTTTTAATTGCATTACTTTTAGAAGCCTGTCTATGTAGTTCTTTTAGTTCATGAATTACACATGCTAGGTCAATTATTTCAGCTACATACATACATGCTTCAATTATCAAGTGTTTTGTTATCAATATATTAATGTTGCATTATCAATTAACATGTTAGTATTTTGAGCTATCCCGTATTACAGAAATTCAGTCATAAATTGTTAATTACATAATAAATTGGGAATAGCTTAATATCGAGTTTGACTATGGTCAGTCACCCTCAATTCCTAGAACTATGTACCCATCTAGGTTGTAAGTCATCTATGTGTGCATCATCTTAGTGATCACACAAGTCAGTATCTATACCTTTGGCATGGTATATTGGTTCCTCTCGATGGGGCGTATACATCAAACTTCTCATTTAACCCTTGTGGTTTTATGTCGGTTATTAGTATTTTCCACAGTTCGGTCAGATCCTATTGCATTGACCATGTTATCACTAACAGTCAAATTTTAGCATCAATAACTTGGGACATGTCATTCAGTTATTTTATTTTCAATATTCTCAGTATAGTGTCATCCCTATATCATATCATTGCTATGTTATATGATTTTGTTCAGTTATGTTTACTGTTCAACTCTACTTTATCCTTCATGCTCAGTACCTTTCAAGTACTCACGCATACTATGTGCTACATCTTCTTGTGATGTAGGTCCAGGTCTTCAGTGGTCCAATCACGCTTAGACCGGTTCCTGATCTTCCGTTCAACATGCACAGTGGTGATCCCTCATTCTTCAAGGACGATTGACATGATTATCTTTGATTTTAGTCTTAGTTTCAGTTTTGCTAGATTTAGTTAGGGCATGTCCTAACAATTCTAATAAGTTAGATGTTATTTTTTTTAGACATAGTTTCAGCTTTAGCATTTGAGCTTGAATTTACAGTTGTTGTTAGACTCTTAATATTTTTTATATATTAAGATAGTTATGGTTATTGCCCACCATTTCGGTGTATCTAATGATTCAGCTTCCACATAGTATTTCTTTACGTCAGTTTATTTAGTATGTTTATGATATGCTAGCAGGGTTAGATCTAGTTCACTCGTGATCCTTGGTTTCGTGTCCGCGTCCTGGGGGTAGCTTCAGGGCGTGGCAAAAACCTTGTCCTTGGTTGTATCAGCTATGAAGTCTTCTTGTGGTTCTTTTAATTTCACGTAATTCCTCATTACTGATCGTTAGGGAAAATACCACGTGTTTTAATGGACTCGTAGCTTTCACAAGATTCTCAGAGTTACTTATCTAAGCAAGCCTTACAACTCTTCCCTTTCCATCCCCTTAATGTCTTATTATCAGAACTAAATAGGCATGAGTACTTGAAATCTAACAATAAGACACATTTCTTATAGACATATTTAGTAATCTCATACTGCTACTTATAATGTTAATTTCAATATCCTTTCAGAAAGGGAAAAAAGACTAACTGATATGTTTAACTTCACTTACAATAGATAGTCGGCAGAGCAATTTAGTTGTCCACCATAAAATTACTGAAATATACCTAGATAATCAAAAAAAAGTTGTCAAACTTCACAAAATCCCAATTTAACTCTGGCTAAGCAAGTTGATCAAAGCATAGCCAGTTCTGAAGCCCACTATAGGAGTGTCGGAGTAGGAAGACAACCAACATTTTATTAACACTTGTCCTACTGAATCCTGAATAAACTGGACGGAAACTTAATTATACCTGACCCCAACTAATATCTTTCGCAACTTCACATAATGCGGAGGAATAGAGGCATACATGATTTATGACAACAACAACAACAACATATCGAGTGCAACCCCACAATTGGGGTCTAAACAACATACTTGATTTAATTGAAATATATTCTAATAAACCCAATTGGAACTAATACTTTCCATAAAATGTGTAAATAGAAGGTGCAATATTACATATTTCACATAAACAAATAGAAAAAAACAACTAAATTAACAATAAAACACGAAATTCTTTGTAAATTAAAGCTAAAAAAATTGTCACTGTATCATTGCCCTAAAGATCGCCATCAAATCAAAACTAAATTACTGGAGTTGAGGAAATTACCACATGCTGTATATGGATCACTTTCAAGTGACCGATCAAAATAACTATGAATCTTATGCTTCCCTTTACCACTCTGATCAACGAGAATTATTATAAACGAAGTCCTAACATCGTTACATTCATTCGCCACACATACAAATGGGGCTCAAAAGGGGGTCAACTTTTCAAAAATAGCAATAGAAAGGATTATACAAAATGTATTGTTTTTCCTTCCCCGACAGCTTTCTTAGTCTCAGTGTTAACCATTTTGCAGTTTCTGAAATCTATCCCTTTAATAATTCTGAAGCTCAACTAAACAATATAGACAACACAAAGACCAATAATTGTTTATGTTACACCAAGTGTTTGATGAGAATATATTATATAGTACACATAAATGTAAATATACAAGTCAATGGGTTTGAAATTGTCTACTTAGTAAAAGAAAAGAAATCATAAAAGTATCCCAAAAATAAAAAATGAAGGCTTATTAGCCACATAAACTTTCACAATTTCTTGATTTGGCGTGGGTGGTTCAATTGAGGTACCTCTGATGGAAGATTCAAATTCAGCAAATGCTGCTTTCATCTCTACATCGCTTGCATAGAATGACTTAGCCTTTTTAATGTTCCTCTCAGTAGTGCTTGGTAGAGATACAAGTTTTTTTTCGGTGTAGGACATAATTGTTAGACTTGGTTGAGTAACATTAGAGTTTATCCAGGATGATTTCCTCAGTTAAATATGTAATAGTCTCTTTGACAATATTTGTTGGGTATACACACCAAAACATGTATCTTTGAATCGATTGAACTGGGTCTGTGAAAGCTTTCCCTTCAAATGTGTAACTATATTATTGTTCACATAAATTTGCATGCCCAGGGGTTCGATTGGGCGATCTAACGCATAAAAATTGATTCCCTGTATTTAGAAAATACAATAATATGAAACTGCACTTACATTAGATTACTGACTACTTAAAACTAATCAACATTTTAGGACTCCGGTAATAGTAAAACACAAACCTAAAACATATAATCTGATTCTATGCATACTTAAAACACAATATATTCAAATAAAAGTGGTAGTGACACAAAATTCAATTGAAGTAAATAAAAGCTTGAAAAGTATCCAAGTACTTATTTAACTACGAGTTACATTAACTACTTACATTTTCAAATACAGATGATAACTAACCCCAAATAGAATCAAGGTATTCAATGTATATTAGTATGCCGCAGTATAATAATTTGAAAAGTATTTACTCTATTATAGACTTTCATGGTCAACTTATACAACATTCATATGAATACAAAATATTGTCCACCATACATGGAATACAACAATATGATAATTGGTTGAACAACATAAAAGTATTTATGTATAAATGTATAAAAGAGATCTTAATTGAATACAAAACCTAATACAATAGAAGAAACAAGTGTATACGTATTCCACATTATATCATTTAGAAAAAATATATACAGACCTCAGTTTCATCATCCCAATCTTCTTGTATAACTTTTTCAACATTGCTACTAGAAGTAACATTTTTTTACTTTTCGTCTCTTGTCAAGAATGTTTTTCTCTTTGATTAGAAATTTTTCTCTTCATGTTATTTGCACATTCAATTCCACCGACTTATTAAAAATATATAATGTTTACATTTGTTTGCCCACTATCATTTTTAAACAACCCATTGAAATATGACATGTTGAAACTAGTACACTACAAGTACATATGTATAGACGTATTCTACAATGTAAAAAATTGAAAAATATACATACCTCAATTTTTTTCTTCCCTTCCTTCTTCATTTTCTTCATTAACTACATTTTTTCCACTCTTACCAGAAACAACATCTTCGACTTTTCTCCTCTTGTGAGTTTTTTCATCCACCGTAGGCTTTGAACCTTATTTCCTCTTGGAAGAATTTTCCCTTTCTGGTTTATCATTTAGATTCAACATTATAGGGTCATTCATAAACTTTGGTTGCTTATTGATCTCCATTGCAAAAATGGATATTGAAATGTGTTCTTGCATTTGAGTTATATACAAATCAAATGAATGTGATCTGTCATGCCCCGAGCCTACACCCAGATGTGGCTGGCACTCGAGAACCATTGTTTGCCCAAATCAAATCCTTCGTCTGGCTTACTACTCAGCGGAAGACTTAAACCATTAATAACATGAATCAAATGGACTTAACTCAACTTGTCTCAATATAAATTAGAATGTTTAGAAATGACATTCATCTAGACAAAGTGGCAAACCAAGTCATAACATCAACAACTAAAAAAAGAAAGACAAAAGAAACTATAACTATTCGGCTATGACGCCTCTAAAACTGATAGGGATGTCGGGACAAGACCCCCGATCATCCTAACAACTAAAATAAACAAGCAATAAAATAAAACATAGCCAAAGGGATCCTTCGAAAAGCAAGGAAGCTCACCAACTGACTCTGAGTGTTTAACTGGATGAACGAAGCGTTGGATACTGATTACATTTATTTGTATTATAATATGATGCATGCAACCTGCATCAGTACATTGAATGTACGAGCATGTGAGTGGAAATACTAAACATGACATAAGTTTGAAATGAATTCTGAGGGAACACTTACCTTGGATTTTCTCAACTCATGAATACTCAACTCAAAGGAAAAATATAACAACTGTAAAAATGCAGTTTATATAAAGCATTTATAAAGTGATAACAACTCAATTTACTCATATAGTAAAGTAATTTAATTTTGTGGGAGTTTCTCTAACCGGCAATCATCACTATGAGCTAATGTGATGATACAACATCTTGTCCACGATGCCAGAATTGTCTTAAAAGTTGCCGAGATATACAACGCCTCAACTATGTGGATCCACTAGTCTATGCTAAAAAGAACTAAGGAATCACCTAAAAAGTGTGACCCTTTCTACCCATGTTATGTTGGCAACATGGTTTATGAAGACATTGAGTTTTTATGAAATCGTCCCCACATCGGTGCTCAATACTACTCCCAAAATACTAAGCTCATATGTTTTTAAAAAATCCTTTCTTTGGTTTGAGATAATTACTCAAAAAATAGCTCAAACACTCTCTTTGAAATCGGTGTTTCCTCTCTTGTTTAAATGCGAAAACCTTTAATCTTTGGGAATACTTAGTTCAATATATTCTTTTTGAAGAAATGAACTTCATTTGTTACTCTAACTTAACTGAAAACACAAGTGTTAGAACAAGTTTAAAAGGTCAGTAAATGACTTCTTGAAATCACTCGAAAAACTCTTTAGACTTGACTCGTAACTTCCTTGAATTTCAATTTATGGATTGTGATTTGTGATAGGAAAGATCTCATGATGTTTAGGACTGTTTTTAGATAGTTAAACATGATAAACAATCAAGAAATTACTCTCTGGAAACAAGTCCATGACACAGAGATACATTTAATTATTTGATCGCTAAATAAATTTTGACACATAACGGTCTGTGACCTCTCCACAATACGAAGATGATTTCCCCAAATATGAGGAAAAGGTCTACTTCGCGGACTTGGTGCCCCGATTCCCCCGACTTTTCCCTTCTTTGTTTTCTAACCCCAAATCATCTAAAATCTACTATTTTTCTCATATTCTCTTTAGATTCAAATACCCAATATATTTACATAAGATTCTAACTCTAACAACTCAAGGAAACAACACTATAACTTTAAAAAAAGAACTCTTCAATCCTAATTCAAATTCAAGAACGAAGTAATTCAAGAAGACATATAGGAACATTCAAACTTCCATTCTTTTTAGGATGAATTCATGCTGAAATAAACATTTTTGGCATGTGGGTAAATGAAACCAACATTATGAAAGTCTCACTTACCTTGTAGGATCAAATCCTTGACAAAATCTGCAATCAATTCGTCACGGAGATGATGAATCTTCACTTTCCCCCTCTTTTTTTCTCTTGCATTCTTCTCTCTAAAACCCTAACATGAATTTCCCATTGTGTAAGCTGAACAAATTCAGTTTTGACCCTAACTAATTAACTGAAATGAATTAAATCAATTAGGCATTGAAAAGGCCAAAATACCCTTTTAAAATCCAGTTATGACTTTCTTTATCTTGAAACCCCAACTTTCAATGGGCATATCTCCATCTTACTAACTTGAAATTGTGAAAACTCGACGGCATTGGAAAGATAATTCAAAGATATTTCTTACGGTGTCCTGTAGCACACCTAAATAATCCTGATATAGGATTTATGGTCATTTATTGTTGACCCAAAACTCATACTTAGCTTAACTTTGTCAAACTTTAAAAATTTGATTATTTCCAAATAATAGTTCTTTCTAAATTTAGTTCTTTGAAATAGCGGGGTGTTACAATATCTCCTTTTTGGTAAAACTAATCCTCGAATGACATTTATCTTAGTAGACTAAGGGTGTCTCATCTAAGATATAGCTCAAATACCCAACAAGAAAAAATGTAAATACAACATGCCAACTTAAAATAAAATCCAAGAAAAGGATTAGTACCTCAATTTGGAACTTCTTCGGATTTGAAGAGATGTGCGTATCTCTTCTTCATATCCTCCTCAACCTCCGAAGTAGCTTCCTCTACAAATTGTTTCTCCACATGACTTTGACTGGCAATACTGTAGTTAGTTCTCAACTTGTGAACCTGGCGATCTAGAATCTGAATAAAAGTTTCCTCATAAGATAAGTTATCCTTGATACCAATATTTTTGGTTGGTATGATAAGTGAAATATATCCATGCACTTCTTCGACATAGAAATATGGAATACCGGATAAACTGTTGCTAACTCTTGGGGTATCTCTAACTCATAAGCCACATTGCCAATAATCTTTGATATTGTGTAAGGAACAATATATCAGGGACTAAGTTTCACCTTCTTACCAAATCTCATAACACGCTTCATGGGTGAAACTTTTAAGTAAACCCAATCATCCACTTCAAATTCTAAGGATCTTCTCGTAACATGTATATTGGATTTTTTGGTGACTCTATGTTGTTTTAAACTTCTCTTAATAACCTTTACATTTTCCATAGTTTGATGCACTATGTCTTGTCCTATTAACCCAGATTCACTAACTTCAAACCATCCAATAGGAGATGTGCATCTTCTCCCATAATGAGCTTCATAAGGAGTCATTTGGATGCTAGAGCGGTAACTATTGTTGTAAGAAAATGTAACATCTCATAACTTGAAACAACTAAGAATAAGCTAAGAAACCAAGAATAATCAATTTTGGGAATAAGAAGGGAAATCTGGAAAATTTCTAGCTTTCAAAAGTGAGTTTTTGTCATTTTTAAACGTCCATAACATCCAAATCAAGAGGAGTTTCGATGAGTTATTTATTTGGTTGGAAAGACCTTGGGAATATCTTTCCAACGCCGCCGAGATTGTGCAAATCTGATGTCGTATGAGGCATATATGTCTTCCGAAAGTTGGACTGTTGGACTTAAGAAAGTCCAATTCAAATTTTAGTAAGGGTAAAGTTGTCTTTTCACCCAAGTATTTCCTAATTTGTTTTAAGGGTTATTTAGGGGTAAAAACCAAGTCCCAATTCAGTTTTAACTAATTAAGAACAATTAGGGATTGGGAGAAAAAGAGAAAAAGAAGAGGAAGATCAAGAATCGTCCAAGAACGCCAAGATCGTTGCGTGGATTTTGTCGGGAGTGATCCTTATCGAGGTATGTGAGATCATTATGTGTTGGTTCCTTTCACCCATATCCCAATTTTATTAAATTAAGAAATTTAAAGTTTATTTGAATGATGAACATGGAAGTTCTTGATGAAAAATTATGAAATTCTTGTTGGTTGAATTGTAGTTGATCTTTAGTAGATTTGATTCATGTTTCTGGACTGTTTGTGGGTCTAATCTATTAGGTAATTAGGTATGTAGAGATACTAAGTTTTTGGGGTGTGATCTATGGAAGTTTAGGAGGTTTAGAGATGAAAAACGGAGAAGAAATATCGAAGTTCCCGTCTGTTACACCCTGGGATGCCGTGCTTGCTGGAGACCCTCAGGGCAGGCTCTGTCTAACATGCCCTGGCGCACCGCAACAGCCAGAGCGCCTCATACCAGAGACTGTCTGACAAGCTCTGGCGCTCCGCACCTCTCAGAGCGCCAAGACCCCATGGAGACCCCGTTCTTTCCCTGTCTTTTCGTACTAGTTCCTAAGTGATGTACCTATCATTCCTATTTGATTACAACACTCTAAAGTACATCTAAACATCATGAAATCATCCATAAACATGAGATCTTGATCCTTGAATCCATAATCCAATTCAAGGGAAGCTAAAATCAAGGTCAAAAATGTTAAGAGTTAAGTTTAAAAGTTAAGAAGTAAGTCAAAGTAAGTTCTTAAAGTTTTCCAAGAGTCTTAGACAAACATTTTAACTTTGTTTTAAGGCTCAAGTTACAAGTTGAGAAAAGAGTAAAGAGTTGAGCTGAATTCTCAAAAGTTATAAGGGAACTAAGTATTCCCTAAAGAGTTAAGTTTCAAGTTAAGCAAAGAGTAAGAGCTTATTTCGTTTCTTAAAAGTTATAAGGGAACTTAGTATTTCCCTAAAGGTTTATAAATTTTTCACATTTAAGTTAAAAGGAAACTAAGAGTTCCAAAAAGGTTTTGAACTAAAAGGGGAACATTGATTCCAAAAGGATATTTTTAAAGCTAAAGGGTTCGGTAAATTATCTCAACCCAAAGGAAGGAAGATTTATTAAAAGTATGAGCTAAAGTATATTTTGAGAGTAGTATTGAGCACCGATGTGGGGATGAGAGTTCATATTAATCATGTCTCCATGTAAGCCATGAAGTCATCATGGGAATTTATGGGTCATACTTTTTAGATGATCACGTAAGTTAATCTAGTGAATCCACTAAGCTAAGTAAGGTACTATAATGATGGCAAGGTATAGGATGGTCCTCGGCAGTGTGAGGTAAAATGTTGTATCATCACTTAGGATCAAAGTAATGGTTGTAGGTTAGAGAATCAGCCACAAAAGTTATATTACTTTCATATATATGTAAAGCTGAGTTTGTTATTGCATTTGTTTAACGAACTAAGTTGTTTTATTGTTTACAAGCTTTCTATATATATCGCATGTGTTTTAAATTTTCCTTATATACATACTTTGAGTTAAGCATATTCTTGATGAGTAGAGTCAAGGTAAGTTCATCTTAATCCCCTCAATCTTGAGTCGCCATTTAGCTTTCCAACTCGCATACTCGTACATTCAATTACTGATGCATGTTGGCCTGCATCATTTCATGATGCATACGAAGGTAACCAGGATCAGCACGCAGCGCACCGTTGATCCAGTTGAGCACTCTGCAGTCACTTGGTGAGCCTCCTTGCGTTCCGGAGGACATACCTTTATTTGTTTTTCTAGTTTAGTCATTAGGATGTTGTGGGGTCTGTCCAAACATTCATCTCTGTTATTAGAGGTTTCATAGATAGTTAGACAGTTAGTAGTTCAGTTTTGGAGTCTAATTTATCTTATTTCATATGTTCAAGTGTTGAGACTTAGTATCATTTTGTCCAAGCAAATTATTAAAGTTATTTGATAAGAATGATTTTAATTCTTTATCTGAGATGAGTATAGTCTTCCGCTGAGTTAAGTAAGTCAGGACAAGGATTCGCTCAAGGGTAACAATGGTCACTGGGTGCCAGCCACGTCCAGGGTGTAGGCTCCGAGTGTGACAAAAAACACAATGAGAGATAGGTGATCATCCCAATTACTGTTGAAATCAATCACACATGCCTTCAACATATCTTCTAATGTCTGAATAGTGCGCTCTGCTTGACCATATGTCTGACGAGGAAAGGCAGTACTCAAGTTCACCTTTGAACCCAACCCTTTTTGAAAAGATTTCAAGGAATGTGCAGTATATTGTGCACCTCTATATGATATAATGGAAACTATAATTCCATGAATCCTTACTACCTCTTGAATATATAACTTGACATAATCCTCGGCAGAATGAGTAGTCTTTACCGGCAAAATATGGATTGATTAGTCATTTGATCTACAATCAAACAAATAGAATCATGTTGTTTACGAGACCGCGATAAACATGTGATGAAATCCATCTTGATAATATCCCACTTCCCCTCTAGAAGTTCTATATTCCTACTTTAAATTTCTGGCAATTCAGACACTTAAGAACAAACTTTGTAATGACCTTCTTTGTAGTACTCCACCATTTGACTTATGTCAAGTCGTGGTACATCTTTGTGGAACCCGAATGGATAAAATATCTGGAGATATGAGCCCCCTCCATACTTCTTTCTTGAAGTTCATACACCCTTTGAACACAAAACCTACCTTGGTACCTCAATACACCATCTCCCTCTTGTTCAAAACTCCTTACTTTTTGATTATGAACATTTACATTCAATTCAAGCAAAAATAGGATCTTGGTCTTGCTTTTCTTTCACTTCTGAAACTAATGATGTTTCAACCCGTTCATCACCACACTCCCTTTGTGAAATCCATTAGTCGAACTCCTAATTGTGTAAGTCTATGCACATCTTTCGGTAACTCTAATGTTCCTTAAAAAGGGAGGTACTACCCATAGAAAAATACTTTGGGCATATGCAACAACATTAGCCTTACCTGGGTGATAAAGAATACTCATATCATAATCATTGAGTAACTATAACCACCTTCATTATAGGAGATTAATCTCTTTCTGACTAAACATCTATTGAAGGCTCCTACGATCAGTGAACACATCTACACAACAACCATAAAAGATAATGACAACATATTTTCAATGCAAATATTATGGCAGCCAACTCTAAGTCATGAGTATGGTAATTTCTTTTGTGAACCTTAAGATGTCTGGAGGCATAAGCAATAACTTTGCAATTCTCCATTTACTCTCAATCTAAAACAACTCCAGACGCATCACAATTTACAACAAAGCCTTGCGTACCTTCTAGTAAGGTCAATAATGGGACCGTAGTCAACCTCTTTTTCAATTCCCGAAAGCTTTTCTCACAAGCTTCATACCATTGAAACGTAACTGTTTTCTGAGTTAACATGGTCAAAGTGGACGAAATAGATTAAAATCCCTCAATGATCCTTCTATAATAGCTAGCTAATCCCAAAAAACTCTTAATATCAGTCGCATACGTGGGTCTAGGCAGAATTCTGCAGTGCCTCTATTTTCTAAGTATCAACTCTAATTCCATCATAGGAAATAATAGGGCCTAAGAATGTCACCGACCGAAGCCAAAACTCACACTTAGAGAACTTACCATACGACTCCTTATCCTTTAGAGTTTGGAGAACTATTCTGAGATTACTAGCATGTTCTTCCTCATTCCTCGAATATATTAGAATATAATCAATGAATGTTATAACAAACATATCGAAGTAAGGTTTGAATACTCTGTTCATGAGGTCCATGAACGATGCAGGTGCATTAGTTGGACCGAAAGACATGACTAGAAACTCATAATGACCATAACAAGTCCTCAATTTTGTGTTTGGAATATCACATTCCCTTACTTTCAACTTATGGTAGCCTGATCTGAAGTTTAACTTAGAAAAAAAAGAAGCATCCTGAAGTTGATCGAAGAGATTATTAATTCTTGGAAGGGGATACTTATTATTAAAAGTAACCTTATTATACTGACAGTACTCTATATAGATTCTAAGAGAACTATATTTCTTTCTCAAAAATAGGATCGAAACGCCACAAGGTGAAAAACTTGGTTAAATGAAAGCTTTCTCTAAGAGATCTTTCAACTCTTCTTTTAACTCTTTCAACTCTGTTGGTGCCTTTTTATATGGAGAAATAAATATAGGACGAGTATCGGGAAGAATATCTATACAAAAGTCTATTTCTCTTTCAGAAGGGACTTTGGGTGGATCATCTTGAAAGACTTCTGGAAACTCACTAACAACTGGAACTGGCTCAATATGTATCTCAACACTAGAGTCATTAACTAGGACTAAGTGATAGACACAACCCTTGGAAACTAACTTTGTCACCTTAAGTACAAAATGAATCGACCCTTAGGCACTGTTGAACTACTCTTCCACTCTATAACTGGCTCATGGAGCAGTTCTATTTTTTCTTTTGTTGGAACAAAACTTGATTTGCATTACTATTCTACTGCCCAGACTCATTCAAAAATGTCTTAGCCTTTTTGTTCTTTAACTCCTATCTATCCCTCAGCTTATCCTCCTTAACCTTCTGCACATGGATCATCAACCTCGCTATGGACATATCACTTATTAGCATCGCATCCTTAGCTTCCTTACTCGACAAACGAGACAAACCAGCACCAAACAAACTCATCCTCATCCTCATATTCTCAACCATCTCCACAGCATAATGGGAAAGTTGAGTGAACTTCAGAATGTACTCATGAACACTTATAGATTCTTGCTTAAAGGTAAGGAATTTTCATACCTTGGCTTCTCTGAATTCAGGAGGACCCAATCACCCTAAAAAGAACTCTCGAACATAGCCCATCTCAAAATAGGTGCATCCTTAGACCTACTCTTCTTCCACTAGTCAAACCAAGCCCTAGAAACAATCTTCAGTTAATAGGCAGCTAGTTTCACTCGCTCATCATCAGTAACCTGCATAACCTTAAACACTTTCTACATTTCTTTTAAAAAGTTCTCCGTCTCCTTAGTTATTCTTGAACCAGTTAAGCTTGGAAGATTCATCCTTAGAAAGTCTCGGATCCTGGGCGTATAAGATACATCTTGTCAAACCCCTATTTGTCCCACTTGGTTGGTCATATCTTGACTCAACATTTAGATGGCTTCCAAAAGTTCAGCATTGCTGATCTCTCCTTGGGGTTTCACTTATAGTGCATTAGGTATCCCTTATTCTTGTGTCTCAATATTCCTTCTAGAGGGACAGCCTCAGAAAGCTCTTCGTAGAGGCATGATATGAAAAACACGCACAAGCATGAATTAGAAAGAAACATTAATAGAGATAAACTCTATCACATGAAATGAATATGAAGGAAGTTTAAAAAATCCTATAATGTTGCAGCCTTCTAATTATAGATATGGCGAGCTTAACACCGATAACTAGGACTCTATGGACATGTCTTCATAGACTCTGTAGCACTCTTAAAACCTGGCTCTGATACCATGTTTGTCACGCCTTGAGTGTACACCCCGAACGTGGTTGTCACTCGATAATCATTGTTGTCCCTAAGATAACCCTTCGCCTGAATTACTACTCAACCATAGACTTAAAGCACTAATAACATGAACCAAATGCACTTAACTCAACTTGTCTCAATATAACTTAGAATGTTTAGAAATAACATTCATCTAGCAAAAGTGGTAAACCATGTCTTAACATCAACAATTGAAAATGTTTAGAAATAACATTCAAGGATTGTGCTTTGTGATAAGAAAGATATCATGATGTTTAGGAGTGTTTTTAGATACCTTAACATGAGAAGCGATCAAGAAATCACTGTCTGGAAACAAGTTGAAAAGATTTGTAAAAGGCTACTTAAAATGACTTGAAGAACCCTCTAGACTTGGCTCTTAACTTCCTTAAATTATAATTTCTGAATTCAAGTATTGTGATTTGTGATAGGAAAGTTCTTATGATGTTTAGGACTATTTTTAGATAGTTAAACATGGAAAACAATTAAGAAATCACTGTCTGGAAACAATTTTGCGACGGAGAGATAAATTTAATTATTTGATCACAAAATAAATTTTGTGGAAGAATACTTTGTGACTGCTACTTAACGCGAAGAATATTTCCCCAAATCTGAGGAATAGGTTCACGACGCGGACCTGGTACCCAGATTCTCCCGACTTTTTCCTTCTACATTTTCTAACCACAAATCGACTAAACTCAACCATTTTTCTCAAATTCTCTTTAGATTCAGATACCCAATATATCTACACAAGAATCTAACTCCAACAACTCAAGGAAACAAAATATAACCTAAAAAACTCCTCAATCTTAACCCAAATTCAAGAACAAAGTAATTCAAAAAGACACATCAATAACATTCAAACTTCCAATCCTTTTAGGACGAATTCATGCTATAATAAACATGTTTGACATGTGGGTGAACGAACCCAACTTTATGAAAGTCTCACATACCTCGCAGGATCAAATCCTTGAAGAATTTGGCAATCAATTCCTCACGAAGATGACAAATCTTGACTTTCATTTTCTCCTTTTTCTTGAGTTCTTCTCTGTAAAACCCAAGCGTGAATTTCCAAGTATGAAAATTGAACCAATTCCGTTTTTACCCTAATTAATTCACTAACAACGAGTTAAATCAAGTAGGCATGAAAAAGATAAAAATACCCTTTTAAAATCTGATTTTGACTTTCCTTATCTAGACTACGAAACTTCAAATGGACATATCTCCTTCATACGAACTGGAAATCTCGCAAACTCGGCGGCATTGGAAAATAATTCAAAGATCTTTCCTACGGTATCTTGTAGCACACCTAACTTATCCTAAGCTGAAAATTATGGTCGTTTGAAGTTGACCCAAAACTCATACTTAGCTTAACTTTGTCAACCTTTAAAAATTTGATTATTTCTAAAGAATGGTTCTTTCAAAATTTAGCTCTTTCAAATAGTAGGGTGTTACATGTTCCTTCCTTCCAAAAAGTATTGGAATAATGTGTTCCTCTTGTGACCTACGTAGGAGTAGTAATTTCCGACATTGTAATAGTGGAAAAAAACTTCAAATTAAACCCTAAGAAGATAGCAGAAACGTACATATTACCATCAATAATTAAAGAGAAAAAAACAGGTAGTAGAAGATATCTGATAAATATAATTCACAAATAACCTCCGAAAATCAAGCAAAAACCGGTGATTGTAAGGAGTTTAGGGGGGAAGAGACTGCAATTGTAAGGATACTACAGACTGCAATTGTAAGGATACTACACAGACATATACTTGATTTGGGGATAATAAAGGTGATATAAATATATTCAATAAGCACTTTGAAAGAGGAACTATGGAAGAGTGAAGGCATGAAAAGTGGGGAATTTTTTTATGCGTGTAAAGTAGTATTTGCTATTTAAATATCCATAAAATATAAATAAAGTATATTATATCTATATTAATATAATATATAATGGATTTTTCCATTTTTTGCTATTTTCTTAATTTCTTTATTAAAAATAATTGACATTGAGAGGTAAATTAGTAACTATAAGTAAACTTTTTCTTCATCCTCATTTTCATAACATGAAAATATCGTTAACATCCTAAATCAGGTCCAATATAGCGACCAGATCCAAAAAAAAAAATTAACCACACAAAAACTTGATCAAATCTTAACCAACCACCAAGAAAAATGCCTCTATATCTTTGTTTGTACTTCACTCGCCTAAAGAAGTAGGATATAACGATCTCAGAGAAGGAAAAACATATAAAAATCCAATCAAGAACAACCAAAGAACTTGAAAGAGCTCGGATAAAATTCACTTTATATATTTTGAATTCTCGCAAATGCCATGAATTCTGACTCCCATAAAAACCAATTCAGCTCAAACTTTGTGTTTGGTAATTATTTCTTTAAAAAATATTTTTGTGTCCACAATCACAAATTTGAAGTAACTGAAACTTGACAAGAAATATGTATTTAGACAAAGATAATATTCTAGTGTAGCTTCTGATTATTAAAACGCTATTATTGCCTACAGCCTACAGTTTTACTGCATAAGTTGTTAGCTTTGTATACACTACTTTAGGAGGTTTTATCTATATTCCTAGTCTATAGGTTTAGTTTATATCCTAGGAGGGACTCTCTATTATTTAATTAGTGTATATGTATTAGTTTAGAATTAAAGAATCAAACTATCCATTTGATATATCTTGCTTAAGTAATTATATTGTATCAAAGCCGTCCTCTTAACCCTCCCAAGTTTTTTTTTTCAATCCTTTAACTGCCTTTGCAGGCCCTCTTAACATATCTGAGAATGTATTGAATGCGTACCCCACTATCAGCAACTATAAAGTTGTTGTCAAGTTCAATCCCGTCTCGCAGCTGCCGATAAAGCGTGTTGGCAGCCATAATTATTCTACACGGAAAGCCAAGATTTCCATGCTCTTGCGTGGGCACAATTTGTTCGGCCATCTTGATGGCACTTCTCCCACTCCATTGACTTCCGTCACACAAAATAAAAGAGAAGTGGTGAACCCAGCATACAATATTTGGTTCCGCCAAGATCAATTGATCCGTAATGCTATCATGGATTTTGTCAACCCAACGATTGCTTTAACCGTGGTTGTTGCCTACGCTGCTAAACGTGCTTAGGAATCCTAACCAAGCTTATTCCAACAAGTAAAAAACACGAATTTATAGCCTCCATGACAAACTCGCGCAACTATCAAAGGACTCCCACCTAGTCGCTGATTATCTCCATCAAGTGTGTTCTATCTGCAATGAGATCACCACTGTCGGTGCAACAATCACCAATGGTGAGCTAGTAGTGAAAATTCTGAGTGGTATCGGGTCAAATATCTGTGAAATTTTCGTTGCCATTCGAGCAAGAGATTCAATTAGTGCATATGATGAGTTGTATGCAAAACAAATCGATTATGAGTTGTTCCTCAGCCGTGAGGAATTGAAGACAGAAAACATTGCTATCACTGCTGCTATGGTAACTCACAACAGATCCACCACTTCAAACAATCGTATTGCTCTTATACCCAACAACAATTCACGGTTGTGTTCCAATAATAGTACAAGTGCTCCTGCGCAAGGCCGTTACAACATAACCCTATTTGTTGTCAGTTATGCACCAACAGGGTCATACTGCCAATGTTTGCAGGTCACAGTCTCACAATCATTTAGAGGCTAAGGTAAATTTCTCTCAAGTAATCGGGCTGCCGTAAACCAATGGATTGTGAACTCTGGTGCTACTCATCATGTCACAACAGAGCCAAACAATATTGAAGCATACAATGGTTCAAAAGGCATAGATATGGGCGATTATAAAAGAATTTCAATTTCTCATTATGGATCTATTTGAATAAGTTTCATCAAATAATTCTTTTAGACTAACTGATACTTTGTGTGCACATGTTGTCAAACAAAATATTCTCTTTGTATCAAAATTTTATCAAGATAATCTAACCTCCACTGACTTTTTTCCATTTTCTTTTTTTGTGAAGGACTTGAAAATGTGGTCTTCGCTGGTATCCGGTCGAAATAGTAACGGACTCTATGAATGGCCTAATTTCTCAGCTACTAAGCCTATTGCTCAAGTTTCCACTACAACAATTCCTCACCAAGTCTGGCACCGTCGCCTTGGCCATCCCTATTCAAGAAAATTGAACTGTGTTTTGAATAAATATTCTCTTCCAGTGTCATCACCTACTACCTTTACTTTTTGTAATTCTTGTTGTTCAAATGAAGTTCAACGTTTTCCATTCAACAGTTCGTCTCTTGTTAGTACTACTCCATTGTAAATACTCTTTAGTAAATTTTGGGGTCCTTCATCTGTCCTTTCCATTTATAAAAAATGATATTATTGTGTTTTTATTGATCAGCACACCAAATATATTTTGTTATACACTCTTAAAAACAAGCATGAGGTTCGAGACATTTTCCAAGCTTCATCACCTTAATGGAAAAAAAATTAAAACGAAGATTGTCTCTTTGTACACAGATGGAGGAGGTGAATATAAAAATCTTTATCCGTATCTCAATTAAACTGGAATCTAACACCTTGATCACCTCCTCATACCCCGCAACGACTGGCCATAGCAGAGCATCGCCATAGACACATAGTTGAAACTGCCAAAACACTTTTACACGAGGCCTCTTATCTTCAACTTTTTGGTCACTTTCATGTCAACATGCAACTTATCTTACTAATCGATTGCCCACACAATTATTAAACAATACATCGCAATATGAAAAATTATTTGGTGTTGCACCCAAAAACGATTCACTCAGAACTTTTCGTTGTCTCTGTTACCCATGTCTTAAACCTTACACCACCCATAAGCATGAGCCTCAGTCCACTCCATATATCTATCTCGGCTTCTCTCGGGTTCATTAGGCGCACCAATGTTTTGATCCCATTCTCTTAAAATTTTATGTCTCACACGATGTCATGTATTTTGAATATTTTCCCCTTTCAAACAATATTTTCACATATTTAAAAATCAGTCTTTCACACTCACTTGGAAATATGTTTACACTCCAGACTTTCCAATTTAATCTCTTTCACCTGATATATCTCCACTTCATTCTACTCTGACAGTGCGAGAGAGTCCTATTATAAATGGCCAAGCTTATGAATCCATCTACTTTGGCCAGAATCACGTGCGTCCTAGTTCAGGTAATTCACTTTCTCAGCTTTGTCTCTAAGAAACAAATGCAAACTTCTATCCCTTCCAATACAGCGCCCAATCTTATTACTTAACATCATTGAAATAAAACAAGAATTCTTTTGTAACACCCCGAAATTTTTATGAGCTAAGACTCAAACCATCCTTTGTTCTGAGTAGGATTTTACCAAGGAATTTAAAATTTATCAAGTGTTAACTCACTAGATGTAGCACCTTGAGTTCTAAAAAGAACTAAATTGGAAATAGCTAAATGTGAGATTTTGCAAGTTATGTTTAAGTTATGAGTTATGGGTCAACGTCAATCGACCATAACTCTTAGTAAGATATGAGTTAGGTGAAATATAATATAGATAATGAAAGGTTTTTGAATTATCTTTCCAACGCCACAGAGTTTTCTAAGTTTCAAGTTTGAGTGAGTGAAACATGTCTTTTTGAAGTCAGGCTATCCAATTAAGGAAAGTTACCTGAAATAGTGAGGGGTATTTTGGTATTTATCTTACCAAATCAGATTTAATTAATTTTTAGTAAGATTTTAACGTTCTAATACTATTGGGTTCAATTTTATAATCCTAATATACACCTAGGGTTTTAGTTGAGATTCCAAGAAGAGAAAATTGGAGAAAAGAGGAGAAAAAATATAGAGGGTCAAAACGTTCGTCGAAGTTCTTGAGTTCTGTTGCAGATTTTTGCCATGGATTTAATCCCTAAGAGGTATGTAAACTTCCATAGTATTGGGTTTATTCACCCACACGCCAATCATGTTGTTTTTAACGCAATTTCATTCTTGAAGTTGAAAGATAAGAGTTTTTGATGAGTTCTTGAGAAGTGTTCTTGAAGTTCATCTTAAATCTTGTTGTGTTGTGGTTTTGAATATTTCAAGAGATCAAAGTTAGTGCTTTTATGGTTTTATTGAGTATATTAGTATGTAATTATGTTAATAATACGAATCCAAGTAATTTGGGAAGAAACCATTGGAATCTAGGCGAAATAGGGTGAGAAAATGAGCAAAAAATAGTCATTGACATTTTATGGTTTGAGGCCTAGCGCCCCACACTATCCAGAGAGCCTAAAATATGTGTCTGGAGGTAGAGGGCTTGCGCCCTGCGCCACCCAGTGTGGTAAGGTCACATGCCCCCACCCGTTGTTCGTCGTTTCGTTTGTTTGAGTTCCTTCGAAGGTTATCTTTGCTCCCCTTTGATTCTGAAAACTCTAAGTTACTTATAAACACCTAGAAATCATTCATAACATGAATAATAACATTTAATTCATAATTTAAATTCAAGATATAGTTATGGGTCAAACCTTAAGAGTTCTTTCTAACATTTTGAGAAAGTCCATTTTGAGTCGTTTTGAGGAGACTTTTACAATTTCTAATAACTTGTTTCAAGATTTTAGTAAGTGGGCATGGGAGTGATAATAATGTATTCATGAGTGTACATTATCACCTATATCCTTTATATCGTGAAACATAACTCTTGAATTTATAATGCACATTCAAGAGAAGTTAAGAGTAGAGTCAAAGAAAGTATTTGAGTTCAAATCTGAATCCTTTGAGATCAACTATTTATTTAAGATAAGTTTTGCAAGGAAGTAAGTATAAGAAAGATAAAAGTCATTTACGCGAGTTCCATGTTGTTATCTAGACCCTCAAGTCTAGTTGTTTATGCCCATAAATTCCGCATGAGCTCCACAAGTTAAGTATCCTTGAGAGGAGTAGTATCTTTAAGTTCTATGTCATGAGTATTGAGTTCTTAATCCCTTTTTGAGATTTTATCCTAATAATGGGACTATTATATGTTACCTATGAAGTCCTTGAGTTGAGTCTTATTCTCATAATTCCGCATGAACCCTATAAGTCGAGTAGTCTTGAGATGAAAAGTTCTTTGAATCCTTGAGTTGAGTAGTGTTGTAAATTCTTACGGAAAATACATTTATCACGAATACTTACAGAATGCGCCAATGCTTGTACTTAACCACGTACTCTTGTAGGAAATTATCATAGCTTGAGGCTTGCCGAAATACACTGTCCTTAACGATATTTCACCCGATATGGGTGTATCCCCCTGGATTCAACAAGCTCTTCTAGTATAAAACTAGGATCCAGAAACTAATAAAGATTTAATGAACAACACCCAGCACACCAATAAACTATAGAAGAAAAGATTTTCTCTCTAATATGTATTGTGTTCTTTCTCATATGTAATAGAGGAAAACCATATTTATATGAAAACATACATTAGACTAAATCCTCCAACGGTTAGAAAGGAGATTAATGTATATAATGAAGAATCAATTATGATAATACATCAGCAAACGGTAAGAAAAGTTTTGTAATAGAAGAGTTTAAAGACCATTAATTGTTAGTTAAGGCTATTTAAGGAGAGGAAATATTTAGGACATAGAGTAATATTATCTTCCAATTATAATAGGATATAAAATAATTCTTTTTGAGATACATAAATGTAACATCTCGAAACTTAAATTAACTAAGAATAAGCTAAGAAACAAAGAGAAATCAATTTGGGGAATAAGTAGGGAAATCTGGAAAATTTTCAGCTTTCAAAAGTGAGTTTTGGTCATTTTCAAACGGCCATAACTTTTTGATATGGAAGATTTTGGATTAGTTATTTATATGGTTGAAAAGCTATTGGGACAATATTTCCAACGCCGCCGAGTTTGCGAAAATCTGATGTCGTATGAGGGAGATATGCCTTTCGGAAGTTGGGTTGTTGAGCTGAGGAAATTCCAATCCGAATTTTAGAAAGGGTAAAGTTGTCTTTTAACCCTAATATTTCCTTATTCATTTTAAGGTTATATAAGGGGTAAAACCAAGTCCCAAATCAGTTTTAGAATAACTAAGAACGCTTAGGGCTCGGGATAAAACAGAAAAGAAGAGGAAGATCAAGAATTGTCCAAGAAACGCCAAGATTATTACGTGAATTTCGTCGGAGGTGATCCCTATCGAGGTATGTGAGATAATTCGGTGTTGGGTCCTTTCACCCATATCCCAATTTTATTCAATAAAGCAAATTAGAGTTTATTTCAATGAAAATCTTGAAGTTCTTGATGAAAAGTTGTGAAGTTCTTGTTGGTTGAATTGAAGTTGATCTCTAGTAGGATTGATTCATGTTTCTAGACTGTTTATGGGTCTAGTCTATAGGTAATGAGGTATTTAGGGATCCTAAGTGTTTGGGGTGGGATCCATGGAAGTTTAGGAGGTTTGGAGATAAAAAAACGAAGAAGAAAAGTCGGAGGTCCCGTCAGACAACCCTTGGGGCACCGCGCCTACTAGAGCCCGTCAGGGCAGGCTTTGTCTGACAGGACCTAGCGCGCCGCTCCTCTCAGAGCACCCCAGACAAGGGCCTGTACGGCAGGCCCTGGCACTCCGCGCCTCTTAGAGCGCCAAGACCCCTTGGAGAACCCGTTCTTTCCCTATATTTTCGTACTAGTTCCTAAGTGATGTACCTTTCATTTCTAGTTGATTCAAACACTCTAGAGTACATATAAACATCACGAAATCATCCATAAACATGAGATCATGATCCTTGAATCAATAATCCAATTCAAGGTAAGCTAAGATCAAAGTCAAAGAAATTAAGAGTCAAGTTTAAAAGTTAAGAAGCAAGTCAAAGTGAGTTCTTAAATTTTTCAAAGAGTCTTAAACAATCATTATTAGGTTTGATTGAAGGCTCAAGTTATAAGTCGGGCAAAGAGAAAAGAGTTGAGTTAAGTTCTCAAAAGCTATAATGGAACTAAATATTCCCTATGAGTTAAAGTTTCAAGTTAAGTAAAAAGCAAAAGTTGAGTTCATTTCTCTAAAGTAATAAGGGTGACTAAATATTCCCTAAAGTTTGATAAATGTTTAACATTTAAGTTAAAAGGTAACTAAGAGTTTCCAAAAAAGTTTTGAACTAAAGAGGGGAACATTTATTCCAAAAGGAGCTTTTAAAGCTAAAGGGTTCAGTAAATTATCTCAACACAAAGGAAGGAAGTTTTATTATAAGTATGATCTAAAGCATGTTTTGGGAGTAGTATTGAGCACCGATGTGGGAATGAGAGTTCAAATAACTCAAGTTCCAATGTAAACCATGTAGCCATCATGGGTATTAAATTGTCATATCTTTTAGATGATCACGTAAGTTTAGATAGTGGATCCACTAGGTTGAGGATGTTCTATGCGACGGCAAAGTATACGACAGTTCTGGCAGCGTGGACGAGACGTTGTATCATCACTTAGGCTCATAGTGGTGATTGTCAGTTAGAAAAACTCCCACAGAAATTATATTACTTTCATATATAAGTAAAGTTGAGTTTATTATTGTTTTATCTTTAATGAACTAAGTGTTTACACTGTTTTACCAGTATTATATATCTTACATATGTCTTTATTGCTTTATATTGAGTTGTTATCTTGTGAGTCAAGCAGAGCCAAGGTAAGTTTATCCTTAATCCATTTAAAGTTTTATAGATGTGCTTAGAATTCCAACTCTCATACTCGTACATTCAATATACTGATGCCAGTTGGCTTGCATCATTTCATGATGCTGACACAGGTACCAGGATCAGCACACAGTGCCTCGTTGTTCCAGCTTGAGCTCCAGAGTTAGTGGTGAGCCTCCTTGCATTCTTGAGTACATCATTTTCATTTGTTTTACTAGTTTAGTTCATTATGATGTTATGGGGTCTGTCCCAACATCCATCTCAGTTAGTTTAGAGTCTTCATAGGCAATATAGTAGTTCAGTTTTGGAGTCTCTTTTATCTTATACTTCGTATGTTACAATATTCAGACTTAAGTGCCATTTTGCCCAAGACAAGTCATTAAGTTATCTTATGAGAATAATTTTAATTCTTTATCTGAGTTTAGCATAGTCTTTTGTTGAGTTAAGAAACTCAGGTCAAGGGTTTACTCGAGACCAACAATGGTCGTTAGATGTCGGCCACGTCCACAGAGTAGGCTCTGAGCGTGTCAATAAAAAAATATTTTTCCAACAATCCCCTACATATCTCAAAAGGGATCTTAAGGAATAGAATGAAATAAGAAGTTTTTGTTGGGTTTTCACATATGAGTCTAATGCATCGAATCTGGTGTACGTAGACTATGAACTAGACTTAGATAAAACAAGATTATACTTACAGAATAATCTGGTGAAGTTTATAACTTCTATGAACCAACAATTCTTTTGTAAGTCTAGCGTCTTATTCTATCACATTGTACTCTCATAATCTTTGTCGTTATCACGGTTTTGCGCTAAGTTGTCATGCGCGTGTCCTGGTATTCACTAGAAATATGTCACGATTTCATAGAAGTGACACCACTTCACACTCATATAGGTCTACTCATCAAGTGTATTATGCAGATAAATACACCACCTATAAAGGATATGACTTGGATTATCAGCTATTACTATGCCTTGCTTTGCTTTGCAGATTATAGGAGAGACAAAACTTTATAGTGTTTACTTAATTAACTAATTATAACGCCCAAAAACGAACTAAGGTGAACTAGAGCTTCGTGGTTGTTTGTTGAGTTGATTTTTAAGTTAAACTGAGTTAGTTTAGTGTCCTTAGGCAGTGTGTGAAGTTTGGTTAAGTTTGGAGTTCAATCGACCAAGAACGTCCATGACTTTCAGATGGTATGCCTTAAAATGTACTTGTGTGTCTTGTTGTGTTTGGATGAGTTTTACGTGTTCGTTTTCCTTTAAACTAAGGTGGGATGTTTCTAAGACCTAGACGACTTAGTTTAGGGGTTTAACGTCCGGGCACGACCCCACCTAGGACCCACAAGGGGCCCTAGATGAAGGGCCCAAGACTTGGGCAAAATTGCCAAAAAGCAGTGGCCATCGACGACCCTCAGGACGGTCCGTTGGTCCATCAATGGTCCGTCGACCTAGGGCGTCGATTGGACCAGAAGGTATTGGTGGACAGGCTCCATTTTGTAGCTAAGTATCCACCCACGAGACCCTACCAACGGTCCATTGATGCACAGACGGTCCGTTGGTGAACGTCTCGTCTGTGAGGGCCTGAAAGTCTGTAAAGCTGCTGCCCAACTTGGGGTGTTTATGTAAATACACCCCAAGTCTTTTAAGACCCTAGGTAGATAATTTTAGTGTTTTCAGGTTATATTAAAATAGTTTTAAACCCTAGACCTAGACAAGACCCTCACTTCAACATTGAAACTCTCTCTCCAAAAAGAAAACTCTCTCAAAGTCACCTTTGAAGCCAAGACTCAAGGAGGGAAAGGAGGGTTGCTTTGGACGTGTTTCTTCTCCAAAATTGGGCTTCCTTATCTTATAGGTATGGTATCCATTCTTGAATATCTTTTCATTCAAGAAGCCAACTTCCAAAAAGGTTTTCAAAAGGGTTTCTAAACTCAAACTTCTCCTAACTTTGATTTCTAGTATGGGTCTTCTTATATTTAAGTTCTAATGATTTAAATGTATTTATCTTGGTTTTAATTGATGATTTGGATGTTAAAACTCCATGAAACTCTTGTTTATGCATACTTCAACTTTTGGCTTGAAAATGGGTTATGTGAGCATGATTTGAGTAGGGTATGAACTTGGGTCTTCTTGTATTTGTCATGTTGATGTAGCTACTGCCCTAAGGGCCTTAATATGGTAAAATATTGATAAATTGCTTATGGGTGATGATGGTTTGATTTGTTGATGAGTTACCCTCCTTGTATAGTTCTTATTATGAATTGCTATTTGAGTGGTATGGTCCACCTTATGGGTGGAGGTGCTAATTGATGAACTTGATGTTATTTAGTATGTATTGAATGTGTAATATTGAAGGTCTAATATGTGAAATGAAGAGATATTGGAAATGGGTCTTGTATTGTGTTTGGTGTAGCTTGAATTGCATGTTTGACCTAGTTTATGTCTAAATGAAGTATATGATTATGAGAAGCATGTAGAGTGTGCAACTTGATGAATCAAGGTTAAAGTATGTGTAAAACTTGATGAGAATGAGATGATGCTTATATGCAAGGTGTGCACATGTACACACACACACACTTTAAAGAATGTATTATGCCAAGTTGAGTAAAAAGGGGAATCTTGAGGTGGACACACTTCGTGAGTTGAGATGTAGTGTCTAGCAGCAACCTATCCATTCTTAGTGAGGTTTCTAAGATAGACTTTTCTGTTGAGAAATTCGTTGGGAGTTATGCCTAGCACCGAGAGGATATGAAGGGGAGGTGGATTACACTTTGTGAGTTGAGATGTTGTAATCCAAAGTACCTCTTGAGATGAGTACTCCTCGTTAGTAGAGAGTGAGTTACTTAGTAGCAATCTCCTTATCCCTTAACTATGTGTCCTCATAGGTGTAGCTATTGGAAAAGCGATGTAAACGCTACGAAGCATGACCTTACACTAGGCAAGTAAGGATCCCTCATCCGATAGGGGTTAATATCAGGATTCCATGTCTAGCTCTCATCGTCTTTGTTGGTTAAGCTAACTCCCACAAAAGAATTTATTTGAAACTAGTTAACTTGTATATTGTTGATATTGTGTATGTATGTCGTGAAGTGCTTGATCCACATTAGTTACCTAGTAGGAGCACTAAGTGGGAGTAGTAGTATGGGATGTTATTCTCACATTGCACTTGGTGTGACCTATACCTACTATAGGAGAAGAGTACTTTCATGAAATCCGTGTGAATGAGTATTATGGTGTGGTGTTATGGATGATTATTGTGGAGTACTTGAGTAAATGGAAACCATTAGGAGCACTAAGTGGGAGTGGTAGTATGGGATGCTACTCTCACATTGCACTTAGTGTGACCTATATTTCCATGAGTGTTTTGCATATGTTAGTCAAGGGCGTGGATTTGATTTCCAATGAAGTAAGCCTAAGATTTGGTGGTTTTAAGGGTCGATTTGGTGTGCTTTGAAGGGAGGTGTATTGAAGATCCCTTCTTGGCTCACCTTAGGGAGTCTTAGGATGACGTTGGGTTAGGGAAACTTCAAAGGGAAAAGAGTTCATATGACTTGGACCGTGTCATTCACCGTAAGGTATTCATTGTAAGAATTCAAAATGTTCACTGTAATGCTTATTCAATTTTACTGTAAGTTTTAGTAAGTTCACTGTAATGTCCTTTTTAGTTTACTGTAAGTTTTGGTAAAGTTA
The DNA here is from genome assembly GCA_016801875.1 of Solanum sitiens. Taxonomy (NCBI): domain Eukaryota; kingdom Viridiplantae; phylum Streptophyta; class Magnoliopsida; order Solanales; family Solanaceae; genus Solanum; species Solanum sitiens. Next base: position 159,727 of record JABWTJ010000107.1, read on the forward strand.
CTGTAAAGTGTTCTTTGGGTTTAAAATTATGTGAGTTATTCCTTAAGTGCTAAATGATGGTTCTTATGTTGATATGCTTCTAAATTCATGAATGTTATATTTAAATTGCATGAAATGTTATTTTACTAAAATGTCCCTTTTTGCATGTTTTTGCATATGTCATACTTAGTACATTATTGTACTAAGCCCATACTTTTATATACCTTATGAGTATAGGTTGGAAGCCTTTTGGAGGATCGGAGTTGAAGCTTGGGAATTCTATCTCTCAAGAATTGGGTAGGTCCTCATATATTCGAGGACATAGTTTATGTTTATTAGTTTCTTTAGTTAAGACTTAAATTATATTTCCTTTTATTGTAAAGGGCCGTGTCCCTAAGATTCTAAAGTGTGTCTTTAAGTTGGCTTGTGACGATAAGATTTCCTAGTTTTATGAAATACTTCTTTTATTTAATTATCGTGAAAAGTTTTAATTCCGCACTACTTTTCATGCTTTATGTTATTAATGCTAGTTAGAGGGCTTGTACGAGACCTCAAAGGGTCAAGTACGCCAGGTCACGATTCGAAGGTTTTCCCTAACTTCTAGTGGGTGCTTTCGGGTCGTGACACTAATGACTTTCTATTACCCATATGAACCTAATTCATGGGATATCCAATCACATAGGTTGGGTTACCATCATTATTTATCTTCTCAAATGACTAAATGTCTTACTCCCTTCGATGTTTTATTATTCTGTGAATTGATTAAATTCACCTCCGACTGCACATAATTTATTTATGTAAGCAATTTATCTCACTACAGTTGCATCTTCAAATTGTGTCTGAAACACATGTATTAATTTAGTCACATAAAAAATTATTCCAATTGGAATACACTCTAAGAGTTTTCTTTACCACGTAGTCTCATCACCAATCAACTCCACAACAACTAATTCTAATTAATTTTATTTGTATTTGGCATTTACAAAAATGTACCAACTTCTTTTACCATTTTCATCATATATTGTACCCTTTTTGTACAACAAAATATTCAATATTTTACTTATCTTACCTGTTATGTATTATAAAAACTCTTTTCAAGATAATGTATCAAGAATCAATATCATTTTCAACAACAAAAACATTGAACGTATTTTCACTTTATAAACCTCAACGAACTTTATTTTATTTTTCCCAACTCTAACATTGCATTCATTAAAATCACAATTGATTACCACAAAAAAAACATATATATATATATATATATATATATATATATATATATATATATATATATATATATATATATAAACACACAACATTTATTAGCATACAATTAAAATTTAGATCTTGTAACGGCCGCGAAGTACCCCCTAGAAGTTACACGGCGTACTTTACCTGTCGCAAGACTCTTAGCTTTCATTCACCGCATAGGTATGAAAAGTAGTGCTGAATCAAAGCTTTTCACAATATAGTCAATAAAAATCTCTTTCATAAAACGTAAGAAATGAAGTCTCATCATCACAAGCCATCTTAGACACGTCTTAATATCATAGGGTCATGACCCTTACATAGAAAAGAAACTCATAGTCTAATATAAGTCTTTATTAGAAAGAAAACTAGAAACATAGTTCATGTACTCAAATATGTGAGGACATACCAATCTTGAGAGAACTCTACTTCCCAAGCTTCACCTCAGAGAAAACTTCACTTGCCTTCCACCTATACTTTTAGAAATAGGGAAGAATATAGATTTAGTACAAATAATGTACTAAGTATGGCAATATGCAAAAACATGCTTTAAAAAGGATATTTTAGTTGAAATATGCTTTTTGATAAAACCTCATGAATCAAGTGTACAAGATATCATATAAGTCATCATTAACATACAAGGTAATACTTTCATAATGCTCAACATATAACCATTTTCATTAAGAAAACCATTAGTCCTTTAGACCCTCCATCCAAGGTTATCCTAAGACCCATCAAGGTAAGACATGAAGAGATCGTCCATACAACCTCTTCAATAGACACCTAGATGATCTTTAAGACTACAAAAAACAAGGATACTTCATGTTATTTCAACAACTCAACATTCATTACTAGAGGAAACATTAATTTATTTAATAACTTCACATAAAGACCATCCTCTAAGACAACCCCCAAGTTACTCTAGTGCAATATGGAAGTAGCATCCCATTCTACTACTCCCCCTTAGTGCTCATTAGGAATCACCATAGACTAGGCACATCACATTTAATCATTTACATAGCCTTCATCAACATTAGACAAAAGATCAACATGCTTCATTAATCATTAGACATATAATCAATCATGTTTCTTTAACATTATATAGTAACCCATTCATTCATCTTCATGACAAGGACACACCAAGACTCCCTCCATATGTCTACTTGTGCAATGCATAGATGGCGTCCTATTCCACCACCTACCCTAAGTAGTACACCCTAAGGAAGACCTAGTTCATTACATTCGTTTGTGGGGGCTAGCTTTAACAGACATAGACTATGATAGCTTGACATGGAATCCCGGTATTAACCCCTACCGGATGAGGGATCCCCACTTGCCTATGGTAGGGTCATTCTTTTAGCCTTTACATGAATGACCAATAGCTAGACATATGCGGGCGCATAGTTAACGGGTAAGGAGATTGCTTCTAAGTACTACATCTCTACTTAAGGAGAGTACTCATCTCAAGAGGTAAATTGGATACATTATCTCTACACACGAAGAGTATCCACCCCTTCTTCAACTCCTCTCGATGCTAAGAATAAATCCCACGAAGTTTTAGACATTCATTAGCTATAGGTTAACAGATTTCTACAAAGTACTACATCTTAACTCACAAAGAGTACTCATCTCAACCAATCATTCATTCATTGGAAAGCTCTTGGGAATAGTGAGGTTGCTACTAGACACTACATCTCAACTCACGAAGAGTGTCCACCCTAAAATCCCTCTTTTTCATTCATTAGAATTCTATTGAGAAAACCTTTCGGTAGACTCTCATTCATTACATTTTCATTAGCTTCATTCATTCATTCATTCATTCATTCATTGTGTGTGTACAAGTGAGTAAGCCTTTCACATAGTCACCATCATTCATAACATTGTCTCCTAATCATGATCAAACTACATTCATCATAATTCACACACAATCATACTTCACATTCACATCATACTTCAGGTAGTCATAGTATCTTCACATCATAAGACATCTCTATGCATATACATCATAACATCACTTTACTTCACATTCAATGTCTTCAAGGCCATAATCATAATTCACATATACATAAAGTAAACACCGTCACCATAAATGGATCACACCATTCAAGATCAATTCAAGAAGACTACAACAATTGAGGTTAACTTACGCTTCATCCAAGCCTTGATCAATGTTGACACCCAATTTCGGACCTCCACAATATAAGTTAATCATCAAGCTTCTTAAATTCTAAGCGATTTGAAATAATTGACTTTATAAAATTCAAGATATTTTTCAAGCTATTTTTGATAGTTTTGTCACTCTTTTATAATTCTTAATGATAAATATGTTTTTATATAGTTAACTTATTTTATAAATATTCGAAAAATCGTCTCAAAAGATTTTAATTATATTTAAATATTTGGTTAATAAATATTAATTAAATAATGATTTATATTTTTAGACAATTATTTTATTACGATAAGATTCAAAAACTCGTTAATTAATTATATTAATTCATCTTATTCAATTCGAGTTGGCTAAATCCTTAATTCAGTGGCTATAAATTGCAATTTTGGCCACATTCCCTTAAATTGTCTTCACTCTTTGTAAGACCAACTTTGGGCCTTTTTCCGTAAAGTCTTTCAGCCCACTTCATTCTCTCTTTCATTTTTTCAGCAGCCCACTAACTCGTACAACAATAATCCAAGCCCAACACTCTTATAACAAGAAACCCATTCATACAATACAACAACAAACTGTAAGCACCCCACCCCTATACTCTTTGTTCTTCTTCTTCCAGTGAGAGCCAGAGACGCGAAACCCAAAAATCGCCCAGCCCAGTAAAACGAAACTCAATCCAGCAGCACCAAACTCAGCCCAGAATCGGCCCAAGTCCAGATTTTCGAGTCCAGGCGGAGCAATCTCACGCTTGCTTCGTCCTTTGCTCCAAAATCAATGGTTCTCCTTCTCTATCCGTTGAAGATTTGTACCAATTTGAGCTTTCATCTTGTCCTCCAAGGGATTTGAATTTCAAAAATCAAATCCATTTCGTTTCCCCCTCTTTTGCACAACTAATTGTCATTTATAACTACCTCCTTCATCATTAGTTAGGTTGGTCTTTGGCTGGATGGTAGAGGGATAAGAAAAAATAGGGGAAAAACAAAGGTTGGGAAAAATAGAGGAAATTTATTTTTCTTTTTAAAAAAAGATAGCAAGAAACAGTGCGCAAAAAACACGAGAAAACTGAAATTTACAAGGAGAAACAAGAAAAAGATCAAAATAGAAATTAGAATGATACTGCTATATTCTCCGAGTTTTCTGAGTCCTCTGTTTGGAGTTTGAGTTTCTCGTCATAGCTTCGTAATCAGTTTCTCGTTCGTTGTCCCAGTTGCTTCCAGAAGAAAGGTAACATTGCCCTCTCTACTTGCATTTCTGTTTCGATTCCAAGTGTTATGTGATCGACTTGCTCCTGTTGGGTTCTTGTTCCCTGGCTTGTTCTTTTTTTTTTTTCCCTTTCTGTTTTTGACTTCAACACTATGGGATGGAAGCTGATTCGGTTTGAACATAAACTCCCGACTCGTTTTCTTCGATGTATGGACTCACAATCGGTTATTATTCATTTGTTTCCTTGTCTTAGTTAAATGCAGGAAGTTGGATTTGTAGAGGTTTCAGCTTAGTTTTATGTTGTTTCGAATTGTATGTTTAACTTGTTTTGACTCCCATGCCTAACATGTTTTCAAGCGTCGACTTTTCTCCATTTAGCTTGCTATTCTTTATTGCCTTAAGCTGTTTGCATCATATTCTCACTGACTCGAGCATTGCAAATCTGATTTAGTAACTTAAGATGTGCGACTTAGCTTTTGATAAAATATGCTAATCTATCTTGAGAGTTCGTCTAGCTCTTAATATCCCGTTTTAGCTCTTCTTTCTAAAACAAAATGGACCGTTGCATTCAAAGTAGTTATATTATTTTCCCTAATGTAACATAGTCATTCAAACATGGATTTTGTTTTCGAAAGCATCTCAGTCCAACAATATTTGTGTTTAGGTTGAATTTTGAGTTGTGTCCCTATTTAAGTTTAAGTCATGGCTGCCCATTTGTTCTTGTTAAATTTGTTCGAAAACTCACCCTTGTAAAATGTTTTTATTTATTTGGTAAAGCTTTCCTGTCATGTTAGTTCGTAATGTCATTTTAAGGGATCAAAGATGGCAGAATGTTCCTTTGAAATTACATAAGCTACTGACTGTAGGTTAGCTAGCAAATTTAAGTATTCTTTTATTGTTGCGTTTGCGGTCTGTTCGTATAATTATAAAAAAAATTGAGTCCAAAATGTTTGGGTTGATCATTTCTTAATATGCCAAAGGCACGTCCAGTTGGTGTCATAATTTAGGTGAGTTCGTGAACCAGATTTTTAGCTTTTATTTATTTATTTATTTATTTCGAAAGTGCACTTAGTTGAGCATGTGTTGTACAGTAAAGTTATTTTCTCCTCTGTTTTGGTTCATTGCATCAAAGTAAACTAGAGCATAGTCTATTTTTAGTATATGCCGATTACATGGAAGCTCCAAATATTTGCTTAACTATCGTTTTGAGGATATAAATGTTGAGTGTTAATTCTCGTCATTTTGTTGCATGTGATGCCATCCGAGCCCTCTTGGGTCTCTTCTCCCTCGTATTCCTGGTAGTCCATCAAGTCCCAAATGCAACTCATTTTACTCGAGTCAAGCTAATCAAAATTCGGAGTACAGGTCCTCCTGAAGCCGAAATAGTTTGAAGCTAATTGAAGAAAAGCAATGATTGGGCCAAAGACCCACACTTTATTCAAAATTTGTTTTTATGTCTATGGGGTATGAGCCTTGTCTTTATTTTATCATTATTATTTTGTTAGAATTTAGGAAAATCCAAAAATGGGCTCGACGCCCAAAGTTAAAGCCATCTACTTTATGTATAGTATTTTTTAGGACAAGTACAAAACGAAATGGGTCCAAATACCGGTCCAGGCGGACAGAAACCGGATTTGGACCCAACTCTCTCTCTCTTTTACCTTATCACACTTATTTACCTTTTACTAATTGTCGTTAGTCTTACGGTCAAAAAATTCAAAATCCCACAAGACGTCGTAATGTTTTAACTATTCAAACTAATTAATCGACTCTAAATAAATTTGAAAATAATAAATCTTGCAAAGTCAAAATTTCCATTAGAAAGTAGGTCAATGTTTCATCTTTAAAGGATTCTACATTATTAAACTAAGTTAAATCTTTTAGCCAAACAAATTAATTGTTGGATAACCGCAAGTAAGCGGGCGTCTTGGATGTTCTCAAAACCTTCCTAAGACGTTAATATGAACCCATGAACCCCCTTAAAACATTTTTCAATCGATTTACTGTTCTAATTTTAAAAAAATAATGTTTCTTGATTTTTCCTAAAATTAAGTGGCGACTATAAAACTAAGTCTAAAAATAAATATTTTTCCTAAATAAAACAGAATGGCGACTCTTCTGGGGATTTGAATGGTTCTAACCTTAAAATTAACTTGTTCGACTATGTGTAATTAACTGTCTGCTTGCTTTGTTTATCGTATTATTAAACTGTTGCATCTCATGACATCAATTCCGCCAAACGACAAATAGAATGCATTAGAAAAAAGGCGGTTATGTGGCTTACCACGACTGTCCTTCAGAAAAACACACAAGTTAAGTTTTTGGAAGTGATAAATGAATAGTTGGCTTGCGGTCATCTAACATCGTTTATTAATCTTCACCCCGATGTATGTCCGACTCGGTAACCGTCATTTCTAAACCAATTCTAGTCAACCTAGAGTAAAGAGAAACCAAATCCAAATCTTAGCATTATCCTAGATGACCCAACACCCAAGGGGTGTTGGGCCCATTAGAGAGACCACCTTAGTCCAACACTGTTCACGGCCTTAACGGATGATCATATTTGTTTGTTTAAATTTGAAGGATGTATACGTCATTTGAAAATTCATTGTCCCTTGGGGTTGGGAGTAGATTATAGCTTATTCTAGTCAAATAAAGAGCTTTATAAGATACTACTCCATCCAAAGCCGTCAACATTCGGAGGTGAGAAGATATCAAGTTCAAAGGAGCTTCCACGGTGGCTTAATTTAAGATTGTACCCCTACGTGGGAATGATTATTTGTATCTAATTTTCCCTACTATGTATTCCCATTCGGTTTACTTATAGAGTTTGTATAAATGTAGGTTTTGTGGCAATAGAGTGTTTCAAATGATGTACACATCCTTCATATCGGTAGGCTTACCCTTGTCACAAAAGGGTCACATATCTGTTTAGGACGCGCAATACTTTTGCTAATGTGTTATAATTGTTTGCATGATTCTGTTGCTATATTTAGAGATATTCTAGCTCACTCTTCTTCAAATCATTTTTAGAACCTCTAAGCATAAATATCAAGTAATTATCAAACGTGCGTCCAAATACAATTCGAGTCTTTAGTTTCCCAACAAAATTTGAACTTCATTTTTCAAATCCTTACTCTCCCATCTCACAAAAAGGTTGATTTTTCGTCTCGAGTAAAAAAGGAATGGTCAAACGACGCAGGACCTAAATTCTCTTCTGCGAGATACGTAGGCAACCTTTCAAGACTCAGTCCTCATTTTTGAGAAATTCTATTTTTTCCTACTCATTTAAAGAAACTGGAGTTATATTTCGATCGAAATTTAAAAATACGATAATGAAATATCCAATTGACTTTGTCTCGACTCAATTCGACATCTTTGATTCACTAATTTCAAAGTCAAGTAGTCAAATTCCTGTCTATTTAGTCATTTCTCCATATTGGTGGGCTAGTTTATCTCCGAATAAAGCAATTCTTGGGTGTTTACATCTATGTGTGATATGTGGTACTATTTATCACCTTCAGGCACTAATACATTTGCCTTTTGAGCTTTTTTCATTTGTCAGGTATTTAGAAATGATCTGTGTTGATAAGTTTGCTGATCATCTTTATTTCACAAGATCTAAGGCCCCAAAATATTCCTCCACCGATCAGAATTTGAAAAAATAAAAGGCAGTGAAGGGTGATAACAATGATGAGATTGGACTAAATAATGTTGTCGTGGCTCAAACCGTCGCCGCTGATCAAAATGATATTATTTTGCAGTTGATGCAACAGATTGCCGAAATGAGGGTCGAAGTACAAAGAATGCAAGATTTGTCTGATCCAATTTCATCCTTCAACCCTCCAAGATATGGAAAACCTCCACTCCACTTTCCTCCCTCAAGCGCGAACATTCAGAACCTACCCTCTAACCCCGCTCAAACTCCTCCAATCATTGACTTAATTACCCCCAATCCCCATCACCCCACCACCTCATGTCAAGCACCCCCTCCTCCTCAAAATACAAACCTTCAAGCCTTCCATCTTTATCAAAACCAAAATACGAACAATGCTCACACCTTCCCCTATCTTCAAAACCAAAATACCAACCCTCAAACTTTCCCCCAAAATTATCAATCCACTCAAAATACTCAATTGCTCCACCCCTACCTCAAAAGACTACTTTTGCAATCCCAATTCCAAATGAACCTTATGCCGACTGTTCCGAGCTTGATCATTATAAGGAACAGGAGAGAGAGTGGAGGTCAAAAGAAGAGGTAGTCAGGCTGAATATGAAAGAGGATATCAGGAAAGCCATGAAGGAGCTGAACTATATTGCTGAAGTTGATGGTTGAGTGATGAGGATTTGTGCATCCATCTGAATCTAGACCTCTCGGAAGGATTTAACATTCCAAAATTTGACACTTTTATAGGAACAGGGAATGCATTGGCACACCTGAGAGCCTACTTTGACCAACTCGTAGGTGTTGGCAGGAATGAAGCCTTCTTAATGCGGCTCTTTTGCCGAAGTTTAAGTGGAGAAGCATTAGAATAGCTTAACTCCCATGGGATAAAGGAGTGGTCTAGCTGGAATGCACTAGCTAAAGATTTCATTGAACAGTTTGCCTACAGTGTGAATATCGTTCCCGATCGCTATTCTTCTGAGTGAATTAAGAAGAAATACACTGAAAGCTATCGTGAATATGCATATAGGTTGAGGAAAGAGGTTTCTTGGGTTAGACCTCATATGTTTAAGAAGGAGATCTTTGAAGTGTTCATACGCATTCAAGAGACAGAGTAGTATGACATGATAATATTGTTCATTGGAGCAAAATTTGCGGAGATCGTCAAGGTAGGTGAGGCTATCGAAGATGGGCTTAAAAGCGAAAAGATTTCACGCGTTGCCTCCCCAACTGGATCTTCAAGATTGTTGAAAAAGAAGGGAGAGGATGTTTCTTCCATTTCCTATGCATCTAATGAAAAAGGACACTTCAGAAAATCCTCATCCTATAAAGGTTATCCTCGAGCTTCACAAAATTCATATCCAGTTTGAGATACCCAATTAGGTTAGCAAATTCCACCTCCCAATTACTGAACTCCACCACCGAGTTACCAAATTCCACCTCCTGCTTACCAAACTCCCTCTCCACATTACCAAAATACCCATCCCTATTATCAAGCTCCATCAATTCATTGTTCAAATATCCAATCCAGTTATCAAATACCACCTCTGCACTACCAAAATACCCCTCCTAGATATCAAGCTCCACAATATTCAAATTTCCAAACGCCAGCATCAACTTAACAAAATCCTCCAAACTACCGTCAAGTACCTTCACATCCAAGAAATAATTACAATCCTCCTCGCCCAAATCTTGATAAGAAACCTTCTAAAGTCTTTACTTCTTTGGTTGAGAGTCGAACACAACTTTTTGAGAGATTGAAATCAGCTGGTCTAATACAGAAATTTTTTCTAAAAAAATATCAATGTCAACTCCATGCTTTATACACCCGATATTCATTGTGCTTACCATTCAGGAGGTGCTGGATACATTACTGAGGATTGTATCAACTTGAAGCATAAAATTCAAGACTTGATAGATCAAAATGTCGTCACTCTTTAGACTGCCAATCCTAATGTCAATAGTAATCTCATACCGAATCATGAAGGGGTGACCATTAATATGGTTGAAGTTGAAGAGGATTTGAATGTGGAGAAAGTTTTAATCTCAGCCAATCTTAAAAATCTTGATAAAGTTGTATCCTCTCCAACCAAAAGAGAGAAATCCAACTTTGTGATCATGGCACCTCACCAAGATTTTGCTTTAGTGCCAAAGGAGGGTTAGAACAAGCAGAAGATCGATAAAGATTTTCCAAAATCATTGCCTTCCTCATATAAATCTTTTCCAATGTAAAATGGTCTAGGGGAAAGAATTGAAAATTCATTCAAAGAAGGTGATGTTGTGCGTGAAGAGACTATTGAGACGCCAGCCATACTAGACACCGATCCAAATGAGCAAACACCTAACTGGACATCTACTCCGCTCTAGATTCCTCGCTCGTCTTGGTAGAAAAGAATTTTTTTTATGTTATTTCTAAAATTGGTGGTGTTCTGAATGAGGCTCGAAACTCATCATTTATTATATTTTTACCTCACTGTGTTTAAATTTCCCTCCTAATATTTTGAAAAGACAAAATGATTTATCATAACGGTCAAAGTTCTTATTTTCTTATTTCAAATGAAAAACTCATTTATTGTGAATTTTTTTTTTACTTCTTTATATTTATTTATCTAACAGTATCTGCCTATGATTTCAGTGAAAATATTTTCAAATATGTCCATATCATGTCATGTCACAAGCTGAATGAACAAAATAGGGTAGATGAAAACGAGTTTGAGGACTACAATGACAAAATCATGGTACCCAAACACCCGGTTGAGAATTTCAGACGGTTCGAAAGTCACAAAGAGTCGAATTCAGAAGAGATTGGAATAGTGAATCTTGAAAATGATGAATGTGTCAAAGAAATCAAAATTGGTGCCTATCTGACAAAAGCAAGGGAGAGAGAACTTATCGATTTGCTTAGTAAGCACATCGATGCATTTGTTCGATGACATTATATGGTTTAGCATGAACATTAGATCTCACAAGTCATCAATCTACTCAAATGTTGTCGAAGATATCACATTTGAAAGTTCGATTTGTATCTTTTCCTTGTAATCACTTTTATTCGTTTGTTATAGTTTATGCTTAGAATTGATCACTTTGTACGTCTGACCTGAATTCTCATGAATGAGATACGTAAGCGGCCTATGTCAGCCTCGTTTACTCTTTTATCCCCTTTTAATGTTTCCTTTGTTTGAACTACGTTCGACCTGAATTCTCAAGAATGAGATACGTAGGAAGCTTTTGTCGGACTCTGTCGTTTCCTTATTTTAATTTACTATTTTTATTTAGTCCTTGAGAGGGGGAACTACATTTGACCTGATTTTAGCCTCAACGGGATACATAGGCGCCACAACGGTTCGGTCATATCTCCCGTAAGATTTATATTTCTCTTTACAATAGAAATTGGGAAAGAATTTTTGAGTGGGACTCAAAAATTCTTGAGAGGAAGATTTTCTCCAACAATTCAAAACTTAAGCTACTTTGGGATTTGCAACTGAGACAGAATTTTTGAGATCCTCTAAAAAGTTTAACGGTATGCCCACCAACAGTTAAAGATAAGATGAGGCAGTTAATAGGGACAAAAATTTTGAGGATGACTTCAAAATTTTGACAAGATTTATCGGCAGTTTAGAGAAACTTTGACTTATTCCCAACAAATAATCAGATAGACCTCAAGATATCAACCTCAAAGACGTTTATTAAGTTTGACGTGACATGACACGTGACAGTGACCTTTTCCAAATACTACTTTTTGAAAATCTATTTTCTTTAAAAACATTTATCCTATTTCAATTATTTTTACATAAAATATTTTGTTTTATCTATCAAGAGGTGGGAGATTGGGGAAATCAACCAGATATAGCAAAACAAGGAGCAGACAACCAAAGAGATCGACACAGATCAGTTCATTTTTAAACTATCATTTTTTGTGGATGCAGGTCTATAAGTTTACCTCAGAATAACCATATTCTTCCATTCAATGAATGGGGAGAAGTTAAAAGAGCGAAGAGCTCCCCAAAATTGATCATTTTTCTGTGGGCGCAAGAAATATTTTATGCTTCTTATATCAAAGATTTGGGAATATGAATAACATTATTTCATACAATTCCCTACAAGGTGAAGTCCACAATGAAAATGCAACTATGTTCAGAGATGGAACAAATGAAAATCCAGACCAAAGACATTTTATTATTTTCCATCAACTAAAGATACCCCGAGGATTCTATTTGCACCATATTATCAAACATGATAATATTACTACCCAGAGAGTCATTTATATCGTATTGTCAGATGAGATGATATCACTACTCTTAGGGTCATTTTTTATTTGTATTATTTATTGAGACGATGCTTCCACTTAGAAGATACCCAGAAGATCGCCTATGTTGCTAAGTGAATCATCATCTTTGCTCGATATCAATAGATATCATCTTACCTATGGATAAAAATCATCCTATCGACGAATCTTTATCATCTATATTATTATTATTATCCTACTAAATGATCAACATTATCCTACCAATGGATCATTATCATTATCCTGCCGATGGATTGATATTATCCTTCTTATAGATCATTAACGTTATCCTACCAATGGATCATCAACATTATTCTATCAATGGATAAACATAATCTCATCGACGGATATTGAATATGATGATCCTATCAATGGATCTGCATTATCCTGCCAATGGAACATCAACATTATCCTATCAATGGATCTTTATTATCATCATCCTATCAATGGATCTTCACCATCACCACCCTATCGATGGATCAATAACATCATCGTATCATTATCGTCATACTATAAATGTTGAATCATTTATCCTATTAATGAAGAATTAACATCATCATCCTATCGATGGATCATTATCATTATCCTACCAATGGATCAACATCCTCCCACCTATGAATATTTATTAGCATTATCCGGCCAATGCATCATCAACACTATCCAATCGATGGATCTTTATTATCATCATCCTATCATGTAGTAGTGTTATCCTACCAATTGATCAACATCATGCTACTGATGCATTATCGTTATTTTACCAATGAAGAATCATCATCATTATTTTCATTTGCAAGGACGTTATCAAGAGATCCATCAACATATTACATCAGTCTATATTTTATTTCTTCGACATCAAAATGAAGAGTACATTGAACATTATATTGCAAACATAAGACATAAGCTTTATTTGTCTTACGTCAAACCCAATGGATTTGACGTCAAATGTTGAAAGAGAGAAATAAAGTGTAAACACAATAAAAGACATCGTCTCCCATTTGGATTGCATTTTTATGCTAATAAGTTTTATCTCAGTCTTTGTCGAGAGCATCCGAAAGGATGAATTATCCAAAAACAAACCACAGGTGCAGACGACATCAAAAAAGGATGCAGCACAACGTGGAACTTTTTCTTAACAGCGAACCGGGACATAGTCCAAAGAGGAGTGTCAAACTCATAGGATACGAGCAGAGGAGCGACTTCCACCACAATCAAACCACACACCTATCAGAAGGCATGTGGGTTTTTCTTTAGGTTTCTTGGTTTCTTTCTTGCATTCGAAAACTTTTTAGTGTTCACCAGAAGCAACTTTCCCATCAGAGTAATAATGCACAAGAGCTTTAAAATTATGTCTGTGTAAGTTCTTATGGATGTGAAGAGCTCCACATTCATGGCTTAGAGGTTGCAAACCTATTTTTCATACTCGACCTATTTGTCACCCTTCCAAAACAAAGGTTATCTTGCATACTAGATTTTCTTATCAACCGATCGAGTCGAACTACAAACACCCTGATTCCTAAGGTTTAAAGATATGTAGGCGGACTCAATTTTGAAAACTCGGTTGGATTCCAACATTCTCTCTTAAATTTTATTCTCGAGCATTTCTGTCCCTTCATAATTCGGTATCAAGATGAGTTTGGAATTTTTTCAAATCATACGGTAAATCAAGCGTATCGAACAACAAGTGGCCTGAATTCTCATATAACTTGAGATATGTAGGAAATCCTTTTCCGGGGTTCGACCTTAATTCCTAAAAACCATACCAAAATCCCTTTTTCTAAAAGATGAAGATGTGGTCTGCCTAAATTGGATTAGTCAATTTCATTTGCCTCATATTTCTTTCATCAATCCAAGTCAAACGATGGACAGTTGTTGACACCCAATTTTGGACCTCCACAATATAAACTAATCATCAAGCTTCTTAAATTCTAAACGATTTGAAATAATTGACTTTATAAAATTCAAGTTATTTTTCATGTTGTTTTATATAGTTTTGTCACACTTTTATAATATTTAATGGTAAATATATTTTTATATAACTAACTTATTTTATAAATGTTCGAATATCGTCTCAAAAGATTTTAGTTTTATTTAAATATTTGGTTAATTAGTATTAATTAATTAATGATTTATATTTTGAGTTAGTTATTGTATTACGATAAGATTAAGAAACTCGTTAATTAATTATATTAATTCATCTTATTCAATTCGAGTTGGCTAAATCCTTAATTCAGTGGCTATAAATTGCAATTTTGGCCACTCTCTTACTTTGTCTTCACGCTTTGTAAGACCAACTTTGGGCCTTTTTCCATAAACTGTTTCAGCCCACTCCATTCTCTCTTTATTTTTGGAAAAATTACATGAATTGATACATTTTAATAAATAATTACTGATTTTAGCAATACTTTTTATTTATTACAATTTATAGCAATATTATGTTAAATCAGCAATATTTATTAAAATGAATTATGTATGCAATATATATGAATTATATATGAATAATACTTATTTTTTAAAATATATTATGTTTGTTTGGTAAACATTTGACACATTGTATTATAAGTGTATTAAAATGTGTGAATAATGAATTATTCATCATTAAAATTTGTATTTTATGTGAATAAAAAATTATTATTTGTAATATGAATTAAACTTGTATTATAAATGAATTAAACATGATCAAGTAAAAAAAAAAATATTAATGCTATAAATAGTAAATATTTTTTTTATTATTATATATTTATGTAAGTTTCCTTCATTTTTTCAGCAGCCACTAACTCTTACAACAATAATCCAAGCCCAACACTCTTATAACAAAAAACCCATTCATACAATACAACAACAAACAGTAAGCACCCCACCCTTATACTCTTTGTACTTCTTCTTCCAGTGAGAGCCAGAGACGCGAAACCCATAAATCACCCAGCCCAGTAAAACGAAGAAATTCAATCCAGCAGCACCAAACTCAGCCCAGAATCGACCCAAGTCCAGATTTTCGAGTCCAGGCGGAGCAATCTCACGCTTGCTTCGTCCTTTGCTCCAAAATCAATGGTTCTCCTTCTCTATCCGTTGAAGATTTGTACCAATTTGAGCTTTCATCTTGTCCTCCAAGGGATTTGAATTTCAAAAATCAAATCCATTTCGTTTCCCCCTCTTTTGCACAACTAATTGTCATTTATAAATACCTCCTTCATCATTAGTTAGGTTGGTCTTTGACTGGATGGTAGAGGGATAAGAAAAAATAGGGAAAAAACAAAGGTTGGGAAAAATAGAGGAAATTTATTTTTCTTTTTAAAAAAAGATAGCAAGAAACAGTGCGCAAAAAACACGAGAAAACTGAAATTTACAAGGAGAAACAAGAAAAAGATCAAAATAGAAATTAGAATGATACTGCTATATTCTCCGAGTTTTCTGAGTCCTCTGTTTGGAGTTTGAGTTTCTCGTCATAGCTTCGTAATCAGTTTCTCGTTCGTTGTCCCAGTTGCTTCCAGAATAAAGGTAACATTGCCCTCTCTACTTGCGTTTCTGTTTCGATTCCAAGTGTTATGTGATCGACTTGCTCCTGTTGGGTTCTTGTTCCCTGGCTTGTTCTTTTTTTTTCCCTTTCTGTTTTTGACTTCAACACTATGGGATGGAAGCTGATTCGGTTTGAACATAAACTCCCGACTCGTTTTCTTCGATGTATGGACTCACAATCGGTTATTATTCATTTGTTTCCTTGTCTTAGTTAAATGCAGGAAGTTGGATTTGTAGAGGTTTCAGCTTAGTTTTATGTTGTTTCGAATTGTATGTTTAACTTGTTTTGACTCCCATGCCTAACATGTTTTCAAGCGTCGACTTTTCTCCATTTAGCTTGCTATTCTTTATTGCCTTAAGCTGTTTGCATCATATTCTCACTGACTCGAGCATTGCAAATCTGATTTAGTAACTTAAGATGTGCGACTTAGCTTTTGATAAAATATGCTAATCTATCTTGAGAGTTCGTCTAGCTCTTAATATCCCGTTTTAGCTCTTCTTTCTAAAACAAAATGGACCGTTGCATTCAAAGTAGTTATATTATTTTCCCTAATGTAACATAGTCATTCAAACATGGATTTTGTTTTCGAAATCATCTCTGTCCAACAATATTGGTGTTTAGTTTCAATTTTTAGTCGTGTCCCTGTTTAAGTTTAAGTCATAGCTGCCCATCTGTTCTTGTTAAATTTGTTCGAAAACTCACCCTTGTAAAATGTGTTTATTTATTTTGCTAAAGCCTTCCTTCCATGTTAGTTCGTAATGTCATTTTAAGGGATCAAAGATGGCATGAGTGTTCCTTTCAAATTACTTAAGCTACTGACAGTAGGTTAGCTAGCAAATTTAAGTTATCTTTTTTTTTGTTGCGTTTGCAGTCTGTTCTTATAATCTATAAACAAAAAATTGAGTCCAAAATGTTTGAGTTTGATCATTTCTTAATATGCCAAAGGCCCGTCCAGTTGGTGTCATAATTTAGGTGAGTTCATGAACCAGATTTTTAGCTTTTTCTATTTATTTTTTTTTGGAAAGTGCACTTAGTTGAGCATGTGTTGTACAGTGAAGTTATTTTCTCCTCTGTTTTGGTTCATTTCATGAAAGTCAACTAAGATCTTGCTTAGCATAGTCTATTTTTAGTATATGCCTATTACACGGACCTCCATATATTTACTTTACTATCGTTTTGAGGATATAATTTTGAGTGCTAATTTTCGTCATTTTGTTGCATGTAATGCCATCCGAGCCCTCTTGGGTCTCATTTTCTCCCTCGTATTCTGGGTGGGCCATAAAGGCCCAAATGGAACTTGTTTTACTCGAGTCAAGCTAATAAAAAGTCGGCGTACAGGTCCCGAAGCTGAAATATCTTGAAGCTAATTGAAGAAATGCAATAATTGGGCCAAAGACCCACACTTCATTCAAAATTTGTATTTATGTATATGGGGTCTAAGCTTTTATCATTATTATTTCGTTAGAATTTAGGACAGGCAAAAAATGGGCTCGAGGCCCAAAGTTAAAGCCATCTACTTTATGTGTAGATTTTTTTTAGGACAGGTACAAAACGAAATGGGTCCAATTATCGGTCCAGACGGACAGAAATCAGATTCGGACTCAACTCTCTCTCTTTTACTTTATCATACTTATTTACCTGTTACTAATTGCCGTTAGTCTTACGTCGGAAAATTTCAAAATTCCACAAGACGCAGTTATGTTTTAACTATTCAAATTAATTAATCGACTCTAAATAGATTTGAAAATAATAAATCTTGCAAAGTCAAAATTTCCCTTAGAAAGTAGGTCGATGTTTCATCTTTAAAAGATTCTAAATTATTAAACTAAGTTAAACCTTATAGCCAAACAAATTAATTGGTGGATAACTGCACGTAAGCGGGCGTCTTAGATTCTTTCAAAAACTTTCTAAGATGTTAATATGAACCCCCGAACCTCCTTAAAACATTTTTCAATCGATTTACCGTTCTAATCTTTTGAAAAATAAGGTTTCTTGATTTTTTCTAAAATTAAGTTGCGACTCTAAAACAAATTGTAAAAATAAATATCTTTTCCTAAATAAAACAATCACCTTTACTCAATTTTCAAAAAATTCATCATAATTAGGCATAATTGGCAATAGATAAACATAACACATCATAGTATAAACACAATTCTAATAATATCCAATCACATTCATCTAACCCACTTCATAAGACAAAATTAGAGAATTAGGATGATCAAGGGTTCATGGAATTTTTTATCATAATTTCATCACTTAACATTGAAAGCATCATAATTCTCAATTAAAAAAAAATTCCTGCAAGAACCCATGCTCAGAATTCGAAATAGGAGATTTTACGATTTTGAAACCTTTTGAAAAAGCCTTTGGATTGGCTCTTTCGATGAGAGAAGAATCAAGGATGAATTATTACACCTTAGTAGAAGAAAAACCACTAAATTTGATGAAGAAACCACTCAGAATCTTCAATCCTAGCTTTACCTTGAGTTAAAGCTCCAACGGAGTCTTGAGAGAGTTTTATGTAGGAGATGAGTTTTGATTTTGAAAAGAGAAGTCTAAAATTGGTTTTAGGTGTATAAACTAACTTAATATACATTAAAACACCTAAAATAACCCTCTAGGACTTAATTTGTACTAGGGGTGAATTTCCCAAATCACCCCTCACTTGGCCGAGACCCTGCAGAAATTGCAGGTGTCAAACGACGGTTGCAATGATGGGGCATCGTTTGAACCACGGCCCATCCTGCTGGACGTGGTTTGGATCAGAGACTCATCTTTTTGGGGCTAATCTCCCACAACTAAGTGTGGAGCCACACCCCCTTTTGACGGGGCGTCAATAGACCTATTGACCGTCATTTGGGATCGTCGATTGGACTGCTTTTACAGCTTCATGGCCAACGTTTGGGTCCTCCTCAAGGACCCTTAGTCGTACCTGGAAGTTTCGACCCTAAACATGACCATATAGATGTTAGAGCCCCCTCCTATCATTTTAGATACTAAACAACACATAAAATATGCAAAGACACACTAACACACACAAGACTAGTTTCCGAACGTCTTGATCGTTCTTCGACGTTCGACTTCCAAACTCTTCAAACTGCCTCCTAAAGCGATAATTCATGATTTCAACACATTATTAATTCATGAAACACATGCGAAGCTCTAGCTTGTCCTACTTCATTTTGAGGGTCATCACAGATCTTATTTTCCTTTTTTATGATTATGTAACACACCCTTAACAGGATACCCCTACACTTTAAAATATTTCATAATAGAGGATTAAATTTTTTAACATCCATAAAAATTTCAAATTAGTATGTAACATATAAATCTATACATTAAAATAATTTTCACATCTTGTCATTATTTATACAAGTTTCAAAAAATTAGATAGAATTAATTCTAATAATTTAAACACTCAAAAACACCAACATGTATTTTCTTAGTAATCTCAATTTCAACATAAATTTATACATAAAAAACCATATATGATAATTTATCCACTCAATAAATTATTATAATTTAATGCATTGAAAGCAAATTCAAACAGTTATTATAAATAAATTATTATACCATTCAAAAGCATAAAACAAGTATCATTAATATGCACAAACATAAAACAAAATAATTTACTAACCTTAGGCAATGTGTCAGTTGAAAACATGAAACAAAATATAATTCTAGGTATGTTTTCTTTATAATTATCAAAAGAAATATAATAGCAAATTAAAAATTAAAAGCACAAACCATCACTATTAACATTTTACCAAACTATATAAACTTTAATTCATTTTCTAATAATCACTTAAAATCAGATTAACTTGGCTACTAGGATCATGTACCACCTCAGAAAATACCAATATATAGATGTGAACATTTAAGAAGAATTTTTTCTTCTAAGAACTTAAAGTAGTTCTAGAATCATCAACACACATAATTTTTTTTCTTCTTCTTCAATTTGGGCGTAGAACACAATAATTTTAGTTAGCACAAATGTAATCATCATCATAAAAACTCTAACATGCAATTTCTCACTTTCACATATTAGCCACAAGATTCTTTGAGAAATGACCACAACTATTTAGATCATCCGCTTAGTCACTTTTACTTTGCGGGATTATCATTTCTCCGAATTTTTTATGCCAAACTTTTAAAAATATATGAACATAAAAGTTACATACCTTATTAACATGAAGATAAAAACTTATAGTTCTCCGCCCAATAAGAAGATCTTTTCCCAGCATTATTTATCACGCATTAATTCCAAAGTAGAGATACAGAAGTCAGATTTCAACGTTGTATTAGAACATCTTTCCCTCACATATATTCACTTAACTTCTGATATTCATCATAAACACACATAAAGGAGAAGGGAAATTTTAAAGATCTTACAATTTCTCAAGTAGTAATTTTTGTGTAGGAATAAAAAGTTAAATATCCTTAAGATTGTTGTAAATTCTTACGAAAAATACCTTCATCACGAACACTATCGAATCCACCAAAGCTTGTACTTAATCACGTATTCTTGTAGGAAATTTTCATAGCTTGAGGCGTGTCGAAATACATTGTCCTTAAGGATATTTCACCCGGTATGTGTGTATCCCCCAAGATTCAACTAGCTCTTCTAGTATAAAATTAGAAGCCAGAAACTAACAAAGATTGAATGAATAAAACCCAGTACACCAATAGACTATAGAAGAAAAGATTTTCTCTGTAATATGTATTGTGCTCTTTCTCATATGTAATAGAGGAAAACCAAATTTATATGGAAACATACATTAGGCTAAAGCCTCCAACGGTTAGAATGGAGATTAATATCCATAATGAAGAATCAACTATGATAATAAATCAGCCAACGGTAAGAAAAGTTTTGTAACAAAAGAGTTTAAGGACTATTAATAGCTAGTTAAGGCTACTTAAGGAGAGGAAATATTTAGGACATAAATTAATATTCTATTACAAATGTAATCGGATATAAAATAATTATTTTTGAGATATATAAAATAATATTTTTCCAACAAGTAGTTCATGCCCATAAGTCCGCATGAACCCTCTGAGTCGAACATTCTTTAAATGAGTATTATCATTGAACTTTTTTGAGTTCTGAGTATTGAGTTCGATGTATCGTTATTGAAAACCTTCAATTGATTCGTTCACGTCCATAATTTGGCATGAGCCTTACTTTGAGAAATCTTTTACAAGTTTTTGAAACTTGTTTTTAAGACTTGAGTTTTGAGTTGAGTAAAGAGTAAAGATTGAAGTTTATTTCTTTAAAAGAGTATATGGGGACTATGTATTTGCAAAGAGTAAAAACGTTTTCACATTTAAACAAGAAAGAAAACACTGATTTCCAAGAGAGCCTTTTAGCTAGATCTGAGTAACTATCTCAAACCATAGAAATAGTTTTTGTTTTAAGCATAGGACTGAGTATTTTGGAGTATTATTGAGCATCAATATGGTGACGAGTTCAGATAACTCAAGTCTCTATAAACCATGTAGATAACGTAGGTAGAAAGGGTCATACTTTTTAGATGATTCCTTAGTGTTTTTTAGCGTAGACAAGTGGATCCACATAGTTGAGGCGCTCTATATCCCGACAAGTTATAGGACAGTTCTAGAAGCGTGGACGAGACCTTGTATCATCACCTAGCTCATAGTGATGGTTATGGCTAGAGAAACTCCCACATAGTTATATTATATGTTATTATATATTTAAATTGAGTTGTTATTGTATTCATCAATACAATAAGTTTATTTCTAGCATTTTAAAAACTATCCATATATTAGATGTGTATTGTTGCTTTATATTGAGTAGAGTATCCAGAGTTGAGTACCCAGAGTCGAGTATATTATTATTGAGTTGAGCCTTATTTCACTGAGTTGAAATATGTTTCTTATTCTTGAGTTAGGTTTACTTGAGTGAGTTAAGAGAAGGAAAGTATATTTCTTTTTTATCAAGTTCAAACTTGTATTTATGCTTTAGAATTCCCCTTACATGCTCGTACATTCCACATACTGAGACCAAATGACTATTTGGCGTGCATCATTTCATGATGTAGATACACTTATTTAGGGTCATCAAAAGGAGCTTCATTGATACCACATGGAGTTCAAGTTTGTTATGGTGAGTCTCCTTGCTTCTAGAAGATTTCATTTACTTTTCAATTTTTTCTGGATGTTGTGGGTCTTGTCCTGACATCAATCCTTGTCATTTAGAGGCTTCATAGATAGATCGTAGAGTTTGAGAAGTTTGTTTCATTTTTCGTTTTAAATGGTTAAAAGACTTGAGTTTCCTAGTTTTGGCTAGTTGAGTACACATTTATATTTTGATTTAATTATTTGAGTTTTAATGCTAGTCTTCCACTAGTACTTAATCAGGATGAGGTTTCACTTGGGGACCAACAATATTTCTCAAGTGTCGCTCACGTCCAAGGTGTAGGCTCGGGTGATGACAACTTCCACCTACTTTTATAACCTCTCCTGCACAACCAAATAGTTCGTCCCCACATGCTCCTCCAGTCTGTTTGCCACCAACTCTCCAACCTGGACAACAACTAGATCACAACATAAAAGTTTCTACCCCAAAAAACCATTCAATTATCTTGTCCAGCTTTTTGACAATGTTGCCCCTCATACCTTTAAGCAAGCTCTAAAGCACACAGAGTAGAAGTCAACCATGAAGTTTTTTGATGCATTAATTCAAAATCAAATATGGGAATTATTTTCTCATGATTCTAATAAAAAGTTTGTTGTTTGTAAGTGGATTCATAGGATCAAAAAGAAAGTTGACGGTTCAGTTGACAGGTAGAAAGCTAGTTAGGTTGCTAAAGGTTTAAATCAACATCCAAGTCTTGATGTTCACCGTACGTATAGTCCAGTTTTCAAACTCACGACCATTCTTAGTGTTCTCTCCCTTTCACTTTAGCACTATTGGGTTTTACATCAATTGGAAGTCAATAATGCTTTTTTACAAAGGTCACTTTAAGAAGATGTTTTTAAGAAATAAGCACCAGGATTTGAGAATGCTTCTCATCCCGTCCCACACCCTCAAGAGTTCACAGGGGCAATGTCAACATCACTGATTCTGATGGGCCTCTTGTCCTACCTCCTCTACCCCATGGGCACACGTTCGTGGTAACTAGCAGTTTGATACAAATGCTCACCACGAGGGGTTTGTTTGTAGGGCTACCATCAGAGGATCCACATGCTCACATATCCAAACTAAGGTATGTGTGCAAGAGTTGTGTGGGGAGGACATAATTAGATATGAACGTCATCGGGCTGAGAGTGTTTCCTGTATCATTGACTGGAGATGCCGTGATATGGTTTACTGAGTTACCCTACAATTCCATTTATACTTGGGATCAGTTGAGGGATGTGTTCTTAGCTAGGTATTAACAGGTGTCCAAGAAGCTCAACCACAAGGATAGAGTGAACAACTTTGTGGCACCACCTGGGGAGTCGGTAACTAGCTCTTGGGAAAGATTTACTATGTATGTGACAGGCATTCCAAACCACCGCATTGATGATGAGTCATTGAAATAGTACTTCTATCAGGGTCAAGATGATAACAATAAAGTAGTGCTCGATACTATTGCGGGAGGTTCGTATGGTGAGTGCACATATGCTAAGATCACAGAGAAGTTTGAGAAAATATCTCGCAACAATAAAACTTGGAGTACTATAAAGTCAGACACTGGGAGAAACACCTTTGCAGTGCAAGCTATACAAAATTTGGCTGCAGATGAGATTCGTGAGGAGATGGCTCAAATGAGAACTGAGTTTGGGTTGGTATTGAAACATGTTACTGGAGATGCAGAGAAGGTAAATGCGGTGAATTACTTGACTAAACCCCACTGTCAACGGAGAAGTACTATTATGAAGAGGATACTTATGCAGTGAATGATCAGACGGGGGGTTTCCTACCAAACACCCAAGACTCCAATCAGGAGAATTGGCGTCAAGGTCAAGGAAATCAGGTTGGAACTATGGTAACTACAATAGAAAGGGCTTGTATGTTCGAGATGGAAACTACAACTGCGAAAACAACTTCAACCGGGGTAACTATGGTAACATAAATGATTGGAGTGGGCCCTATGTTCCACCTCAAAATTGGGAAGTTGCTCGTAGGGGTGGTGGAGGTACTATGGTGCGAGTTGAGGTTATGTTACAAAAGATAATGAGGAGGTTCGATGCTATTGATGAGCACGCCAAGTAATTGAGAGGTGATTTAGCGAAAATTGGGCAAAATATGGATGCACATGCGGTATCGATTAAGCATCTTGATTTACAAATGGCCCAATTCTCTACTACTGTGAACCCACGCCAACCGGGCACTCTTCCTACCAATACCATCCTAAATCCTAAAAATGATGTACATTGCATGACAGTCACTACTCGAGGAGGTAAACTATTGATCCACCTATGTCGTCTGTGGTGGAAGATGAGATGAGAAAAGACGAAGAGGTGGTGGAAACTAGTGCTGAATTGGTGAAAAAAACAGCGAAAGAAGCAGAGGTACCTCAGAAAGTGGTCCATATTCCTAGACCTCCACCACCATTCCCTCAGAGATTAGTGAAGAAGACTGAGGATGGTAAATGCAGGCATTTTGTCACTATGCTGAAACAGATTTCCATCAATGTCCTTTTGATAGAAGCTCTGGATCAAATGCCCGGTTATGCTAAGTTTATGAAGGATATGGATACAAAAAAGAGATCTGTTAGTTCTGAGGATGATGACCTAATGCAACATTGTAGTGCTATTGCTAAAAGTTCTCTTGTGCAGAAAAAGGAAAATCCAGGCGCTTTCACTATTCCATGTACCATCGGATTATTACACTTTGTTAAAGCACTATGTGATCTAGGTGCAAGCATAAACCTCATTCCTCTTTCCATTGATAAGAAATTGGGTTTGGGTGAACCAAGCCTACTGCAATGCGATTAGTGATGGCTGATCGAACACTGAAGAATCCCATTAGGATACTCCATGATGTGCTCGTGAAAGTGGAGTTATTTATATTTCCGACCAATTTGTGATTCTTGACTTTGAAGTTCCTATTATTCTTGGGAGGCCTTTATTTGCCACTGGTCGCGCCTTGGTTGATAAGGAGAAAGGGCAGACGAAGTTTAGGTTGAACAATGAAGAAACAACGTTCAACATTTGTAGGTCCATGAAGCGGAGTGGTGAGCTCCAAATGGTATCTGCTATATCCTACATGGTTGAGAGTATGTCTGAGGTACAAATTGAAGAACGTCTAGGTGTTGAGGCACTAGCGATAGTGATCATGAATTTTGAGAGTGATGGTATTGAAAATTATGGGTCTTTGGTTACGGAACTTGAACAAAATGAATATTTGTCCAAACCAAAGAAATTGGAGTTAGATATAAAGCATTGTGAGTCTCCACCCGTGAGACCATCTATTGAGGAGGCTCCAAAATTGAAGCTTAAGGCTCTACCACCTCATCTGAGGTATGTATTCTTAGGTAAAGATTACACTTTGCGGTAATCATTGCAACGGATTTAAATGTGCAACAAGTAGAGTGTCTGGTGAATGTTTTAAAGCGGTTCAAACGAGCCATTGGTTGGACTATAATGGACATTATTGGGATCTCTCCTGGTATTTGTTCACACAAAATCCAAGTCATGCCCGATCACAAGCCAAGTATTGAGAACGAGAGACGGTTGAATCCACCTAAGCAAGAGGTAGTGAAGAAGGAGATCATTAAGTGGTTGGATGCCGGAGTCATATATCCTATTGCATGTAGTAGTTGGGTATGCCTGTTCAGTGTGTGTCCAAAAAGGGGGGAATGACAGTAGTGCCTAATGAGAGCAACGAGCTTGTTCCAATGAGGCCGGTGACGGGATTGTGAGTTTGTATAGATTACCAAAAGTTGAATGCATGGACTGAGAAGGACCATTTCCCTATGCCCTTTATGGACCAGATGTTAGATAGATTCGCAAGAAAAAGGATAGTACTGTTTCTTGATGGCTATTCGGGTTACAATCAAATCTCTATTACCCCATAGGATCAAGAGAATACCACCCTTATGGGACGTTCGCCTTCAAGAGGATGCCTTTTGGGTTATGTAATCCACCGGCCACCTTCCAGCGATGTATGATGTCGATATTCTCCGATATGGTGGAAGACACTATTGAGGTGTTCATGGATGACTTTTCGGTTGCTGGCGACTTCTTGATTGATGTTTTAGTCACTTGGACGAGGTTCTCAAAAGATGTGAAGATTAAAATCTTGTGCTTAATTGGGAAAAATGTCTCTTTATGGTGAAAGAAGGTATAGTATTGTGCCATCGCATATCGGAAAAGGGGATAGAGATTGATCGAGCGATAGTTGAAGTTATAAAGAGGCTTCCCCCACCCATCTCAGTAAAAGGTGTGAGAAGTTTTCTGGGACATGCGGGCTTTTACCGGAGGTTTATTAAGGATTTCTCAAAAATTGCACATCCTCTATGCAAATTACTTGAGAAGGATGTAAGTTCTATTAGATAGGTCCTATTATTGCAAGAGTTTGATTTTGAGGTAAAAGATAGAAAAGGGACTGCAAATCAAGTTGCCGATCACTTGTCTAGATTAGAGGATGAAGCTATGCGAGAATTGGGTGAAAAGGCTGAAATTGATGATACCTTCCTGATGAGCATGTATTGACCGCTTCTCATGATTTATTCCATGGTTCACCGATTTTACGAATTATCTGACTAGTGATATAGTCCCGTCGTACTTGTCCTTCCATCAGAGGAAGAAGTTCATGTATCATGTGAAAAAGTTCTTTTGGGATGAGTCTTACTTATAGCGGAGTTGTGCTGATGGGCTTATTCGCCGTTGTGTGCCGGAAGTTGAGATGTTAAGTGTTTTGGAGGCATGTCACTCCTCACCTTTGGGTGGGCACCATAGTGGTATCCGGACTGCCCACAAGATTTTGCAGTTTGGGTAATATTGGCCAACCATTCACCAAGATTCTCCCCAGTTCGCCAAGTCATGTGATAGGTGCTAAAGAGATTGATGAATTTCGAAGAGGCAAGAGCATCCTCTAAATCCTATTCTGGTGATTGAGTTGTTTGATGTTTGGGGCATCGATTTTATGGATCCATTTGTGAGATCTCATGGGATGAAGTATATTCTCGTGGCGGTGGACTACATGTCAAAATGGGTGGAAGCTATAGCGCTTTGTAACAATAAAGGGAAGAGTGTCACCGCGTTCTTTAAAAAGAACATCTTCTCAAGATTTGGCCTACCTAGGGCCATTATTAGTGATGATGGATCTCACTTTTGCAATAAGGTGTTCAAAGGGTTATCGGAGAAATATAGGGTTCGCCATAATGTAGCCACTGCTTATCATCCATAGACTAGTGGGCAAGTTGAGGTGTCAAATCGAGAGATCAAGCAAATTCTGTCGAAAATGGTAAATGCTAATAGAATGGATTGGTCAAGAAGGCTTGATGATTCTCTTTGGGCCTACCGGACTGCATATAAGACCCCCATTAGTATGTCTCCATACCAACAAGTATATGGGAAGGCTTGTCACTTGTCAGTCGAGTTAGAGAATAAAGCCATGTAGGCAATGAGGAAACTGAAGATGGATTGGAATAAAGCGGTGGAACAGAGACTTAATGAGTTAAATGAGCTTGATGAGTTTAGCCTCAAAGTGTATAAAAGTTCAGCCATATACAAAGAGAAGATGAAGAAGTGCCACGACCAAAAGATTGAAAAGCGAGAATTTGTGGTTGGGGACTTGGTGCTTCTATTCAACTCTAGGCTACACTTATTTCTGGGCAAACTCAAGTCCAAGTGGACGGGACCATTCCTTATCACTAAAGTGTTTCCACATGGAGCGGTTGAGTTGGAGAATAAGGAAGGTGCATAATTCACTGTCAACGGGCAAAGGATTAAGATCTACCTGGGTCATGCGGAGAGTATCAATGAAGTGGTTGAAGCATATCACCTTGATGAAGTCTAAGTAATCAAGGATCTTGCGTCATTCCGCTATGTTAAATCAAACACTTCTTGGGAGGCAACCCAAGGTGTATCCTCTAGCCAACAATAGTTTTTTCTTTTCTGTGGGAATAGTTGCATTTTTTTATTTCGTTTTGTTTTGCTCATCCTCATGCTTTATTTTTTTTTTATCAGTGTTGGCTAGAGCTTAGTTTAGGGTCCGTGTCTCAAAAGTGTCTAGAAAAATACAATAGAATAACTTAATGGGTGTTACATGTGCAGGAACCAAAACTAAAATTCTACAGAAAATTTTCTGGTGCACAGATCTACGGACACCATCGATGGGTCGTCTTTCAATCGACGGACCATCGATGGTGTCCGTAGATCCCACGTATGTCTCGAAATTTTTCTAAGTCTTGTTGCAATTGATGGTCCAGTCGACGGTCTGTCGACTGACTTATGGACCATTGACGAGGTTTTATCAGTCCAAAGTACCAGTGACCCGACCAGACCCAACCGATAATATTAAAAGTTATAATCGTTCATTAGCATCCAAAATCTTTTCAAATTCTTTCCCCAACCGCTTCTCTTCCCTTATATCCTTCATTTCTCTTAAAACATCATATTTCCCCCTTCCATAACCATCAGATTCTTTCAAACTCCCATATTCTCCCAAATTCCCAAAACCCTCTTCTTTAAAAAATTCTCCTTAATTCCCATTGCCTTCTTCGGTCAGTGTTCAAGTCGGGCACGTAGGTTGTTGCAAGGATCAATCTCCCAATCACTCCACTACAATCATAAGGTATTTCAATTCCCTTTGTTTTATGAATTTTCGTTCATACACTGTTGGAAGAAAAATAAAATTAGAAAGTGGGTCTTGACTAAGGACACAATTATTTGATTTTTCTTATTGAAACTTGTGTAAAATATCCCTTGGAATGATAGAAAGTGATTGGGTTGCTATGAAATCTGTTTAAAATGTGTTTGTGATAGTAATGATAGACTTTCCGACTTAGGGTTTTTTAGCATCGATGAATTAGAGCATGAATCTTGTGAAATCAGAACTCTACGAATGAAAAAATCATCTTTTGATTGTTGCTATGTGTTGTGTAAACTTGTGTGGGTCTAAAGGTGTCAAAATGTGGAGTTTGAATCATGGACTGAAATCAATCTCAGGCCACCAGCACGAGACCCCATCGACGGACCGTCGATAGATCGACGAGTCGTCAATTGGACCACCCCAAATATGTCTAAGTCTGAGACAACGGAAGTGGACTACGGTCCGTTGATTGATCAACGCGCCGTTCTGCACGTCAGTCATTTCAATCAGAGATGTTGTTTTGTTTGATTTTAAAAATTATGCTAACTGGTGGACGACGAAAGTGGACTACGGTTCGTCGATTGATTGACAGGCCGTTTTGTACGTCCATCGTTTCAAACTGAGAGGTCTGAAGATTTGAGTAAATTGAATATATTCTAAGTGTCAGTTGACGGACCCGATCGACGGTCCGTCGATTCATCGACGCCTCATCGATATTGCCCGTCAACCAGTAACGCAAGTTTAAACTGGAATGTGCTTTTTGTTTCCTTTCTTTGCTTTGTTTGTTTCGAGTGTGTAGTAAGATGTCTATGAGACTAACTAATGCTTTACAGGTACAAATGGCTCCTAATCCAGACATCGTTTATTCCAGGGGCAGTTCCAAGTTTGTAGCACCATCCCGTCGGATTATTGGCACTTCCGACGAAGTGAGGGATCCCAAGTATGTCCCACCAAGCACCAGCACCCCCACACAAGTTGTACGAGCCACTCGGGGTACCCCTCAGATGGTGGTTTCCGGCGTAGTCACAGCCGCCCAGTATGATGAGGAGCGCACACTAACCGGCACACCATCTCCGTCTACCTCGGGTTTTGAAGGAGCATCTGGCTCTAAAGCTACATCAGGATTAGAGTCAGCCCACTCTTTGGAGTCGAATGAGGCCACTACCTCCGGTTTTGTATCACATGAAGCCACTCAATCGGAGGAACCTGCCCGCCAAGCCTCGTCTGGTGAGGCTACTAGCTCAGAGTCTACCCCGGCACCCCAGGCAGATATCCCTGCACCAGTTGCTGAGGAGACAAACCGGTGGTGCGTAGATGGTCAGTATCAGGTCTACAGGAATGCCAAGGTGCTAAATTACAAGGGAGTGATGACCCGGTTGGTGATGGTCGAGCGTAGAGTTCTTATGGGGAGTCTTCACACAGTCCTGATGTACAGAGATAGTTCACCCGCCACAGGCTCGAGTGGATGACTAGGAGTCTCGGGACGTATAGCGAGGAGAGTGTTCAAGAGTTCTACACCTTCTATGTGGCAACTCTCAGAGGTTCTTTGGATAGGCAGGCGAGACCCGCCAAATAGAACCCGCTCACCACAGTGCTAGTTTAGGGCTACCGGTTGGATATTTTTCCAGTCACCATCCGTCGTTTCATGTATGGTACCTCCACCGATATTACTCGGTTCTTCTTGACTCCGAAGTTTGATTACAGTAGGATATGGTCAAAAGAGTCCAGTTTCAGAAGATCGTGGAGCAGAGAGAGGCAGGTAAGAGGTGGCTTGCACAACACCTATCCATCGACGCTGAGGGGGAAGATTGGGTGTTAGACCCAAAGGGACTGATCAAAAAGTCGAACCTCACTTTCACAACCAAGTTCTTCTGGCTGTTAGTCTGCCACCGCCTATCTCCGACGGCAGCAGATAATATTCTTACTTGGGATAGAGCGGTACTGGTAGCATCCTTGGTGGCGGGTTCAAATATCGACTTCGCGAAGCTGTTGATCATGGTGATACATGAGAGAGCTTTCAAGTCCTCCATTACTTACCCATTCGCGTGTCTGATCTTCTGTTTATGCAGGGATGCCAGAGTGCCCGTTTGGCACTGTGATACACTTCACACTTCGGTTAGCACAATTGATATAGGTCTCATCAAGGATGAGGCCAATGTAGCGGCAGAGCGGAGAGGGTCCAGAGCTGAGTTGTAGCTGCTTAGTGAGAACTTGGCGGATACGGTAGAGATAGCCCAATGGGCTGATCCTGCCACTTCAGAGACCGCTGATACCACCCTGGCCGATTTCGTCCATGGTCCTAGTAGAGGACCTAGTTCCTCCCGGTCTACTCCTCCATCTGCAACACTGGTCCCTTTGGCGAGGGTCCAGAAGTTAGAGGGCCAAATTGCCACCCTGCTGCACTACATACTACCTTGGATGAAAAATTCCATCGCCGAGGCTGAGGACCGGACTGAGAAGAGGGTGGCCCATCAGACGAAGCAGAAGATTCAGGCGGTTCACCAACGCCTTGATACATTTCAGTTGCGGATTCTTGCAAGCCCAACCCCCACCAATGACTTGACTACTCTTCAGGAGGATGTGGCGAGTTTGCGGGTAGATGTAGACAATATTCTATAGATGAGGGGGACTGAGCCCGAGAATTCACCTTTCGAGCTTGTGGACGACACTGTGTTTGCTCCACTACTCACAGCCCCTACTGAGCCGTAGTCTGAGCCACGTGGTCATTCCAAGAGGCACCATTCTAGCTGCACTACTGAGAGAGAGGATTCCCATGCGAGGAAGAAGGAGCGGACGGACCATGAAGCTGCGATGATATCCTCATTGATTGATGAGAGACTCGTCAGATAAGGGCTCGAAAGGTTGCTGTTGGGGCGTCTAGTTCCAGACTAGAGACCGGTGAGAGTAGAACCACTGATGGTGTAGAGATTGTTGTGGTCACCACTGAGGGTGACCCTACTACTGATGTTGTGGGCTTCAGCAAACCGAACCCACCTATTTGTTGATCGTCAGTGCTATGCGCCTCAGGTTTGCTTCACTTACCACCCTATCTCTACATTTCTTATGCATTGAGGACAATTTCATGCTATTTTGTTGGGGGTGGGGTAAATGGAAAGTTAGTGTTAGGGTGAAGTCTGAGTAGCCCAAATCATGATCCTCTCTTCGGGGTTTTCTTGCATGTGTTCTTTTGCCCCAAGAGACTGATTACTTTACTGTTTAAGTGGCATGTCGTAACTTGTACAAAGTATAAAAGCATGAAATATGAAGCATGATGATTAAGTATGAATGATATCTCATCCTAAGAGAATGCTTGCATGAATAGGTGAAAAGGAGTTGAATGTGTTTGCTCTACTCATGACATAGACATACACCCACTGCATGACCCTCAAACTAACACCTAAATTGAGAAATGTGATAATATGATAGGTCAATGAAGTGTCAAGAGAGTGTGAGGAGTTTGAATTTTCAACTATTGGTATCGAGCTAGAACTTGTCGGTTGGTCCTGCAAAAGGAATCTGTGTTAGACGACTTGGAAAGGATCATAGACCCTTATTCGAATTAGAAAATATCTAGCCTAAAATGAAGTGAACCAAATGAAAGTTTTATCCCTTTTTGATCCAAATTTGTTGAACCTATAATAGACCTTTGTTTTCTTCACCAACTCACCTTCCCAGGGTTTAATGTGTTGGCCCTGGTCCCTCCTTGGACATGTGCACCTCGACTTAGACCTAAAGCCTAAGTTGAGGGTGTCTAATACAGAAACTGACCTCGTCTAGGCCCTGACCCAATCTTGGGTAATTTGTCTGATACGCTCAAACTTACTTCTCAAATAAGAAGTAAAGCGGTCGTATCAAGTAAAGAACCCAACTGATGAGGTTGGGATCGATCGCACAAGGAAAATAGTTCAGACTTAACTTTATTCTATTATTACTACTATTTAGCCAACTATCTTCCGAGAAAACAAAAGACAAAAAGGGGGGGGGGGTTTAGTTCTAAATTAATGAAAATGATTAACTAAATAAAAATGAACAACTAACAGATTCAGCTTTCGGAGTTTAATCAAATTATAAAAGTAACTAGGGCTTAAGTGTTCCCCACAAGTTCCTAACTTGGTAAATCTAACTATAACAATTCTATCCTAATATCTTGCATGTAAAGTGATAAGTTATGTATCTCTAAATCCTTGGTCTGGCATCTAGAAAATTTCACTCCGCACCTTGGTCCGGCTACGTGTGTTGCTATACTAACCCTTGTCTTTACCTCATATTAAGCATTGTATTCGGTATTTGACTAAGTTATTAACTCGTACCAACCAATACTAGCCTATTAGATAGTCAACACTAAATCTATGTTGATAATTCTTTTCCTATTATCTACCTCCTTGGTCCGGCAAGTAGCATTAAGGCGAGTTCTAACGTTGGCAATCCGTTAAAAAGACTTCTACACGAAAGAATTATCAATGCATGCAAGACACCATTCTAGAATTGTTATTTTAGTTAGATTTTACCTTGTTATTCACCCATGGTTCCCACAACCCTAGCTATGGGGTTTAGTTACCCATGTTCATAATTACACAATTCATATTGTTAATGGAAGAATTCATGAACTTACTTTTATGAGAACGAATAAATTCCAGAATTTAACTTGATTAATCAACAAAATCCCCAACAATCAATTCCGAAAAAAGTATCTTAATTCCCAAAATCGAGAGTTCAATACTATAACAAGAGAACTAAAAATTATCAAAAGTCTAACCCCAAAAACGAGGTTTTTCAAACTATTTATAATAAAAACAAGACCTAATCAAAGAAGGATTCCATTTACTAAAAATCTGTCCAAACGCGTTTGGGTCGACGGACCATGTGACGGACCGTCATGGACACGACGGACCGTCATGGCCTCCGTCGTCCCATACTTCACACATTCTTCTGCTGCTTTATTCATTCCCCTCGACGGACAGGTATGATGGACCGTTTCAAGCACGACGGTCCGTCGAGGGTCTCCGTTCCAAAATACTTGAACTTCTTGGAATTTGGGTACTGAGACTACTTCTCTGATCATCACGACGAACAAGCAGGACGGACCATCGTGGCTATGACGGTCCGTCATGGACTTCTGTAATCCCACACTTGGTCAGACTTCCCCATCTTCCTTCAGAAGCTTCTCTCCTCACTACGATGCCACCTACGGACCGTCACAGCCTCGACGGACCATCATAAGTTCCGTAGGTGGTCTCTTCTGCATTTCTTTCTCAAAAACTTCCGCGTTCATCCTTGGACAGATTTTCTGCAAACAAAGAGAAACTTACATAAAAATCAACACAAAAAGGCTTTCGACACACACTAAACTTAAGGAAAAAGCATTAGAAATACCGTGAAACCACGGTACATCAACACCCTCAACTTAAATTCGTTGTTTGTCCTCAAGCGACGCACTATGACTCACTACAAAATCTTTGTACAAGAGTATCCATATTTTAACTTTCGCAATCATTTGGCTATCAATCCCGATCATTCTCATTATGTTCATGCATGGTATCACTATTAGGCATTGACTTGTGTAGAATCAGACCATGACACAGACTCACTACACAATGACACCTATCCTCTTCAATTTCTCACCGAGGTGCTAATATTTCCGGTGTTGCAACTACTGTCCTCACTTCAAATAACATCCTCATTTTTCACACAATTATTTTAGTTTGAGTATAAGGATCACTTTTCGACACTCACTCTCAGAACAAATTCACAACTCATTTATACATATTGCCATAGGCTTGCCCTTATTTTCACCACTTTAAGTTCGCCATACAACTCTTAGGATCACAATAGGACTTTTTAGCTTGTAACATAGGCTCAGGGTCAGGTAGGGTATATTTAGGTATATTTTAGTGACTTGTTGCCCTCCTTGACATATCGACTAAACGCACTACCTTTTTATCATTCTATTTCGCCCAATTTCTCAATTTTCTTTTTACCTTGCTGCTTTCCCTTTCTCATCCTTATATGTGAGTGACTTTTCTCTTTTATTTATTTAATTTTTTTTATTTTTTTTAGTCACTTTTTTTTAAACCCCAATTTTCCGGAGTATTCCTTATAACAGCCACCCTCAACTCATGACTTTTCCATGAGTTAAGGTTCACAATACCCATGGTTGGGTCAGGGCAACACAGGGCTGCTTTCTGCATTAGCCACCCTCAACTTATGCTTTTTTTTGGCATAAATTGAGGTGCACATGTCCAAGGAGGGACCAGGGCCAACACACTGTTCCCCGAGAAGATCAGTTGGGATGACAAACAAAGATATGTTTTTTAGGCTCAAATCATTTGGATCAATAAGGGTTAACTTCATTTGGTTTTCTGTTATTTTTTTAGGCTTAAGATTGACTATTTCGAGCAAAGGCCTATGATCCTTTCCTAATTGTTTGATTTGACTCACTTTTAGCAGGACTAACCAGGCAAGTTCTAGCTCAGTATTGATGGTGGACATTCAAATTCACCTCACACTCACTTGACATTCCTTACATTCCAAGATTATTAGACACCTAGTTCGAGTCTTAGATTCAGGATCATGCAATAGTGTATCTATATTTCATGTTTCAAACCACACAATTATCAATTACTATGCCAAGTCATGCATCATTTTGATTATCGGGATATCACATTTGTTTTGGCCGTCATGCTTCAGATTTATACTATGTACATAAGATATGACATGCCGGTTCAACAATAAAAGTAATCAGTCTTTTGGGGAAAAAGAACACAGGCAAGAAAACCCCAAAAGAGGATCGTGAATTTGGGCTACTCAGAATTCACCCAAGTACTCACTTTCCATTTACCCCACCCCCAACAAAAGTTATGCAATTGTCCCCAATGCATAAAAAAAACTAAAATACGATAAAGGTAAGTGAAGCAAACCTGAGGCGCTAAGCGCCGGCGATCAGCAAGCTGGTGGGTCCGGTTCACCAGAACCCACTCTCTCCGTAGTCTGGACACCCTCAGTAGTGTCCTAAGCATCAACAACACCATCATTAGTGCCTCCTATAGTATCTACAATTCTGGAGCTAGATGCCCCGGCAGCTAGCTCTACAGCCCTCAACGTACGGGCCTCCTCGTCAGCAATCGAGGCTTTCCTCGCAGCCTCCATCTCACGACGCTCCTTCTTCCTTGCCCTAGCCTCATTCTCCTATCGACCCCTGCGTCTCTTGGCATGCTCTCATGGGGGAGGTGGTGGAACATCAGAAGTGGCAAAAAGAGCAGCCATCACTGTGTCCTCAGCAGGCTCTGCAGAAAGGGCCTCAGACTCAGGCACCCTCGCCTATAAGATCGTATCAAGATCAGCCCGCAGAGTCTCAACCGCAGCCTGAAGGGTCGACATGTCCACAGGAGGTGATGGTCGGGCTAGCACTCGCAACGCAAAAGCGTCTAAGCGCTGATGTACCTCTGCGATCTTCCTCTATGTGTGCTGTGCCATCTTGCGCTCCATGCACTCCTCTGCCTCAGCAATAGACCTCTGCATCCAAGGCTGGATGTGATGCAGAAGTGTAGCTATCTGTGCCTCGAGTTTCTGGACCCTAGGAAATGGGACCAGAGTGGCGGAAGGAGCCGAGCGAGAGGAGCTCGGGGCAGTGCTACTACCCGGGATAGACTCGACCGGGGTAGTGTCAGTGTGTGCAGAAGTAGCCTGGGAAGCCGCATGAGCATGCTCTATGGTATCTGCCAGGTTCTCACCAAGTGGGATCACCTCCGGGCGGGGCCGTCTGCGTGGAGCCAACTCATTGGCCTCATCCCTGATGAGGCCGATGTCAACATTTCCCTGCGGGGTCCTGAGCTGGTCAATGTGCCAAATGGGCACACCTGCGGATCTGCATAAAGAGAAAACCATGCAAGGAAAAGGGTAAGTCGTGGTGACCTTGAAGGCCCTCTCGTGCATGACCGCCTGTAGAAGCCAAGCGAAGTCGACCTCGAACCCTGCCATCATTGCGGCCATCAGAACTGCACGATCCCATGTGACTATATTATCGGCAGCAGTGGGGGAAACGCAGTGGCGGACTATCAACCAAAGAAACTTGGCCGTAAAGGTCAAGTTGGCCTTCCTGATGGCTCCCTTTGGCTCCATGACCCAATCAGCAGCCTCTCCATCAATAGACAAGTGCTGGGCCATCCACCTCTTGGTGGTCTCTCTCAGCGATGGCTCACGTAATAACCAGCCCTCTTTAACAATTTGCCACCGGTAGTCAAACTCGGCGGTGAGAGGTGTCCTGGTAGTATCAACATCCTCGCCGTACAGATATCGGCGGATGGCTGGCAGGGAGATGTCGACCTGTATGCCGCGTACTCGGACGTGCTCAAGTGGGGCCTGTTTGGCGGGGTCAGCCCGCCTATCTATCTGTAATCGGAGAGTGGCCACATAAGAGGCATAGAACTCTCGGACCAACTCCTCACTGTAGCGGCCCAAATAACGAGCCGTCCACTCCAGTCGGTGTCTGGTGAAGAGAGTGTGAATATCCGGCATGGTGGGGAGACTTCCCGTAAGGACCCGCCTCTCCAATGTAATGGTCCGTGTCATGACGCCTTTGTCATTGAGAACCTTGGCGTCTAAGTATACTTGGTATTGCCCGTCGACACACCACCGGTTGGGCTGGTCGGCAACCGGGGCAGGAACTCCAGTTGGTGAGCCAGGAGTGGAGTCAGTGCTGTCAGCCTCATCAGCCGAGGTAGACTGTGTAGATGTGGCGGGTGCAGAGGCTTCTGCGGACCCGGAGGCTTCCTCTGACCACGAAACTCCTAAGGAGCCAGATGCTCCTTCGTCTTGAGCAGTTGACCCAGAAGGTGTGCCATTCAGTGTACGCTCCTCATCAGACTGGGAGGTAGTGACTACGCCGGATGCCACCTTCTTGGGCGTGACTCTCGGCGCACGTGGAGCTCGTGCTGTAGTAGCAGTGCCTGGGGGCACGTACTCGGGATCATGCTCATCATCAGAGCCTATCACCAGTCGGGTAGACGGGGCGACAGATTTGGAACGCCCACGTGCGTAAACGCGATCTTGTTTAGTTGCCATGAGAGGTAGTACCTGTAAAGAATCATCATTAGTACTAGAAGGAGCAAACATGACAAGAGAAAAATGAGACAAAATACACATAAATTCAAAGTAGTAATAACAGCTCTGTAGTAGCAGTAAGGCACGACGGACCTGGTGACGGCCCATCGTGAGTATGACGGACCGTCATGGGGTCCGTCATGTAATACTTAGCAATATAGACTCTCAGAAGGAAGGTCTCTGACTGGTACGAGGATTATCAGGTAATAATTGACCATGAGCATCAACTGGA
Organism: Solanum sitiens; assembly: GCA_016801875.1. Taxonomy (NCBI): domain Eukaryota; kingdom Viridiplantae; phylum Streptophyta; class Magnoliopsida; order Solanales; family Solanaceae; genus Solanum; species Solanum sitiens. The sequence goes on from JABWTJ010000107.1 coordinate 197,878, forward strand.
GCTGGGATGTTCTGGTTTGGATCATCATCATTTATACCCAAGTTTCAATTCATATTGCATAGTGTACGCTCTAACTCGTGATCGTAGGGAAACAAGCGTTATCTTCCTCTCCGCGTATTTGGCATACAAGGACGTTAGTTCTACAAAAATAAAAAACAACAGAAAAAGTAAAATCAGGAAAATATTGACTAAACTTTAGTAATAAGTTTAAGTTAATCTAAGAGCTACTTTCCCCGGCAGCGGCGCAAAAATTTGATACGCTCAAACTTACTTCTCAAATAAGAAGTAAAGCGGTCGTATCAAGTAAATAATCCAACTGATGAGGTTGGGATCGATCCCACAAGGAAAATAGTTCAGACTTAACTTTATTCTATTATTACTACTATTTAGCCAACTATCTTCCGAGAAAACAAAAGACAAAAAAGGGGGGGGGGGGGTTTAGTTCTAAATTAATGATAATAATTAACTAAATAAAAATGAACAACTAACAGATTCAGCTTTCGGAGTTTAATCAAATTATAAAAGTAACTAGGGCTTAAGTGTTCCCTATAGGTTCCTAACTTGGTAAATCTAACTATAACAATTCTATCCTAATATCTTGCATGTAAAGTGATAAGTTATGTATCTCTAAATCCTTGGTCTGGCATGTAGAGAATTTCACTCCGCACCTTGGTCCGGCTACGTGTGTTGCTATACTAACCCTTGTCTTTACCTCATATTAAGCATTGTATTCGGTATTTGACTAAGTTATTAACTCATACCAACCAATACTAGCCTATTAGATAGTCTACACTAAATCTATGTTGATAATTCTTTTCCTATTATCTACCTCCTTGGTCCGGCAAGTAGCATTAAGGCGAGTTCTAACGTTGGCAATCTGTTAAAAAGACTTCTACACGAAAGAATTATCAATACATGCAAGACACCATTCTAGAATTGTTATTTTAGTTAGATTTTACCTTGTTATTCACCCATGGTTCCCACAACCCTAGCTATGGAGTTTAGTTACCCATGTTCATAATTACACAATTCATATTGTTAATGGAAGAATTCATGCACTTATTTTTATGAGAACGAATAAATTCCAGAATTTAACTTGATTAATCAACAAAATCCCCAACAATCAATTCCGGAAAAAGTATCTTAATTCCCAAAATCGAGAGTTCAATACTATAACAAGAGAACTAAAAATTATCAAAAAGTCTAACCCCAAAAACGAGGTTTTTCAAACTATTTATAATAAAAACAAGACCTAATCAAAGAAGGATTCCATTTACTAAAAATCTGTCCAAACGCGTCTGGGTCGACGGACCACGTGACGGATCGTCATGGACACGACGGACCGTCATGGCCTCCGTCGTCCCATACTTCACACATTCTTCTGCTGCTTTATTCATTCCCCTCGACGGACAGGTATGATGGACCATTTCAAGCATGACGGTCCGTTGAGGGTCTCCGTTCCAAAATACTTGAACTTCTTGGAATTTGGGTACTGGGACTACTTCTCTGATCATCACGATGAACAAGAAGGACGGACTGTCATGGTTATGACGGTCCGTCATGGACTTCCGTAATCCCACACTTGGTCAGACTTCCCCATCTTCCTTCAGCAGCTTCTCTCCTCACTACGATGCCACCTACGGACCGTCACAGCCTCGACGGACCGTCATAAGTTCCGTAGGTGGTCTCTTCTGCATTTCTTTCTCAAAAACTTCCGTGTTCATCCTTGGACAGATTTTCTGCAAACAAAGAGAAACTTACATGAAAATCAACACAAAAAGGCTTTCGACACACACGAAACTTAAGAAAAAAGCATTAGAAATACCGTGAAACCACGGTACATCAGTGTCCCTTGACGCATGGCAAAACCATAAGTTGAGGGTGTATATTATGAGTGATGACTGGAAATTGGGTATGAAAAAAGTTTAATGTGGAAAAGAAAAGAGAAAGTGAGCAAACGATGTGACTCGGTAAACTTATCAATTAAAAAAAAGTGAGTTGAAATGGAAAAAGTAGAGAAAAGAAAGAAAAGAAGTGAACAAAATGAGGTAAGAGTCATATCCACAAAAAAGAAAGGGAAAAGCAAGACAAAGATAAAAGAGGAGAAAAGTAGGGCAGAAAAGACAATGAAAGAGGTAGGAAGCTTGACCGTAATGTCAAGGAGGGGAAAAAGTCACTAAACTATACCCATATGTAATATACCTAACCGTGAACTTACGTTACAAGCCAAGAAAGTCCTATCGTGATCCTAGAAGTCTAGTGTGGTCAACTTAAGCACTGAAAATAAGGGCAAGCCTATGACGACAAGTACTAGCTATGGACGAACTTGTTTTTGAGTGTGAGTTTTGAATACAGATCCTTGTACCCAAAGTTAAAATCACTGTGCGAAAAAGGAGGATTTCTTTTGAAGTGAGGGCACTAGTTGCAATATCGGAAAGTTGGTGCCTTAGTGAGACGCAAAATAGTAGAGGTATCGGTACATGGTGAGTTTGTGTCATGGTCTGATCCACATGAGTTAGCTTGTCGAACCTAAGAGTGTAAGCATGCACTAAAGCAAAAAAAAAAGTCGTGATCTAAAGATGTGATTGCGAAAGCTTAAACCAGTATACTTTTGTACTAAATGTTGTTTTGAGTCATAGTGCGTTGCTTGAGGACAAACAATGAATTTAAGTTGAGGGTGCTGATGTAACGTGGTTTGACGATGTTTTCAATGCTTTTTCCTTAAGAGTTGTGTGTGTCTAGAGCCTTTTTGTAGTAGTTTCAACATGTCTTTAAGTTTGTTTTGCAAGAATTTTTCCAGAAATAAAACGCATAAGGCAGCTGAAATAAAGTGCAGAAGCAACCCACGAAGGACATCGACAGTCCGTCATTCCATCTACGGTCCGTAGGTGGTGACCGTCGATTGAAGTTCAAGCAAATGGAGAAACTCAAGGAAATCTGACCAAGTGTTGGACTATGGAGAGGATCGATGGTCCTTTCTCTTGAATCGTTGATGAGATCAGAGATAGTCCAGTACTCGAAGTTGGAGAAATTCTAAGTATGGAGCAATAGAAGGCATCGACAAACCATAGATGCATCGACGGACCGTGTTATTGTTCCATCGATTGATTCAGAGATGATACCATCTGAAGGATGAAAAAAGATTCTAAGTCTGGACTGACGGAGACACTCGATGGTCCGTTATTTCATCGACGGTCCGTCTATGGGGGTCGTCCATTATAATCGTGTTTTCTGGACAAACTTTCTTTATTTTAATTCCTTTTAATTAGGACAATGTTTTCTATAAATAAAGTTTAAAACCTCGTTTTTTGGGTATGACATTATTACTATTGTTCTTAGTTTGTGTTTGGAGATTGTGTAACAACCCTAAAAATGAATAGGATCAAGACTTAGGTTTTCAAGAATGCTTGCGATTAGACCAAGGTCCACACGGACTGATACGCGTAGAATGAGACCTCAGAACCCTTACTACGACAAAGCCAACTAACTTGGGGAGCTAATTGAGCTTGGAAAGGTTGGAACCAACCATGTGAGGCTCACGAAAACGAAGATTTAATCGAAGGAGTCCTTACCGGACTTAAAAGAAGAAATTTCAAGTTTTGAGGGTCCAAGGGTGAAATGGTCTTTTCCAGGCCAAGGGCAATATTGTAATTACCCTGAGGAATTAATTATTTAATTAATTAATTTAATTAAATAAAGCAATTCGGGTTGGGGCGACCCGAAGTGACCCATTTTCGCAAATGGGGTGTCACTCGGGTTCGAGCCCCACTAGAAGCAATGATTAAATTTGCTTTTAATTTACGTTGGTAAATTAATGTAATAAATTAATTTTTATTAGCTGATTTAAGAAAAAGAAAAATTAGATTTTTATTTATAAGTTTGAAAGAGTCCTAGTTGACTAAGTCCTTACCTAAGCCTAAACTACCTTGCACGTTTAACTCTCTCCTCTCACGTCAACATCTCTCTTCTCTTTCACGTTTATTCTCTGCAAAATTAAGGTGAAGAACTGAAAATACATCAACAGTTCTTCACACTTGAAGAACTCACACGAAATTTTAAGAAAAACAAAGTAACCAAAACGTTAAGGCAAAGAGAAGTTGTTGTCGGGTGGTGTGGACGTTGAGGAAGCTTGGACTGATTTGTGGAGAGGATTTTGGACAGCAATTTCGTGGTTTAACAAGAAAATTAAGGTATGGGTTTTCTTACTCTTGGTCCCTTTTCCCAAAAGACCCTTAGGACTCAGACGAATCTATTCCGTAAACTAGTGTTGTTCCCCATTGCATGTCCCTGTCACTAGCTCCCATCGAATCATAGGTTGGGTGTGTTTGCTGATAGAAATTAGGGATGTAATGTGTTTTCGTGAGGATTATGTTCATGTATGTATGTTCGGAATTATGTTAATATTGAGCATGTTGCCCGAAATTAAGTGAAAAATGATGTGTGTTGCAAAGTGTAGCCGTAATGTACACTCTCGAATTCAAGTTTGAAAATGACATGTTATGGTTATTATTTTATGTGTACAAACGTATGTAAATGGTGATGTTCATTTAAGTGTAATGTGGCTGAATTTGATGATAAACTCTTGGCCAAATGTATTGTCACGACTGGAATCTAGCCCAGACGAGACCGGCGTCGTTGACCTCTCAGAGGTCGCAGACAAGCCCACTTACGTCATTCTTACTTTACATAGGTTAATTTTAGCGGAAAATTTGAAACTTTTCATTTCTAAACATTACTTACTAAACTTTTCTAATACATTCGTAATTCGGTCAACATCAACCATCTAAACATTAAGAGATAATCAAATGAAAGAAATAGTTCAATAACATAATCGTATAATTGCCAAAATGGCATCCATACATAGTCTGAATAAAATAGGAAAGAAACGCTAGTGGAACATGCTCCACTAGCTCAACTCCTAAACTAAGCTAGAACATAAACAGTAGAATCCTCGAAAGCATGAGGACATACCAAAAACCGGATGAATGCTGGACGTCCGGATAACTGCAGCGATGATCCTGTAGCTCTACCGTCCACCTGTGCCTGCACCTAAAATAGTAGAGTTTGTATAGGGTTAGTACACACTTGTACTAAGTATGGGTATATGCAAGCACACACCAAGGATATGTATGAGAAAGAATAGCTCTTTCCTAACAACATGATTTTTGGAAGTCAAGTCAGTGGACTTGCCAAATTGAGATTAGGAAAGTTTCCAAATTTGGATTAGGAAAGTAAGTGAGCTTTCCAAATTTTAATTAGGAAAGTGATACCAAGAGAATAACATACATCATCATACTTTTCACATTTGCACACAGCACATAACATTTACACATAGCACATATCATATAGCATACAGTACATTTTACATGTAGCACATAACTTCTTTCATACCATTTATTCATATGCCATGAGACCTTGGAATCATGGACTTGACATTAAGACATCCCAGAAATGAGGGCTCAACATATGGGACCTCAACTAGGGAATCTTCATTAGCAAACATAGAGTCTGCTTCATTCATTCATACGTACTTCATTTCATTTCGTTCATAGTCCAGTGTAACCACCGGTTATACCTAGGATGTAGTTTAAGACTTTCATTAGGTTCGTTGTGCAATGACCAAGAATGACCTAATGTCATTACTTGAATCTAACTCACCTTTTGATTATCCTATCCTAACACCTTTGGTATCATTCATTTCATTGTGTGCATCATTTGAGGCTGGCCTCATTCATTCATTGGGAACTTTAACTTTAACCGACATAGATCATGTGAGCATCATGAAATCCAGTGTCTCCCCCACACCGAACAGAGGTGGAATCACCGGCCAAAGTGATCCAATAACATGCTAGCGTACATGGGAATTTAACCCCGCCAGATCCCTATATTGGCAGTATAGGTTCAAAGACTAGGAGATATAAGGAGACCCATACCCGGCAAGCCGGACAGTCTCATCTCACGAGAGTTACGTGAACCTCCGCCCTTCCCGAAAGAAGGCATCACCGCTCATAGCTAGTCTATCGGTGCTCAGTATAAAGTTCCATTTTATTCATCTCATACGTCATGGAAGTTGGCTTCTAGTATGAGGACATCATAGCTCAATAGATGATTTCTCATCTCATCATTAGTATTAAGTGTGTTAATCTCAATACTTTTATTTGAGTGTTCATAGAGACTTGTCTCTTCATTACTTACACTCTCATAGGTGAGTACGTGTTGGTAACATTTACTTAGGCTCATTTGAGATTGCTCTCATCATTTACATTTGCCTCATATCATGTTGTCACCTAATTCATTATCATTAGCACCTTTGCTTTTCATAGTTACTCACCTCTTATTATGTGAATGATCATTTCATCATTTCATTGTTCATCTTATCATATGCCAATGTACTTGGCCATTTAGAGTATTTACACTCATACTTAGCCCTTCTAGGGTTCATCATTGCATTTCATATGTCTTAGGATCACTTACTTTTGAACGTATGTTAGACTTATGAGTCTATACACACAAGCCATGAGGCTTCATTCGTAGTTCATTAAGTAATTCTTACATTCCTAAGATTATGTAGTACAAGACTTATGTATCTTGTAGTTATGCCAAGATCTTGAATTTGATCTAAGTAGGTGGCATTATTCTTGGATGATTTGTTCACGTATGACTTATGTATCAAACGGAAGTTTGGGCAAGGAATCCCAAGTCTTGAATCAATTGAATGTCATTTACATTATTAATTGATTTTATTCTAATAGTCATAACATTTTAACTCTAAGTCAAATCACAATGTTTACATTGAAGGGTTACTTGTCTATTTAAAACTTCCCTTGCATTGGCCAATGGGTTGTGGGTTCAAGCCCCCACAACCCCATTTTCGTTTTTTTTTTCTTTTATTAGTTTCGGCCTATAGGAGGCTTTGGGACCCGAGGTCGAGTCCCCTCAGCCACACTACAATTCTCCTTTATTTTCCTTTCCCTTCCATTCGCTTAAGGCTGAGAGGTTGTGGGTTCGAACCCCCACAACCTCTTTATTTTATTCTCCTTTTTGAAGTTGACTATTTGAGTTGACTGTGATGTTGTGGGGTCGAATCCCCACAGCCTCATTTTATTTTTATATTATATCCCTCATCCGCATAGAGGTCGTGGGTTCGAATCCCACGCCTCTCAAAACTTTTTCTTCATTTTTCCTTTCCTTGTTTTCTAACCGAGAGGGTGTGGGTTCGAATTCCACCCCTCTCATTTCTTAATTTCTTTTTTATTCACACATATTTCCCAGCCAAGGCAGGTTCGAATCCCCCTCACCACACGAATTTTCTTCTTTAATTCTTTGGGTATTTTAAAGGGGTGAGGTCTCGGGTTCGACCCTCAATGACCTCACCTATTTTCCTTATTTTTTTTGGCATTCGAACCATCTTAATTTGGCAGCATATATCAACAAAAATGCTGGAAATTCAAGTAATTTCTTTACTCATTTTTTTCTTTTGTTAGTAAATTCGTAGGACAATACATAGTTCGTTTGGTATGTTCTCTACCACAATTTTTCACAACTTCTTAACCAAAAAGCTTACTCCTCAATTCAGCCACACTTCATGTCACATGAACATCACATTTTACTTCAATTAGTGTACATAAAACAACAAACAAAACATTAACAAAAATTAAGCCCCTAGGCCGAGACTCAACATGCCATACACATTCTTCTTTCCTTAATTCGAACACACACATAGTTGTCCTTTCATGAATTAACGTACATCTAATACATTAACATTCATCACAAATATCACATAATCCTAAGTCTACCAGCATTCATACCAACCTACATTCGTTGGGAGCTAATGACAGGGAGCATAAAAAGGGGGACAATCCTAGTTTTGAAATAGAATCATCTGAGTCCTAAGGGTCTCTTGGGAAAGGGACCAAGAGTTAGAAGACCCATACCTTGTTTTCTTGTTAAATGTACAGAATGCTGCCCAAGAAACTCCTCCACAAATCAGTCCAAACGCCCACACTCACATCTCACCCGACTAGTGTAGTATGTTCTGCTTAACGTTATCGGATTGCTTCCTCTTTGTGTTTCTATCTTTCAAGTTCTTGATGAACTTTTGCCTTTACTTTATTTTCTTTTTTGCTGATTGTTTTCTCACGTTTTCAGCCAAGAAAGAAAAGAGTGAAAGAGAGAGAGATCGTTCAAAGAGAGTGGGGGAAATGGGATGTAGAAGTCTAGTATAAGTAGGACTTTGTGGTATGAATTAGTCAAATTATTAATTAATAAAAATTAATAAAAAATCTGATTTCTTTTTCCTAAATCAGTTATTATTAATTATTTATTAAAACTAAATTAACACATTAAAATAAAAGCAAGTTAAATCTTGCTTCTAGTGGGGTTCGAACCCGGGTGACCCCATTTTGCGAAAATGGGTCCCTTCGGGTTGCCCCAGCCGAATTTCTTTATTTTTTAACTTAATTAATTAAATAATTAATTACTCAGGGCAATTACAATATTACCCTTGGCCTGGAAAAGACCATTTTACCCTTGGACCCTCAAAACTTAAAATTTCTTCTTTTGAGTTCGGTAAAAACTCTTTCGATTAAATCTTCATTTTCGTGAGCCTCACAAGGTTGGTTCCAACCTTTCCAAGCTCAATTAACTCCCCAAGTTAGTTGGCTTGGTCGTAGTAAGGGTTCTGAGTTCTGGTTCTACGCGTATCAATATGTGTGGACCTTGGTCTAATCGCAAGCATTCTTGAAACACCTAAGTCTTGATTCTATTCATTTTTAGGGTTGTTACATTACCCCCCCCCCTTAGGAACATTCGTCCTCGAATGACACTACTACTTCATGTTGTAATGCCAGTCAGGTCGTAATAAAAGCACTATACACAGTCAATCAATAGCAACAAAGTACGGGGAGATAAGGAAGCATAGGCTAAGAGTATTAAGTCTAACCTCAAGAGCTGAACAGGTGAGGGTAGCGGGCCCTCATGTTGGCCTAGGCTTCCCATGTAGCACCCTCAACAAGATGATTTCTCCACAATACTTTCACTGTGGCAATCTCCTTGTTCCTAAGCCTCTTGACCTGTCTGTCTAAGATCTCAACCGGTACCTCCTCATAAGACAAGTCTTCAGCAACCCCCAAACCTTCGACAGGTAAGATTGATGCTGGATCACCTAGGCATTTCTTCAACATAGATACATGAAAGACTGGATGGACAGAAGCTAACTCTGCGGGCAATGCCAACTCATAGGCCACCTCACCCACACGTTGTAGGATCTCATATGGACCAACATATCTCGGACTCAGCTTCCCTTTCCTACCAAATCTCATCACCCCTTTCATAGGTGATATTTTTAAGTAAACCTGGTCACCAACATCAAACTCTAAGGGTCGCTTTCTGTTATCAGCATATGACTTCTGCCGACAGTACGCAGTAGCCAACATGTCCCTAATCATTCTGACCTTCTCTAAGGCCTCATGAATGATCTCCGGCCCCAAAATGGATGACTCTCCAACCTCGAACCACCCAACTGGAGATCTACACCTCCTACCGTACAATGCCTCAAATGGTTCCATCCCAATGCTGGAGTGATAGCTATTATTATAAGAGAACTCTATGAAAGGCAGATGGTCATCCCAGTTACCTCTGAAGTCAATCACACACGCCCTCAACATATCCTCCAATGTCTGAATGGTGCGTTCTACCTGCCCATCTGTCTGAGGGTGAAAGGCAGTGCTAAGCTTCACCTGCGTGCCCAAGCTTTTCTGGAAAGATCTCCAGAAATGAGAAGTAAACTGAGCTCTTCTGTCTGAAATAATAGACAAGGGAATCCCATGCCATCTCACAATCTCATCAATGTAGAGCCTCGCATAATCCTCGGCTCTGTAAGTAGACTTTACAGGGATAAAGTGGGCAGACTTAGTCAATCTGTCCACAATAACCCATATAGAGTCATGCTGCCTCCTAGTCCTCGGAAGCCCAACCACGAAGTCCATATTAATGGCCTCCCATTTCCAAGTCGGAACCTCAATAATCTGTGTCAGACCACCAGGCTTAAGATGCTCTGCCTTAACCTGCTGACAATTAGGACACTTGGCCACATATTCTGCAATGTCCTTCTTCATGCCATCCCACCAATAAATCTGCTTGAGATCATGATACATCTTGGTGGAACCTGGATGTATAGAATATCTGGAACCATGGGCCTCTGCAATAATCCTGGTCCGCAAATCCCCCACATCTGGCACACACAGCCTGTCCTGATATCTAAGTATGCCATCACCTCCCAAAGCGAAAGACTCATTCATCTTCAGCAGCACTGAGTCCTTCAACTCCATCAACACGGGATCCAGATGCTGACCCTGCTTGACTTCAACTACCAAGGATGATTCAGAACTAGGATGAACTGAAACATCCCCACTAGTGGAGTCAACCAACCGCACACCCAGTCTGGCCAGTCTGTGTACATCTTTTACCAGCTCCCTCTTCTCATCCTCAATGTGAGCTGTACTTCCCATGCTCATCCTGCTCAAAGCATCAGCTACAACATTAGCCTTACCTGGATGATAGTGCACATTCATGTCATAATCCTTCAGCAGCTCCAACCATCTCCGCTGACGTAGATTCAACTCCCTCTGTGTGAACACGTACTGGAGACTTTTATGGTCTGTGAACACATCTACATGCACTCCATACAGATAATGCCTCCACAGCTTCAGTGCAAATACCACAGCTGCCAACTCCAGGTCATGAGTGGGATAATTCTTCTCATGAACCTTGAGTTGTCTAGATGCATAGGCTATCACCTTGCCGACCTGCATAAGAACACAACCCAAACCAACCCTAGATGCATCACAATAAACAGTGTAGTTCTCACCACACTTAGGCAAGGTAAGCACCGGGGCTGAAGTGAGTCTGTCCTTGAGCTCCTGGAAACTCTTCTCACAAGTCTCCGTCCATTCGAACTTGGCTTTCTTCTTAGTCAAAGCTGTCAATGGGGCAGCAATGGAAGAAAAGCCCTCCACAAACCTGCGATAGTAACCAGCCAATCCCAAAAAGCTACGGATGTCAGTAGGAGTAAGAGGTTTTGGCCAGTTCTTCACAGCCTCAGTCTTCCTGGGATCCACCTCCACGCCCTGATCGGACACAACATGACCCAGGAAGGTCACTGATCTCAGCCAGAATTCACATTTGCTGAATTTGGCATACAACTGATGCTGTCTAAGTACCTGCAAGGTTAGTCTCAAATGTTGTTCATGCTCTTCCTTGGTCTTAGAGTAGATGAGAATGTCATCAATGAATACTATGACGAAAGAGTCAAGGTATTCACGGAAGACCCTGTTCATGAGGTCCATAAATGCAGCAGGTGCATTCGTGAGACCAAATGACATGACTAAAAACTCATAGTGACCATAGCGGGTACGAAAGGCTGTCTTTGGGATATCTCCATCCCTAACCCTAAGCTGATGATACCCTGAACGAAGATCAATCTTAGAGAAGAAACTAGACCCTTGGAGTTGGTCAAACAGATCATCTATTCTGGGGAGTGGATACTTATTCTTTATAGTGATTTTGTTGAGCTGCCGATAATCGATACACATTCTAAGGGTTCCATCCTTCTTCTTTACAAACAACACTGGAGCGCCCCAAGGGGATATGCTCGGTTGAATGAAACCCTTGTCAGTGAGATCTTTTAACTGCAGCTTCAACTCTTTGAGTTCGGCTGGAGCCATTCTGTAAGGAGGAATTGAGATTGGTTTAGTATCGGGTTCTAAATCGATACCAAAGTCAATCTCTCGAAGGGGAGGGACTCCAGGTAAATCATCAGGAAACACATCTAAGAACTCATTCACTACAGGTACTGAGTCTATGGAAGGAATGTCATGGTCTAAATCATTAACACTCACAAGATGACACAATAACCCCTTGGACATCATTTTATTGGCCTTAAGGTTAGAAATCAAGGGGTTAGGACGACTCGAATTGTACCCCTCCCAGACTAACTCTTCTTCATTAGGAAAGCGAAATCTCACCACTCTACTACGACAGTCCAAGCAAGCATAACAACTGTGAAGCCAATCCATGCCAAGAATAACATCAAAATCGTGCATGGGTAACTCAACCAGGTTTGCACACATAGTTTTTCCACTCACAACTATTGGGCAATCTTTGTATACTCTATCAGTTCTTACATTCTCTCCTAAAGGTGTACTAACCACTATAGGATCATGTAGAACTTCAGGCAATACCTCAAAAGTAAGAGCAAGCAGAGGAGTTACAAAGGAAAGTGTAGACCCTGGATCAAGTAAAGCATAAACAGAAGTTGAGAATACTTGCAGCATACCTGTGACCACATCAGCGGACTTCTCCTGCTCCTCTCTGCCCTTCAGGGCATAGAACCTGTTCCTCTTAAGAGGCTCGGCTGCTGCTGCACCCTGTGGATTAGGCCTAGGCTGAGTATTACCTCCAGCCTGACCTCTATTCTATGGACAGTCTCTGACCATGTGTCCACTCTTACCACAACCGAAGCAGGCATTAGTGCCCTGTCTGCACTCTCCACTGTGAGCTCAGCCACACTTAGCACAATTCTTCTTAGTACGCTGCATCTCACCTTCATTTCCCTTCTTGGGCTCAGGTCTGCCTCCTTTAGGTGTAGCACTCCTCTGAGGATTAGAATTTCCAGAACTCTGTTGCCCCTTTTTGAACCTTGGTTGCTCACGGACGCCAAAGTTATTCCTGTGGCCTCCATGACTGGGTCCTGCCTGGTCTTGAGGCCTGGGCCTCCTAGCATCACGAACACCTCTTTTTCTGCGGTTGTCCTCTACCTGCTGGATATGCACCATCAACCTGGAAAGATCCATATTGTCATGGAGCATAGCAGATCGACACCCCTCCTCCAGGTCTCCATTGATTCCTGTGAGGAACCTGCTCATCTCATCCCTGCTGTTAGAAACCAGGGAAGTAGCATACCTGGGAGATTTCAACAAGGTTCAGTATTATTCTTATTCTTGCTATTAAATACTTAGGGAAAAACAACATACCTTGACAGCTTAACAAACTTCAGGGAATACTCCCTGACTATCATGGAGCCTTGTTTGAGGTTGATGAATTCCTCAACTTTGGCCTCCCTCATCTCCCTGGGAAAGAATCTCTCCAGAAATGCTGTCTTGAATAGCTCCCATGTGACTGGTACTCCACCTAAGACACGGCTATCTTGCCACATCTTGCACCAAGTCTGTGCTACATCCTTGAGCTGATAGGAAGCTAGCTCAGCCTTCTCAATGTCAGTGGACCCTATAGCCACCAGAATCTTATGCACCTTATCTACAAATTCCTGAGGATCCTCCGATGTCTTAACCCCTGTGAAAATGGGAGGATTCATCCTCGTGAAATCCCTCAGTCTGTCAGCCATGCTACGGACCGGTGGATTCTCCCTCTGAACATCCTGTCTGTTGACCTGGGCAGTCATAGCCTGGCCTGCATGGTAATGGCCTGTGCATTTGGGCCAAAGATGCCCGCACCTCAGCATCAGTCAACCCAGCTAGGTTAACTGGCATGGCCACTCCTTCAGCTGGAGCCTGGGGTAGATCCTGATCACCCCTAGCAGCTGCTCCTCCTCTCCTCTGACCAAATCCTCTCCTAGTGTTCATTCTCTGGAAAAACCAAAAAGGATTAATGTTAGACACGCTCATAACACCAAGAATTCAGACATTTAGAAAAGCACGATAAGATCAGAAGAAGGAAAACATTCCTACGCATCATGCAGTCTCTAATCCAGGATAGTGGTGCACTTCATTACCATGACTTAGAAACTACTCAATGTGGTTGATGTGAACTTATTATTTTCGTAATTTAACCTAGTGCTCTCATACCAACTTTGTCACGACTGGAATCTAGACCCCAGACGAGACCGGCGTCGTTGACCTCTCAGAGGTCGCACACAAGCCCACTTACGTCATTCTTACTTTACATAGGTTAATTTTAGCGGAATATTTGAAACTTTTCGTTTCTACACATTACTTACTAAACTTTTCTAATACATTCGTAATTCGTTCAACATCAACCATCTAAACATTAAGAGATAATCAAATGAAAGAAATAGTTCAATAACATAATCGTATAATTGCCAAAATGGCATCCATACATAGTCTGAATAAAATAAGAAAGAAACGCTAGTGGAACATGCTCCACTAGCTCAACTCCTACACTAAGCTAGAACATAAACAGTAGCATCCTCAAAAGCATGAGGACCTACCAAAAACCGGATGAATGCTGGACGTTCGGATAACTGCAGCGATGATCCTGTAGCTCTACCGTCCACCTGTGCCTGCACCTAAAATAGTAGAGTTTGTATAGGGTTAGTACACACTCGTACTAAGTATGGGTATATGCAAGCACACACCAAGGACATGCATGAGAAAGAATAGCTCTTTCCTAACAACATGATTTTTGGAAGTCAAGTCAGTGGACTTGCCAAATTGAGATTAGGAAAGTTTCCAAATTTGGATTAGGAAAGTAAGTGAGCTTTTCAAATTTGGATTAGGAAAGTGATACCAAGAGAATAACATACATCATCATACTTTTCACATTTGCACACAGCACATAACATTTACACATAGCATATATCATATAGCATACAGTACATTTTACATGTAGCACATAACTTCTTTCATACCATTTATTCATATGCCATGAGACCTTGGAATCATGGACTTGACATTAAGACATCCCAGAAATGAGGGCTCAACATATGGGACCTCAACTAGGGAATCTTCATTAGCAAACACAGAGTCTGCTTCATTCATTCATACGTACTTTATTTCATTTCGTTCATAGTCTAGTGTAACCACCGGTTATATCTAGGATGTAGTTTAAGACTTTCATTAGGTTCGTTGTGCAATGACCAAGAATGACCTAATGTCATTACTTGAATCTAACTCACCTTTTGATTATCCTATCCTAACACCTTTGGTATCATTCATTTCATTGTGTGCATCATTTGAGGCTGGCCTCATTCATTCATTGGGAACTTTAACTTTAACCGACATATATCATGTGAGCATCATGAAATCCAGTGTCTCCCCTACACCGAAAAGAGGTGGAATCACCAGCCAAAGTGATCCAATAACATGCTAGCGTACATGGGAACTTAACCCCGCCAGATCCCTATATTGGTAGTATAGGTTCAAAGACTAGGAGATATAAGGAGACCCATACCCGGCAAGCCGGACAGTCTCATCTCATGAGAGTTACGTGAACCTCCGCCCTTCCCGAAAGAAGGCATCACCGCTCATATCTAGTTTATCGGTGCTAAGTATAAAGTTCCATTTCATTCATCTCATACGTCATGGAAGTTGGCTTCTAGTATGAGGACATCATAGCTCAATAGATGATTTCTCATCTCATCATTAGTATTAAGTGTGTTAATCTCAATACTTTTATTTGAGTGTTCATAGAGACTTGTCTCTTCATTATCTTACACTCTCATAGGTGAGTACGTGTTGGTAACATTTACTTAGGCTCATTTAAGATTGCTCTCATCATTTACATTTGCCTCATATCATGTTGTCACCTCATTCATTATCATTAGCACCTTTGCTTTTCATAGTTACTCACCTCTTATTATGTGAATGTTCATTTCATCATTTCATTGTTCATCTTATCATATGCCAATGTACTTGGCCATTTAGAGTATTTACACTCATACTTAACCCTTCTAGGGTTCATCATTTCATTTCATACGTCTTAGGATCACTTACTTTTGAACGTATGTTAGACTTATGAGTCTATACACACAAGCCATGAGGCTTCATTCGTAGTTCATTAAGTAATTCTTACATTCCTAAGATTATATAGTACAAGACTTATGTATCTTGTAGTTATGCCAAGATCTTGAATTTGATCTAAGTAGGTGGCATTATTCTTGGATGATTTGTTCACGTATGACTTATGTATCAAACAGAAGTTTGGGCAAGGAATCCCAAGTCTTGAATCAATTGAATGTCATTTACATTATTAATTGATTTTATTCTAATAGTCATAACATTTTAACTCTAAGTCAAATCACAATGTTTACATTGAAGGGTTACTTGTCTATTTAAAACTTTCCTTATATTGGCCAATGGGTTGTGGGTTCAAGCCCCCACAACCCCATTTTCGATTTTTTTTCTTTTATTAGTTTCATCCTATAGGAGGCTTTGGGACCCGAGGTCGAGTCCCCTCAGCCACACTACAATTCTCCTTTATTTTCCTTTCCCTTCCATTCGCTTAAGGCTGAGAGGTTGTGGGTTCGAACCCCCACAATCTCTTTATTTTATTCTCCTTTTTGAAGTTGACTATTTGAGTTGACTGTGAGGTTGTGGGGTCGAATCACCACAGCCTCATTTTATTTTTATATTATCTCCCTCATCCGCATAGAGGTCGTGGGTTCGAATCCCAGGCCTCTCAAAACTTTTTCTTCATTTTTCCTTTCCTTGTTTTCTAACCGAGAGGGTGTGGGTTCGAATGCCACCCCTCTCATGTCTTAATTTCTTTTTCCTTCACACATATTTCCCAGCCAAGGCAGGTTGAAATCCCCCTCACCACACGAATTTTCTTCTTTAATTCTTTGGGTATTTTAAAGGGGTGAGGTCTCGGGTTTAACCCTCAATGACCTCACCTATTTTCCTTATTTTTTTTGGCATTGGAACCATCTTAATTTGGCAGCATATATCAACAAAAATGCTGGAAATTCAAAGTAATTTCTTTACTCATTTTTTTATCTCCTTTTTGTTAGTAAATTCGTAGGACAATACATAGTTCGTTTGGTACGTTCTCTACCACAATTTTTCACAACTTCTTAACCAAAAAGCTTACTCGTCAATCCAGCCACACTTCATGTCACATGAACATCACATTTTACTTCAATTAGTGTACATAAAACAACAAACAAAACATTAACAAAAATTAAGCCCCTAGGCCGAGACTTTACATGCCATACACATTCTTCTTTCCTTAATTCGAACACACACATAGTTGTCCTTTCATGAATTAACGTACATCTAATTCATTAACATTCATCACAAATATCACATAATCCTAAGTCTACCAGCATTCATACCAACCTACATTCGTTGGGAGCTAATGACAGGGAGCATAAAAAGGGGGACAATCCTAGTTTTGAAATAGAATCATCTGAGTCCTAAGGGTCTCTTGGGAAAGGGACGAAGAGTAAGAAGACCCATACCTTGTTTTCTTGTTAAATGTCCAGAATGCTGCCCAAGAAACTCCTCCACAAATCAGTCCAAACGCCCACACTCACACCTCACCCGACTAGTGTAGTATGTTCTGCTTAACGTTATCGGATTGCTTCCTCTTTGTGTTTCTATCTTTCAAGTTCTTGATGAACTTTTGCCTTTACTTTATTTTCTTTTTGCTGATTGTTTTCTCACGTTTTCATCCAAGAAAGAAAAGAGTGAAAGAGAGAGAGATCGTTCAAAGATAGTGGGGGAAATGGGATGTAGAAGTCTAGTATAAGTAGGACTTTGTGGTATGAATTAGTCAACTTATTAATTAATAAAAATTAATAAAAAATCTGATTTCTTTTTCCTAAATCAGCTATTATTAATTATTTATTAAAAAAAAATTAACACATTAAAATAAAAGCAAGTTAAATCTTGCTTCTAGTAGGGTTCGAACCCGGGTGACCCCATTTTGCGAAAATGGGTCCCTTCGGGTTGCCCCACCCGAATTTCTTTATTTTTTTAACTTAATTAATTAAATAATTACTTACTCAGGGTAATTACAATATTACCCTTGGCCTGTAAAAGACTATTTTACCCTTGGACCCTCAAAACTTAAAATTTCTTATTTTGAGTCCGGTAAAAACTCTTTCGATTAAATCTTCGTTTTCGTGAGCCTCACAAGGTTGGTTCCAACCTTTGCAAGCTCAATTAACTCCCCAAGTTAGTTGGCTTGGTCGTAGTAAGGGTTCTGAGGTCTGGTTCTACACGTATCAATACGTGTGGACCTTGGTCTAATCGCAAGCATTCATGAAACACCTAAGTCTTGATTCTATTCATTTTTAGGGCTGTTACAAAAATGCTAGGTTAGTCATACTTTATTTCTTAAGTAATGAACAAATCTTTTCAGTTCAGCAAGTATCTCTACCATTTTTCCATTTCCCGCCAATCTTCTAGCTTGAAGTTTAAACATAATATGAAATATAGCTAAGATCAAGTTATCAACACTTAAACAATAACATTAAAAATAAGTTGAATTAAATAATTTCTAATTGTAAAGTCCTTGGCAGTGGTGCCAAAGTTACACCAAAATGCACACGCAAGTGTATGTGGTCGTGCAAGTAATAAAGTAGCTCTTATAAGAGACAAATGTCGTACCCACAGACACTTAAGATTAGGTTATCCTTGATTCTTCTAATAGCTATCAATTGACGCAAGTGCTTCCAGAAAGAGTGATGTATTTTTATTATAAATGATCAATTAATGCAATAAACTACTATGGTTCAATTTCAACTTGGATTCCAAACAATGACTTGTAAATTCCAGGGTTGCAGTCTGCTTTAGATTCATGAATATTATATAATCTAATAGTCGTCATCTGATTATCGAATCACTGATTGCAGGGTTAAATTTATGACTATGATCCCCTGACCTCTAAACGCCTACTGGAATTGACAGTCTAACTTCATCATTGAGCATGGATTGACCGAATCAATTACCAAGAATTAAGCTTTCATCCTGTCTATTAACAAAGTAAGGTCTTGTCATGACCCAAACCGCCATGATTGGCACCCACACTAACTACTCAGCTGGAGAACCGTTACTACTAACCAACTAAGCAAGAAATCTAAAACTAAGACATTTAAGTTATAGAATAAAATTAAATAACTAAGTTAAGTTCCATTACCAAATCAAAATCTAACAACTATTAATAATGCAGAAGATAAACCTAGAATCTGAAAGTCAATGTACCAAAACTATAATTATATCCATGTTTATAAGAGATTACTAACAAACTATCAACTAACTAAAGCAAGGTCTAGGTCCAAAAATGGTGGACGTAAACTAAAGAGAACTCTATGGAAGCCCGAGCGAAATGACTCACCCTTGAATTCGTCGACGGTTATTGATCTCCTAAGCGAGACCTATAAACAGTCGTGTGAAGATGCCCTGTACTCAGCAAAAATAAGAGCAAGTGCAAAATTGGTACACAACCACGGTGTACTGGTAGAATCACGACTATCCCACTAGTGTAACATAAACAAGTCAAACAACATTATTATAACAGGCATATATATCAACATATCAATATCATCATAAGAAGTCAACAAAATTCTTCACATGATAAATCACATAGTTAGTCCTTTCACGGAACCCAAACCCAAATTGTTACCATACCGAAACACGGCAATCCAATCCAAAAATAACATGCCGACACGTGGCAATCTGATCCAACTATTAACATGCCGGAACGTGGAAATCCGATCCAAAAGTTAGCATGCCAGAACATGGCAATCCGATCCCAATCACACATCACGATAACACAAAGTCATGATTTCATTTTTCAACATGCATACATATACGAGTATGACAGTGAAGCAAGGGCAAATATATATCACACAATCATAGAATCACAACCGTCACCTACCTCAAAATAAGCTTGGAACCCTAAGAAACTTGATCTTTCCCTTTTTGGATTCGTTTCGCTTGTTCTTGTTCTACAAACAATCAACAATATACGGGAATCAATAATTAATCACTAATTTTCCAAAATTCTAACAAATTCATGAACCCTAGGTCAAATCCATGACCCCAACTAGCCAACTAGGGTTCTTCCTACCATGAATTCTATCAAGAAACAATTCTCCATCAACTATGACCAATTCTAAAATGTTCTACGGATCAAAAAGCAAAAATAGGGAGTGAAAAGCTTACCTTTAGCTTTAAGAATGGTGGAAAATGAGTTGAAATTGCCCAAGAGTCATTCATTAGCCCAAGAGTCATTCATTAGCCCGTCCCATTGTAGCGGCATACCTGCAGTGGCACCAATCCCTCTATATCAACATTTTTTGAACCAGTGAGCTTCGTCTTGAAAAATCGCAAAAATCTTAGAATTCCATCTAGTCTCTTCCGCTACAGCGACACCCATCCCGCTGTTGCGGCATCACTGCAGTGGCAATAATCCTGATACAGCGGCAGGCAGCGTGGTAGTGAGTTTCTTAATGGAGTGTCAATTCCCCCTTTTCACAACACACTCTTAACCTACAACGCTCAGAAAATACCTTTAACGCTACGATCCATTCTCAAAAATATTTTTATCCAAATTTAATTCCGTAAAGTCGTACAAATTCCTTTACAATTTATCTATACTGATTATATAATAAAATTCCTATTCACTCCACCCGATTGCTACCAGATTTCCTTACACCTCGATGACTGTGATTTTCTCCAAATCTAGACAAGGTTGAGAAACTTCTAATACTACGAAAAAGTTTTTTTCGGCCCCAATTTTTTCTCGTTGGCATTTCTTTAACGACGAGACCCCCTCGTTACAATAGATACCAATTTACCCATCACTCGTCCCCGAGTGATCAACTTAGGATAAGTAGGCTAAAAAGGAACAAGGTAGTACCTAATTCGACAAACAATTGGGATACTTGTCTCGTATGTCCTTCTCGGTCTCCCAAGTATCTTCCTCAATTGGACGATGTTTCCATTGAACCTTCACGGACTTAGTCTCCTTGGTTCTCAACTTACGAACATCACGATCAAGAACAACAATTAGTTTCTCCTCATATTGGAGATCTTTGTCTAGCACTATTGAGTCCCACTTAATGATATAGTCACCGTCGCCATGATATCTCTTCAACATAGACACGTGAAATACGGGATGTACACCGGACAAGTTAGGAGGTAGAGCTAATCTATACGCCACCCATCCTACACATTCAAGAATCTCAAAGGGGCCAATATGGCGTGGACTCAACATACCCCTCTTACCAAATCTAATCACCCTTTTCATGGGTGTTAGCTTGAGAAGAACATTCTCACCCATCTGAAATTCCATATATCTTACCTTGTGATCTACCTACTTCTTTTGTCTACTCTGCGCGGCTAGAAGTCCAGTTTGAATGATCCTCACCTTATCTTGAGCATCTTTCACTAAGTCAACCCCCAAAGGTTTCACATCTCCAGACTCGAACCAACCAATGAGTAATCTACATCCTCTCTCATATAACGCCTCAAATGGTGCCATGTCAATGCTTGAGTGATAGATATTATTATAAGAGAACTCACATAGTGGTAAAAACTTATCCCAATGCCCTCCAAAGTCAATCACACAAGCTTTCAACATGTTTTCCAACACCTAAATAGTTCTTTCTTATTGTCCATCCGTCTGGGATGGAAGACCATACTAAAAGTGAGTTGTGTCCAATTCATCATGAGACTTCCTCCAAAACATGGAAGTGAAAAGGGTACCATGATCTGAGATGGAAAGGGGTACGCCATGCAACCTTAGTATTATCTTCACATAAATCTTAGCCAATTTTCCAGCATTGTAATCTATCGTTACAGGAATAAAGTGGAATTATTTAGTCAATCTATCCACCACAATCCAAATAGAATCAAACTTTACTAAGGTCTTGGGGAGGCCAACCACAAAATGCATATCTATTCTTTCCCACTTTCATCCCGAAATCGACATTTTTTGGAGTAAAACCGGATGCCTTTGATGTTCATACTTCACTTTTTGACAATTCTCACACTTCGCCACAAATTTTGCAACATATCTCTTCTTACTCGGCCACCAATAAACTTGCTTCAAATCTCTATACATGTTGGTTACACCCGAATGAATAGAATAGCACGAGCCATGATATTCTGCCAACAACCTAGGAATCAAGTCTTCCACCCGTGGAACACATATTATACCTTTGTAGTTGAGTACACCGTCTACATCCAGAGTGGTTCCTTGAGACTTGTCTATCGCAATCTTTGTTCTAATCTTCCTTAAATTTTCATCTTCGAATTACTTGTTCTTGATTTTCTCTATGATCATGTACTTAGCTTCAATTCTCGATAATAACCCACCTCTTTTGGAAATGCCCAACTGCACGAACTTAGACTCTAAGGTCTGAATTTCCTTAGCCAAAAGGCACTTGGTTCCACTCAAGTAAGCTAAGCTACCCATACTTACTTATTTCCGACTCAAAGAACCTGACATAACATTTGCCTTACTTGGATGGTATTGAATAGTCATATCATAGGCCTTTAGTAATTGCATCCATCTTCGATGTCTCAAGTTCAAATCCTTTTGAGTGAATACATGCTGCAAACTACGATGATCAGTAAATACCTCACACTTAACGCCATAAAGATAATGTTGCCACATCTTAAGAGCAAATACTACCGCCACCAACTCTAGATCATGAGTGAGAGAATTCCTCTTGTGCCCCTTAAATTGATGCGAGGTATAAGCTATAACTTTCTTATCCTACATCAATACAACACCCAAACTAGAACGTGAAGAATCACAATAAACAATGAAATCCTTGTCCTCAACCGGTAATGCTAGGATGAGCGCGGTGGTCAAAAGAGTATTAAGCTTTTGAAGCTCTACTCACATTTTTCAGTCCATTCAAACGGTAGCTCCTTTTTTGTCAAATTGATCAAGTGTGTAGCAACTGAGGCAAAATTCTTAACAAAATGACGATTGTAACTAGCAAGCTCGACAAAACTCCTAATTTCCGTCACCGAACTAGGTCGTACCTAGTTCTTGACCGCTTCAACCTTTTGGGGATCTACCCTCACATGCCCCAAAGATGCAACATAAATTCACACTTGGAAAATTCTGCATATAACTTTTGCTTCCCAAGAACACCCAAAACAGTATGGAGATGGCTAGCATACTCTTATTCACTTTTCGAATGCACCAAAATATCATCAATAAAGACTATCACAAAGGAATCAGTAAATGGCTAGAACACCCCATTCATCAAGATCATGAAGGCTTCTAGTACATTAGTCAATCCAAACGACATAATAAAAAATGCTTAGTGTCCATAACGAGTCCTAAACGTCGTCTTGGGCACGTCTTTAGGCCTAATTTTTAATTGATGATACCCGCATATTAAATCAATCTTAGAGAAGACTGCTGCACCTTGCAGTTGATCAAATAGGTCATCCATCCTAGGAAACAATTACCTATTCCGAATGGTGACTTTATTCAATTGTCGGTAATCTATACACATCCTCATGCCACCATCTTTCTTCTTGACAAATAAAACTGGAGCACCCCATGGGGAAGCACTAGGACGAATAGATCCTTTATCAAGGAGCTCTTGAATTTGATCTTGAAGCTCTATGAATTCATTCGAAATCATGTGATATGGAGAAATTGAGATAGGACGAGTATCAAGCTCTAAGTCAATGCAAAAATCTATATCTCTATCCGTAGGCATGACATGCAAATCATTGGGGAATACTTCACTAAACTCGACACTACCAAAATAGACCCAATGGATGGAGCTTCAATCTCAACATATCTAACATGAGCCAAATAAGATAAACAACCATTCTCTGCTAGTTTACTAGCCTCGAGGGAGGATATAATCTTAGCTTGCTTAGGCTTGTACACCCCTTCCCACTCTAATTTTTCCCTTCTCGGAATTTCTATAGTCACAGACTTAGTATTACAATTAAGAACAACATAATAGGGAGATAACCACGTCATGCCTAAGATAATATCAAAATCAGCCATATCCAAAATCATCAAATCACCCCAAGTCTGAAATCCCATAAACCAGATAGGGAAAGCATGATAAACATGAGTGATTATGACTGACTCTCCAACCGGGGTAAAAACACGTATAGGGGAATCAAGAATATCACATAACATCTCAAAATTAGAGACAAAGCTCATAGACACCTAACAATAGGTAGAACCCCGATCAAACAATACATTAAACATCTGGTCAAAGACAAGAATAGTACTTGTGATCACTGAATTAGATGCCTCTGCCTCATTTTTTCTCGAAAAGGCATAACATTCTGCTCTATCATCCACACGAGATACCTCCTGCATGGTTGCACATTACCTATACCCCCGTTACCATTTCCTCTACCTCCACGACCTCGCTCCTCGCCCAACTTGTGGACGTCCTCTACCATTATTACCATTCCCCGCGAGTACGATTGCTCAAGTAGGCTGCTGTTCAAACTCGAACACATGTGGTTGTGGACAATCTCTCTTTATGCGTCCAAGTTCCCCATAATTAAAGCAAGTGCGACCGCCAGTTGGTCTGCTACCTACCACATGCACAATACTCTAACTAGCTAGAAAATTATTTGATGGAGTCCCCGAATATTTACCCATAAAGGCGGGCATGACGGACTGAATTGGCTTGCCCGCGAGTGTAGGTCAACCGGATTCTCTAGCACAGGAGCCCTTAAAATTTCCCGTGTTCTTGTCTCTCTTAGACAACACTTTGGTTTGACCATCTCTCCTCACCCACTTCACTTTCTTCACATAATTGGTCACCTCATTAAGACTCTTCCCTGTAGAAGTCACATGGACATACAATACTTGTATCTCAGAATCCAAACCTCTAATAAATAACCGGATCCTCTCCTCTTCAGAAGTGACCAATTGTGTAGCATATCTAGATAAAGCATGGAACTTGGCTTCATAAGCAACCACATACTACCCTTCTCTAGTTCCATGAAATCATCCTTCTTGCGATATCTCAACGTACTAGGCACAGACCTCTGTTAAAACAAGGCATGAAATTGGGTCAAAGTAAGTGAAGGTAGGATAAAAGATTTGCACTCCATATATGCTCTCCACCATTGCTTGGTCTCACCTTGAAGTTGAAAGTACACAAACTCCACCCCATGTTGGTGAAAAATACCCAATTTATGAAGCCCCTCATAACAATCCAAGATGACTCATAAGCATCTTCAGTCTCAAAACAAAGGAATACCGGAGGCTTGAGCTTCAAAAACTTGGTCAACATATCATGCTCATTACAAGACATCACAGAACCCAACAAAGGACGAAAGAATGCATTGTTACCTCCCACTTTACCCGTCTGGGGTGCATTTCTATCTACCAGAGGGTTATTAGGGGCTTGGGTGGGTGGAAGCATTCCCGGACCAGCCAACCTTTTCAAGAATGACATGATCTGTTGATCCAACACCAGATTGATAGGAGGGATCCCTGTCTCTTCAGCCTGCATTCCTTACTCTTGTTCAACCTCATCAACATCCTCCATCTCAACTTTCTCTTTTATCTCTTCATTATTTGTCGGAAGGTTCTCATTCATCGGAACATTGTCAATCGGCACCTCATTCACAACAGACGCCACTCTCTCATGGTCTCTACCCCTAGCTCTTTCTCTACATTTGCCTCGACCGCGACCTCTCGCTGCGGGTTCCTCAACTAGAGCATTGAAGGGAACTACAAACCTAACACCGTTATACCTAGTATTAACCATCTGAGGACAGATGAGTGAAAGAAGTTAAATACCAATTTAAATCAACAGATACCAATTGTCGTAAAGTCTTAGAACGAAAGAGACAAGAGAAAAATGAAGATTTTCTAAAGTGTTGTAACCTCTCAAAGAAAATTAAAGACGTCCTCGACCGTTCCGCGAGACTCTATTAGACTCGTTTTGGTAAATTGAGATCAACAAACCTAGGTTTTGTCACCAACTTTTTCATGACCCAGACCATCGTGATTGACACCCACTCTTACTACTCGGTGGAGAACCATACCATCCAACTAAGCAACAAATCTAAAACTAAGACATTTAAGTTATGGAAGCAAGTTAAATAACTAAGTTAAGTTCCATTACTAAATCAAGATCTAACGACTACTAACAATGCGGAAGATAAACCTAGAATCTAAAAGTCAATGTACCAAAACTATAACGATATCCATGTGTATAAGAGATCACTAATTGTAACATCTCGCAGCTAGGAAGAACTAGGAAAGAGTTTAAAATCTTAATAATCACTTTTGGAAAGTATAAGGAAATTTGTAAATTGTTAAGTAAGTCACAAGTGAGTTTTTGGCCAACTACAAACGACCATAACTCCTAGCCCAAGATAATTTAGGTGTAGTGCCAGATATGGTTGGAAAACCCTTGGAATGAGTTATGCTTTTCTGAGTGAATTATGCTTTTCGGAAGTTGGGCTGTTGTATTAAGGAAAATCCAATCCGAATTTGAGAAAGGCAAATTTGTCTTTTCCTTACCTAATTATATTAATTCATTTTAGGGATTAATTGGGTTACAACAAGACTTTGTTCACTTTATAAGGAATTATAATTCATATTAGGGCTTGGAGAAGAGAGAAAAGAAGAGAAGATGAGAGAAATCAAGAATCGCCAAGAACGTTTGAGCTTTGCGTGTAGATTTTGTCGGGGGTGATCTCTAAAAAGGTATGTGAGATCACATAGCATTGGGTTAGTTCACCCACATGCCAACCGTGTTTCAATTCAACGAATTTAAGTTATGAATGTTAAGAAATTGAGTTCTTGAAGAACATTGTTGAATGTTTCGTTGAGTTCTTGATGGTTGTGTTGTTGAAACTTATTGATGGTTTAATTCATGTTTTCGGGTGTAATTTCGGGTTGAATATATTTCATATTGATAGTACTGATGATCCTAAGTTTTTGGGGAAAGTACAATTGAAGTTTAGATGGTTTAGAGATGAAAAATGAGCAAGAAAAATTGAGGTTCACCTGGGGAAAGGTGTGGGGCGTCGTGCTAGCCAGCGCGCCCCAAAGCAACCTCAGTACATAGTGCTCTGGGGAGACGTGCCTAACAGAGCGCCCAAACCATTCCTCTAAAGTTTGAGGGTTGGCGCCCCACGCCTCTCAGAGCGCCAGGGACGCCAGTTCTCCTTATTTTACCCCATCTTTTTGTACTAGTTCCTTAGTGATGTACCTATGTTTTCTAGATAATTCCAACACTCTAACGTACATCTAAGCATCATGAAATCATCTATAAACATGAGATCATGAACCTTGAATCCATAATCCAATTCAAGGAAATTTCATATCAAAGTTAAAAAATGTTAAGAGTCAAGTCTAGATGTTAAGAAGCAAGTCAAAAGAAAAGTTCTTAAAAGTTTTCAAGAGTCTTTAGCAATGTTTTAACTTTGTTTTTAAGACTCAAGTTTCAAGTTAAGTAAAGAGTAAAGAGTTGAGTTCATTCTCAGAAAGTTATAAGGGAACTAAGTATTCCCTAAGAGTTTATAAATGTTTCACATTTGAGTAAGAAAGGGAACATCGATTCCAAGAGATCCTTGGAGCTAAGATTTTAGTAATTATCTCAAACAAAAGAAAGAAGTTGTTTTAAAACACATGAGCTAAGTATATTTTTGGGAGTAGTATGGAGCACCAATAAGGGGATGCGAGTTCATATTAACTCAAGTCTCCATAAACCATGTAGCCATAATGGGTACTAATGGATCATACTTTTTATATGATCACTTAAGTTAACCTAGTGGATCCACTAAGTTAAGTAGTCCTATATGATGGAAAAGTATATGACAGTTCTAGAAGTGAGTGAAAGACGTGTATCACAACTTAGGCTCATACTGGTGGTTGTTGGTTAGAAAATCTTTCACAGAAACTATGTTACTTTATTATATAAGTAAAGTTGAGTTTGTTATTGCATTTTATTTAATGAACTAAGTTTTTCCACTATTTTACAACTTTATATATATTGCATGTGTCTTATTACTTTATATTGAGTTAAGTTATTCGTTGAGTTAAGAAGAGTCAAGGTAAGTGTTTCCTTCATATTCGTTTCAAGCTTAAATTGTGTTTATCATTCCAAATTGCATACTCGTACATTTAATGTACTGATGCCAGTTGTCCTGCATCCTCTTATGATGCCGATGCAGGTAACTAAGGTCAGCATCCAGTGTACCGTTGATCTAATGAGCAACTCAAAGTCAATTGGTGAGCCTCCTTACATTTCGGAGGACATCTTTTATCACTTATTTTCTATTTTAAGTTGTTAGGATGTTTGGGTGTCTTGTCCCAACATCCCTTTTTTTAGAGGCTTCATAGACACATATTATGAGTTTTTTAGTCTTATTCATTTCCATTGTAAACGTTTAAGACATGAGTTGCCATTTTGGATAAGTTATTACTTTAAGTTGCTTTTATGAGTTTTATCTCTTGTATTAAGTCTTCTGTTGAGTAGGTAAGCCAGGCCAACGGTCCTCTCGAGGCCAACAATGGTCTTCGAGTGACAGTGTCACCTAGGGTATAAGCTCGGGCCGTGACACTAACAAACTATCAACTTAACTAAAGCAAGGTCTAGGTCCAAAAATAGTGGACATAGGCTACACAGAACTCCATGGCAGCCCGAACGAAATGGCTCAACCTTGACTTTGTCAATGATCACTGATCTCCTAAGCGAGGTCTGTCAACAGTCGCGTGAAGATGACCTGTACTCGACAAAAATAAGAGCAAGTGCAGAATTAGTACATAACCAGGTTGTACTGGTAGGATCACACAGTTATCCCACTAATGTAACATAAATAAGTCAAACAACATTACAATAACTGGTATATATATCAACATATTCAATATCATCATAAGAAGTCAACAACACTGTTCACATGATAAATCACTTAGTTGGTCCTCTCACGGAATGCAAAACCAAAGTGTTAGCATGCTGGAATATGGACATCCGATCCAAAGTTAGCATGCCAGCACGTGGCAATACGATCCAAAAGTTAGCATGCTGGAACGGGGAAATCTGATCTCAGTCACACATAATGATAGCACATCAAAATCACACATTTAAGTCATGGTTTCATTTTTTCAACATCTATGATCCATATTACAACATGCATACATATACAAGTATCACAATGAAGCAAGGGAAGGTATATATCACACAATCATAGAATCACAACCATCACCTACCTCAAAACAAGTTTGGAACCCTAAGAAACTGGATCTTTCCCATTACAGATTCGTTCCGCTTGTTCTTGGTCAATAAACAATCAATAATATACGGGGATCAACAATTAATCACTAATTTACCAAAATTCTAACAAATTCATGAACCCTAGGCCAAAACCATGACCCACACTATCTAACTAGGGTTGTTCCCACCATGAAACTATAAAAAAAACAATTCTCCATCAACTATGACCCATTCCAAAATGTTCTACGGATCGAAAAGAAAAAACGGGAAGTGAAAGCTGACCTTAAGCCTTAAGAATGGTGAAAAGCGAGTTGAAATAGCTCAAGGGTCGTTCGTTTGCTCTAAAAGTCAAAAAGTGCCAAATAAGGTCATTTAAGGGATTTATTAACAAATTAAAAATCCATTATCCCGCTATAGCGGCGCCCATCCCGTTGTAGCACCGTCGCTGCAGTAGCACAATCCTACTACAACGATACTTTTTAAACCAGTGAGATCCGTCTTGAAAAATCCCAAAAATCTTATAATTTTATCTCCGTCTCGTCCGCTACAGCAGGATACATCTCGTCCGTTACAGTGGCACGCATCCCGCTGTAGCAGAAATAATACCATTGCAGCGGCAGAAAGCGAGGCAGTAAGCGCGTTAAGGGATTTTCAATTCCCCCTTTTTAAAATACACTCTTAACGCTACGATCAATTTTCGGAGATCTATTTATCCAAATTGAGTTTGTAAAGTCATACAGATTTCTTAACGAGTTATCTAACGAATCATTCTATTCACTCTACCCGATTGCTATCAGATTTCCTTACACCTTGATGACTCTGATTTCCTCAAAATCTGGACAAGGTTGAGAAAATTCTAATACTACGGAAACAAAAATTCGGCCCCAATTTTTCCTCGTTCGCACTTCTATAACGACGAGACCCGGCCGTTATATGTCTCTAGGTATATTCCTATCTATTATAAAAATCGGCCTTACTTCTAGAGAAGATCATACTCTTTTTGTCCCATGTTCTATCCTCCTATTTCTCTCGTGAGTTCAATTAGAACAATAAGTTAATTTCAATGGTGGTCAATCATAAAGTACTATAAGATATAGATCTCCAAGTCCTCGTTCTCCAAAAACCTAAAAAATTCTAAAAAAAATAATAAAATCTAAGTCTATATATATTTGGAAAAAGTCGGCAGAAAGTTTGCACCATGTCGGCAATGCGCCAGTGCGTTGTAAATTTTTCATTTCTTGAACTCCTCCTCTCCGTGGCGTGGAGAGGATACACATTTTTTGTCTTGAAGTATTCAATGTGGCAATAATTAAATCCCTCTCACAGATACGAAGAGGATATGAAGTTGGGTTTTACTCATTTTGAACTTCTTATTCTTTGGCATTTCATCAGTTTTTCTTTCGCGCTTAAAACCAATCCTCACTGCATGTACTGCCACTTTTTTTGCCCATTCTCCTCTTGTTTCCCAACATACAAGAAGTAATCATATTGATTTATTATTATGCAATAATCATGACTCGACACTATCAATAATTAACGAATGTGTCCTCAAACTCGGTCAAAACATATATGTTATTTGGGTCCCAGACATATAAATACGTCCAAGATTACAGACAACTGTGGATGTGTCTACAAACCCAGCTTCGATACCAAATACATGTACTTATTGCAACACATGTATGCCCCATCCCCCTGTCTTTATTTTTGTTTGATGTCTTTGTCGACAAGGCATTATTTTTGTGGGGGTGGGTGGTTGCTAGATTTGTTACCCAAGGGTTTTTTAGTCTGTTTCTTTTTCTAAAGTTGTAGTTTTTATTGAACCATCATGTTTAGAATTTTAGGAATGTTGTATAAGTAAAAGAAATTAGGATGTAGTTAAGGCAGTCGATGTTTGTTGTTGTGTTTTAAAATGGACATCCCTTCAAAAAATTTGTGTAAATTGTGATTGCAATATAAATATGTTAACAATGCGGATATTTGTTTGACATGGTGAAAATTGATATGATAACTAGTTCTTAAGAATGACCATTATTGTGTTAGCTAGTAGTCAATAATGTAACCTTGTGCTATTGTATGTGAGTTGCAACTACTTAATTAATTCTTACTAGGGGTACCAAAATGGGTCAAATATATGGATATACGCTCTATTAATCCATTTTAAATGAAGTTGGTTATCCACTCATTTAACTGTGATTTAATTAAGGATCAACTCATATTATTCATTATAAAATATGGGTAACTCATGGATATCAACTTTTTCAACCTCACACCTCAACTTTCAACCCTAATCAAGTCTCGAATATCAATATATAATACTAATCCGAGATCTGGCTCTTGATTCTTGATTTGTGACTAGACTCTTGACTTTGATTCTAGACCCAACTCTTTGGATGGGAGTTGGGGTTAGATATCAACAGAAAATCTTATTTTTCTTCTATTGTATTGACTTTATTTCATTCTATTTTTAGATTTTCTCATTCAATATTATATTTAGTTTTAGCCAGTTGTTTCGTTCAAGTACTTTATATATCGAACATTTCATGTATTGACATCATTCGACACTATATCGTCTTATGATGCAACTTCAGGTACTCATAACAACAAACACATCATTAGGATCACATTTATCCATCTTTTGTGATAGCTCTTTACCTTCGAAAGTCTCTAATTAATCTAGAGTATTTAAAGTGGGTATATGTTGTTAGCTCAATATTCAAGTAGTTGGGGTATTTTCCCGATAACCTATATTCACTATGATAGAGGTTTTATACACGAGTTACTGGAGTTATAACTTTCAACATTATTTTACAAACATATAAATATTATTCAAATTTTTAGATCTTTAAATAAAGTTTTTGATTTTGTACTATAAATTTATCGTATGCTCATTTTTAAAAAAAGCTTTCACATATGTGTTATAAACTTCAGTATAGTAACAAGTCAAGTCAAGAGCTTATTTGGAACTAATAATAATTTTAGTGTTAGTCACATCAAGAATATAGGCTCAAAATGTGACATAAGATCATCTCAAAATCTATCTCAAGAAATCCATACTCGACCACCTGGAAAATAGTAATTATGTTTGTTGTAATTGTTTATTCTCTCTACCCTATGAGACCCATTTTTTGAATTTCTTACTGCTTGATATTTTTCAGTTGTTTCTTCATTTCAAATAGGTAAATTACACAAAATAGATCAAAATGTGAAACTATTAATTCAAATTAGACTCAATCCAAACTATTTATCCTTAATGGACCCAGGGCCCATACTATTTACCCACTTTCCCCACTTTCTCCTTTCTTATTTCGCGCAAGATGTCGACATCATTACTATAAATTAATCCTCTATGATTTGTATATAGGATTGAATTTTTTAAAGAAACGATTAAGAGAAGATTACTAAAATCACAATCTTATTTGTTAAACTATAAATTAGTAGAAAATATATTCTTTGTGATACTCCATCGGTATATTGATAACATATTATATCATATAGGACTAAACATAATCCTCTATGATACTCCGTCGATATATTGATATCTTATCGGTATTATATAGGATCAAACATTTTTTGTAAGAAAAAAATAAAATACAACTATGAGAAAATTATTAAAGTCACAATCTTATTTATTAAACTCTAAAATTAGTAGAAAATATATTTAAATATGTATCAATATAGGATTGGATTTTTTTAAGAAATAAATAAGAAACTATTAAGAGAAGATTACTAAAATCACAATCTTATTTATTAAACTATAAATTAGTAGAAAATATATTCTTTGTGATACTCCATCGGTACATTGATACCATATCGTATCATATAGGACTAAACATAATCCTCTGTGATACTGTGTCGATATATTGATATCTTATCGGTATCATATAGGATTAGACCTTTTTTCTAAGAAATAAATAAAATACAACTAAGAGAAAATTATTAAAGTCAGAATCTTATTTATTAAACTCTAAAATTAGTAGAAATATATT
Organism: Solanum sitiens; assembly: GCA_016801875.1. Classification (NCBI taxonomy): domain Eukaryota; kingdom Viridiplantae; phylum Streptophyta; class Magnoliopsida; order Solanales; family Solanaceae; genus Solanum; species Solanum sitiens. The sequence goes on from JABWTJ010000107.1 coordinate 230,809, forward strand.
TAAATATGTATCAATATATAGGATTGGATTTTTTTAAAGAAATAAATAAGAAACAATTAAGTGAAGTAAAATCACAATCTTATTTATTAAACTATAAAATAGTAGAAAATATATTCTTTGTGATACTCCATCGGTATATTGATACCATATTGTATCATATAGGACTAAACATTATCCTATGTGATATATTGATACCTTGTCCGTATCATATAGGACTAAACATTATCCTCTGTGATACATGTAATTTTAAAATAGTAAAAATTTTAGGAGTCCCATAGTGTAAGGAGCTAAATACATCCTATGTGTACTCTCTTTGTTATTAGAAAGATCTCTTAAACTATGTACCTTTCGTATATATAAGTTACCATTTGGATATATTAATGTTTCCCTACAGTAAGTACCGGCCTCTTGATCTAAAATAAGAATAAAAGCTGACAATCTAATTGAATCTCATAAATTATGCTTGCATTTCTTCTTACGTCATACAGATGTTAATCCTAACATATTGAAAAAATTCATGATTCAAATTCCTCCCCCTATTCATCGAAGAAACCTTTCAAAATGATGAAGAGATACATAGTTTTGATGCGTGCAATTATGTGTGTTCAAGGTGGGAAAAGGGACGCACATCCTCTTGACATTATTGAATCAACAATTGGTGATTCTTGTTATATACTAGAATTGGAGTTAACAAATTATATAGCTGATACAAACAATTAAGATGTGAAGGTAAAACAAATGTACAAGGATAAAGCAACTCTAGTGGTTGTAATGACAATACAAAAATAGATCATAGCTTCAATTATTGAGTTAAAAGATATCATAACAAAAGGTACGTGATCAAAATTATTGTGTTGTAATACATTTTTTTTGTTGTTGAATGTGTTTGTTACTATATTAGTCATGATACGTTGCTAGTTGCAACTACATTACTAGTTTGTCGCATATGTGTTGAATTTTTTGATTTGTGTATCACTGTGTGGTTATTATAAATAGTCTGGTACATGTTAATTCATATTTCTTATTTTTTTAATGTATCAATATAAATGCATGCGTAATTAAGACACATATGTATGAAATATATCAGTTAGTTGATGTGTATCTGACACATGTAATTTGTTATGAACAAAAATACATTTAAGACACTAAGTGTATTTACGGGACATTAGAGACGATCAAGAAAACCTTGTGTATGTTAAAGAAAATATGATTGGAATATCAAACAACTTAATTGCTGAAATTGTAGCTATAAAACTAGGGCAAGAATATTGTATAAATAACAACTTATTCCCACTGATTATAGAAATCGATTCTTTAGCTGCAATGAAAATGGTTGAAGAGGTTTGGAACAGGCCTTGAGAGGTGACTATGGAGGTTAGAAGGATACAGATTCTGAACAAAGGATTGGAGGTGTCCATTGTACACACACTGAGAGAGGGAAACAAACTGGCAGATTTTATGGCTAACATTGTGTTCTCTTTTGCAGGTACAAATTCTATATGTTATAATGATTTCCAATATCTACCAACTGAAGCAAATACAATACTAAAAATGGATAAAATTCAAATTCCTAATCTAAGGATAACAAAGTTTCAGAATGGATATTTTACACAAGATTGATAATTCAGATAACAACATACAAGGAGCAGGTATTTCAGAGTTATAATTACAAAGGCAATTAGAAAATATCAGAACAAGAAAAGTACATACAGAGCTGTAGTACAACACCCATACAAAATTCCAAAGAATACGCATATTGGGATCATATTAGGCGAGATAATGGTACAAAACCATGAGCAAATTGCAGAAAAATGACAATACATAAACATGTTGCGGTAACATTCATACGCTACTCTAAAGTTTGTAAAATTAGCGAGTGGCGAAACATTTATTAAATGGTACAGAATAGGTTAAGGAAAATACCTAATAAGGTTGCAGTAACCTCATTACAAAGATTTTGATTGTGGTATTAGATCCTAGTTGGGATCAACCAGTCAAAGCTACGGGATGAGGTTATGAGGTCAGTATTAGATAACGATGAACAAATTTACATGGGGGTGAGGCTATCACCTGATTTGAAGTATCGATTTGAAGTACCTTGAGATGGAGAGGTCTCTGATTGGGATGATTTCATGATGTTGGTGAGACTAGACATCGTTCGTGTTACGACTGGAAGTACCACATAGAAATAACACGGCGTACTTGACCTATCGAAGGTCTTATACAAGCCCTTAGCATTCATTCATCGAATTGTCATAAAAATTAGCGCGAAATTAAAACTTTTTCATAATATAACACAATACTAAAAAAGTCACTTCATTTGAAAACCATTAGTACATGGTTAGGAACTAAGTCCCGCCTTGCCATCTTAGATACGACTTCAATAGAATAGGGACACGACCCTTAACAATACAAAATAATACTTCTATACTATTACATGAACTTAATTTAAAATCTTGACATGAAGGTCCTTGAATCATCAAGGACACACTTGAACTTGGGAATAGTAATCCAAGCTGTTCATTCTAGAAAATATCCTTTAGCCATCACCACCTACACTTGTGTAAAAAGATGAAGAAGAATGGTATTAGTACAAGAATGCACTAAGTATGATAACCATGCAAAACATGCTTTTAAAGAGAACATTTAGTTAGAAACCATGCATCATGTCTTTTTTGTGAAACTTCATAAGCATTTGATACAATATCTCTAATACATTACCTTTACTTTTTACCTTAACTCCTTTACCTAAAGCAACCCTTAAGTAATACTTAGTGGAATGAATTAATAGTGTCCTATTCCAACATTCATACCAAAGTATCACCTTAAGGTCACCAAGGGTGAACATTCATACAACCTTCATCAACCCAAGCACATATATTCATAAGGACATAGCATATCATGAAACATAACCTTCACGTAAGAACCATCACCTAAGACAACCCCAAGTCACACTAGTACAATGTGCAAGTAGAATCCATAATATTATACATACCAACTGTTCCTATGAAGTCACCCTGACTAGGCACATCACATTCAATGAGTCACAACATATGCATTTAACCTTAGACATAAGACTAACATACTTCATATACCTCATATAAGAACTCATTTATTTATTAGATCATAGTCATAATCCATTTAGTCTTTATGCACATCTCAAGACAACATACAAGTACATACTATAAATATCACCATAATGATACCATAGTAAACATTGCATATTTAGAGTTCATTTCATCAATACATCATAATACTTTACTCACAACCCCAATCTAAGTCTACTAGTGCAATGCTAATATGAAGCCTCATAACCTCACGCATACCAAGTAAACTAACAAGGAGGTCACAAGCATTACCATTTACTTCATACATCATCATGACATATATAGCCAACAACATGCATACTAAGTGAGACTATCATCATGTATATCAAGTAAGACCACATCATGCATATCATTATAACAAGTATGTTAACACCATCATGTCATGCATAAGATATATATATATATATATATATATATATATATATACTTAAAGAACTCACCCTAGAATTCCCTTCAAGATCTACTTGTGCAATGTATAGGTAAAGTCTCATTCCCTTACCTACACTTAGTAACATCTCTTAGGTAGTCCTAGTTAGTGTTCATCTTCTTACTTTCATTTGTTCATTTTAACATTCTGGAAACTTCGCCATAACTGACATAGACCATGTGAGCTAACATGGAATCCGTTGTCAACCCCTCACACCGAAAGAAGGGTGTCCTACTTGACAAGGTTGGGCATATACATTCATATAGCATGTAGGTGGATCCACTAGCTAAGGTTCCTATGGCGGCACAAAGTTAAGGAACTAGGAGGTTGTTACTAGAAACCCTTTTTATGCTAATTCGCATTGTAGTTTCCACCTCTTGACAACATAGGGTGAACCTCCCTTCCTTTGTAAAGTAACAACTCTCATTTTCAATTTCACTCGGTGCTAAGCTAAATTTCCTTTTTGAAGATACTTTAAGTCTTTCTTAATCAATAGTTCATAAAATAGGCCTTAGGGGATTAACTCCTTATATAGCATGTACATAGCTCAAAGGTTATATGATGAGAATGACCTTTCATCAAAACCAACATCATGTGTGAATGTCCTTTCACATAATTATAACATCCATAACATAGTCTAGTATAGAGTACAATCGAGGAAACCTTTCAAGAGACTCTCATTCACTAGATTATCATCAACATATGTCATTCATACATTCATGTGTGTGTGTTCATATATGAGAAATCATTTCACATAAACACCTTTAGACAACATATGTTCATACTTCATAAGTCATATATTTTTCATACATAATAAGATATAAAGGTGCATATGAGAATTATCCTTTCAATTAACACCATAAACGTATCATACTCATAGTTATACATGGGGTGTGTATGTGTGTGCATATTGGTCATCATGATCACATAATAGCAACAACATTGTTATTGAGGAAACCGCCCTCAAAGGATCACAACACATTTACAATATCCCTAAGTCATGAACAACTCACATATAGAGCATTTAGAGACTGTAGACCACACACCCACATTTAATCATAGGAGTGAAGAGAACATTCAACATTGAATAGAAAACTCCTAACTTGTAAAGGATCACACATTCATATTGGGTTATATAGGTAGGGGTTATTCTACAATAATACTTATCAAAATCAAGCATGTAGACCATACCTTACCCTAATATCATCTTTCACATTATACTTCACATTATCAATACACCTTAATCATGATACTAACATTGAGGACTACATACATAACATTCATACTCATGATCATCATAATAACAATTCACTTTACATCTAATGTCCTCAAGTCCATGATCACAACATGTATAAGTAGACAAGAAGTAACACCGCCACCATAAGTGGACCAAACCATACAACATCAATTCGAAAACTATAGACTAGAAGTTAGGTCAACTTACCAATTCTCCAAGCCATGATCAATCATAGGTCAATCCTCAATAATTCATAATCAATCGCTAAAGATATTAATAGCATTCAATAATACATCACAATCGAAGCATAATTCCATTAACATCTAACCAAGATCATAAAACCCACTTTATACACTAAATTGAGAGATTAGGGAGGTCATAGGTATTAAACATCAATTTATCATTATAATGTCTTTGAAAATTATTTGACAATGAACCTATGTTTAGATTAGAAATTGAGAAATTTGATCATAGAAACTTTTTGGAAAATCATTGATAAAACTCCTTGAATGAAAGGTTATCCAAGGATCAAGAGTTACCATACTTTATTAATTGAATACCCATGAATATTGAAGAAGAAATCAGTTGGAAATCCATCTCCTAGCTTGATCTTGAGCTTGGTCTCCAATTGAGTTTTAGAGAGAATCTAATTTGGGAGGGAAGGGTTCAATTCGAAGAATGAATTCTAAATTTAGGTTTAGGTGTTTTAACAAACTTAAAATACCCTAAAGAGTTAAAATAACCGTCCACCCTTTAATCAGAACATGGGATGAATTTACCAATTCACCCTTTAGCTGGCCGTGCTTTGGCAGTGTTACACAGGTGGCCATTGACGACCATCATTGACGGGAAATCAACTGGTCGATGAACCGTCCTATCCTCTGTCATTTTAGTCAAAGAATCCCTTATCTAGGGGATAAGCTCCTATGACTAAGTATGGAGCCACACCCCCTTTTGACGCCAACCATGGTCGTGGTTCAAGGCTGTCTTGGCAGCTTTGCCAACGCTTGGGTCCTCCTCAAGGACCCTTAGGGTGATCCTTGGGGAGTCGTACCCAGAAGTTTTGACCCTAAAACGACCATCAATACACTAGGGTACCCTCCGATCATTTTAGACTCCAAACGACATTTCAAAACAGGGCAAACATACTAGGATGCACTAGCACACAAAAGACTAGTTTTCGGACGTCTTGATCTTCCTTTGACGTTTGACCTTGAAACTCTTTAAACCAACTATTACAAATTTTTTCTTACCTTATTAATAAGTTATTAACTCATAAAACTCATGTGAGGCTCTAGTTCGTCCTATTTCATTTTGAGGGTCATAAAAGTTTGAGAGGAATACATCCCAAACTCGTTTTTACAGATGTTGTGCTTTTAAGTAACTGGAGGATAATTGCTGGATGAGATCGCCAAAGATGGAGGAGGCAGTGATCCTATTTCCTTTTCCTCCTTTCCCTTTTTCATTTTCTTTTGTTTTGCTCTTATTTTTGTTTCCTAATGCTAATGTGTTGGGTCGGGTCTTTGGCCTGCTCTTCACCCATCAATAAAAAGGCTTTTTCCCACCTTTAAATTAAAAAAAGTATTTACGGGCCATTAAGTGTAACACTCCGGAAAATCATATGTCTAATGAATAGACCAGTATGCCCTTAGGATAGCCTATTAGGGGTACATAGGCACCACAATGCCCAATATTGAGAAATATTGGGCATAGTATAGAAAAGAATTGGCTAAGGGATATTAGCCAATTTTCTATATACGAATAAGAAATATATTTTTTGGGTTGTCATACCCCAATCCAAGATTGATGTTTAATAAATGTACCTGCAAGGAAAACCCTAAGCTAAAAATATTTGCTTCATAATATCTGCACAATATGTACTAGGCATCCAAGTGTCAAGCCTAGTACCATAGTACATAACCATTTAAAATGATCATGTAGATTAAGCAGTGCCCAAGGACATAGTGAGGATCCTTGGCAATAAGTAAACATTCCCAAATGAACCATAAATAATAGTTAGTTAGGAAAGTACAACCAACACATGTGCAAGCACATGTGCAAGACATGTGAAGAAGCTGCCAAAGGAGGGGACCACCCTAACCGAATTCGGTTAGGGTAGTTAGGGGGAAAAACGTGCACAAGGGACCACTTCATGTGGGGCCTGACTTTCTAACCAATTCTAGACTCTAACCTACTGCCCTATATAGCTAACTAACCTAGGATCAAATGAAATAAACTAATTAGTACACCCGACAACCTAAGACTTAACCGAGTGACACTAACCTAGTAACTAGTTAAGGAGACCACCTAGTACCTAACCTAGGATGGTCCAAAAGGTTAGTTATGGTCCTAACAACTTAGGGGTACTTTAGTAATTCCCATAGGTTACCTAATAAATTAATTTAACAAATTAATTAATCAATTTAAAAGGGCTAAAACCAAAACTAAAAAGGAAATGTTTAGATTTCCGGTTAAGACAAGAAAGGGACAACCTAGTACCTAACCTAGTATGGTCCAAAGAGTTAGTTAAGGTCCTAAAAACCTAGGGATACTTTAGTAATTACCCTAGGCTACTTAATTAATTAATTTAGAAACTTAATTAATTAATTTAAAGAGGCAAAACCGAAATCACAAAGTAATTTCGAGATTTTGGTTAAAACAAGAAAAAGACAACCTAGTACCTAACCTAGGATGGTTCAAAGAATTGGTTATGGTCCTAACGACTTAAGGGTACTTTAGTAATTACCTTATGTCACCTAATTAATTAAATTAGCAATTTAATTAATTAGTTTAAATGATCAAAACGAAATTCTTACACTAACCTAGTACAACTCAAGAAACATCCCAGTAGTTAACCTAGGATGGTCCAAAAGGGTTAATTTTGGTTCCAATGACTTAGGGGTACTTTAGTACTTACCCTAGGTACCTAAATTAATTAAATTAGGGATTTAATTAATTAATATAAAGTCAAAATGTTGACCAAAACCATAGACCAATTTCCAGATTTGACTAAGTGTTATGTTCTCCTATGTTTAGTCAACTTAGGAGGGACGTTTTGGTAATTGGTTAATTATTTTATTAAATTAACTTATCAAACCTAAGTTGTATAATTCAAGATCAGTTCTTAAACCTAAAAATCACGTTCAAACTCATAGAAAGAAAAAAAGGACGCAAAACAGAAAGCGAGCGAGGGAAAGAAAAACAGAAAAATTCCATTGATTCTCCTAGGCGATTTCAAGGTTTCTCCAAGTTTTCGTTCAAGTTGGTCTTCGTAGATTAAGTTCTACTTAAGGTATGGGTTTCTCTCCTGGAATTCTTTATCTAAGAGTATTTTCCTTCAAACGATTCACAAGATCTTGAAAACTAGGGTTGTTCCCGTCGTTCTCGTCGAACTTCCCTTCCCTAGTATCCTTTTCGATTTCAATGTTGAATAGGTTAGAGATCATGTTGTTGGTATGTGGTGCTGGCTCTTCTTAACATGTATTGTTCTTGAATAATGAGTATCGAATGAACTTATGAACTTGTAAATGTGTAAAGTTAATCTTATCATGATAATTAAGGATCGATAATATGCTAAGTTAAGTCTGTGATGTGTTAAGTGAATTATGTGTATTTGGCTGAATGTTGACTTGCTGTTGTTGTGATGTTATGAAGATGCTAAAGCCATCAAATATTAATATGATGTTGTCCGATATGTTCTTAAAACGTTACACTAAAATCCATATACTAAGATTTGGCTCAAAGACATCTATGAAATCATATCTTGAATAAATTGGCTATCTGGTTCCAATAAAGTTGTCTAACTCTATTTGGTCAAAATGAATATATGCTAATCGCTAGGAACTTATGTAAATGATTAAAAGATTGGATAAGGGTTCATACATATGGCAATTTAAATATTAACATACGTAAAAATTGGCTTATGCCAAAAAGAATGAATTTGCTAGTCTAACATCCCAAATGTTGAGCCAATACTAATCATATGCCAATTTTTGTGTAGTAAGAGTATCAAATATATATTAAGCACTTCTAAAGTAATATCAATGAATCCATAACCAAGGGCATGACATTCATTGGGACAACTCCCAACATGCTCCACAAGAATGAACTATGAATACATGAAACTCATTGAATGAAGTGCTCATTGTCCATAAACGGTGATATGAAGCTACTACACTAAAGTAAGTAAGTAACGTGAGTTATAACATAATTAAAGGGGTCTAAATTAAGTAAGTGACCAGAATGGGGTGTTAAAGAAAGTGAGACAAGTCTTACTTACGCCAAAGCTAATTTGTTAAAAGAATACTCACGAATGAAGGTGTTAGAATGTGTGAAACTAGTCTCATTAACACCTAAGGATGATATGTAAGGACAATTCACATTCATCAATGTAAAGTAAGGATGATATAAAAGGACAATTCACATTTCATCAATGTAAAGTAAGGATGCCCAGTCATCAATAGAGTAAGTAAATCTCAATATAGAAGCAAGCCTCCATAATGCTTGAGTAAACACTAAAAGATAAAGAAATGAACATTCACGTAATGAGGTGAGTAATTATGTTAATCTATGATGCTAATGAAAATGATGACAACATGATAAGAGGCTAAGATGAATGGTGAGACAAGTCTCAACCAAGCCTAAGCAAAGGTCACTAAAAGTACTCACCTAAAAGAGTGTTGAATATCAAGAGACAAGTCTCAATCATACTCTATATGTAAGTGTAAGGACAGTTCACACTTAATACTAATGATGAGATGAGAAATCATCTAATGAGATATGATGTCCTCATGATAAAAGCCAGCTTCCATGATGTATGAGTTGAATGTATGGGAACTTTATACTGAGCACCGATAGGCTAGCTATGAGCGTTGATGTCTTTCTTCGGGAAGGGCGGAGGTTCATGTAACTCTCATGAGATGAGACTGTCCGGCATGCCGTGTATGGGTCTCCTTATATTTCCTCGTTTTTGAACCTATACTACCAATATAAGGATCTAGCAGTGTTCAATTCCCTATATACACTAGCATGTTTTAGTTTCACCTTGGCCAGTGACTCCACCTATTTTCGGTGTGGGGAAGACACCGGATTTCATGATGCTCACATGATCTATGTTGGTTAAGGTTGGAGTTCCTCAAAGTATGAAAGATAATAAAGTGAACGATACCGAAGGTGTTTGTGCAAGACAATCAGGAGGTGAAATCAGATTCAAGTAATGACATTAGCTCATTCTTGGTCATTGCACTTCATGATCTCGATGAGGGTCTTAAACTTCATCCTAGGTATAGCTGGTGTTTACATCAGCCTACGAATGAATTAAATGAATAATGTGAAGTACGAATGAACTAATGAAGCAGACTTTGTGTTTGCTAAAGAAGGCCCTCGGGTTGAGGTCCCATATGTTGGGCACTCACTTGAGATGTCTTAATGCTATATCAACGATTCCAAGGTCTCGTGTATATGAAATGTATAATATATATAACATGAAAGTAATGAAATCAATGGCATAATCAATAGAGAATGACTTATGAAATGTAACGAATAGTTGATGTAATGAATAATTTGTTGTAAGTATAGTCAAATCGTGTCTAATAAAGTTTACAATAAGTAAAGGGCATAGCTAATAATGAATCCTCATGTTCTGAAAATGATAAATCCAAATAAATTGGCTTATAATGACTTTATATAATTGGCAAAAGATATTAGCCAAATAAGATTGGCTTATAATGACTTCTTACATTAGGCCAATAATACAATAATAGGAATAGTCACTAAATATTGGTTTATAAAGAATTCACACCCAAAGTAAGCAAGATCATAAGCTTTAATGATATACCCCAAGAACTATGCACATTATGCAATCAACTAAAGAATGAGTATGGTCAATAAGTATTGACTTATAAATATATTCATGCCCCAAATTGTAGTTAAATCATTTCCTTAATCTCTTGAATTACTTACTTGATTCATTGTGGTTATGGGACTACAATGAATCATTGCACTTGTAAGTAAAACATAAGACAAAAGGAGTTATTGAACTACACAACAACAAGAAGAAAAAGACTGAAAAATAATCTAAGTGTACAAAGAGGAGCTCTCGGCCTAGAGGATCAAAATCTCAAATCTTCGCTCGAGTTTTTATAAAATTATGTTGATGATACTAATGTCTTGTAATCATATAGAAAATGAGTTGTGCGCTTTGAATGCATTAAATACATCATATTCATACCACAATTCACAACTAACGAATTAGGAAAGTCTAGTGACTAGACTTTCCAGAAATGACATGTTGCTTAGGAAGAGCTTTCATTGATCATGCATAGCTTTATGTGTATGTGTGCATACACCCATACTTAGTACAAGTGGTGTACTAACCCCCTACTATTTACTATTTTTATAGGTGCAGGTCAGAGGACAAGTTGACGACACTTGCAGCGGTTTGGACATCAGCGTTTCTCCAAATCATTTTGTAGGTCCTCATGATTTCGAGGATGCTACAGATTTAGTCTAGCCTTAGTTTTAGACATAGCTAGTGGATGTTGTCCCTAGCATTTCTTTCGTACCTTCATTTCGAAGCTTTATAATAAGTCCGTGTTTGGCAAACTATTTATGATATATTCATCTTCAGTTTCGAATTGATTCTTTATGTTAGATGGTTGTTCTCTTATGTTGAGCTTAGTATATGATGTATCTAGTTAATAATTATATGAAGTCTATGTATACTTCATACATATAAAAAGTTTTAAATTTTCCGCAAATTTAACGAGATGAATGTGATGAATGCAAGATGAGGCTTGTCTGCGACCTATGAGAGGTCAGCGATGCCGGTGGCGATTCGGATTCAAGAATCCGGGTCGTTACAAACTTGGTATCAGAGCATGAGGTTAAAGTACCTAGGAACTAAAGCTCAACACAACCACGTTATGTAGTTTCTAGCTTATGGTTGTGAAGCGCGCCACAATCATGACTTAGAGACTACACGATGATAGGAAATTCTCCCTTCTTCTACTCTTTATCATGCTATCTAGAGCTTTGACACTTTGTGTCATTATAAGTATCTAACTTCCTTATTGTGTGAACGCGTAGAAGAATACACACAAGAATTAGGATGGCCAAGTGGTCTAAGGCGCCAGAGTCAAGATCTGGCCTTCCTAAGAAGGGGCAAGAATGGAAATGCCCAGCGTGACCAAAAGACGTGTAGTAAGTATGCTCGTTCACATGGAGGTGAGTACATGGTAAATTTTAAATGCATGTCACGGGTGTTAATGAAGAGGAGAAGGCTGAGTTGGCGACATATAAGCTCAAGGATGGGGCTCAGGTATGGATTGTCTCCATAAGTGTTATGCTATGATAGATTGTCTAAACAGGGTAGTGAGACTTTAGTTTCCAAATGAGTTAGAGCTGGAATGGGAAGGATGTGGTTCAAATCCAACAAGCCAAATAGTTTCAAATCTTAAGGCCAATAAGATGTTATCTAAGGGGTTAGGAGCCAATGAGAACCTTTCTTACGAAGATATTTCCTTTGAACTTTTAGATCGCCAAGTGAAACGGTTGAGGAACAAGGAGTTTGCCACCATTAAGGTGTTATGGAGGAACCACCCTTGTTGAGGGGGCAATATGGGAGGCCGAGGCCGATATGAGATCCCATTACCCTCACTTGTTCAGTTCTTAAGGTTAGATATACTCTTCCTAAGTCTGGTTTTTGTTTAAGAAACTCTAAGTTTAAGTGCTTTAGTCGATTGGTGTTATAAGTCACTAATCGTATGTCTTATAATAGCACTATGTGAGTTAAAACGAAGTTATGTTGAATTTTATGTTACTGTTTTTTTGTAGCATAGGCATGTTTTCTGTGTTGCATTATTTGTGCTGTGCATTAAGTTAAGTGTGATTTAGAAGGAAATTCCTCAATCTCATATATGAAGCTTCATTAAATGATATGAATCATCCAAATAAGTGTGAATTAGATATTCACAAAAGAGAAACGTTTAAGCATGATAGAGTAACTTTCGGAAATCACCCTCATTGTTTAAATGATGTGTAAGTGTCATTCGGAGACGAATGTTCCTAAGGGAAGGATAATGTAACACTCCAGAAAATCATATGTCTAATGAATAGACCAGTATGCCCTTAGGATAGCCTATTAAGGTTACATAGGCACCCCAATGCCCAATATTGAGAAATATTGGGCATAGTATAGAAAAACATTGGCTAAGGGATATTAGCGAATTTTCTATATACGAATAAGAAATATATTTTTTGGGTTGTCATACTCCAATCCAAGATTGATGTTCAATAAATGTACCTGCAAGGAAAATCCTAAGCTAAAAATTATTCGCTTCATAATATCTGCACAATATGTACTAGGCATCCAAGTGTCAAGCCTAGTACCATAGTACATAACCATTTAAAATGATCATGTAGATTAAGCAGTGCCCAAGGACATAGTGAGGATCCTTGGGACAATAAGAAATATTCCCAAATGAACCATAAATAATAGTTAGTTAGGAAAGTACAACCAATACATGTGCAAGCACATATGCAAGACATGTGAAGAAGCTGCCAAAGGAGGGGACCACCCTAACTGAATTCGGTTAGGGTAGTTAGGGGGAAAAACGTGCACATGGGACCACTTCATGTGGGGCCTAACTTTCTAACCAATTCTATACTCTAACCTACTGCCCTAAATAGCTAACTAACCTAGTACCAAATGAAATAAACTAATTAGTACACCCGACAACCTAAGACTTAACCGGGGGACACTAACCTAGTAACTAGTTAAAGAGACCACCTAGTACCTAACCTAGGATGGTCCAAAAGGTTAGTTATGGTCCTAACAACTTAAGGGTACTTTAGTAATTCCCATAGTTTACCTAATTAATTAATTTAACAAATTAATTAATTAATTTAAAAGGGCTAAAACCGAAACTAAAAAGAAAAGTTTTAGATTTCCGGTTAAGACAAGAAAGGGACAACCTAGTACCTAACCTAGTATGGTACAAAGAGTTAGTTAAGGTCCTAAAAACCTAGGGATACTTTAGTAATTACCCTAAACTACTTAATTAATTAATTTATCAACTTAATTAATTAATTTAAAGGGGCAAAACCGAAATCACAAAGCAATTTCCAGATTTTGGTTAAAACAAGAAAAAGACAACCTAGTACCTAACCTAGGATGGTTCAAAGGATTGGTTATGGTCCTAACGACTTAAGGGTACTTTAGTAATTACCTTAGGTCACCTAATTAATTAAATTTGCAATTTAATTAATTAGTTTAAATGATCAAAATGAAATTCTTACACTAACCTAGTACAACTCAAGAAACATCCTAGTACTTAACCTAGGATGATCCAAAAGAGTTAATTTTGGTTCCAATGACTTAGGGGTACTTTAGTACCCTAGGTACCTAAATTAATTAAATTAGGGATTTACTTAATTAATATAAAGTCAAAATATTGACCAAAACCATAGTCAACACCAATTTCCAGATTTTACTAAGTGATATGTTCTCCTATGTTTAGTCAACTTAGGAGGGGCGTTTTGGTAATTGGTTAATTATTTTATTAAATTAACTTATTAAACCTAATTTGTATAATTCAAGATCAGTTCATAAACCTAAAAATCACGTTCAAACTCATAGAAAGAAAAAAAAGGACGCAAAACAGAAAGCGAGCGAGGGAAAGAAAAACAGAAAAATTCCATTGATTCTCCTAGGGAATTTCAAGGTTTCTCCAAATTTTCGTTCAAGATGGTCTTCGTAGATTAAGTTCTAGTTAAGGTATGTGTTTCTCTCCCTGAATTCTTTCTCCAAGAGTATTTTCCTTCGAACGATTCACAAGATCTTGAAAACTAGGGTTGTTCCCGTCGTTCTCGTCGAACTTCCCTTCCCTAGTATCCTTTTCGATTTTAATGTTGAATAGGTTAGAGATCATGTTGTTGGTATGTGGTGCTGGCTGTTCTTAACATGTATTGTTCTTTAATGATCAGTATCAAATGAACTTATGAACTATGAATGAGTAAAGTTAATCTTATCATGATAATTAAGGATCGATAATATGCTAAGTTAAGTCCGTGATGTGTTAAGTGAATTATGTGTTTTTGGCTGAATGTTGACTTGCTGTTGTTGTGATGTTATGAAGATTCTAAAGCCATCAAATGTTAATATGATTCTGTCCAATATGTTCTTAAAACGTTAAACTAAAATCCATAAACTAAGAATTGGCTCAAAGACATTTATGAAATCATATGTTGAATAAATTGGCTATCTGGTTCCAATAAAGTTGGCTAACTCTATTTGGTCAAAATGAATATATTCTAATGGCTAGGAACTTATGTAAATGATTAAAAGATTGGCTAAGGGTTCATACATATGGCAATTTAAATATTAACATACGTAAAAATTGGCTTATGCCAAAAAAAATGAATTTGCTAGTCTAACATCCCAAATCTTGAGCCAATACTAATCATATGCCAATTCTTGTGTAGTAAGAGTATCAAATATATATTAAGCACTTCTAAAGTAATATCAATGAATCCATAACCAAGGGCATGAAATTCATTAGGACAACTCCCAACATGCTCCACAAGAATGAACTATGAACACATGAAACTCATTGAATGAAGTGCTCATCGTCCATAAACGGTGAT
Organism: Solanum sitiens; assembly: GCA_016801875.1. Classification (NCBI taxonomy): domain Eukaryota; kingdom Viridiplantae; phylum Streptophyta; class Magnoliopsida; order Solanales; family Solanaceae; genus Solanum; species Solanum sitiens. The sequence goes on from JABWTJ010000107.1 coordinate 246,224, forward strand.
ATGAAGCTACTACACTAAAGTAAGTAAGTAACGTGAGTTATAACATAATTAAAGGGGTCTAAATTAAGTAAGTGACCAGAATGGGGTGTCAAAGGAAGTGAGACAAGTCTTACTTACACCAAAGCTAATTTGTTAAAAGAATACTCACGAATGAAGGTGTTAGAATGTGTGAAACTAGTCTCATTAACACCTAAGGATGATATGTAAGGACAATTCACATTCATCAATGTAAAGTAAGGATGATATGAAAGGACAATTCACATTTCATCAATGTAAAGTAAGGATGATCAGTCATCAATAGAGTAAGTAAATCTCAATATAGAAGCAAGTCTCCATAATGCTTGAGTCAACACTAAAAGATAAAGAAATGAACATTCACGTAATAAGGTGAGTAATTATGTTAATCTATGATGCTAATAAAAATGGTGACAACATGATAAGAGGCTAAGATGAATGGTGAGACAAGTCTCAACCAAGCCTAAGCAAAGGTCACTAAAAGTACTCACCTAAGAGAGTGTTGAATATCAAGAGACAAGTCTCAATCATACTCTATATGTAACTGTAAGGACAGTTCACACTTAATACTAATGATGAGATGAGAAATCATCTAATGAGCTATGATGTCCTCATGATAGAATCCAGCTTCCATGATATATGAGTTGAATGTAAGGGAACTTTATACTGAGCAGCGATAGGCTAGCTATGAGCGTTGATGCCTTCCTTCGGGAAGGGCGGAGGTTCACGTAACTCTCATGAGATGAGACTGTCTGGCATGCGTGGTATGAGTATCCTTATATCTCCTAGTGTTTGAACCTATACTGCCAATATAGGGATCTAGCAGGGTTCAATTCCCTATATACGCTAGCATGTTTTGGTTTCACCTTGGCCAGTGACTCCACCTCTTTTCGGTTTGGGAAAGACATCGGATTTCATGATGCTCACATGATCTATGTCGGTTAAGGTTGGAGTTCCTCAAAGTATGAAAGATAATGAAATGAACGATACCGAAGGTGTTTGTTCAAGACAATCAGGAGGTGAAATCAGATTCAAGTAATGACATTAGCTCATTCTTGGTCATTGCACTTCATGATCCCGATGAGAGTCTTAAACTTCATCCTAGGTATAGCTGGTGTTTACATCAGCCTACGAATGAATAAAATGAATAATGTGAAGTACGAATGAACGAATGAAGCAGACTTTGTGTTTGCTAAAGAAGGCCCTCGGGTTGAGGTCCCATATGTTGGGCACTCACTTGAGATGTCTTAATGCTATATCAACGATTCCAAGGTCTCGTGTATATGAAATGTATAATATATATAACATGAAAGTAATGAAATCAATGGCATAATCAATAGAGAATGGCTTATGAAATGTAATGAATAGTTGATGTAATGAATAATTTGTTGTAAGGATAGTCAAATCATGTCCAATAAAGTTTACAATAAGTAAAGGGCATAGCTAATAATGAATCCTCATGTTATGAAAATGATAAAGCCAAATAAATTGGCTTATAATGACTTTATATAATTGGTAAAAGATATTAGCCAAATAAGATTGGCTTATAATGACTTCTTACATTAGGCCAATAATACAATAATAGGAATAGTCACTAAAGATTGGTTTATAAAGAATTCATACCCAAAGTAAGCAAGATCATAAGCTTTAATGATATACCCCAAGAACTATGCACATTATGCAATCAACTAAAGAATGAGTATGGTCAATAAGTATTGACTTATAAATATATTCATGCCTCAAATTGTAGTTAAATCATTTCCTTAATCTATTGAATTACTTACTTGATTCATTGTGGGTATGGGACTACAATGAATCATTGCACTTGTAAGTAAAACATAGGACCAAAGGAGTTATTGAACTACACAACAACAAGAAGAAAATGAAAAATAATCTAAGTGTACAAAGAGGAGCTCTCGGCCTAGAGGATCAAAATCTCAAATATTCGCTCGAGTTTTTCTAAAATTATGTTGATGATACTAATGTCTTGTAATCATATAGAAAATGAGTTGTGTGCTTTGAATGCATTAAAATATATCATATTCATACCACAATTCACAACTAACGAATTAGGAAAGTCTAATGACTAGACTTTCCAGAAATGGCATGTTGCTTAGAAAGAGCTTTCATTGATCATGCATAGCTTTATGTGTATGTGTGCATACACCCATACTTAGTACAAGTGGTGTACTAACCCCTTACTATTTACTCTTTTTATAGATGCAGGTCAGAGGACAGGTTGACGATACTTGCAGCGGTTTGGACTTCAGCGTTTCTCCAAACCATTTTGTAGGTCCTCATGATTTCGAGGATGCTACAGATTTAGTCTAGCCTTAGTTTTAGACATAGCTAGTGGATGTTGTACCTAGCGTTTCTTTCGTACCTTCATTTCGAAGCTTTGTAATAAGGTCGTGTTTGGCAAACTATTTATGATATATTCATCTTCAGTTTCGAATTGATTCTTTATGTTAGATGGTTATTCTCTTATGTTGAGCTTAGTATATGATGTATATAGTTAATAATTATATGAAGTCTATGTATACTTCATACATATAAAAAGTTTTAAATTTTCCACAAATTTAACTAGATGAATGTGATGAATGCAAGATGAGGCTTGTCTGCGACCTCTGAGAGGTCAACGACGCCGGTGGCGATTCGGATTCAAGAATCCGGGTCGTTACATTAAGATAGTGATAATCATATATTTTCTACTTTTTTTTCTGAAATGATACATGAAATAGTGCTTTTTAATGTATCTGGTACAATTGCAGATATGTAATAGTGTGTCTTTTGGATGAGTGTTGTTGGAGATTGAAGGTATCTGTTAGAAAAAAATGGATATATTCAAAGGGAGGCACTTAAATAATGAACATAAAGGATCCAATGTCAGATAAGGATGATTAGTCTGTTTTAGAATGTGTTTTGGAAGAATTTTCTTGCCACAAAGATATAAAAGGACGCTTGGACGATCAAGGAAAAAAAGGAAGAAAAATCTAGATGAAAATTTAACCACAGACATAAATTGTTGTAGATTTTGTGGATAAGGAGGTCGCAACCGCAAAATTTCTACTTTCTTTTCAAATGATGATTGACAAAGTCTTTATTTGAAACACTGTGATGTTTCAGATTAGTAATTTTCAAATGTAACATTTCGATCTATAGATTTTCTATTATTACAAATTTATACATTACAAAATACTGTTAGCTTATTAATTTCTGAAACAATTAATTGAAATGTTACAATTTTGAATTTTGCCTATATTTCTGATTGGTAATAATTTGTTTACATTGTTAAGTTATATAAAAGTTTGAGAATCTGGTACAAGATACTATAATTAATATACAATGTTAATATAATGTATGCTTTTATGTTTGATAATAATGTATCTGCTACAAAGTAATTGTGGAATGTTATAAACTATAATGAAGTATAGCTATTGATGTATTACAGTAAAAAAAATTAAGTTATAAAGTCGATACATGTTTAAAATATACATTGCAGTGGTTAAATATCAAACGTATCATAAACTACTTATAAGTAATGAAAAATATATAATTGTGCATGTATGCATTAATGACTCTGATACTTTTTTGACATTTTTTGTATCTAAAAAGTATATAGTATAGTGTTGTGTTGTGTACCACGAAAATTGTTATTATAAGAGACAAATGTATAAAATAATACATACTAGAATTAAAAACTAAATATATTAAAGTCAAAATCGACAAGTTTTTAGAGAAAAACTATAAAACTTGGGTAGCAATATCTTAAAGAAAATAAAGAAACACAATAAAACATGAGTTAATGTATCTTAAAAACAAGGATTAAGTCATATGCAACTCCTTAAAGTTGTCTGCATATTTTACTTAATACCTTAACTTAACTTTGTTTTCACTCTCTTTAAGCGCGTGAAACTATTGAATTTTTTTTTTCCCTCTAACTTATTTTCTAAATTAATAAAAAAAATGAAAATTTGTTTTTTTTTAAAAAAAAATAAAGAAAAGAAAAGGAAGTCTTCTTCTCCAGCGAATATTTTGCTCCCAGTAATCATCATCATCCATGATTTTCATCGTCTTTTTTACGCACAGTTCCCACCTTATCCACTCTCTCTTTCTGTACCCCTTTCTAATTCTTTTTCTATTTTTTTCTTCTTTTTCTTATGTGATATCTATGTCTCAAATATTTCAGTGAAGTTTTGTTCGATTGGAAAAGATATGAACTGAACTTTTTCTGGTGAAAGTTTGAAATTATCTATTGTAATTGTGATGAATGATTACTATTATGAAGAATATTAAGGTAATGAATATAAAGTTTTAGTGCTATCAAAATTAAATAAAATATAGCTTAGGTGGGCGGTATTCTTGTTGGTGCCGGCATCAGCGCCGATGAAAGGGAAAATGGGTCTCGAAGAAGAGGGATTGAATTAATTATTATTTTCTTAAAATTATTTTTGAATTTTAAATGAATCGTGTAAAAAAATGAGATTCAATACCACTTGTCATTATTTTATTGGTAGATATGTTAGTACATGCATTGAAATACATGTGTCTTTGTTATTTAATTGATTTTCATTTTATGTCACATAAATATAAGTTTTTTATGGTTAAAGTGTTCAATAGATACAAGTCTAAATTAAAGTGGCTAAGTGAATTATGCAGACAACTTTAAGGGATTGCATATGACTTAAGCCTAGAAACAATAAAACATCAAAAGTTGTCTATGCATTGATACATAATAACTATTCTACATGAACAAAATCATCTTGGGGTAGTGGAGTGAAGTGACTCTTAGGCTTTAGTAGATCATTTTTCTTGCTAACATATCCTACATTGGCCTTGTAACTGTTGTACTTTCATAATTGTGTTGCACATGTTCTGCTAACATATCTGATCTTAGGCATATTTATATGGCTAAAAATTCTAATAATGCCCGTATTTAAGTTAAGTGTGAATTCAAGGTGTGTTGTTTATATCTTATCAAGTCTTTTGGTTGTTTTTGAGCTTGTCATGACCGGGGAGCACCCCTAAAAGTAACACGGCATACTTGACCTCTTGGAGGTCTTATACAAAGCCCTTAGACATATTTCATTGCATTTCATAGGAAAAATTAGCGGAAAATTTAAAACTCTCATAGAACATCATATGCTAGAAAATCACTTCATATATATATAAAATATAATAAGTACATAATTAGACTCTAAGCTCATTTGCCAACTTAAGATACAACTCAATAGAATAGAATAGGAAAACGACCCTTAACAATATAAAATAATATCTAAACTATTACATAGCATTTGAATAGGAACTTGACATAGGGAAATCCTTGAATCATAAGGACCCGTTTCTTTGAACTTGGGAGATCTATCCAAGATCTTGACTTAGGAGATATCCTCTAGCCATCACCACCTACATTTTGTGTAAAAAGATGAAGAATAATGGTATTAGTACAAGAATGAACTAAGTATGTCAACCATGCAAACACATGCATTTAAAGAGGACATTTAGTTAGAAATCATACATAATGTCTTTTTACTAAACTTCATGAACATTGATACAATAAGTACAATATAGTTCACATACTTCATATAGACATGTACACTATTCAAAATAACACATAAAGCCACTTAACACATTTTGAGGCATATTCAATAAATACACATTACCTCTGTTTTATCTAACTTCTTTTCTTAAGCAACCCTCAAGTAATACTTAGTACAATGTATCACCTTATGGTCACCTAAGATGGTCTATCCTAAACATGCTTCATCAACACAATCACATATAATCATAAAGTCATAAGCACATCATAATACATAAGCTTCATAAACCAACCATCATATAAGATAACACCCAAGTCACACTAGTGCAATGTGGAGGTAGCATCCCATAATACTACTTACACCAAGTGTTCCTACGAAGTCACCCTAGACTTAGGCAATATAATACTCAACAAGTCATAGCTTCTTCATTTATCACTAAACACAAGGCCTCAAACTTCATAACATCATATAAGGACTCATACATTTACTACAATCTTACTCATAACTCATTTAGTTCATATCATAGGTAAACGACCCTCATAACCCCTTACTTGTGCAATGTACATATTGAGTCTCATACCCCTACATATACTAGTAAACTCATTTATAAGCCAAAATTACATTTCACATGCATAATCATAATTCATGTCTTGACATAGCAAAGTCACTTAACATGCATTCATACAATTCATACATAACATAAGTCTTACTTTCATAAAAGTCCTAATCTTATCCTTTCTTGAAGTTCACTTGTGCAATGCATGGATAGGTTCCATAGTCCTACCTATACTAATTAACCTTCTCAAAAATTTGTGATTAGAGTTCATATTCTTATCTTAGTTCATTTCTTAACTTTCGGGAGAAATAGCAATAACCGACATAGACCAAGTGAGCTACATGGAATCCGGTGTTCTATTCCCACACGAAAAGAGAGGGTACCACTTTCCAAGGTAGGAACTTCATACATATTAGTTATTCTAGTGGATCTACTAATCTAAAACCTATGGGGGCACATAGTTATGGAACACAGAGATTGCTACTAGAAACCTTGACTTGCTAGCGTGGAGGTTTCCATCTCATGAGACAACATCTATGTTAGGAACCCAGACTTAATAAACATGAAGGTTCTCTTGTAGGAAGAGGGACTTGCTAAACGTGAAGCTCCCACTCTCATTTTTCATGTTCACTCGCTGCTAAGCTAAAACTCCCTTTTTAAACATATTTATGCTGTTAGTTAACATTAGTTCATAAAGAAGGCTTTAGGAGCTTGCTCATTCATATATCATATAGCTCAAAGGTTTCTAAGATGAGAATGTCCTTTCATCATAGAACCTATATTATGTGAGAATGTCTTTTTACCTAATTCTACCATTCATACAATCATGTGTGTGTGCATACATATGTGAGATCTACTGTCACATAAACACCTCTAGACACACATGTTTATAACTTCATTAATCATATACTTTACATGCATAGAAATAGGCAATGATGCATAGGAGAACTATCCTTTCCTTAATCACCATGAATCTACCCTATTCATAAATATGCATGAAGTATGTGTACATTGGTCAACATGATCATATAATGGCTATAGCATAGTATTAAGGAAACCACCCTCAAAAGATCACAACATATGTACAACATTTATCAAGTATCAACTCATAAACATATAGAGTATTAAGGACAATAGACTACACACACTCACATTACATCATAGGAGGCAAGAACATATTCAGCATTAGAATAGGAGACTCCTAGCATACTTTGATCACACATTCATATAGGGATTTCATATGTAGGGATCATGCTATAAGAGTATTCATCATCATTAGCCATATGGACCACACCTAACCCTAATATGATCATCACATCTAAACAACATCATCCACAACCCTAGCTCATGCAACTAGTGTGGAAGACTATACATATAACTTCACATAACATCAATTCACTTAGACATGATACTAGAATCAAAGTCTACACCCATAAACTTCATAAACATGAAATCATCACAACAATTCATCTTGAATCTAATGCCTTTAAGTCCATGATCACAACACATAAATATGTACAAGAATGTAAACACTGCCACCGTAAGTGGACCATACCAATCAACACAATTCAATATCCATCTTTAGCTAAATAAAGGAAATAGTTTAACTTACTAAATCTCCAAGCTAATGATCATAATTGATCAATTCCCAATAATTCATAATCAATTGACATAAAGGAATATAAACTAAGCAATTCATTACAATCTAAACATAATCTAACCATCATCTTATCAAGATCACAAGACCCATATAATATCATAATTTGAAAGGTTAAGGAGATCATGGGTTCTTCATGGAATTGGATTGAAAATCATGTTAAACCCATAGATTCATCATATGTTCACCATTAGAATGATTTTGAAGTCACTTTAACAATGAACCCATGGCTAGATTGAAAGATAGGATTTTTGACTTTAGAATCATGTTTGAAAATCCTTTGAAAGGACTCCTTAGATGAAAGAGTAACTAAGGATGAAGGGTTAACATACCTTCTACATAAGAATCCACGAAAATGGGAAAAGAATCCACCTCAATAGCTTGTTCTTGAGCTTGATCTCCAATGGAGGTTTTGGGGTTTCATATTTGGGAGGGAAGGTCTAATTTTGTAAGAGTGAGTTCTAAATTAGAATTTAGGATTATAAAAGGACTTAAAATATCTAAATATACCTAAAATAACTACCCATAGTTTAATTAGGATGTGGGGTGAATATTCCAATTCACCCATTAAGTTGGCAGCGTGCAGGCAGATTGTTGCAGGCCCAAACGACGACCCTAACAATGGAGCGTCGATGGAGTGACGAGCCGTCCTGCACTATGTCATTTGGGAAAGAGACTCCACCATATGGTGGCTGAGCTCCCACACCTAAGTGTGGAGCAACGACCCCAATTGACGGGGCGTCGATACTAGGCATCGTTTAACACTGCCTAGGCAGTCTTTTTGCCAACCCTTTGGTCCTCCTCAAGGACCCTTAGGGTGGTCCTTGGGGAGTCTTGCATGGGAATTTCGAACCTAAATACGTCCATATACAAGTTAGGATCCTCCCCTATCAATTTAGACCTCAAATAACACATAGAACATACAAAGACACACTAGAACACACTAGCACGTCTAAACACTAACTTTCAAATGTTTTGGTCGTTCTTGGACGTTTGACCTCCAAACCACTTCAAATCAACTATACAACCTCTAAAAAATTAAATTAACATGTTAATAAACTTTTTACGCACATGTGAGGCTCTAGACACCTTCGTTCATTTTGAGGGTCTTGACAGCTAACCAACATGATTAGTTGTGTAGATGAGCTTAATTGGAGAAATAAGCATGAAAATGGACAACGGGGAACACAAAAGATCCAAGTCGAAAAGAAGCAAGAAAAAATATTGAAGAAACATCATTCAAGGCATCTTCGTGTCGCAGAGAGGAATTTTAGTTTAGGCTTGTGAATTAATTTCGACAGAGCACTCTGTGTCCTCTGCGCGTCGCGAAGAGGGAGTTTAATTTTGGTACGCGAGATTCAAAATTAGGTAAAGCATTCTGTGTAGCTGCCGCGTCGAGGAGCTGAGCAAATGTGTAAATAGAAATTGAAGGTTGCTCCATGTTGCGCCCCTGGGTTCAATTTTGGCCGTTTTGACTTTTAGTATAAATAGTTATATATTTTATTTTTATTAAACATTATTTTTAGTATTTTTAAGAACGACGACTTGGAGAACTTTTTCATCATTTTTTAGGGTTCTTTCCTAAACTCTTTTACTTTCGATCTTTTTATGTTTATTAACCATTGCTTGATCAAATCTACTGTTATGAGTAGCTAAATACCCTAGTTCTAGGGTTCTGACTACATGATGATTGTAATTTATTAAGTTTTCTTGGGTTAATGTTAATTATCATATGAATCTTTCTTATGTTCTTGTTTTTTGTATTTCTTGCCTGATCACCTTTGAAATAAACACATTATCCAAATTGAACTCGAGAGATGAATAAGAGGATAAAACATGGGAAATCTGGAGTATGATTTTCTCTTATAACTAGGGTTAATTTGTATCTAGGATAGGAATATACCTAGTAATCATGCTGGGTCACTATACAGGAAAAAATCGTAATGCTCGGTGCTTGATCAGCCTATCTCCGCTCAATGATGTAGTTAGGTTGTCATTTATCGTAGGCGATTAGATCTTGGGAGACCATGATCATACATTTAACCCTGTGATTCACTGATTCAATAGTTGATAAACACCCATTTAAATGATATTAATTGCATGAATCTTGATAAAAAAGTTGCAGCCTTGGACTTTACCCAATCATTATTTTAAACCCTTGAAATTGAATTATGTTTGTTAATTTTTTTTTTAACTCTTAGAATTATAAAATAAATCACTTTTGGAATCTTGATAACACTTGTGGTTAGCTGAAAGTTAGTGAAATTAAGTGATTCTAGACGTAAGTCCTTGTGGAGCGACAACCTGAGTTTTATACAGAAAGGGGGAGAGAACTTGTACTAAGCTTGTGACAGGTTTAAATCGATGCAGATGAGTTGCACACATCACCATCAATCTAATGAGGTGTTGGTACATACCTTAATTGAAAGATTGGAGCCTAACACAAAAATCTTGCTTGATTCAGTTGCATGTGGTCAAGCTTTGGAAAAGACATATGTTGAGCTATTCACCTTATTGAACATGATATCGCAGTGTAACCCTGAATAGAACGGAGGAGGGGTGAAACCTGTGATACAAAAAACTGCAGGTATTCTAGAAGTAGATGCAGTTACTACATTAACTGTACATAATTGCGATGCAAATCATGATGAACACCCACTTCAACAATCTAGCATTGGGAAAATGATACGCTCAAATTACACTTTCCTAAAGAAGTATAAGAAGTCGTATCAAGTAAAGAAACCAACTAGTAGGTTGGGGTCGATCCCATGAGGAAAATGGTTTAGACTTAACTTCAATGTACGATTATCTATTTAGTCAAACTCTTTCCGAAAACAAGTAATTAAAGGGGGGTTTTGTTGAAACAAGTTTCTTTAATATTTCTAAGTAAGCAAGTAAGCAAAAGTAAAGATTTAGTTTTTATCAAGTTGTGAGATAAATTAGGGTGTAAGTGTTCCCCATAGGTTCATAACTCTGTATTCCTAGCAACAACAATTCTTCCCTAGTGTTTTGCATGCAAAGTGATAAGTTAGGTATCTCTAAATTCATGGTCCGACATCTAGAGAATTTCAAACCCTATTTATAGAAAACATTGTACTAAATCAAAAGGAATTGAAATAAGGAAAGTTTATCCAAAAACGCGGTTGTAATCGACGACCCCCACAGATGAACCGTCGATGGAACAACGGTCCGTCGACTGCTTCCGTCAATTCAGACTTAGAATATTTTTTTGTCCTACGGATGGCATCATCTCAGAATCAATCGACGGACCAACACAACGGTCCGTAGATGTCCTCCGTCACTCCATTCTTAGAATTTCTCAAACATCGGGTACTGGGACTATCTCTAATCACATCGACGATTAAGCATAAAGGTCCGTCGATCAATTGACGGACCGTTGATCCTCTCCGTAGTCCCACACTTGGTCAGATTTCCCCAAGTTTCTGCATTTATCTGAACTGAAATCGACGGTCACCACCTACGGACCGTCGATTGAACGACGGGTTGTCGATAGCCTTCGTAGGTTGCCTCTGCACTATTTTCCAGCTGCCTTCTGAGTTTTATTTTTGGACATATTTCCTGTAAAACAAACATAAAAACATGTTAAAACTACTACAAAAAGTCTCTAGGCACACACAACTCTTAAGGAAAAGGCATTGAAAGCACTGTGAAACCACGATACATCAACACCCTTAACTTAAATTCATTGTTTGTCCTGAAGAGACGCACTATGACTCAAAACAATATTTTGTACAAAAGTATACTCTTTTAAGCTTTCACAATCACATGGATATCAATCCTGACTCTTTCTTTGCTTTAGTGCATGCTTACGCTCTCAGGTTCGACAATCTAACTCATGTGGATCACACCATGACACAAACTCACCATGCCCAGACACCTCTAATGTTTTACCTCTCACCAAGGTACCAACTTTCCGACATTACAACTAGCGTCCTCACTTTAAAACAAATCCTCCTTTTTCGCACAATGATTTTAGCTTTGGGTACAAAGATCTTTATTCAACACTCACGCTCAGAAAAAAGTTCATACATAGCTAGTAATTGTAGCCATAGACTTGCCCTTATTTTCACTGCTTAAGTTTACCACACTAGACTCTAGGATCAGGGTAGGACTTTCTTGGCTTGTAACGTAGGTTCAGGGTCAGGTATTGTACATATGGGTACATTTTAGTGACTTTTTGCCCTCCTTAACATTACGGCTAAGCTTCCTACCTCTTTCATTGTCATTTATGCCCTACTTTTCTTCTCTTTTCATCTTTGTCTTGTTTTCCCCTTTTTCTTTGTGGATATGACTCTTACTTCATTTTGTTCACTTCTTTTCTTTCTCTTCTCTAACCCCTTTGTTTTCTCTTTCATTCAATTGATCGTTATACTGAGTCACATCTTTTGCTCACTTTCTCTTTTCTTTTCAACATTAAACTCTTTTCATACCCAATTTTGGGTCATCACTCATAATAGCCACCCTCAACTTATGGTTTTTCCATGAGTTGAGGTACACATTACCTCTCATGCCCTCATCTGGAGGGTCTCCTCATCAATCAAAGAGACTCTCCTCGCAGCCTTGAGGTCCGTCCTCTCTTTCTTCCTCGCACGGGCATCATCTCCCTCAGTAGTGCGGCTAGAACGGTGCCTCTATGCACGACCACATGGATCAGGCTGCGGCTCTGGAGGGACTGTGAACAGTGCATCAAGCATACTGTCCTCTGCTAGCTCGGAGGGTGCAGTCTCAAGCTCAGTCCCCTGCATCTCCAGAATACTATATACATCTTCCCGCAAACTAGCCACAGCCTTCTGAAGACTATCTCCTCACTGTACGTACCCAAACTCTTAGCTATCCACTCTAGCTTATGTTGGGTAAACAACATATGCAGATCGAGGACTGTGTGCAAACTCCCCGTAAGAACCCGACGCTCGACAGTCACCAACCGAGTTATCACCCCCTTCTCATTTAGCATTTTGACATCACTATAGACCTGATACTGACCATCTACGCACCACTGGTTTGGCTCCTCAGCAACCGGTGCGGGGACATCCGCCCGGGATGTCGGGGCAGACTCTGAGCTAGTGGCTTCATCAGACGAGGCTTGTAGGGCAGGTTCCTCTGATCGAGTGGCTCCTTTAGATACAGAATCAAAGTCACTGTCATCATTCGACCCCAAAGAATGGGCTGACCCTGATCCCAAAATAGATTCGGAACTAGATGCTCCTTCAGAACCCGAGGCAGACCCAGATGGTGTGCCAGTCAGTGTGGTCCTCATCAGACTGGGAGGCACTGACTACGTTGGGAATCACCTTCTAAGGTGTGCCTCGAGCGGCTCGAGCAGCTGGTGTAGTGGTCATGGCAACCGGGGGAACATACTCCAGATCCTGTTTATTGTTTAAAGTGGCAATCATCCGACTAGACGGACCCACGAACTTGGACTTGCTCCTGAAGTAAATGATATCGGGCTTGGGAGCCATATGTACCTTGTGTTCGTAGTAGGGTGGTTGTGAGAGGGACTTTTATAGCAGCCTACACGCCCGATTTGATCACCGACCGAAGAACAACGGAGATGGAAGAGAATTTGGGAAGAGAGAGTTTTAGGAAATTTGGGGGAATCTGATTGAGTTTGGAGAAATCTGATGGTTGGGGAATTTGGGGGAATCTGATGGAGTTTGGAGAAATCTGATGGTTATGGAAGGTAAATATATGGTGTTATGACAAAGGAAGGAAGTTAATGAAGAAAACGGTTTTGTAAGGAATTTGAAAAGATTTTTGAGGCTAATGAACCGTTACGTCCATTTATATTACCGGTCGGGTCGGGTCGGGTCGCTGTCAATATGGACCTACCACACCCCGTCGACGAGTCGTAATTCAGTCGACGGCCCGTCGACTGGGACCGTCTATTAATTAAGACTTAGAAAAATTACGAGACGTACCTGGGATCTACAGACACTATCGACGGTCCATCGATAGGACGACAGTCCGTTGATTGGACTACGGTCCGTCAATTGGATGACGGCCCGTCGATGGGGTTCGTAGACCTGTTCACCAGACCATTTTCTACAAATTTTTATTTTTGGTCCCTGCATATGTAGCACTTATTAAGCTATTATTTTTGTGTTTTTCTAGATATTTTTGAGACACGGACTCTACACTAATCTCTAGCCAACACTATTGCATAAGTGAGAATGAAATAAAACTAAAAAAATGAAACGGAAAGAGTACGACTATTCCTACAAAGAACATAAAATCCTATCGTTGCATAGAGGATACACCTTGGGTTGCCTCCCAAGAAGCGCTTGATTTAACGTCGCTACACGACGCAGGCTCCTTGATTACTCAGACTTCATCAAGGGGATATGCCTCAACCACTTCATAGACACTCTTTGCATGCCCCAGGTAGATCTTAATCCTTTGTCCGTTGACTGTACCCCTTGCACCCTCCTTATTCTCTAACTCAACTGATCCATGTGAGAACACTTTAGTGATGAGGAATGGCCCTGTCCACTTAGACTTGAGTTTGCCCGGAAACAAGTGTAGCCTAGAGGTGAATAGAAGCACCAAGTCCCCAACAACAAATTCTCGCTTTTCAATCCTTTGGCCGTGGTACTTCTTCATATTCTCTTTGTAGATGCCTGAGCATAGGCTTTGAGGCAAAACTCATTAAACTCATTCAACCCATTTAGTCTTTGATCTGCCGCTTCATTCCAATCCATTTTCAGTTTCTTCATTGCCCATATTTCTTTGTGCTCTAACTCGACCGAAAAGTGATAAGTCTTCCCATATACAAGTTGGTATGGAGACATACCTATGAGAGTCTTGTATGCAATCCGGTAGGCCCAAAGAGCATCATCTAGCCTCCTTAACAAATCTGTTCTATTAGCGTTCAACATTTTCGAGAGAATTTGCTTGATCTCTCTATTTGACACCTCAACTTGCCCGTTAGTCTATGGATGATAAGGAGAGGCCACATTATAGCGAATCCCATATTTCTCTAATATCCCTTTGAACAACTTATTACAAAAGTGAGAGCCACCATCACTAATAATGGCCCTAAGTGTGCCAAATCTGGAGAAGATATTCTTTTTCAAAAACGCGGTGACACTCTTTCCTTCATTGTTTGGAAGAGGTATAGCTTCCACCCATTTAGACACGTAGTCAACTGCACAAGTATATACTTCATCCCGTGAGAACTCACAAATGTGCCCATAAAATCAATGCCCCATACATCAAATAACTTAATCACCAGAATAGGATTTAACGGGAGCTCTTGCCTCTTCGAAATTCCCACATCTCGTTGGCACCGATCATATGATTTGGCAAACTCGTGAGCATCTTGGTGAATGGTTGTCCAATACTACCCACACTGTAAAATCTTATGCACAGTCCAAATACCACTATGGTGCCCTCCCACAGACGAGGAATGGCATGCCTCCAAAACACTCAACATATCAACTTCCAGTACACAACGATGAATAATCCCATCGGCACAACTATGGTATAAGTAAGGCTCATACTCAAAGAACTTTTTCACATCATACATGAACTTTTTCCTCTGATGGAAAGACAAGTCCGACGGAACTATATCACTGACCAGATAATTCTCAAAATCTACGAACCATGGGATCAAATCTTGAGAAGCGGCCAATACATGTTCATCAGGGAATGCCTCATCAATTTCAGCCTTTTCTCCTACTTCCCGCATAGCTTCATCCTCTAACCTAGACAAGTGATCGGCAACTTGATTCTCAGTCCCCTTTCTATCTTTTACCTAAACATCAAACTCTTGCAGTAATAGCACCCATCGAATCAACATTGGCTTCGTATCCTTCTTCGCCATCAAATACCTCAAAGTGGAGTGGTCTGTATGCACTATGACCCTTGTACCGATCAAATAAGAGCAAAATTTTTTGAAAGCAAACACCACTCCAAGAAGCTCTTGTTCGATTACCGTGTAGTTCTTTTGAGCTTCATTCAAGGCCTTACTTGCATAGTAGATGGGGTGAAGGATTTTATCCCTTCTCTGTCCCAAATACCACACCAAGAGCAACCCCACTAGCATCACACATCACCTCAAACAGTTTACTCCAATTTGGGGAAATAATAATGGGCGCAGAAACCAACTTCTCCTTCAATTCCCCAAATATTTTCAGACAGGGTTCATCGAAATAGAACTTACATTCCTTCTCGAGTAGTTTGTACAAAGGATGTGCAATTTTTGAAAAATCCTTGATAAACCTCCGGTAAAGACCCGCATGCCCCAGAAAACTTCTCACACCTTTTATAGAGATGGGTGGGGGAGTCTCTCTATGACTTCAACTTTAGCTCGATCAACCTTTATCCCCTTCTTCGAGATGCGATGGCCCAATACTAAACCTTCTTTCACCATAAAGTGACATTTTTCCCAATTAAGCACAAGGTTGCAATCTTCACATCTTTTTAGTACTTCAGCCAAATGACTCTAACATCGATCAAAGGAGTCGCCAACTACCAAAAAATCATCCATGAACACCTCAATAGTTTCCTCCACCATATCAGTGAATATCGACATCATATATCGGTGGAATGTGGCCGGTGCATTACATAATCCAAACGACATCCTTTTGAATGTGAATGTCCCATAAGGGCAAGTAAAAGTGGTCTTATCTTGATCCTCAGGGGCAATGGAGATTTTATTGTAACCTGAATAACAACCAAGAAAACAATACCACCCTTTTCCTGCGAGTCTATCTAACATCTGATCCATAAAGGGCATGGGGAAATGGTCATTCTAATTCCACGTATTCAACTTTTGGTAGTCCATACAAACTTTCCATCCTGTCACTGGCCGCATTGGAACAAGCTCGTTCATCTCATTAGGCACACTATCATCCCACCCTTTTTAGGCACACACTGAACATGACACACCCAACTACTGTCTGCATTAGGATAAATAACTCCGGCATCCAACCACTTAATGATCTCCTTTTTCACTACAGGTGGATTCAACCTTCTTTGGTGCTCAATACTTGGTTTATGATCGGACATAAGTTAGATTTTGTGTGAACAAATACCGAGAGGAATACCAATAATGTCTGTAATAGTCCAACTAATGGCTCTCATGAACCTCTTCAAAACCTCCACTAAACACTCCACTTGTTGCCCCTTCAAATCCGCCGCAATTATTACCGGCAATATGTCATCTCTACCCAAGAACACATACCTCAGATGAGGTGGTAGAGCCTTAAGCTCTAGTTTTGGAGCCTCCTCAATAGATGGTCTCGTGGTTGGAGACTCTCGATGCTTCATATCTAGCTCCAATTTCTTTGGTTTTGACCGATATTCATTTCGTTCAAGTGCAGCCACCAAAAATTCATAATTTTCAATCACATCACTCTCAAAATTCATAATTACAGCCGCTAGTGCCTCGACACCTAGTCGTTCTTCAGTTTGTACCTCCGATATACTCTCAACCCTGTAGGGTATAGTAGATACCATTTGGAGCTCACCACTCTGCTTCGTGGACCTACATATGTTGAAAGTTTCTTCTTCATTGTTTAACCTAAACTTCATTTGTCCCTTTTCCATATCAACTAAGGCACGGCCAGTTGCAAGGAATGGTCTCCCTAGAATAATAGGGACCTAAAAATCAACCTCACAATCAAGAACCACAAAATCGGCCAGATATATAAATGACTCCACTTTCACGAGCACATCATGGAGTATACCAATTGGCCTTTTCACAGTACGATCGGCTACCAGTAGCCGGATCATAGTAGGCTTTGGATCGCCCAAACCTAACTTTTTGTAAATAGAGAGAGGCATGAGGTTTATGATTGCACCAAGATTACATAGTGCTTTAGCAAAATGTAGGAACCCGATTGTACAAGGAATGGTGAAAGCGCCAGGGTCTTCTTTTTTCTGCAGAAGAGACCTTGTAGAAATCGCACTACAATGATGTATTTTGTCATCATCCTCAACACTTACCGATATCTTCTTTGTCACTATATCCTTCATAAACTTAGCATAACCGGGCATTTGTTCCAAAACTTCTATCAAAAGGACATTGATGGAAAGCTGTCTCAACATGGTTATAAATCGTCGGTACTTACAATCCTCAGTCTTCTTCACCAATCTCCAAGGGAATGGGGGTGGAGGTCTAGGAATGGGGACCACTTTCTGAGGCACCTATGCTTTTTTCACCTTGTTGTCCCCAATTCTTCACTAGTTTCTTGTACCTCTTTGTCTTTTCTCATATCATCTTCTACCACAGACGACATAGGTGGATCAATGGTTTGATTACCCCATCAAGTAGTGACTGCCATGCAATGCCCATCATTTTTAGCATTATGGATGGTATCGCTAGGAAGAGTGCCAGGTTGGCGTGGATTCATAGCAGTCGACAATTGAACCATCTGTAACTCAAGGTGCTTAATCGAAATAGCATGTGCATCAACTCTTTGAGAAATGTTAGCTACCTCTCATCTCCTTGGCATGCTCATCACTAGTATCAAATCTCCTCGTCATCTTCTGTAACATATCCTCAACTCGCGCCGTACTACCTCCACCATCCCTTGGAGCAACTTCCAGATTTTGAGGTGGAACATAGGGCCCACTCCAATCATTCCTATTACCATAGTTACCCCGGTTGAAGTTATTGTCGCGATTGTAGTTACCCTCTCAAACATACTGACCCTCTCGATTGTTGTTACCATAGTTCCGACCATGATTTTCTTGACCTTGGCACCAATTCTCCTGATTAAAGCCTTGGGCATTTGGCCGGAAATGCCCCGTCTGATCATTCATTGCATAAGTGTCTTCTTCATAATAGTAATCATCCGCTGGCGGTGGTGGTTTAGTCAAGTAGTTCACCGCATTTACCTTTTTTGCACCTCCAGTGATATGTTTCAATATCAACCCTAATTTCGTTCTCATTTGAGCCATATCCTCACGAATCTCATCTGCCGCCGGGTTGTGTGAAGTTTGCACTACAAAGGTGTTTCTCCCAGTGTCTGACTTTCTAGTACTCCAAGCTTTGTTATTGCGAGATATTTTCTCCAACTTCTCTGCGATCTCTGCATATGTGCACTCTCCATAGGAACCCCCCGCAATAGTATCGAGCACTGCTTTATTGTTATCATCTTGACCCTGATAGATGTACACTTTCAACTACTCATTATCAACGCGGTGGTTTGGGATGCCTCTCACGAACGTAGTAAATCTATCCCAAGAGCTAGTTACCGACTCTCTAGGTAGTGCCGCAAAGTTGTTCACCTTATCTTTGTGGTTGAGATTCTTGGACACTGGGTAATACCTTGCTAAGAACACATCTCTCAACTGCTCCCAAGTATAAATGGAGTTGTAGTGAAGCTCAGTAAACCATATGGCGGCATCTCCAATCAGTGATAGAGGAAACACTCGCAACCCAATGACATGCATATCTAAGTCTGGCCTACCCAAACAACTCTTGCATACATACGTCAATTTGGCTATGTGAGCATGAGGGTCCTCTAAAGGTACTCCTGAGAATAAACCCTCGCGGTGAGCATCTGCATCACTCTACTCGTCACCACGAATGTATGCCCAGGTGGCAAAGGGGGTAGGACAACAGGTTCATCGGACTCAGCAATGTTAACGTTGCCTCTATAGTAATCCTGAGGTCTTGGTGCTGGGGGTTGCATCCTTAAACCATGCTCCACTTCAACTTAACTTGGTTGTGAGCCTCAAGCGGTAATGGAGGTTGACGAATTGTCCCATCACCTAGATTGACTGGATTCTGCTGATTTTCCATTCTTTGCATTGTGCGGTTAAGTTCAGGGTTGAATGGAATGAGCGGTTCTCCTTGACTTCGTGTACTTGGCAAACACTAGAGCTAGACTTGAAAGAAACAAAAACAAAAGAAAAGTAAAATCAGGAAATCGTTGACTAAACTTCAATAATGTTATTAAAGTTAATCTAAAAACCAGATTTCCCGGCATCTGTGCCAAAATTTGATACGCTTAAATTACACTTCCCTAAAGAAGTATAAGTGATTGTATCAGGTAAAGAACCCAACGAGTAGGTTAGGGTCGATCCCACAAGGAATCTAAGTAAGCAAGTAAGCAAAAGTAAAGATTTAGTTTTTATCAAGTTGTGAGATAAACTAGGGGTAAGTGTTCCCCATAGGTTCATAACTCCGTATTACTGGCAATAACAATTCTTCCCTAGTGTTTTGCATGTGAAGTGATAAGTTAGGTATCTCTAAATCCTTGATCCGGCATCTAGAAAATTTCACCCCGTACCTTGGTCTGGCTATGTGTGTATAATCTACTAACCCTTACCTTTACATCATATTAAGCATCATAATCGATGTATGGCTTAGTTATTACTTCGCACCAAATGACACTAGTCTATAAAATAGTATCCCACTAAATCTATGTTGATAATTCTTTTCTTATTGACTACCTCCTTGGTCCAGCAAGTAGTAACAAGGCGAGTTCTAACGTTGGCCACCGTTAAAAGGAAATCTAAACGAAAAAATTATCAATACATGCAATAACCTATTTGAGAATTGTTATTTAGCTAGGTCTCCTTTGTTAATCACTCATGGTTCCCACAACCCTAGTTGTGGATTTAGTTACCCATGCAAGCAAGAGCATAATTCATAGTTGTTAAGAAATAAATCATGAACTTACTTTAACAATTTGAAGAAAACCAAAAATCAACTTGAAATTGCAAGATAATACTTGAAACCAAATCCGGAAATTGAATTATTGTCAAAGTTTTCATAAACCAATATCCAAAACAAAACAATAACAATACCAACAATGTCTAACCCCAAAAATGAGGTTTCAAACTCTATTTGTAGTAAACAGTGTCCAAAATTAAAAGGAATTGAAATAAGGAAAGTTTGTCCAAAAAGTCGGCTGTAATTGACAACCCCCATAGACGGACAGTCGATGGAACGACGGTCCATCGACTGCATTCGTCAATCCAGAGATAGAATATTTTTTGTCCTTCAGATGGCATCACCTCTGAATCAATAGACGGACCAACAGCACAGTCCGTCGATGCACCTACGGTCCGTCGATGCCCTCCGTGCTCCATCCTTAGAATTTCTCCAGCATCGGGTACTGGGACTATCTTTGATCACATCAACGATTCAGCAAAACGTCGATCCTCTCCGTAGTTCCACACTTTGTCAGATTTCCCCAAGTTTCTCCATTTGTCTAAACTGCAATCGATGGTCACCACCTACGGACCGTCAATTGAACGATAGGTCGTCGATGGCCTTCATAGGTCGCCTCTACACTATTTTCTAAATGCCTTCTGCGTTTTAATTTTGGAAATCTTTCTTGTAAAACAAACATAAAAACATGTTAAGACTAATACAAAAAGGCTCTAGGCACACACAACTCTTAAGGAAAAAGCATTGAAAGCACCGTGAAACCACGGTATATCAGATAACAGCCTGCTCAGTTGAATACAGTTCTACAACCACCAACTTGGTGTGAAATATGCGGAGGTGGTGATCATAGTGTAGAGGTATGTTGTTCAAACCCGGATTTTGTGAATTTTTTAGGTAATGCACAATGCGGAGGATTCCAGAAGAACTATGAAAACTCGTACAATCCGAGAAAGTGCAACCATCCAAATTTTTCTTGGGGTTGAAATCAAAAATATACTCAAGGCCAAAATCAATGTATACCCCAGGGAAATATGCAAGGGTACCAACCACAGGTCCAATGGGAGAAGCCAAATAAGCATTCTAATAAGATGAGCATAGAGAAGATGCTGAAAAAGATAATGGCTAAAAACTCACAACTGCAAGGAGGTTTATCGGGAAACACTGATCCAAATCACAAGAAAGTAAATGTGGTAGGTATACATAGTGGTCTGCAGTTGGAGGAGTTAGCTCCTAAGAAAAGAAGTAGATGTCATGAGTAAAGAGAGAGAACCCAATGAGAGTGAGGTTGTTGCACAAGAAGAACGAGTGCAACCAATAGTGAAACCACATCCTCTGTTCCCTCAAAAGTTCAAGAATTGAAGAATAATGAATGTTTTGGTAAGCTTCTCTCTCTTTTGAAACAAGTTCAGATTAACTTGACATTGGTAGATATTTTGAAAGGTATACCCAGGTATGCTAAGTATGTGAAGGAATTATGGCAAACAAAAGGAGGCTGACTGAATGTGAGACTGTTTCACTTATAAAAGAGTGCATCTCCAAAATCCAAAATAAGTTGCCCACTAAACTGAAACATTTGGGTAGCCTTACGATTCACATCACTATAGGGAAGATCATTCATACGCGTAGATTATGTGATCTAGGAATGAGTATCAATTTGATGACAACTTCATTGTACAAAAAGTTAGGGTTGGGTAGTCCTAAACCTACTACCATTATCTTACAGTTGGTTGATAGATTTGTTGCTAGGCATGAGGGTGTTGTAGAGGATGTCTCAATGCACGTGGGATCGTTGATATTCTAGTAGAATTTGTTGAGCTTAATTTTCAATTGGATCCTGAGGTCTCATTCATATAAGAAATACATTTCTTGTCTACTGGGTGGGCTAAGATAAATGTAGCAGCTGGGCAACTCACAATGTGGGCACATAATGAATTGGAGTGTTCGACGTATACAAAGCATTAAAGCTACCTGCTATTTATGAAGATTTGTCTTCTATAACTGTGATATATCTTGAGGCAGAGGCTCGATACATTGCTTACAAGGCTCCTTTAGAGCAAGTGTTAGTAGGAGATGATATCTATGGGGATGTTGAGGCACAAGAAATGGTGCAATTTATGGATGTGCCACTTGTAGGTACATCCACAGATCGTTGGGAGCCTTTAAATAGGGTTTTAGGTCCCCCACCCAAGCCCTCCATTGAAGAAGCACCCTAGATGGAATTTAATACATTGCCAACCCACCTCAAGTATGCATATTTGGGTGAAGATAAAACTTCACCGGCTATTTTGACAACAACATTATTTGATGCACAGTTGGAAGCAACATTAATCATCTTGAAGAAGATAAAAGCAACTTTGGGGTGGGAATGTCTGACATCTATGGAATTAGTCCTGCTTATGCATGCATAAAATCTATATGGAGAAAGGGCATAATTTGAATGCACAACATCAGCGGAGACTAAATTCAGTGACGAAGGATGTTGTGAGAAATAGGTAATAAAGTGGTTAGCTGGAGGGATCATGTACCCCATATCGGATAGTAAATGGGTAACCCCAGCATAGTATGTGCCCAAGAAGGGCGGAATGACGATGGTAACTAATGAAAAAAATGAGTTGATCCCCACAAGAAAAATGATTGGGTGACGTATCTGATGGATTACATAAAGATGAACGATTCCACCAGAAAGGACCATTACCCTGTGCCTTTTATTTATTAGATTCTTGGATAGATTGGCGGGTCAAGAATACTGTTGTTCTTGATTGCTACTCAGGGTACATTCTGATTGTTATTGCATCAGAGGACCAGGAGAAGACTAACTTCACTTGTGCGTATCACACTTATGCATTAAAGTGCATTCCATTTGGATTATGCAATGCACCAGCAACATTTCAGAGATGCATGATGGAAATCTTCCATGATATGGTGGATAATTTTGTCGAAGTGTTCATGAACGATTTTTCGGTTTTTGGTGAGTCCTTTGAACTTTGCTTGACTAATCTTGGCAAGGTTCTTGCTAGGAGTGAAGAAACAAATCTGGTGTTGAACTGGGAGAAGTGTAATTTTCTAGTTCGAGAGAGAATTGTGTTGGGGCACAAGATCTCCAAGAATGGGATGAAAGTTAACAAAGCTAAAGTGGAGGTTATTGAGAAGTTGTCACCCCCATCACATTAAAGGCGTTAGAAGCTTCTTGGGACATGTTGGGTTCTACAAGAGGTTCATCAAGGACTTCTCTAAGACTGCAAGACCCATGTGCAGCCTATTAAAGAAAGAGATTAAGTTTATATTTGATAATAAGTGTTTATAGGCATATGAGACGTTGAAGATGAAATTTATAAAAGCACCTATTCTGATTGCTCCAAACTGGGAGCTTCCATTCGAGCTAATGTGCGATGCCAGTGATATAGCGGTTGGGGAGGTGCTTGGGCAGCAAAAAGATAAGATGTTTTATTCCATCTATTATGATAGAAAGACACTTGATACAGCCCAATCTAATTATACTGTTAGAAAAAAAGATATGTTGGCATGATTGTTTGTGTTTGAGAAGTTTAGGTCATACTTGGTAGGAACCAAGGTTGTGGTGTACACTGATCATGCTGCAGTTCAATACTTGTTTAATAAGAAGGATGCTAAGTGGAGTTTGATTAGGTGGATTATGCTATTATAAGAGTTTGATCTAGATATAAGAGATAAGAAAGGAACTAAGAACCAGATAGTGTATCATCCGTCCGGATTGAAGGATTCATATAATGTGAAGAATGAGGGGCAGATTCGCGAAGAGTTTCCTGATGAGCAATTGCTTGCTTTGGACCTTGTGCCTTGGTATGCTGACATTTTTAATTTTTTGGTATGTGGTTTATTTCCACTTGGGGCCTCAACGCATCAGAAACAGAGTTTGAAGTATGATGCAGGCTTCAATATATGAGATGAGGCCTTCCTATTCAATCAGTGACCTGATCAGATGGTGTGAAGGTGTGTAGCTGAACATGAGGCAACAAAAGTGTTAGAGAATTGTCACTCTTCATCATACGGTGGACACCTTGGGGGCGAACACACTGCACATAAGGTATTGCAATCCGGTTTCTTTTGGCCTACTCATTTTAAAGATGTTGCTATGTTTGTGAAAGGTTATGATCAGTATCAAAAGATAGCCACCATTTCTAGAAGTCATGAGATACCATTGACAAATATACTGGAGGTTGAGATCTTTAATGTCTGAGGGATAGACTTACCAGTCCCACCGTCTCGTGGTAATCAATACATCTTAGTGGCAGTGGACTACGTGTCCAAGTGGGTGGAGGCAGCTGCATTACCATCCAATGATGCAAAAGTGGTACTGAAGTTCATCTAGAAGCACATCTTCACCAGGTTCAGAAATCCAAGGGCAATGATCAGTGATGGAGGTACGCACTTTATTAATAGTTAAATACGTAATTTTTTGGCTAAATATAGGGTAAGACAAAAGGTAGCTACAACATATCATCCCAAACTAGTAGGCAGGTGGAAGTGTCTAATAGAGAAGTCAAGCAAATCCTCCAAAAGGCTGTGAATGCCAAAAGGAAATATTTGGCTAACAATCCAGATGATGCTTTGTGGGAATATCGGACTGCATACAAAATAACGATAATGACTTATCCTTATCAAATGGTGTTTGGAAAAGTGTGTCACTTACCAGCTGAATTAGAGCACAAGGCTTATTGGTGTAACAATCCGAAAAGTTGAGACCTAATCTAGAGCCTAACATGAGTCTTTAAAGGTTTGAATAATGTTTTAAGACCTAAAATAATGTAATTAATTCATCCAAGAAGTGTTAGAGCCAAGACGTCAAAGAACGTTCATGACATCCGGAAACTAGCCTAATTGAACTAATTGACATCGCTATGTTTGGGGATGGTTTCGGAGGGTCAAATAAAGTCTAAAACTTGTAAAAATACTTTGGTTAGTTAGAGTGTAGTATATAGTGTATAAACATCCAATAATGACGCCCCAAAGACCACCCGAAGGGTCAAGGAGGAGGACCCCAACATGGGTATGCAGGCTACCAAAGTAGCCTGCGAAAGTCAAGAATCGGAGGGCTTCTGTGCGACGCGCAGACAACACGGACCTCACTGCCTCAAATTATTTTTGAGAAATAAAATGTGTGATGGCCCTGCAACGCGGAGCCACTTCCCAGATTCGGTAAAATCATATTTTTGACATGTTGACTTCAAAAAAAGACCCATTTAAGTGAGGGTGTTTTGGGTAATTTAGGGGGTGATTATATATATCCTAAGGATCATTTTAAGTCATTATTCACTCATACAAATCCAATTCCCAAACAAAACCCAAAATCTCTCACCTCTCTCTACTTTCTCTCTCCCCAATTACTCCATTGAAGAAGGAAGAAAGCTTGAAGAAGAAGGTTGATTTCTCTAGGATTTCACTTCAGTTTTGTGGATTATTCTTCATTAAGGTATGGGTTCTTCACTCTTGGGATTCCTTTCCCCAAGAGGTCCTTTCAAAGTTGATATTCAAATTACCCAATTCCATGGGGTTTTCCAATTCTAATGGGTTTTCTTCTAAACTTCAAATTGATGATAAATTGTGATTTCCTATGGCTAATTGAGTATAGATTGTTGATTAATTTATGTTAATTGATGCAACTTCATGTTGATCATGTTCCCTTCCCCAATTTCCCAAATCTTGGATCTTGGTTATAAATTGATGGGAATAGAGTTATGAATTGATTATTAGACTTGTTTTATCTATTCTAATTCATCTATAGATTGACTAAGGCAATGTATTGTTGGGATTGGATCAAATTCATGATGAACCCTAATTCCCCTAACCCTAGGTTATGAATTGATGCTAATTGGGATAGTGATGATGCAATTGACCTAGTTCTTGTGTTAATTACTAATAATTGATGTTACTACACCTATTATTGGATGTAATTGATTGGTTGATGGTAAGACCATGATGATGGATTTTGAAGGAGATTTGGTAAGTGTTCATGATCCTAACCTTTACTTCAAGTATGATGGTTTGTGATTGATGATGTAGTTCAATTGAATTATACCTTGTGAATAGACTACATAGCTGTTGGTATGATGTTGAATTGAAATGTCTTGACTATGTGATTGTGATATTATGCTTAAGATGAAATGATATAAGGTTGGTGATGACTTGCCTATGTGCCTTATTATTAAATCATGATGATGATGATATGATAATCTCACATATGAGGGTTGCCATGAAAAGATATTCTCATGCAATACCTATTGAGCTAAATGACTATGATTATACAAGGGATAGACCCTATGACCTAAACTAAGTTATGGCTAATAAAGAAAGACATTTCAAAAAGGGACTCTAGCTTAGCACCGAGTGAACTTGTAGATGAGGGGTGGCGCCTTCCCAAGGAGGGAAGGTAGGGTTCACCGTAGTCCTCACAGGGTGGATAGCCTCATAGTCCAAAAAGGGCATAGAGTGATGTTTCCATGAAATCCCCCAAGCTCCATAAACTATGTTGCCACCATAGTAAAACTAGCTAGTGGATCCACCTAGATGTTATGTTCATGTTTGGTACTACTTTGGCCGGTAGTCCGCCTTCCAT
The DNA here is from genome assembly GCA_016801875.1 of Solanum sitiens. Classification (NCBI taxonomy): domain Eukaryota; kingdom Viridiplantae; phylum Streptophyta; class Magnoliopsida; order Solanales; family Solanaceae; genus Solanum; species Solanum sitiens. The sequence goes on from JABWTJ010000107.1 coordinate 273,233, forward strand.
CGGTGTAAGGTTTTACAACACTGGATTCCACACTTATCTATTGTGGTCTATGTCGGTTAAGGCAAGTTTTCCCAAAAGTAAAATGAAGTAATGGACTATACACTAACTAGGGTGACTTGAGAGGTTTGACTTAGCCTAGGTAGGGGGATGGAACTCTACCTATGACTTGCACTAGTTTGCCTTGGGGGAATCCTTATGAAGTTGTTCTTGTGTTCTTATAATGTATATGCTATGAAGATGTTGACTTTACATGTTGATGATCATATATGATGTTAGTTTCATTTATGAACATTCTATTGGTTTATATTGCTAAATATGATGATGGTTATTATTGATGTTATGTTAGGTTAGGTTAGGCATTATTTGTGATCCTTTGTTTGGTTTACTTGATTGAGTATGGTTATGGGGCTTTGATTGGTCATTGCACTTGTAGGCTAAATGGTGGGTTAAGAGTAAGGGTCTTGCTTGTATTATGATGTTGTGAACTCTTGTATATGTTGAATTAACTATTACTTGTTGATGTTTGTCTTGTGTTTTACATGGGTTTGACTTATTGCTTATGTGAGTATTGGCTTATATGGGTTCTTAATTGTGCATAAGGCTTTTCAAAGTACTTTAGCATGGTTTGATCAAATGTCCTCTTTAGCATAATTTCACTTGATTATGTGCATATACCCATACATAGTACAAGTGTGTACTAACCCATGTTTGATGTTTACTACAAATGTAGGATCCGGCCATTGATATTAGAGAAGGCTTTGAAGACTACTTGGATTCTTATCTTCCAAGTTTGGTAGGTCCTCACTTTCCGAGGACAATGTCATTATCTACCTATTGGTTGTTGTTTAGTCTTAAAGATACTTTGTTCATTCTCTTTCATCTTGATTTTATAATTGTAAAGCCTATATGTGGCTATAATTGTTGATGTAAGGGCTATGCCCAAAGTGTGATACTCTTATCTAGATGGTTTAATATGAGACTATGTTATAGACTTCTTATGAGACTATCTTATACTATGTATGTTCAATAAAAGTAGAAGACTATGTAGTCTTCTTATACGAAGGGTCTATGTATACTCGATATGAATATATATGGTGTGTATGTAGAGGTCTATGTAAACCTCAATGTAGAAATAATCAAAAAGTTTTAAATTTTCCGCATTTTTAACCTATGAATGTAATGATGTATGCTAAGAGGCTAGTCTTAGTCCTCTTCGAGGACGACGACACCGGTTACGTCAAAGGGGTGTCCCCCAGATGTGACAATTGGGTGATCAAAAAGTTGAATCTGGATGTTGAATTAGCTGGAAGGAAGAGGATGACATAGTTACATACATTAGAAGAATTTAGGCTCCACGCCTATGAAAATGCTAAGCTTTATAAAGATAAGACCAATAGGTGGAATGAAAAGCATATTGTGTCACACACCTTTGAGTCTGGTCAATTAGTGTTGTTGTTTAACTCATGATTGAAGTTATTCCTTGGAAAGCTTTGATCTAAATTGAGTGGTCCGTTTCAAGTGGTTAGAATGACTCAACATGGTGTGTGGAACTAAAAAACAAAGACAATAGCTCTACTTACCCTGTGAATGGGAAACAGGTCAAGCAATATTTTGGAAATTATGTTAATCATGAGCTTGAAGAGCTCACATTGAATGACGAATGAGTCATGAGATGGTTCGTGTCACGACGCTAAATGAATCGCTCCACGGGAGGCAACCCGTGACCCCATATAATAGTTAGGATTTCCTTTCTTTTGTTTTGTTATTTCAATTCATAGGATTTAGTTAAAAATGATAATGAATCAAGAAAAATACAAAAATATGAGTCATGCCACAACCAAAACTAAGGTGATGGATGGGAGGAAACCCATCGTGTGTGTACTAATGGGTATTGAGCTAAAAATGTGTAGAAATCAAGGTTAAAGCACTATAGTGCGTCACAGAGATGGAATGGGATTTTGCTTCACTTGGAATTAATTTTCCAAAATAAGGCAGAGTGTTTCGTGAAGAAGACGCGTCGTGAAGGAAGGCCAAATTTTAGATTTAATAGTAAGTTATGTTTACATCAAAAAGAAGGCAGCTCCACGAAGGAGTCGTGTCGCGGAGTATAGTGCAAATTTTTGCCTCACCTGGATTTAATATTCCATAACGAGGAAGAGGGGTCCGTGTCGCGCGCAGGTAAGTAATTTTTTACTTTCATTAAGTGAAATAGGTTCAACCCATTTCTAATTGAAATAACTCGACCCTATACACCATTTCTCCCCAAATTCAAACCCCATTTTCTCCAAACACTTTGAGATATTTTCCCTTTCTTCTCCCTTGACCGAATTTTGAGGTTCAATCCATAAAGTGATGGCAAACCACCTGTTATCCTTCGTCAATTTTACGTCAAAACTCCAGGTATGTACTTTAATTCTATCTTGCGCGATTTAGATGTTTCTGCTTGGGATGACCGCTGTTTTGCAGAGTTGGGTGTGGGAAATTTTAAGTTAGATGCTTGAAGTTTATGGGTTGTGGTGACAAGGTTGTTTGTTGTGTTTCTCTATGGTGTTTTCAAATTTTTGAGTAGAACTCATCTCTTGTTACTTGCATTTGGGTTGTGGGATGCTTTAGTGAAATTGATAGGGTGTTGTGTGTGGGTTAGCCATGTTTAGGATTGTTTGTGTAATCTTTTCATGGGTAGTTCGAAATCTTTAAGAGCATTACTTTATTTCTACTTGCATGTGGGTCTACAAAAATTTGGGAGTTGGAATTTCCTCTACTTGCTCTTACTTGAGTTTTGTTGTTGTTGTTGATGGTTGTTTGACTATATTTGTGAAACATCAAATTTTGTGGTGTTGGTTAAATGTCACTGTATGAATTCTTGAGTAGCACTAATAGTTCTATGCATTATTTGGATTAGGTTGTCATTGCCAACTAGGTGAATATAGTGTTGAATTCTTGAGTAGATAGTACTTTGGTGATTAATGTGTAAGTTGCAAATATTGTTTGAATGTGTATAGAGGGGTGTGAATTATTGAGTCATATCTGAGGGTAAATCCATGGTACGTGCATAAGACATGAGTTGAGGTTTTGGTGTTTGGTTGTGGTTTATTTGTGTACACATGTGAGAAGTCCCTAGGCTAGAGGCTACATTGAAATAAGTGTGGGGTGGGGTGCAAAGTTTTATCATTGTCATGTACTCATTTGGGCTGAATTGTGTTCTGTTTGCAGATAATCATGTCAAGCTCACAAAGTCCTGGTAAGAAGGTTACCACGTCGAGCTAGAGGAAACGTGTCCGAAGTGGGCATGTACCCCCCCCCCCCCGCACCCACAGTTCCCAGGGTCCAAACTAGGTGGTTTGGGGTGAAAGTTGTGACCAAGGAAGGAAAGACATGGTATAAAAAACAAACTGAGGCCACTTATTTCTTTGATGTGTGCATTGATAGGGACACTTATCTCGGGAGTTCCCACAGATACTTAGGCATCTTAAGGAGCTATATATGGAGTTTATCTTCGAAGATCCTAGGAGTAAAACTTGCACATGGTACGTGAAGTTTATACTAACTAAGCACCGAATGTGAGATCGCATTTTGTGATGGTGTGGGGAGTTAATGTGCCCATCACTCCCGTATGTATTAATGACATACTAGGTATGTCTCCAGACACAGATCCATTAGTGCTTACTGGGCTGAACATATGCCCACCCTACAGAGCCATTAGACATACACTGTGTGGTCCACAATCCATGGTGCAATGGACTAAGCACATCGAGAAGAGATATCATCAATCTCTTCCCTTTGCTCACATGCTGGGGGAGACGCACATATGGATGAAAATTGTCATGCACTGCTTGATACCTAACCTATTCTACACAGACATTACTCGGGATAGGGTTTGCTTTGTCTATTCTCTGATGTAGTATAGTATAAGGGTTGTCCTAATGTCGGCGATGCGCAAGTACCGAGTTCATAAGGGGCGCAGGTATGCTTTTCGTGGCCTGATTAATAGAATGTGTCATACTGCATGTGTTCTTAAAGAAAATGTGGACTACATGGCACCCTTATCCCCAGCGCCGGTGGACATCACTAGAACAAAGGGTCCAGACACTGAGTTTGGGACAACTCTCACCACTGTTGAGTGTCATCACCGCGATGAGTTGATTATGGAAAGGATGTACATCTTGGAGATGTTGCGCCACCAGAATTGCTATGGGGTTTCTACTGACACTCAATTGGGAGATGTTGAGAGGCGTTACCCACTGAATGACCATGCCAAGGCCCTACTTAGAATTGGTCCTGAGTTTCATGAGTCGATCGACAATGATATTCCGACCGATGAGAAGCGCTTGCATACTAGCTCGGACGTAGATTCCGTTCTGATGAGGAAGTAGACCCCGCTCAGGCCGGTGATAAGGATGAAGGGGGTGATGTGATGGAGGATTGATCAGGGAGTGTTTTCACCTTACCTCTTGTATTATTCTGATACTTTTGTAAAGTATTGGGGACAGTGCTAATGTTTAAGTGTGAAGGATGGGTGAAAAGCATACCTAGTCTGCATATATTTTTATTATTGAACATTGTTAGAGTCTATTTTGTTTTGTTTTGGGCTCCTTGGAGGTTGTTCGGTTCTTTGGCCAAGGAAAGTCCCTTTGAACCGTGAAAAATACAAAAGATTTTGTCTTTGTAGGATTGAGTCAGTAGTCATAGTTGAGTCACATTGTCCAATGATAGATGGATGACGATCGTCTTAAGGGTAATTTCGTCATTGAGTCTTAGGTTGGCTTATGTTGAAGCTGAAAGTATGAAAGGAATATGTATGAAAGACATGTTTTGAAGTTGATATATGAATGCAGTTGAACTTTTTGTATTTTACTTGATCGCAACTTAAGCTTAAATTGGACCTTGTGTATAAACTGATTGTGCGTTGTGATTCAACCATTTTTTATTAGAACTTGTGCCATGTGTGGTGAGATTTTGTTGTATCCATGAATGCATCTGAGTCTAGAACTTGCCCAACATGTTATTGAAGTGAAATACAAGTGTTGTTGTATTTAGAAGATGATAATAGGCTTTCTTTGAACTATCTTGAATTTTAGCCTTATTAGAAATAATATCCCTAGTATAGCCCAATTGAGCCTTTTTAGCCTTGATTTTGTTTTAACCTACGTAATAAAGCCGAATGCATTTTATTGATACCGTTAGCTTTGATCTCAAATCCCTAATGCACTATGTTAGGAGGAAAAGTAAAACTAGCGGAAAGAGTAAATAGGGTGGAAATGTTTAGTTTGTTGGGGAAGAGTGAAAAGAGGTGGCAAAATGATACCCTATGAGTTTGAATCTAAGATTGGCCCTGGTCTGTAGGACATTGTGCACTTCGACTGAGGTTAAAAATACATAAGTTGAAGGTGGCTAACTTGATGAATACCTTAACGATGTCCTTGGCCCTTACAAGGGCATTGTGCACCTTAACTAGAGAGAAATCTCTAAGTCAAGGGTGGCTATTGTTGAGTGTCGAAAAGAATTATAGAAATAAAGGGGCGAGCGAGAAATAAAGGCAAGTTTGGTAATACTAGTGGAAATATATGAAGAAAGATGGGGCTAAAGAGAAGAAAATAGTTGTGAATGTAAGGAGAAAATTGCAATCAGTGCATTAGTCAAACTTACATTACAACCGGAACGAGTCCTATTTGATTTTGAGAATAACATATTTCATTAGTAAAGATGTACATAATGGGAAAGCTTATGGTCCTCAATGCATACATGTTTGATGTCTTTGTTGAGTGAGAGTGTACCATGTTTGTAAAGTCATTAAAGTATATTTAATTTGCCAATTTGAGTGTGTAGACTATTTTTTGGAGTGAGGGGCACTTTTTGTATGAAGGATAGGTGATATGTAATGGTGCACATGTTGTTGAATGTGTTGGTTGATAAAAGTTTTCAAGTCAATTAGATGAGTCATGCATACTTTGAATGAAATCATGCATATGTTAATTGTTTATAGATACTTGGAAGAAAGTGGCGGATGTACAAATACCATAATAGACAGTCTAGGAGTAGTTAGTAAGTTGTTCGAGGAAGAACAAATCTCTAAGTGTGGGGTAGTGATCTTAGGCATATTAATATTCCTAAAAATTTAATAATGATCGTATTTAATCTAAGTTTGAATTCAAGGTGTCTTTATTTATAATCTTATCGAGTCTTTTGGTTGTTTTTTAGTTAACCAACATGAGTAATTGTGTAGGTAAGCTTAATTAGATAAACAAGCACGAAAATGGACAAAGGGGAACACAAAAGATCCGAGTTGACAAGAAGCATGGAAGATGATTGAAGAAATGTCATTCAAAGGAATCTTCGTGTCCTCCCCGCGTCGCGGAGAGGAATTTTAGTTTGGGCTCATAAATTGATTTCTAAACAGAGAACTCCGATGCGGAGAGAGAGTTTAGTTTTGGTACGCGAGATTCAAATTTAGGTAGCGCGTTCCGTGTAGCTGACGTGTTACGGAGATGAGCAGATATGTTCGAACGGAAATTAAAGACTGCTCCGCGCCGCATTCCTGGGTTCCAGTTTTGGCTATTTTGACTTTTAGTTTAAATTGCTTAATATTTTATTTTATTAAACATTCTTTTTCTGGGTTTCGAAGAACAAGAACTTGGAGAACTTTTTCATCACTGTTTACGATTCTTTCCTTAACTCTTTTACTTTTGATCTTTTTATGTTTATTAAACATTGCTTGATTAAATCTATTGTTATGAGTAGCTAAATACCCTATTTCTAGGGTTGTGGTTAGACGATGATTGTAATTAATTAAGTTTTCTTGGGTTAATGTCAATTATCATATGAATCTTTTTTAGGTTCTTGTTTTTCATAATTCGTGCCTAATCACCATTGAAATAAACACATTGTCCAAATTGAACTCAGAAGAGGAATAAGAGGATAGAACGTGGGGCATAAGGAGCATGATTTTCTCTTAATAACTAGGGTTAATTTGTATCAAGGACAAGGATATACCTAGAAACCATGCTTGGTCACTATACAATAAGAAATCATAATGCTCGGTGCTTGATCAAGTTTATCCCCGCTCAACGATGTAATTAGGTTGTCATTATTGTAGGTGATTAGAGGTCAGGAGACCATGATCATACATTTAACCCTATGATTCGCTGGTGCGATTGTTGATAAAGACCCATTTAAATTATATTAATTGCATGAATCCTGGTAAAAGTTGCAGCCCTAGACTTTACCCAATCATTGTTTAAACCCTTGAATTGAATCGCGTTTGTTATATTTTATTTAACTCTTAGAATTATAAAACAAATCACTTTTGGATCTTTATAACACTTGTGCTTAGCTGAAAGTTGGATAGTGATTCTAGACGTAAATCTTTGTGGGTACGATACCCAACTCTTTATAAGAGCCACTTTAATATATGAACGACCACGTGCACTTGTTGTGCAATTTGGGCACAACAATATTCGGCACTGAAATTTGTTTAATATGACGTATTTCATAGACTGCAATTCCAAAATAATGTTCATCAACTAAAACAATTTACATGATACATGTTGAACTGGTTGAAATCAGATTGGAACAAAAATGTGGACATAACAATTTAAGTATATGATACATAATTGCAATTACAAAGTATCTTAGTCTTTAATCGATACATAATAATAAAAGGTGTCTTTAATACTCATTACAACTTGATGAACTAAAAAAAACTGTCAAAATTTTGTATATGATACTAAGTATAACATCATATATTCATTATGTATCAAGTATTAACCATGTTAAAATATGATACAATTTTCTGCATATTACAACACATCACACAATTTAAACTCAATAATTTGATACATTCATAACAACAAATCAAAGAGAGAACAAAATTATAATTTTATGTATCAACATAGTAGAATTAAATCAAAATACATAGCAATATGTGAATCTCACATTTAGATCAAGGCAAATTTTTTGAAGTAACTAACAACAGGGAAAATCAAACATAAAAAAAAGTATCAGTTAGGAAATAGATACCCTAGGTAATGTAGGTCGAGAAATTGCACCGATAATTTTTCTACCCTTTTTCTTGGGTGCTTTTTCCACTTTTGCTTTGAAAGATGAAGATACATTCTTCGTCGACATTGCCTTCTTAGAACATTAATTTGTCATAGTCAATGAATCAATAAGCTTTTAGATATTTTTTAAGTGCATTTAGGATCATTAGCATCATAAATTTGATCAGTGTTAGATGTATCTAATTGGATAATCCCAATACTAAAAAAGAACCATCTTTCATATATATATATATATATATATATATATATGATGAAATTTATAATTTTTTCGAAGACCAACAGCGTGAAAAAGACGATAACTACCTACTGATAGATTTGAAATTGATTGACTAGAGAAAACCTTTTAAAATTCAAATTGGACTTAAGAGATAACTGATTAGATTATGGAAGTGGAAATAATGAGATATTGAAGGAGTGGTGAAAGGTGGATTTTGAGTGGAGAGTAGTGTATTCATACGTTTGGCTTTTGAATGGAAAAGATGAATTTTTTAAATATGTTGAAATGGTAGAGAATACTATAAAATATAGTAAATAAAAGTGTGTAGAGAGGTAATTTTTCCTGTAAAATTAAAAGAGGTATTAAAGTAATGAGACATTTAAGTGTAAATATTTTATTTTTTGAGATATAAGTGTTCTTTTCCCTTTCAAATACCACCTAATTCTTTTTTCAAATTTGATACTTAGGGATGGCAATGGGCAGTGCGGGGTGAGGGTGGGGCGGATTGAGTTTAACCCGCAATTTTTTTAATCCTCCTCACCTCGCCCTGCACAACAACTTTTTCAATTTCAACCCGCCCCACATAACTTTTTTAATATTTTATTTTTCTAATTAAGTTTGATACTAAAAATAAAATTTATAAAAATAAATTCTTTTTGGGGAAAAGAGCCTGATTTACCCCTAAACTTTATGTTTTGGAGCTGATATACCTTTCGTTTAAAAAGTGGCTCATATATGTCCCTGTCATTATAGAAATGGCTCATATATGCCCTTTTACTTAACATATTAATATTTAATAAATTAAAAATTCAATTTTTTTACTTTAATTTAAGAAAATGTCATTCGCATTTTAAAAACCCACCTTCCACCATACCCACTTGACCCAATTGGAAACGAAAAACCCCACCCACTCAAATTAACCCAACTAATTTCATTTCGTTGTTTCCACTTTCAAAGCTCAAATGAAACAAAAATAAAAAGAAATTGTAAGGGTTCCGGTTAGCTCTAAACTAGAGTCAATCAATCTCAAAATTGTTAACTTACGACAAAAATTAGCATTTTTCACAAACTTGTTTGAAGTAGTAGATAACTTAGATGATGTCGTAGATTTATTTGGAGTCAATCTGGAGATAATATAGTAGTAGTTTTATCCCCGAGCTCCTGATAAATGAGAAGCATTTCTGCAGTTCGAGTGATTCTTGAAATATGATTTTAGCTCTTACGTGGAATATCAATGAGTCAATGATGATTCTAACTCATTTTTGAATGTTTCAAACATACTCATTTCATTACTAAATGATACAGAAGTTGATAAATCCATTCCATAAGGCCTAATAAGATTCATCATAAGTTATCATAAATCATTACCATCCTTGTTTCCGTCTCATAATTTACCATAGGCTTGAATGGTGAATCTTCTTCATTCCCGATCTCAGGATCGTAGAGCTCACTGGGTCCTAACAAAAATTTTTATTTTTGTTTCTATTGAGATGGAAACAATGAAATGAAATGGGTGAAGTTAATTTGAGTGGGTGGGTTTATTTTGTTTCTAATTGGGTCGGGTGGGTATGGTGGAAGGTGGGGTATTTTAAAAGTCACATGCCATATTCTTAAATTACAAGCTAAAAAATAAATTTTTTAATTTATTAAAGGAAAAAGAATAAATATACCCCGAATTATTATAAATGGTACGTCAATACCCTCTGACTTTCGTTATACTTTAGGGTTGTGTATACTCATACTGTTAATATTTTAGATTGTGTATACCTTGAGGTTAATAGAGGGATACATTGCTTCATCTAAACGGTTCAACTAAATTTATTTTAATTTTTATCCATAAATTAAAAACCCACCCATAATCAAACGACCCGATAATTTAAAAACCCATACGGCCATATCCAGATCATAACCCAAATGCACTAAAATAATTTCATTGAATACTGCAGCGAATTTCAATTTCTTATTTTCACCAACTTTGTGATCAAATTCATCTCTCTCTACCATTTGCGAATCGGAACTGACGGAAATCTCGTAGCCGGCCAGGAAGCAATGTTGAAGGAAAGAAGATTAACGAGAATCTTGTAGCCATTGTTTATCCAAATTTGCTTAAGATAAATGGGTCATGGGCGGGTTATATGGGTGGGTTTTAATATATGAATAAAATTAAAATAAATTTATTCAAATCGTTTCGATGAAACCACTTATCCCTCCGTTAACCTTAAGGGTATACACAACCTAAAATATTAACGGTAAGGGTAAAGTATAACGGAGGGTATTGACGTAGCATTTATAATAATTCGGGAGTATATTTATCATTTTTGCATAATTCCTCGTAATTCTCCCACAACCATCACTCGCTCGAGTTCATTCCCTCATATGATTGCAAGGAAAGGTTTTTGTTAAGATTTTTATCTTTCTTACAAGGAAATAAATAGCCTTTTAGAAAAAGTGCCTTGACGAAGTGATTCTTGAAACAAAACAAAGTTGATGTTTTTCATTTTTCCATCTACAATTTCAATATTTGATCATCTTGTTCCATGCAATGGACAAAGCACATTGACAACTCTTCACTCAAAGAAAAAAAGAAAAAGGCCGGCATGACAAATCAAGTCTCATTTAAGTGTTCACCTAAAACAAAATTCACACCAGAAAAAGGACAAGAATATACTAATGACCAACAAAGGTTTCATGAATCTGTTTTTGTAGTTGATCAGCTGCTACTATGTGTGTGTAAGAGAGAGATGACAGCAATATGTTGTATGCAACCTACTCTGAAGAGCATTCAGTCCCTTTGCGTTGAACGAGATGGGAGGTCTATCAACTACACTGATATTACATATTAACGAGCATGGACGTTCCATATAAAGTACCGCACAACACATTTGGCCCGGATAAATAAATACTTTCTTACTGTTTCTAACTTGTAATGATTGAAGACAAGTTGGGTAACAAAGATATGAAAAAAAACTTTTTTTTTCTCCAGAAATATTATCTGAAGGGCACTCCTAATTCTCATCAACTCTTTAAACTTTTCCCTGACATCTCAATGCTAACAAGGTTATCGAAATTGCTGATACATAATCCTTACCACTAACTTTATGACAGCAAAATTTTGTGTTCCCTAGCCACTTGATTGTATGCACCAACCAAGGTAAATGAAACATGCAACTGAACAGTCCTGCAGGAAAAAAAAAAAGGTGCATCTTAGTTCTCCACTACAATTAACATGACATATTTGAAATTTGAAAGAGGAAATACCATACTAAGACACTTGCTATAATATGAAATATACCAAAAGTATCAGCATGTATAACCATTACAGGTACAAAATATGTGTTCGGCTCCAATTCCAGATTACAGTACTTCTACTATCGGGAACATCATATCAACAGACAAATTATCAGGCATAGTAAGAATTACACTAAGGTAAACTTTACATAGCATTCTCCCCTGAAGACTAAATTTACCAAGTACTCCCAATATCCATAGAGAAGACTTGAAACATAATGGTTTAGGCAAATTATCAATTCTGCAGCCAAATGCAAATTGATTCATCCAATGCTACCCAATGTTTGACTGTCGGTGCAGACATGATTGACCGATATACTAATGCATATGCAATATCTAATCACTATAAGTTAGTTCAATCTCACAATTAACCTTTTGTATCTTTCCGGATCATCAAAAGGGTCACCATCATCCTCAGTAAAAAGTACATTAGGAACTATTGGTGTACGACACAGTTTGGCTCCCAATTTTCCAGTTTATGCAAGTAGGCCACTACACACTTTCTTTGGGACTAGAAAATCCTCTTTATTGCTACTTCTACGCCCAAGAAGTATTTCAACTGCCCCACGTGCTTGGTATGAAACTTGGCATGTAAAAACTTCTTGAAAGGAGAAATTCCTGCAAAATTATCTCATGTAATAACAACATTGTCGACATAAACAACGAAAAGAGTGATACCAACTGTTGATTGTCCGTAGAGAACTCAGTGATCACACTTGCTCTTCTTCAATCCAAATTCCTGAACTACATAGCTAAATTTTCCAAATCAAGCACAACATGTTTGCTTTAGACCATATAGAGATTTTCTCATATGACAAACTTCCCCATACTCCCCCTAGAAACAACCCAAGTGGTTGCTCCATATACACTTCTTCACTGAGATCAGCAGGAAGAATTGCATTCTTGATATCCAACTGATATGAAGGCCAATGTTGAGAAGCAACCAAGGAAATAAACAAGGGAACAAAGGTAAGCTTGGCTACCAGGGAGAAGCTGTCGAAATAATCCACCCCCATAAGTCTAAGCATAGCCTTTAGCCGCAAGTTTGGACTTAAGTCTTGCGACGGGGCCATCAAGATTAACTTTGACTGCAAAGACCCATTTGCACCAAACTAATTTCTTTCCTTCGGATAAAACCACCAAAGTGCAAGCGTGACTTTCATCTAAAGCATATATCTCCTCAAGCATTGCGTCATGCCATCCAGGGTGGTTCAAGGCATCCTTCACTATTTTGAGGATAGAGATGGAGTCTAGAGAGGAAATCAAAGTTGCTAATAAGTGGTCATAAGAGACAAAATTAGCAATACAATATGTGAATTTGCACTAACATGTACCTTTCTGAGGAGCAATAGAAAGGTTAAGAGTTTTTGGGGAATCTAGTGGCGAAGGAATTGTTTCATATGTTTTCCACCTCCTCGAGTAAACTTGAACAATTGGCGGTTTTGTTGGCGCAAATGGAACAATGGTTGAAGGCACAGTAGTGGATTGGTGTTCAATGGAGTACTAAGAAATGGAAGAACAACGTCATCTGATTTTTGTCACAACACGAATGACTTAATAGACCAATCACTCATCTTTCTTTCCCTGAATCGAAGAAATGGAAGGTGCATAGAAGAATGGTGGTCTATGAAAGTACCACATCAGTTGATGCCATATGTTTTCCATGTTCAGTAGATAACACCAATACCCTTTTGAAGGAAAGAAATATCCCAAAAAAAACACTTCAATGCAATCGGATCCAACTAGGTAATAGGTGGTTGAACATCTCGAAAACAGTGACTTATTTGAAAAAATAACAGTGTAAGTCACATTACCAACAAGCACATTCGATGACACGCGATATATTAGAAAATAAACAGTAGAGAAGGCACAACCCAAAGCTGTTTAGGAACCTTCATTTGGAATAGAAGTGCCCGAGTTGTCTTAAGTAGATGTCTATTCTTCCTCTTAACAACTCCATTTTGAGAGGATATTTCTTGAGTCGTTCCATCACTTCAAGAAATCATATTTTCTTGACTAATTTAAACCTAAAATCCTTTACGCTTCTCCAGCCAATTTTCATGTGGTCGAATTATTGTCCAACAGTCACTAAAAATAAACCCGAGGCATGAAAAACAAAAGAGAGGAAATCTGCATGGTCCATCAGAAGTCAGGTCTCATAAATTAACAAAAACAAGAATTTCGGGAATCCAACAAGACTGCTGTATTGGGTTCAGATGAGAAACAAAAAACTGCAAAGTACCTCGCGTGAAGGTAGTGCATGGACATATACTCAATGCCAACCACATTGCTGTATAAACTCCAAAGAAAACTATATCTGATAATTGTTCCGCACTCAGCGCTAAAATCATATTACAGTTAACAACTCCACATGAGAGATCTGACTTGCCATCTAAGCAAATTGAAGAGTCCAAACACTCAGTCACCATTTTGGGCTGCTGGATTTCTACCTTTAATCAGCTGCTTCAAACAGGAGAGAGACATTCAAAAACAGTAGGTTTTTATTAGCAAAACCAACTTGTCCAGATGAAATATTAAGAATATGAACTACGAAAATGGTGCCATCTCGTATGAAAACTTGAATGATCCCATTGAGCAGGAAAAAGTATCAAAATCCCAACGCAGGTTAGAAGACACAACCTTGTAGAAGTACTTCCTCCGCAGTTTGATGGCAGTCCGTACACACCTCTTGACCCGAATCTTTAACATATTGTCGTTGAATATCTGATACATGTTCAACATATAATTATCAGTGAATACTACCAATTTAACTCCAACAAATTCATAGTTTTCATGCGATGTGCACATGTGTGTAAACTCCAAACAAATTCATAATTCATAAGACAGGCAAATACAAAGAGAGAGAGAGAGGGAGGTGCCACAAAATAATTCAAGACTAACTTCCACATTGGATAGCACCAAGGTAAAAATGAGGAGGCATCTGAAAAACCAGCCAAAAATGACAGAATAATCAATCACCCCCCCTAAAGAAGATAACAACGCCATGTTCATGAAGTGAGGTGAAGTCCAAGGTCCATCAGCATGTTAATATAGTAAATTGATATATCAACGGTAGGACATACACACTTTAAAATATAACAAGCATGATAAGCATAAAAATAATCTTGCATCTTCAAAATTTATTTTTAACCCTTCAGCAGCAAATAGAGATGCATTAAGTTCCTGTTGACTACACTTGGACCTACATACACAAAGCAATTTTAGGGAAGTAATGATTGATCACGAGTTTATAGATACATCACAGCATGCTCAAAAGTTGCACAACTAAGGAGGAGGTTTTCAGCTGTAATGCTAAAACCTGACATTTTAGCATAATTACTAGCTAATGTTTTGGAAACACGTTCCAGGAAGCAATTAACGATATTAGTAGCTAAACCATCAGGGTCAAGTAAAAAGAAAAACAAATAAAGAAATAAATAAAGAGAAATCTTCACTGCAACAAATGTTTTTGTCTGTAGTAGTGTAATCTAGTGACTACTTATAAGAAGATTTAATAGGAAATATAGGCAAATTCTTGTGTTGTCCAAAACAAAAAGGGAGAGACTAAATAAACAGAAAATAAGCACCACCACATGGAGTTGCTGAACTGATCACTTCACATTACCTTTCAAAATCAGAATGACACATAAACCAAAGTAATTAACAATGAAAAAGACAGAATCACACAGTTAAAAGCATCCATCAACGATCAGTATACAACACAGTTGATGTTAAGTTAAATAAACCTGCCTTTATAAGATCATCAATTGAGTGAGTTTGTTTAATGATCTTCTGGTGGTTCATGACAAGAATAGCTGCTACACAAAAAACTGGTAATTCATCAACAGTACTTCTTGTTGATGAGACCATATTAACACTGTGCATGCCACTACTTTTGGACCAAAAATTCTTTGTAAGGCCACAAAATGGATGAGCTAAGGAAAGCTTCATCCCGTTGTTTGCAGAGACAGTACGCTCTCCACTTCCATGTTTAGAGGGTGAGTCATCCTTTGAATCACTAATGTTATTCTCAACAATTTCTTCTCCTGATTCTGCCTCAGATTCCTTTGGAATCTGAATGACCAATATTTCAGGGCAGTTCTCCTCTAGATGAAAAGCAACTGATTCATCAAAATCTGCAGCCCACATCATCTGCAAAGTTCAAATAAGTTAAGCAGATGAATAACAACACAAAACATCTAATGATATTCTTTTTGAGAATTGGTAAACACAAAACATCTAATGATATTGACATGCTTGTGACTAAATGGAACAAAAACTATCCATATTAAATATCAATAATATTGCATGACAATCGTGTTGAATGGAATCTTAAGTCATATGAGATCTCTGAACTCTATTGTCGCTCCTTTATAATTCTTTTCCTTTTCCTTTTTACAAATCTTCGCAATGATTTGTTTTTTAGAAGTGTAGAATGGAGGATACTACATATAGGATATGCGGGTGGTGATAAATGGTAGAGAGCTTCAAGGGTGATACAGTCGTATCCCTGAAATGTTGAACAAGGCTAACTTAGCTGATTATATGGCTACTCCCAAAAGGTGCTATAAAGCTAAATAGTAGATAGAGCTCAATTTGGGATGTATATTATTAATAGACACGGCACTGTACTTTTCAATCATCTCTTTGTCTATTTATAGGAAAATAGAAAGAGAAGTAACCCAGAAATTAGAACTCATTAAGAAAAGGGTCCAAGTATCAAATCCATCAAATTACAAGAAAACTTCTGACGCTATAGTACTTTTCCTGCTAAAGGATTGGTGCTTTCTCATTAGGGCATGTCCTTTCACCTTGCAACTAATATTCCGATTCTCGATAAAAACAGAAACACAAACCTCCCACATACAAAGAACCTCATTAAAAGATAATTCTCGGCGGAAGAGCACCAACAGCATCCGGAAGGCGAAGTGAAGGCTTTCAGCACCTATGCTTGACAAATGAGAAAACATTTCACGATCTGTAAGTTCCACAATATGCCATAGAGCTTCCAATTGCTTCATGACACCAGTTGGCCCTTCCATCTGAAAGTTCTCACGCTGAACAAAACGAAACACTAAATAAAGTCACAAGCAACAAAAGAAAAGGAATAACAATGAAGAACTAAAGACTGAAATAATGCATGAATTGTTGTTCATGTACAGACCATTCTCCGTAGAAGCATCTCAAAGCACCAGAATGCATCAGCATTATCCTCAAACAGAACAACAAAAGGAGACAAGAGATCACTCATCCCTAGAAAAATAATAGAAGAAAAAAAAAGGAATTACTTTAAGAGCTTTGAATTGATACAGCAAAAAGAACTTTGTCAGAAGAAAAGGAACAACCTTGGCAATATCCCGTTGCCGGATCAACCCATGCATAAACTGCCAGGATATCTGACATTCTAGCCAAATTTTTTCTATCCTCATAGAATTCAAGATGGCTATCTGTTCTGACTACATCAACAACTAAAAGCCAAAAAAAAAAGGAAATTCTATTTCAATACCATTAACATCCAAGTAAAAGAAATAAATTTTCTGTAGGAAAGAGGTGACCACTAATGCTGAACTTACCTATCTGATGTAATGTCCAGAGCCATTCCGACACTCTCTCATCACTGAAACCAGCTCTTGGAGGTGTTCTCGCATTCATATTTGGTGTGTCGGGTGCATCAGATATTCTGAGTTTGGTAAGAATCTCTGTTTCACGTTCTTGGAATTTTCCAGACCATGACACTGAATCCGGCCCAGTAGGATGAACCCTCTCAATTTCAGAGTTCAGGGAATGAGACACGTCATATGATGAGGAAACATTTGCTTCTACGACTAGATCTGCATTATTATTTATTCTGAAACTGTGCATCTTGTCTTCTCCATATTTCAATTTACGCCTTGCTAAATTTCTCTTACCATATGACCTATGACCTCTTTTATTTTTGATACTCTTTCCAAATAAGTCAGTAACAGGTAAGGCAGGAAAATCAAAATAGTTCTCATTTACAGATTCTGATTGACATGCTTCACCCCCAAGTTCGGTGGATCGGCAGTCGTATGGACCCAAAGTAGGCACAGAAGAGAAAGAGTCCAATGCTGCCCCATCTGTGCTTCCCCTTGCACTTATAAGGTCACCGGAATCAGTAGAGCTTTCCTTTTGATGTGTATGTGGTGTGTCTATACAATTATTATCAAAATCACTGTAACCGTATAAATTGTCAGTATTTACATCAGAAGCTTGACTACTCTTGACATCAGCTTCTCTTTGGCAGTCATCTTTGGAACTTGTTCTCATGTCCATGACCTTGGACCCAACAACATAAGCAAGGGAACCAGTTCCTACACTGGAATGCATTGCTTGGCACTGCTTTATGAGGTCTCTGTAGCGTTCCCTGAGGAGATATTATGGATACACAGAAGTTCATATGCCAAAGTTTGTCATTTGGAAAAGTGAAGAAATCTCTCTTAGGTCCCTCTTTTTGCTTATGCAGGTGGTACACTTTCTATAACAAATAAAATTACTCCCTCTTTTAAAACACAAAAAAAGAAATAACAAATCAAGGAATCAGAATCTTTTTCTGAACTAAGAAGTCCCTCGCACAATGGATATTTGAGAATAAAGCTAAGATAATTTGGTATGTCGGATATAACAAGCATGAGTCTGACTCCTCTACAAGGCATTGAACAACTTTACTCGCATCTTTCATGAATAAATTACTACAATGGATATGCAAATGCTAAAGGTGAGGACAGAACAATTAAGTGGGGATGTGAGGGGTTTTCAGAAGGACAGATGAGCCATTAAAATGTTGGGATCAAGATAGAATAGATTCCCAGAGTAAAAAGTGGGATGTGAGTCATTCTCTAAGACACTGAAGACGTTAAAGATATAATTCAATAAATAAAACGAAGATTTTAGACGAGATAGCAGTCTTTTCTAAATTATTATATTTCTTCCTCTCACTGTTGCAGTCCTTTTTCTATTTGATATAATTTTTCGTCTCTCTGTCTCATTATTTTATTATTCTATTTCAGTGGATTTCTTTTTCTAGTTACAGCAATTTAAATGGAATCATCTGATGAAAGGAGAGACCCAACTTGAACTTATGGAAGCAAAGTTCAATCCAACGTATTTCGTAACAAGGTTACTGATGAAGCGTGTAACCATCTCATCAAAAATCTTAAACGGTTAGAAAGAGCAAATTTTTATTTACTTAATTATATTCTCAACATGGCCCCTCCATGTGCAAGCCTGAAATATTTTCATGGGCCAAGTACTTGGAAGTTCATTTTGATAATGGGTGTTGGTGAGATTCCATCCTAGGACCTCTGTCTGCTCTAATATCATGTTGAAGTGTTTCACCATCTTATCTAAGAGCTTAAGCTGTTTGAGAGAGTACACTTTTATTTACTTAATTATATTTTCAACAGTTACCAAAGTTTGAATTGATCGTCACAAACATCGTAGAGATGGTAATAGCAAAGTCATATCCCGTCCAAAATACAAAGAGCATGTTAAGGAAGATTTAGAAAAGTATGTTGAGAAAAAATATGAGATAAGACATCAAATGAATCATCAAGCATTCGTGACTAATCTTGATGATGAGGATAATGAAATAACGAACATGAGGGTCATGATTTGTCAACACCCTTTCTCTCAAAAAATAAATAAAAGAAAAACGTAATATTCTCTTCATCTTGTAGATGTACCGGTGGTAGGTGGTATTGAAGTTTATTTCGTGAAGAATTTGAAGGATGTAGTTAGGCAAGAAAAGAGTTGAACATCCCATAGAATTGCCAAGAAGACTTTGACGGATCGTGCAGTTGCAATGTATGTTTACACGATGGATGCATGGTGTTGGGCTTCCTTTCAATTGTGTCAAGCATTCGTGACTAATCTCGATGATAAGGATAATGAAATGAACGTACATGAGGGTCATGATTTGTCAACACCCTTTCTCTCAAAAAATAAATAAAAGAAAAACGTAATATTCTCTTCAACTTGTAGATGTACCGGTGGTAGGTCCTATAGAAGTTTATTTCGTGAAGTATCTGAAGGATGTAGTTAGGCAAGAAAAGAGTTGAACATCCCATAGAATTGCCAAGAAGACTTTGACCGATCGTGCAGTTGCAATGTATGTTTACACTATGGATGCATGGTATTGGGCTTCCTTTCAATTGTGTCAAGTTTATGGATAGCTTTCAGTTTTTGTTGAGGTTGTAGGTTAACATGCTCCAGGAATGAAGCCCCACACCAAGTTAAAGTTTTGTATCTCAAAAAAGAGGTGCAAGGAGATGAACAAAATTGTTGAGGAACCAAAAGTACAATGGAACAACTTTGGATGTTTCATGTGATGGATAAGTGGATAGCAGGAAATGGAAAATTATCAGCATTGTGTTGTAAATTCTATGAAAAGCTAGAAGAATATATCAACGAGAGGATAAAGAATTGAAAACTCTTAATGAAGTACAACTGCAACTTTGAGCACACATCAAATGGCACCGTTAACCATGATATGCAATATACAACATCCACAATATAGTCCTTTAGAATTAGGGAGAAATTATTCTCCTAATAGTTTCTACACTTTCTTATATATTATTAGTTTTCTCATATGTAGGGGTCATTGAACAAATCATATTAAGTATTATGCACTATCTTATTATACTTCTCTTTTGTTTCTGATCTATCCTCGTTTAAGGTTTGCAGTTGTTAGTTTCCGCATAACACCTTGTTATTTTGATATTCGAGCAAATGGTTTAATGAGGTTGAAGACTGGTTCAAAGCAAGTTCAGCTCAAGTTGTAACCAATTTGCCGATAAAAGAATTGTCAAAAAAAAGTTTGAAGTTACATATGGAGACAATTTTCAACAATCATGTTGCTACATCTTTAAAAACAAAAATTTAAGTCATGCTTACTTATAACACATGGGCTCTAATTTCAGCTCATGCTTACTTTTAACGCATAAGCTTCAACTTTCAACTCTTGCTTACTTACGCATAAGCTTCAACTTTCAACTCTTGCTTACTTTCAACACTTGGGCTCCAATGATCAATCCATGTTTACGTTGAACGCATGGGCTCCGACATTCAACCTATACAAATATGACACCTAGGCCTAACTCAACTCCAAAAGCTAGCTCATGAGGGAGAATTGTCCAAGTCTATACAAACGGACCAATCATTCATTCCCAAATCGATGTGGGACTCTAACCCACTCACCACCTTCACATCCGCGCCCAACTAGAGCGTGGACTAAGAGCCCAAATAGGGATGATTCTGGCTCTAATACCATGTAAAGATATGACACATTTGGCCTGACTCAACTCCAAAAGCTGACTCAAGAGGGACGAATTGCCCAAATCCATATACACAAACCACTAGTTCATTTAGTGTAGGATATTTACTTACATTTGATAGAACCACTAGTAATTGTATAAATACATGTATTTACGAAATAGTGAAATATAAGTTCTTCCATTCCATATATTAGTTACATTGTATCAAAGCCAGATCTTTGGCTTCGCCAGAGTTAGGCTTACCTGCCTCAACACCGTTCTCCTCTCTAATATCGCCCTTCCTTTTCCAGCCTATATATTTTGTGGCCCTCTCCAGTTAGATGATGGATCAACTTGTATCAGTGGCAGATTTGGGATTGTTCAACCACCCTCATCGATTGCCCCGTTATTTGTATTTACTTAACCAAAGTTGCTTTTAATTTGATTTTTGTTAGCAAAGTTACCGGAGACCTTAATTGTTATATCTCATTCTTTCCTGATCATCAGGTTATTGGTAAAGGATATGTATCCAATTAACTCTACATACTTGATGAATGACAGTCTCAGTCAGTTGGTTGATCTAGTATCGTGGCTCCATCTGAAACACATTGTCAATTGGGACAACCTTCTCTACCTCTGCTAAAGAAGTTATGTCCTCAGTTTCAGAATATTTCATCATTGGAATGTGAGTCATGTTTGTTTGCAAAATAGACAACTCTGTAGGTCCAAGAGTTAATAAGCGGGCTGAGTTAGTTAATTCTAGTGTTTGGGGACCATGTCATGTCATTTCCAAAATTGGGCACAAGTATTTTGTCACTTATGCAGATAATTTCTCTCGGATGACTTGAATTTAAGCCTGAAGGATTTTTTCAATCGCATAGAGGTCTTAGACTGGGACCCTATGTCACCTTTTTTGTTCCTACTAACTATGGAGGGTCTGAACCACATGTTCAAACAGCAAAGGTAAATGGTTGGATAAAAGGGTTCAGTGCTCAATTAGGGAGAGGTGATGATCTGGAAATCACACATCTTTTCTATGCAAATGATGCCCTGGTTTTTTGTGAAGCAGAAGTGGCACAAATCAGACACTTGAGAGCAATCCTTACAATATTTGAGGGCATTTCAGGGCTTCATGTTAACTGGTCGAAAAGTTTCCTCTTACCAATTAATGAGGTAGACAATCTACAAAGTCTAGCTGAGAATCTGGGATGTCAGATAGCCTCTTTGCCCACGAAGTACCTCGGTTTACCTCTGGGGGCCAAAAACAAGGAGTTGGAGGTATGGAATGAGGTGATGGAGAGATGTGAGAAAAGACTCTCAAGATGGAAAAGTCAGTACCTATCACTTGGGGGTAGGTTGACTCTCATCAAGCCAGTTAGATGAGTTACCTACCTACATGATGAGTCTATTTCCAATACCCAAGAGCATTGTGAAGAAAATCAACAGAATGAGAAGATCCTTCATTTGGCAAGGGAACAAAGAAAAGAAAGGCTACAACTTGGTGAAATGGGAGACGCTCACTTCGAGCAGAAAACAAGGTGGCCTTGGCATGAGAAATCTTAGCATCCAGAATAATTGCTTGCTACAAAAATGGCTATGGAGATTTTGTACTGATGATGGAGCCCTATGGAGAAGATTCATAGCAGGGAAATGACTTGTATAGACAATGGACTACTGAGGAGGTGATGGGGTCGTTTGGATGTTGTGTGTGGAAGACCATCAGAAGGTTGTGGCCACGGTTCAATAACAATATTTATATTAGTGTGGACAATGGTCTGAAAACAGAGTTCTGGAATGAAATCTGGAAAGGGGATGATAGCCTAAAAAACTTATTCCCAAACCTCTACACCTTGGTATATTTCTCACCTCTTCTCTCTTCTCTCAGATCTCTCCTTTCTTCTTCTCCGTTTCTAATCTCACTCGTTCTTCTTCGGCAGATTAAGGACTCGTCTATGGAAAGTTCCAAACTTTAGATTCATTTTCCGTTGTTCTATGTTGTAATTCCTTCAATTCAGTTGATTAATAGAAAATTGTCCCCAAAAACTCTACTGTTTGATTAAATCTTAGTTTGATAATTGTTGAATGGAGGTCAGGTTCTGACACAGCACATAGGCTACGGTGCATAATTTGAAATATGTGTCATGTCAAATTGATTATTCATAAACCATGAGAGAATATAGGCTATATGGTGCATGATGTGGAATTTGTTTAAAGTCGAACGAGTTATATCAGCCATAAGAGATTTGATGCTAGGGTGATATTTTAGGAGGAGATGAAAACAGCAAAGGATGCAGAAATATGTTCAAGTCAAATTGATTATTCATAAACCATGAGAGAATATAGGCTATATGGTGCATGATGTGGAATTTGTTTAAAGTCGAACGAGTTATGTCAGCCATCGGAGATTTGATGCTAGAGTGATATTTTAGGAGGAGATGAAAACAGCATAGGATGCAGTCTCTTTGGCACTTATGTGAACAATAAGGAAAGAAAGGAAAAGAAGAGCACCTTAAAAAGGAAGAAGACACCTTTGTAGGATTATTAATGAAACACAAAGCAATAATAATAGCTGTATATTTTGAGCATATACGGCATCCCGAAGACTTGATTCTCTTTCTAGAGAATCATATTATTTTCAGCATATAGAGTTCCCAACTACATCAGTAAATAGGCAATTTCATCAAAGTAAATTTGCTTGTCAATTTCTGCATGCTAACACGTTTCAGCATTCCTATATTTATACTACCTAAAATCAACAACAAAAAACAAATAAACCAAAAAAAAAAAAGAAGGGGGGGAGGGGACAGAAAAGGCGACTTCAACATAGACCCAGACTGTTAATCAAGATGTTTAACATGGATAATAAGACAGAAAACATGAAGCTGTCTCACATTGACCAAATTGAGTAGAACATTTTCAGTATAATATAGCAGTAACTGGAAAGCAAATACCTTCTAGCAGTCCTCAACTGCTTTCGGTACTCAGCGGAGCTTCCCAAAGCATAACAGCCCAAGAGAAATTCCCAAACTTCTGGTCTTATAGCTGGATCTACACCCTACCATGCAAGAAAAAAAATTAATGTTATAGCGGAGATACACTCATAACTCAGAACTTTCACGCATATTAAATTATGAATATTACATACTTCTTTTTTAACAAATTAAACTCTTTTAAAGCAACCACCTTAAAGAACCTTGGAGCAGAAGTTGAGAAAAGTGTGTTTTGCAAGTTAAACTCAATGCCAACATATGTTGTACTTTCTCAAATTCTTTCATCATCTCACTACTTCTCCAAGTATTCCAAAAGCTTTCCAAGAGGCTATTTCAGCTATGTTTTTTGGGAGGATGGTGATATGGTTTATGCCTCTCCTGTTTAGTATCAACACAGAGTTCAAGTAGGCATTTGGACTTTAATAGAGTGATATTTGAAAACAGGTAGTATTTGAAGTTGAAGTTGAAAAATAGTATTTGAAAGTAGAAATTGTGTTTGGAACATTGCATTTCACTTGAAAAAAAGTTGAAGTTTTGTGAGTCGAAAAAAAATTCTCTTGAAAAGCTGGTCAACTTGAAAAAACTCATCCTCAAAAACTAACAAATCATTCTAATATATAATTAAACAATGTTCTGAAAACATTTTTCGGGAAAAAGGGGAAAAAAAAGTTCATGTTCAATCTCCTTTCTTCTTTTCTTAATAGGTTTGTCCCTGAATTGCACATTATTCTCAAGAAAGGGTTATTTGAATGGAACTTTCATGTCTCAAATTTTTTATGGAACATTGCACATATATATCGTGTTGGTGTCCAGATCGATCTCGACTAATCAACCATGCAGCCTGTACAGTGCATAAACATATGTTCTAAGGACTGGAACAGATTCACTCAGACCCGTTGTAGTTGGGATTCGGATCTGGATCTCTAGGTTGTTACTCCCATGCCTCCAACACTACGCCATCCTCTGGTTGACAACTCAACATTTATAAAACAAAGTGTTGGATTTACCATCCCAGGTATGTCTCCTCGCCCCAACCTTCACCCCCCGGGAAAGTTTTTAAGAGAATAGTAATGTTCTGACAAAGTTATGCTGATTTTTTTTTTAATATTCGCTTACTTTTAGAGGTAGGAATGCTGAGGGAAACAAGTCTTGATGTTGTTTCTCTGAATGCTTCACATTGCCACTTTGAAAGACAACAACAATAGTCCATAGACTAATACATAGGCAGACACTTAAAGTTGGGCCTCAACTGGCAAATAAGCACTCTAGTTTTGAGAAAGCACATCTAGACATCTCAACTTGGTATCAACTGCAACTAAACACTCCATCATGCCCTCACTGTGTCTTGTGGACACCCGGCGCCGACGTGGCACATAAATTTCAGAGGTATCTAGATGATCACTTTGTTAGTTGGAGTGTTCAACTGACACGCAGTAAACGAGTTGAGTTGTCTAGACTCTAGATATGCATACTCAAAGTTGTAGTGCTTGCTTTCCAGGCCAAGTTTGAGTGTCTATTTACATGTTATCCCAGATATACATTACATGGATTCATCTGTTGCTCCCTCTTTACAACTGACATTGCCACCTCCAGTTTCTCTGGTACCTTAAATGTTTTGTTTCAATCTTATCTACTTTGCAACAATATTCCATGTGCTGAACTTTTCGGTTGGAATATTTCTTTTAGTAATGTTTTCCACATCTTATTTCTTTTTAGAGGAAAAATTCAAACTGCAGCATGGTATTGTTGCATAAATTTATGGAAAAGCCTTCAACCAGATGCCAAAAGTGACTTTTTAAGTGGATAAGTATTATACATATTTTACTTAAGCACAAATTAGTCATATACACTTCTTTGTTCACTCTAGTTTGCCCTTGTTATTATCAATCTTATTTGCTATTTCATATTTCAGTAAATTTTGAACTAATTACCTATGCCATTTTATATTATATGTAATAATTAATTTTTTTCATATTAGTTGCTATATTTTCTACAGTGTTTTCTTCTACTTTGTACTTGGATTTGCTACACTCGAGTCAAGGGTCTTTCGAAAATAGTCTCTCTACCGCCACGAAGTAATGATAGGGTCTACCTACACTTTACCCTCCCCATACCCCACTTGTGGATTTCAATGGGTATGTTGTTGTGGTAATATTCAATTTTTCACCTATCTCCTTTGAATATAATTTAAGTTACGTTATATCTTATTATAAAGGGGAAAGGCATAGATTTTCTTCTGAACTTGTCACGAAAAGTCAAATACACGCTTGAACTATCATGGCGATCTATTCCACACCTTCACTACTTAAAAGTGAATTCACTATCAACCTAAGACGCGTAACAATACTCTCACAGTATGTGTTGTATTACACTCGCCGCCAAGTCAACACTACGCTACGTCATGTAAGAACTTATAATTTTTAAAATCCTTTTTGTTTTCTTTCTTTATTCGTAAATTTTCTTTTATAACTATATTTTACATTAATTAATCTCTAATTAATTATTAAAATTTCTAATAATTATATCTTCTTCATCACTAAACCTCACTCACTCCATCCCTCATCACACTAGAAAAATCATATCCGGCCACCTTCACCATCAATTCTTGTTTCTTCACCACCACCAAATCACCTTCTATTCTTCTTCTTCTTCGTCACCCACCACCATATCAATATCGATTTCTTCCTCTTAACCACCTTCAATTCTCTCTTCTTTGCCACCCACCATCCACCACAAACAAACCCACCACTATGTTTTATTTTTAAAACCCAACAATCAACTTTACCAACCACCAACAAAGATGCCATCACCATCAAGTTCTTCAACTTCTCTTCTATTGCTTTCTTCATTGATTTTTTGGCAAGGTGAGAGAACCCTTATTTAGAGTGAAGGAAGAGAGGAATTGGGTATGGTGGAGGTGGTGAAATCCGATGATAATGTTGTGATTTTTGACAGTATTAGTGAAATTAAAGAAATGTGATGTTCTTCTTCATTGATGTTTCATTTGGTATAGAGACACCAATGGTGATTTTGGAGCTTTCTTCTCCACTACATTTTGACAAAGTTGCAAACATATGTAATGCAGTGAAGATTTTGGATATTGATTTTTCTATCAACAATAGACCAAGAATAAAAATAGAATTTATGAAGAAATTAAGTTGTAGAAAATTATGAAAAATAAAGAATGAAGAAAGAAGAGGACAGTGGGTGCGGTGTAAAGAAGAAGAGGCGTGGGGATGGGAGTGGAAGGAAGATTCTAAATTTTTTTACTTTAGTTTTTTACCAGACGGGCTTGTTTTTTTTTGTCATGTCAGTTTTATGGGTAAATAAATTCACTTTTAAATAGTAAAGGTGTGTATAATAGGTCGATAGGATACTTTGAGCATGTATTTTGATTTTTCGAGGTAAATTCAGGGGGACTATGTCTTTACCCTATTATAAAATGTAATTTAAACTCATGTAAAGTACAAGTAGAATAATCCATTAATTTCGACAAAAACAATTTGTAAAAATCTACCACTATGTTGCTATTTTATTATTAAGTGAATGAAATATAACAACAATATACCCCGTGTAATTCCACAAGTGGGGTCTGGGGAGGTAAATTACACAAAGACCTTACCCCTAACCCGGAGCTAAAGAGATTATTTTCAATAAACCCTTGAATCAAGGAAAGTCATAGCAGGTCGGGAAAAAGAGTTAACAAGAGTGAAGAAGTCATGGCAAAATATAGAGAGAGTATGTCAAAGCATTCTGCAAAAAATTGTAACTACAACAAAATACTATAGTGCAGGAAAAAAATTGAGTAATAACAGGCATCGAAGAACAAGAAATTGCAAGAAAACGAGTAATAATTGGTGTCCCTCCACAATTTCCTATCTAAGGTCATGGCGTTGGTAAACTAAAACAACACCATATTCTGTGTAACTACCCAAGTCTAATACTTCTTCATCCTACCTCTACCTCTCCTGGAACCATCCATAGTCAACCTCGCACACCTTTGCTCTGGAGCACCCATACATCTCCTTTTCTCACACAAAAATAATAATAATAAATATAACTATTTTTTATGCGTATTAATATTTTAGAGTTTTGACATCCATTAATGTAACATTTTTAGTTGAATTGTCATTTGAAATTCATTTAAAGTATAATAGACGATCATTAAGAATTTGTTATAAAGAAATTATTCTCTCTCATTCTCAATTGTGTAAATAAAATTGAGTTTTGGTTATTATTATAAAAAAAATATTGATACGAACAAATTGTTCTAATTAAGAGCCCGTATGCTAAGTCATTTTAAACTTATTTTTAGTCATTTTTTACCTTGACAATCACTTTCCAACTTATTTTATCATTTTTGACTTATTTTAAATTATTTTTTATATTTGTCAAACACTTCTAGGAGTCAAAAACTGACTTAAAAGTAGGTTTGACCAACTTTTAAGCCAATCCAAACACCCTCTAAATCTTCTATTGCTCAATTATTTTGTTATCCAAACATCTTATATCCTCAAAAACTATTTTTTCTTGTTTTACTCCATAAATAAGACTTATCAGTGTTATAGGTAAGCCATAGATTAAAAAAGAGGAAAGTACTATAATATTTAACAAATATAAAAAGCACAAATGTTGATAATTTAGAGGGTAAAATAGATATTTAAAATGTTCAATTGAGATAAGAGGAGAGGATGTGAATTATTCAAAGTCGGGGAAGTATTTAATTTTCAAAAGTAAAGTTGAACGGGGGAAATGATTTTCACCAGTTTAGAGATAATTTTTTTAAGAGGTTTAACCTACTCTTGTATTTTCAAATGGACTTCTAGTACTTTAAGAGTTTCATTTTCTTTTTTTTATGACCGTGGTGTTGGGCCAGTTTCACACAACTCGACTAGTACTCTACGAGTTCTAACTTATTTGGAACATCGTCTACCTAGGTTATGTACGATTTTTTAGGAAGACTTCAATAGTATGTGGAATAGGACTGTTAATTACATTAAGTAAGCGACAAGAGAGGTGGTGAGGGTCTCATAAGTTCACCCTCGGGGCGTCGAGGGGATTGGTGGTGGAATGGGGACGTCCAAGGGAAAGAGGAAGCAAAGAAGCACAGGTGCGTATGTGAAGTTGGTGGAGAGTAAGGACAAAGAGGAAAAGCAGAAGTATAGGAAAAGGTATAAGATAGAGGAGGCAAGAATCGCTGTAACGATGGCAAAAACAACTTTTGAACGCCTACATGTAGAACTAGAGGACAAAGGCGGGGATACGAAGTTGTACAAACCAAGTGTTATTATTAAAGGCGAGCATAAGATAGAGGAGGCAAGAATCGTTGTAACGATGGCAAAAACAACTTTTGAACGCCTACATGTAGAACTAGAGGACAAAGGCGGGGATACGAAGTTGTACAAACCAAGTGTTATTATTAAAGGCGAGTGCCTTTTGCCTTTGGCGACAAGGGGAGGCGGTGAGGCCTCGCCCCCTATTTCCAGCGAGGCGAGGCGACCTTTGAACGGCGTACCATGGCGATCGAAAGGCAACTAGCGATGTGGCGTGGCGATGCAATAGGCGTCGCCTTTTTGTTTTTTTTAGAAGTATGATTTAATAATTAAAAGCCAAAATTAGGGTTTTGGGGTATTTTTAAAACTCGACTCAGATTTTGCAAGTCGCGACCCCGGGAGACTTACACGACCTTCGCGTATCGCGACACTGCTGCTCAGGTACGACCCGTGGAGACTTACGCGAATCTCTTCTTCTCTTCTAGTTCTTATCTTCTTTTCTTCTTCTTCTCTATTTTTCAGCAATACGACTATGCTTTGTTTTTCAGACCTCTGTTTTTTAGTGGTAGACTAGTCGTGAAGTGTGAACTGAGCTCTCTGTTCTTCTGTTATGTTGTAATGCCCTGCTGCTCACAGCCTATATTTTTTTTAAAAAAATCTTCTATAATTATTTCTTCCCTACTTAATTTAGTTTATACTAATTAATATAGTATTTATATTTATTTGTCCATAAATAGCGAATTTAATGGCGTCGAATGCTAACAAAAAGAGGGACAGTGGATTGAATTGAAATATTTGCTAATATATGTTATTGCCATTAAGATTTTGGATATTTATATATGCAATTAAATTTTTTTAATTTTTTGTATTAATTGGCGCCTTAATTCAAAAAGGCGAGCGCCTCGCCGACCGCCGCTCGCCTTGCCTCGTGGTGAGGCAGGCCCTTGTCGCCTTGTCTTCTTTCGTCGTCCAAAACACTGGTACAAGCTAGCCAAGGTGAGAGAGACGAGGGCTCAAGACCTGGACCAAGTGAAGTGCATCAAGGACGCAGACAACAAAATGTTAGTAGAGGAAGCACTCATTAGACAGAGATGATACATAATTCCATAAACGCTTATATGAAGAGAGGGACAGAGACATTGAATGGTGTAAAGAAGTTGAGGAGGCTGAGGATGCTAAGGGGAAGAGAGACTGCCAGATGGTGGAATTTTTGGAAGGGCACAAGTAAGGTTGTTATGGATTGGCTGACATAGTTGTTTAATGTTGTTTTTAAGATGGCAAAAAATGCCTGAAGAATAGAGGTCAACTACAATGATCCCATTGTACAAGAACAAGGGCGACATATACAATTGCAATAATTATAGGGGTACCAAGTTGTTGAGCCACACTATGAAAATTTGGGAGAGAGGGGTAATGATAAGCGTGTCTATTTAAAAGGAAAAATTTAGGTTCATGCGTAAGTTTGACTATGTCACTATACAAGTCATTCATCTTGTAAGGAGACTGGTGTAGAATAGACAGAGGAAGAGGGACACATGGCATTCATTGACCTAGAAAAGGCTTACGACAAAAGTCTAGAGGGAGGTTCTTCAGAGGTACTTAGAGGCTAACAGTGTACGTGGTGGGGTATACTAGGACGATTAAGGACATGTATGATGAACCCAAGACCCGATTAAGGACAGTCAGAATAGACTCTAAGCATTTCCAAGTGGCGATGAGATTGCACCAACGGTCAACTCTGAGCCCTTTTTTATTTGCCTTGATGATGGATAAATTGACATAGCGAATCAAAGATGAGATCCCTTAGTGTATGCTATTTGCAAGTGAGATAAGCCTGATTGACGAGACTCACGGCCGAGTTAACACGAAGCTGAAGGTTTGGAGACAAACCCTGGAGTCTAAAGGGTTCAAGTTGAGCATGGCAAAAATAAAATACTTGGACTGCAAATTCAGTAACAAACACATGAGGTTGGAGTGGAAGTGAGGCTTGACACTCAGGTCATCCAAAAGAAAGGAAGTTCCAAGTATCTTGGGAATATTATCCAAAGACTATGGAGATTGACAAGAATATCACTTATCATATTGGTGCAGAGTGGATCTTGACCGAAATGGAGGCTATTATCCAAAGCCTAGTTTATTGAGAAGGTACCACCAACATCTAAAGACAAATTCTATAGAGTGAGGATCAAATCGACTTTATTCTATGGAGCGAAGTACTCGCCAGTTAAGAACGCTTTTAGAAAATGGAAGTCACGGAAATGAGGATGTTGAGATTGATGATTGGCAATACTAAGAGTGGCAATACTAAGAGAGATAAGATTAGAAATGATGATTTTTAAAGAATGAAAAAAGTCTCACATTAATGGTTAATGAGATGGGTAGACTCCTTTTAAGGCTTGGACAATCCTCCTCCCTTTGAGCTAGCTTTTCGGGTGGTGAGTTAGGGTCAAGACCTAATTTCACATGATATCAGAGCCAAGTCCATCCCAATTCTTTGTTCACCGATGGTGGGTCCCCCATATTATAGTATCCACACTCCAGTTAACAAGGTGTGGGTGTGCCGGGGAGTGTTAAGAATTCCCATATCGAAAATGGGATGAGAATTCGGTCTCCTTATATGGACTTGGACAATCCTCCCCTCATAAGCTAGCTTTTGAGGTTGAGTTAGGCCCAAGATCCATCTTTTACATGGTATCATAGTAGGGCCCATCTCATCGCATGTTGGGGCCCCTAAAATCAAATTTGCCCACACACCAGTGCTTACTGGGCGTGAGGTGAGGTGTTAAAGAATGACAAAACTTTCACATTGATGGTTAATAAGATGGGTGGACTCCTTATAAAGTTTGGGCAATCCTCCTCCCTTTGAGCTAGCTTTTGGGTTTAAGTTCGGCTCAAAATATCTAAGCAAGGTGGGAGTGTCCTCAATACAGGACAAGATGCGAGAAGTGTGACTGAGATGGTTCGAACATGTAAAGAGAACATGTACGGATGCCCCAATGCAGAGGTGTGAGATTGGATATTGATGGTTTGTGAGAGGTAGAGGTAGGCAAAAGAAGTTTTGGGGAGAAATGATTAGACAAGAGTCAAGACATGGCTCAGTTGCAACTTACCAAGGACATGACCTTAGATAAAGGGATGAAAGGTTATGAAAGACACAGATAAGGGTAGAAGGTAAGTAGGTAACTAATTGAGTAT
Organism: Solanum sitiens; assembly: GCA_016801875.1. Classification (NCBI taxonomy): domain Eukaryota; kingdom Viridiplantae; phylum Streptophyta; class Magnoliopsida; order Solanales; family Solanaceae; genus Solanum; species Solanum sitiens. Next base: position 305,525 of record JABWTJ010000107.1, read on the forward strand.
TATCTCACTTATCCTTTCATACTATTAGTTGTAGTATTATTAGTGAAGTGCCAAAGACACACATAAACTATCCCTTTTTTTGAGTTTCATACCTAAACTATTGGAGGTGCGAGTTTCATATATACACTTACTCATTAGTTTGAGAAACACACCTCATTGGTGACCGTAATATACTCTCTTTTATTCAGAAAAACCTTGTCGCATGACATTCCACATGGACAAAACATTCTAACTTGACAAAAATTAAATAAACTATTAGTAATAGTTTAAAGTTAAAGATTAAAATATCACTATCTTCGAAAAAAATAAATTATTTTTCAAAAAATAAAATATAAAATATTTTTCTTACCCCACTCCCCCTTCCCCTTTTTTTAAAATCTCTTTTACAAAGGTGGAGTGAGGTAAGAAAAATATTTAAAATTTTATTCTTAAAAAAATTTAATTTGCTTCTTTTTAGATTATTATACTTTAATCTTTAATAATAATCTAAAAAGAAGCAAATTAATCTTTAATTTTAACCAATACTCATAATTTAATTAATTCTTTTTCAAAATGGAATATTTTGTCCATATGGAGTGTCATGTGTCAATTATTTTAAAATAAAAGAGTGTAGTACACACACCATCAACAAGAGTGTAATAAAAGAGAGGTTTGTTTCTCCAACTAATAAGCGATAGTTTAGGTATGAAATTCACCCTCTCAATAGTTTAGGTATGAAACTCAATAAAATGAGATAATTTAGATGTATTTTTTACACTTATCTTGTATAATTATTGTAGTTTCTTGCTATTCGTATTATTTAGTCGTGCTTTCTTTAGTATTTTGCCATGGTTTCTTCACTCCCATTATTTTCTTTTTTGAAATGTTTTTCCTTTGAGCCGAGGGTATTGGAAACAACCTCTTTACCTTCTGAGGTAGGTAGCCTTATACACTACCTTGTGGGGTTAAACTTGGTATATTGTTCTTCTTCTTTAATAATAATGAGACTTAACGGAATTGATTTGATATTAAAATCTCTCACTATTCTAGCTATTTCTTTCAGTCTAAACTTCTTTTTCTTGATAGCATTTGTCTTTCACTCTCTCTATATTTGTCTTCATTGTCTTCTCTTTTTTGGATAATGGTGTTATATGTTCCCAATACAAGAGCCTCGACTAATCCACCTATCCCACAAGCAAAATTAAGCACAAAGGGCTTTCACAAAAATAGTAACTTACAACAATAGAAGCCTTACCCCTAATATGATCAATTTCAGCACTTTTCTAAAACCATGTACCTTCCCATCCTTTTCAAAGATTGTCTGCCACCTGTCAGGCTTAAGCATTTTGTTCATCTATAGCATCAAAAACACAAGGAAAAATATTCTCAGCATGAATGTTGAGTTTACCATAAAAAGCACAAAGAAAAAGTCAACAATGCAGAAGTCGAGTTTACGAAGCAAAAATCCCTATGTTGTTATTGATCAAAAAAAGGAAGAAAGTAGCAGACCTATGAATAAATATTATATTCCATGATACTTTCTCTAAAGAAATCATACTCCCTCCCTTCTAATTTATGTGATGTAGTTTGATTGGACACAGAGTTCAAGAAATATGGGAAGACTTTACAATAATCCAAAATTACCCTTCAAATAAATGAATTTTTAAATAGAGAAGTACACTTGTGGATTTTTTGCCAAATTAGTGGGACCGAACATGGGTAAAATGTCCATAGTGTCATCAACTATTTATGAAATAAAAAATGTGTCATTCTTTTTAGATTGACTGAAAAGGAAAGAGTGTCATATAAATTGGGATAGAGAGAGTAATATTTTCTGAACAGCTAATATTAGCACTCACAATATCATTAGCAACCAAGAAATAAACATGAATTGTCCAATTCAAGTAAAAGACTCATGCAAAAGTGTCTCTTGAATTCTTCAAAATACTACGTCATAACATTAAATGGGTGAACCACTAGAGACAACCTTTATTCAGATATATTCAAAGGGCCCTATAATGATGGCCAACTACTTCTTTTTTTTCTTTTTTGATAGCAAGCAAACAAATTAGTGTTGCAAATGGCTGAACTGCCAAATTCAGGAAATTCTCCTGCTGATAACAAATTTATGGGTATTTACTACTTCTATATTAGCACTTGAAGGTTGGCTTCTCCAACTAAATCCTTTTAGTGTCTGGATGATAAATCTCTGCCAGTTGATATACAAATCAAGAGCAGACTATGACGGACTCCAAGCAGAGGTGTGATATCATATGGATAAAGGTATGTCTCTTTCGTTTCAAACACCCTCCACAAATAAAGCTAAAACTTCTGATTCAATATTATGATGAGGATAAAGTTCCTGAGATTAAAAGGCTGTTCATACGATGATAGACCTTATTTGCTTAACTTAATGATGAGCAAGATGAAATTTTGTCCTAGCACCCTCTATCCTTTTAAAGGGGGGAGAGGAATCGCTAATGGGGAACGGGGAGGGGCTTACAAAGTGGGGAATCGGACCCTCACCAACAAAGTGTAAGTTTAGGTAATTAACCAACTAGCTAGAGTATCAAGATTTCCCAGGGATCGTAAATTAGGGAGTTTTCCTTATTGGATGTCTAGTTTGTTGTGCATATAAATGTATTTACTTTTTAAACAAAATAAAAAATTGTTTTTGAGGAAACAAAAGATATAAAGCAAAAGGTACCCTTGACATCTCAATTGTTTAATCCATGTACATAAATAATACCCACATTCTTATTCCACGATCTATCTTGCATAAAATTATATATAAATTCTTGCATAATTTATGCAGATATATTTGTGTGAATAAAGGGGGTAACCGTATCAAACAGTGTATTATTTATGCCATATTTATTGCAGGTAAGAAAGAGACAACCAAACATTGTACTGTGAATGTTTAGTTATATACTGTGCGTAATAACTGGCAATAAGTCCTGCCAAACGGTCCCTTAACACCTTCTTCATCCCATTATGTTTTTATCTGAAGATTAAATAATTTTTCACGGAAGAAAAATTAAGATATACAACCATACCCATTCAAATTTTCTAGAATCCAACTTTTTTACAAATTGACAAAGTAACAAATGGAGTAAAGGTAGAATAGTGAAAGAAACCAGTTCAGTGCGAGACTTCAAATACGGGACACTCAATAGGCAAAACACAAAAGGATCACATAATTTCCTTGCAAAACTAATTAGGAGAACTGATCAGGCTAGCACTAGAGTTCAGAGATACAAACTATGACATCCTTCAAAACACCATAATTGAGAATAACACATCTTAAAAGCCATTACCTTTATTGATGACTGATGAAGACAAGGTTCCCCAATGTCCCGAACAATGGAAGTCACTTTCTGTAAATTCACAGTACCCCCTTTCCCACATTTCCATGGCCTTTCAGCTCCGTCAAAAGACATCACGTGCGCGTTTTCACTCTCTCTAACCAAGCTTTAGAACTTCTAACTTGTCTGATAAACCAACCACCATAACTTAATACACAACTTTAATCCTTACAGTAAAGAAAATAACTTATTAAATCAACAGAGTTGCTTCTTTAATTTTAATAAATGCAACGTAGAGATCTCCAAAATGCATACTATAACTTTCTGTAAACCCCAAAGTTTCTTCACTGGTCAAATGGAATCACAAAAGAATAATTTCAAATACCCAGAGAGATCTAATTTCAGATTAAAATATTATAACTCCCAACCGCCATCAATTTACAAAAAGATTAGTTCACAAATTCAAAAAAACAAACCCGTTCTCCGATCAAGAATCCAGACACCACCAAATTCAACAAGAAGTTATAAATAAATATTAAATGGTCAATACATAACAATATTTTCAGTAACAAAAAGATAAACAAATACCGAATTCAATGAGTGAGATTACCTTAGTAAAGAATGAACAATTATGAAGAGCACTGAAGAATGGAGATCGGTGAAACAACAGATTGGCCATTAACAAAGAAATGCCTATTCTGGTGTTTACTCTTACCGTTCGCCGTTTGTTTTTGTTTTTCCTTTTCTTTGAACCAAATTTTGGGGTTGTATTTTATTTTATATAATAATATAAATAAGTAATAACTAATAAAATATAAATAAGTAAAGGGTGACAAAATCAAATTCAATTAGTCCAATCCATCTAATTGTTTAAGTTTTAGGTGGGTTATTGATTCATTAGTTCAATTCAGTTCAACTCATCTCATTTTAACCCACTAAAAACTGGATTGATATATAATTCGAATAAGCTCATCAAAAATCTTATCAAAATAATTTTTACAAAAAAAATCAAATTTAATATATTGCTTATATTCATAGTAAAGAAAAAAATAAATAGTTTAAAAAAAAACAAATAAAGTAATTAAGCTTAGTTGGGTTGGGTCTTAACTCGTAATGTAACATATTACCTAACCCATTTTGGCCAAAGTCGTTTTGACTAAAGCAAATTTAGATTAGATTGGGGTTTGATCTGATTGATATCCTAACACATTATAACTCGTCTAAATTTAACCCAACCCATTACATTGTCACCTCTGCTTATAAGTTGTATACATAGCGTCTAGCGATATCAAAATCATGTCTAGACACCTAATTTGTTTCCTTCAATTTGGTTTAATCCATCTCAGTCCATTAAGAATGTGATTGATATGTAGCCAAAAATTGACTCATAAGGTATTTTGTTAAAATATTTTTTAGAGGAACTTCCGTATATAACCACTCAAAAATAGTCTCATTACACTCCATAGCTATAATTTGCTAATTATGATTCGTAACTACATGTTATCAAGAGGAGAGTGGCGAGCGAGATTGAGAGAGGGAGGAGAGAGGCGAGTGAGACAGGGCAGAGTGGGAGAGAGGTGAATTGTATATGTATATCGGTTAGATAATTGTATATTATATATATGTATTTGTATATTTTTAGAGCGAGATAGGGAGAGTGAGGAGACAGACGAGCGAGATTGGGAGAAGGTCGAGAGAAGCGAGCGAGAGAGGGAAATAATTTGTATAATTTGCATCTCGTTTGTATAATTCGAAGGTATGTTTGTATAATTTGTGTGTTTTTGTATAAATGAGTAATATAAATATAAGCATATGAACTTTAAACACTTCTACAAAATATATTATACAAATTACAATATATAATTATATCACACAAAATTGAAAAACTACACGTTTATACAAACTTTATAAAGCTATACACAAAAAGATTGAATGTATATGATGACAAAACTGGAAAATCAAAGGAAATCGTCGTCATATACAAATACAAAATATCATATACAAATACAAATCAAAGGAAAAATTGTTAGTTGCGAATTATACAAATGTGGAGAATTATACAAACATGACTAATTATACAAACTTGAAGTTAACCCACATAATTAATAGTTAATGTTAGTCTTGAGTTATAATTATAGTAAACTATAGTTATAATAAGCAATTAGTAGTATAGTTTATTTAATGGCGAGTTTTTTTATTTATTTGATATACCATATATAGTCATAAATAAATAACAAATTGTTAGGTGTTAAAAATGGATGATCTAAAATATGTACCAAATATTTATTAGTTTACAGAAAAGTATAGCAACGAAAATAATAAGATGAAACATAATCAAATTCTCTATTTAGTCACAGTTTACTTTTAATTTTTATTAGTTACATCGTGGCGAAATAACTAACTCTTTTTATTCTTTTAATAACTAACATTTAAGTAGTGTATGTGTAATATATCAATGTTGTATACATGGATTTGTATAATGGCGTATGAATATGTATATATGATGTATAATTAAGAGTAACTTTCACATATAACAAACATAAAAATCATATTTGTATGCTATAACTATACTTTGCATATTTGTGCTCCATAGCAAACATAAATATGTTTATTTTGCTATACATATAAAAAAATAGTTGTATAATTCGCTATACATATACAAAGAAACCAGTTGTATAATTCGTTATACATATACAAAAGAAAGCAGTTGTATACAAAAGATCAATTGTATAATTTGTGTATGTATAAAACGAGAAAGAGAGAAAGCCAAAAGAAAATTGGGTAGAGGAATATTTGTATTCTATAATTATAAGTGTATAGCACGAAATAATGTATTTGCATGTGTATATACAATTTTCTCTCGCTTTATACAAACAAAAACGCAATTTATACATTTCGTTTCTGTTTGTATAAGCGAGAGAAGCGAGGGTGGCGAGCAAGATCTGGGAGAGTGACGAGCGAGATCTGGGAGAGGGGAGAGAGGAGAACGAAAATATATGTATATATACAATTTCTCTCGCATTTTACAAACACAAACGCATTTTATACATTTATATTGTATAAAAGCGAGAGGGAGAGAGGGAGAGAGGGAGAGTGGCGAGCGAGAGTTTGAGGGAGAGAGGCGACTTGACAAACAGTTTGCTACAGAGCACAGTTAAATCAAAGTGTGGTTATAACATTTGATTTGAATTATTAGTTTGTCATTATATACAATTTTCCCTATAAATAATTATGTAGTGCATATGTAATGTATCATTATTGTATATGTTATGTATCGTTATTGTATAAATAGTTATGTAGTGTATATGTTATGTATCTATATTGTACAAATCGTATATAAATATGTATTAATATTTTATAAATGGTATATAAATATGTATATAGAATTTACAAATATTTATGTAGTGTATATGTGATATGGATATTGTATAAATATGTATAATCATGTATCGAATTATATAAACAATTATATGATGTATCAATGTTTATGTGGCTATCATCCATTCTCGCCTTAATAAATAAAAAAAATAAACAAAAAAAAATAAAACAATATAAATATCTATTTTCCCACAAAAAGGTGAAATGATTAGAAAATAAAAAGTGCAACAAAAAAGCTTTTATTTTTAATAGCGTTATTTAGCCACAGTTAAAACGTGGCTAAATAGTGATAAACAATGTGATAGAATTGGGTTACCAGAATAAAAAAGAAAATAGTGCGGAAGAGAAATTATAAAGATTAAAGACAGAAATTGAAAGATATGTGAAATTCAAGAAAAAAAAATCCCCAATTTCAAGTTAAAGTGCTAAGAACCCTAATTGATCTTAGTATTTAAAATTAATTGATTAAAACTAATTATGATACTAATAGTGTCAATTCAAGAACTTAGATCAAAAGTGATCTAAACCCCTATTACGAAGAAACTAGAGACAATAATTAGTATAAGACTAATTACCTTTTTTAATTTACGAATAAGAAATCAAAGATATCAAATTAAGAATTAATGTTACATCTTAAAGAATCATTTTTATAAGGTTGGATAAATTTATAGTCACCACACACAAAGGTATAAAGAAGAGAAACCTCTCAAATAATATTAATCATGTCTCTTCAAAATAATAAAATCTAACCCATATATATATATATATATATATATATATATATATATATATATATATATATATATATATATATATATATAACCTATCCCAAATAGAAAAGAATTTAATTTATAGAAATTTTAAATTAGGAAAACATTAAACTAGGAAACTTCAAACTAAGAAAACATAAAAACTTTATACTAGAAAACTTTTTGAACTAGGAAAATTCTAATCTATGAAACTTTTAAAATAGAAAATTTTGACTTTAACCATTCAGCTTTAGGGATCTTTTATTGGGCTTCGTGTGACCCAATCTTATTTCTTTGGGGCTTGAATTTGGACACCTCTTTCGTGATAAACATATTCTTGGTTTTGTATGAAGCCTGCTAACTTTAGTACAAGTAGGCTGACATGGATGCTTTCATTCCCCTCTTCTTGAATAAAATTCGCCCTCGAATTTAAATCTCTCAAAATCAAGAAGACATGCATTAACAAACAACATCCATTACTAGAAATCAACAATGGTAGGAACAAAATAAGATAGTGGTCATGTGTCCACTTAACCCAATTAATCCTGACATGTATAAGTGCATCCTTATAAAGCATGTGAACATCATCATCCCTATAGAAAATTCTCCAACTTATATAAACACAACGAACTCCTTGTCTAGATGTAATTGCGAATAATACATGCAACTTTAATTTAGCTCTATCAATAAAGTTCTCCAATGGACATGACAAAGACAATATAAAATTTCTATCAAATTGAACGCTTTTGTGATATTGCCACGCATCTTCAATTATACCTCCCAAGGACTCTTCTACATAAATATTATTTCACCCATTCTTCAATATACATTGTATCCAAATAAGCATTGAAGTGCTCATAATCATGTAACTCATCATCACTAGTAGCAAACACCCTTTACAACTCACAATAACCAACACTTGAAGAACTATGACTCATTACATATAAAGAATCATATTCCAACAAGTTATCACACACAAAAAAAATTGAATAAGAGAAGAATCAACTACTCATTCACAATCTTCCACACACAAACATCGCACCTCTTTTCAACAAGTGAAAATCCACAACCAACTATGTCATGCTCAACTTTAAAAGAGCTCAAATTACTCTTATTGAACTTGTCGATTGAAGTTAATGACTTATTATATATCAAAATATCATCATCCTCAAAATCAATGAAGTCACCAATATAAGAATTAAGAGTGTAGTTTTTTACCTCTAAGAAGACTTTAGGTATTTTAGGAATACCAAGAATGTAAATAAATCAATTATACACCATACTTGGTCTTATGTTGCAAAGGAAAAGAATCACCTCATTTTTCCTTTCTCATTGGTGTTAGATCCACAATTGCCTTGTTGAACTTCTTGATATGAGTCTTATCTTGGACAGATCCAAAATAATTATTTTTATCTTTATCGTTCTCATCAACATACATTTTCTCAATTGGACTTGTAGTATCAATTACTTTAGAATTAAGTTTATCCAATGACTTTGATTTTTCAATGCATACTTTTCTCTGAGTATCTACAAAAGATTCAAAACAACTAGAAGTAGAAGTAGGAATGCTAGAGTTAGAATAAGAGATAACCTCACTCAAACTCTCTTTATTTTTCTCTCGACCTCACTGTCATCCTTTTCTTTTTTTGCTCTCATTGATCTCTCTCTTCTTTTCTCTCATTCTCACTTTTTTCTCACTTGAAATCTCATTCTCTTCACACAACCTCTTCTTTTTCCTCTCTTGGAAAGTCATAATTGACTCCCTTTCTCCTCTCACTCTTTTCTCTCTCTCAGATTTCTTCATTGCTTCTTTCACGCGTTTCTGATCTTCATAAACTTGGGTTGGAGTTAAAGGTGCAAGTGTATATTTTCTTTTGTTTAACTTATGAGAAACTCTATTCTTTCTCCTTTAATGAATTGCATTTCTATTAAATTTTCATGGTCTCCCAAGCTGGATGTGACAATCTTGAATTGGAATTACATCACAAAGAACATTATCAACATATCATCCCGTGGAGAAAGAAATCATGCATTAATTAGTCACCTTAAGCTCATTGAACCATTCAATCATCGCCACTTATAAGGAGTAGGATGTTTAATGCATATAAGTTTTAACTTCTCTACGACGTATGAACTTACCACATTAGTACCACTTTCACTATCAATAATCGTAGAACAAATATTACCATTTATCTCACACCTTGTATAGAAAATAGTTTGTCTCCTTAAATTAATTATGGTGACATTCTTCTCCTTCAATCGTTTGATCAACACAACATAAGTAATGTCGTTTTGAGTTCTAGCTTCAATTTCATTACCTGTTTCAAACATCTCAAGTAATATCAAAGATATAAGTATCTCTCAATTTGGATTTTTTCTTTTCTCTATTGATTCCACTATCTTGCCTTTTTTCACTCAAATCACTACATTTGGATGGATCCTTCAGATTTTATGTATAAACCTTATTAGTAATAACCTTTTAAAAGTAAGATGTAGAAAGAAAAGAATGTATCAATTCCAAATAAATTGAAATTGATGAAACAAGAAAAAGACAACTTTGTGAAACAAGCAAAACTTTAAAATTTTTCTATTCGTGATTTCTTCTTTAAGGTAGAAAATCAGGAATCAAAACTAATTCAGAGTTTCTTGAAATACCTTAATTCTCAATTAATTGATTTTTTATTTTTATTTTTTTGTAATTTTTGTTTTTTGTAGCTTAACTTTTAAACAACTATTCAAAGACAATTTTTTTCCTTTTTGTTTTTAAACTCTCAAGATTATCAAGAACGGAAACTTGATAGAACCGCTCTGATACCACTTGATATGAATTGGGTTACTAGAATAAACAAGAAAATAATGCGGAAGCAAAATTATAAAGATTAAAGACAGAAATTGAAAGATATGTGAAATTTATTAATAAAATCTCCAATTTCAGGTTAAAGTGCTAAGAACCCTAATTGATCTCCATATTCAAATTAATGGATTAAGACTAATTATGATACTTATAGAGTCAATTCAAGAACTTAGATCAAAAGTGATCTAGACCATTATTACGAAGAAACTAGAGACAATAATTAGTATAAGACTAATTACCTTCTTCAATTTACGAATAAGAAATCAAAGATACCAAATTAAGAATTAATCTTACCTTTTAAAGAATCGTTCTTATAAAGTTGTAAGATAAATTCATAGTCACCACACACAAATGTTTAAAGAAGATAAATCTATGAAATAATATTAATCATGTCTCTTAAAATAATAAAATCAACCTATAGGATTTAAATCCTACTTTTATGAAAATTTTAAACAAGGAAACTTTTAAAATAGGAAACTTCAAAGTTGGAAAACAAGAAAACTTTAAACTAGAAAAATTTTTATACTAGAAAAACTCTAAACTAGGAAACTTTTAAAATAGAAAATTTTGACTTTAAGCCTTCAGCTTTTTGGGCTCTTTTATTTTCGTGTGACCCAATATTCTTTATTTTGGGCTTGAATTTGGACGCCTAATAAATATATTCTTGATTTTGTATTGAAGCCCATCAATTTTAGTACAAGTAGCTGATATTGATGCTATCACCGTGGCTACTATATTAATTACATTCAATATGGATCTTTCATCCAAATTGAGTAATTTAGTAAAGTTGTACCAGAAAAATGGTAAACAAATGTTATGTATTGTTACCTAGTGTAATTTTTCCGTGTAATTTTTCTTATAGATTATAAAAGAACAAATAAAATAATTAAACCTTAATAAAAATTGACGGGTTGAATTATGACAGACATTTTAGCTCATTTCAGCCCAAGTAGGTTTTGGGCAAGTCAATACCCGTCCATTTATTCACTCAGCCTAATTGACCCGCCAATATTCAATCTAATCCCCCCCTCCTCTCCCCCCCCCCCATTTGACAACTCTACTTATATATTGTCTTGATAAAATAATGGACGTGATGACACTTGTCTATTGCCACCAAGACAAGTCAACCTCAACCCAACGATAAAGCAAGAACAAAGATAAAAGCGGAAAACTTATTATTTTTTATTAATATCCCAAAATCCAGTTGTTACGTGTACAAGCCACTAGTCTTTTATAGCCTAGAAAATGATTTAGTATGTCCCCACTTTGAGCTTTAAACCTTTTCGTTGGACAATCACATTTTAGCATATGCCCTTTCCCACTGCTTATACCACTATTCCCATTTTGGCCTGACTTTCTTTCTTGAGCGCACTTAAGAAGTTCAAGTTACAAAAGAAAATTCAAAGTTTAAATTTGTCAAAAACAAAGTTTACAAAGTCCCTGAAAGTCAAGAATACAAAAACTTCAAAGAAAGAATACAAAGAAAGAATAAAGAGTTCAAAATTTTCCACAAGTTCAAGCAAGCAAAATTTAAACAAAAGAAGAAGAACACTCCAACAAATAAAAGAACTTCAAAAGATTATGAGAAAGAGAAAAGCTCAAACAAGTAAAACTTCAAAAGAAGTCAAAAAGTGTAAAAAGGAAGGGACAACAAAGAGGGTCAAACACTAAAAGCATAGCAATATTGAAAACACAGATTCAATACAATGCTCAAGAAGTGATTAAGTTACTTTTTTCCCAAATGAATATCCTACCCGCTCCTAAGCCTACATTACAAGTCAATAACAAACCTTATATGATTTCAGTTCAAATGATCTCACATTAGTGGAGATTCACATAAAGGTCAAGCCTATGACATCACAATTGCATGCGTTGAATATTTTTCTGAGTGTGAGTAGATTTGGCTAAAGGCTTAAGTCATATGCAGCCCCTTAAAATTGTCCACATATTTCACTAAGACACCTCAATCTAGACTTGTGCCTATTGAACACTAAAATCTTAACAAATTTATACCTATTTGACACAAAATGATAATCAATAAAAAAAATAATATGTGTGCATCGATCTGAAACGCTTATACATAGCAAATGGACCATAGAAACTATGACATGTGCCATATGGATTATTTTTTTAAATAACTTTATTTAAATAATCAGTAAACAATTTTAAGAAACACAACAAATTATTTTTGAAATAAACCCACCCCACACCCACCTCACCCACCCACCCACACAACTTTATCCTTTTTCTATATGGTAACTTATTTTCATGTCCACTAATTTATGTCATGCGCCAGTAAACTATCACTTCTTCTTCTTCTCCGTTTTCTTTTCACTTGCCACTGCGCCTTAAACCCCTTTCAATTCTTCTTCATCAAATTTAATCACTTCTACCGGCGTCGATAATATATCATTATTGTTCATTTAAGCTAACCCCTTATTTACCTTTCATTCTAATAACATTATCATCTCTTTCCACTAGTAATCATTTCTCACAATACTCAAAAAATAAATATATATTTACGAGAAAATAGTCAATTGCTTCATTGAAATATTATAAATAATAGAGTTTTGCCGGAATATTTGAGATTTTAATTAAATTATCATAGAAAAAGAATAAAGAAAAAGCACGAGAAAAATGGAAGAAGGTGAGACTTGAGAGATATGATAAACAGTTCATCTGGCACGAGATGTTTTTTTTTCTTTTTTTTGTTTATTAATTATTATTATTATTTACTTATTGATGTAAGTGTATAAGTGGGAAAGGAAAAGGAAAAAAAGGTTAATTTTAATGTCTCTACGCGCTTATAGTGTGTGGAATACACTTTTTTTGCCAGATCATTATTTTGTGTCCAATAGGAATTATTTTTGAACATATAAGGTGTTCAGTAGGTAAAAAGATAAATAGAGGTGTCTAAGTGAAACACACAGACAACTTTAAGGGGGCGCATATGACTTAAGCCTTTTGCTAAATGTCCTCAAACCAAAACACTTTAAATATGTGAAAATTGAGACTTTCTTTATGGTGAGGGGACTTGAAGCATGATGTTAGGTCTAGTTCAAAACCCTTGTTTGTAGTAAGATAAACAAATCTTGTCGTTACTTAAGTATGTTTGAGGTACCACTTGAATCCATAGAAATTACCCCGAAGTCACTCTCAGTTGAAAGAGAAAGAAGTGTGAGAAATTTTTGTACAATACTATTGTTGGCTCTAACCAAGTTAAAATATGTTTCATTGTTCATAAATTAAAAATGGGTTGACACTCACTTTTCTATATTTGTCCAAATCAACTTTGTGGACTTTTTCATTGTTGATACTTGTTCAAGGTAACTTTGTGGACCATTTCATTATTAAATTTATATTTTTTTGGATAGTTATACCTTTCAAAATGACATCATTTTAAATTTAGGTCGTCATACCTTTCAAATGACATCATTTTAGATTTAGGTATCATACCTTTCAAAATGACATCTTTTAAAAATTAATTAGTTATCTCAAATAAAATTATCCTTTTAAAATTGGATAGTTACCCTTCAAAATGACATATTTTAAAGTTGATTTGTTATTTTAGATATTTTTCTTTTTCAAAAAAATTGTTTATCATGACATTCAAAATGATTCATTTTTTGTTAGTTAAATTGTCATACCGTACAAAATGACACTGTTTAATTTGTTATTCCATTCATATTGAAATTTCTTTTATTTTCGGGATGTTAATATTTTAAAATGTTACATTGGTTTATCACCTTGTTCATTGTTCATACTAGGCTATGTTTGCATAGTTTATGTTGCATCTATGTTACATTTGTCACTAACTATTGTGTTGTACATTGTGTTATATTCAAGTTGGGTCATCCACCTTTCAAAGACCACGCTCGGTTGTCACATCCCTTCATATGACATCTTAAGTTCAAATTGGGTTGTCACATCCCTTCAAGTGACATATTAAGTTCAATATTGGGTTGTCATCTCTGTTCAAATGACATATTAAATCCAAATTGGGTCGTCCTCCTTTCAAATAGACATGTTGGGTTGTCACATCCCTTCAAGTGACATATTAGATTCAAAATTGGGTCGTTTGTCTTTCAAGAGACATGTTGGGTTGTCACCTTATTCAAAGTAACATATTACCTTCAAATGGGGTCATCCGCCTTTAAAAAGACACGTTAAGTTCTCATCTCCCTCTAAGTGACATGTCAAGTTCAAGTTGATTTGTCCGCCTTTAAAGAGACATCTTGGGTTTTCACCTCGTTCAAAGTGACATGTTAAGTTTCAGATTGGATCGTTTGCCTTTACAGAGACATGTTGGGTTATCACCTCCCTCAAAGTGACATGTTAAGTTCAAATTGGTTCATCCACCTTTAAAGAGACACGTTGGGTTATCACCTTGTTCAAAGTGACATTTAAGTTCAAGATTGGATCGTCCGTCTTTGAATAGACACATTGAGTTGTCACCTCTATCAAAGTGACATATTATATTCAAGTTGAGTCGTCTGCCTTTAAAGAGACATGTTTGGTTGTCACCTTCCTCTAAGTGTCATGGTAAGTTCAAGTTGGATTGTCCGCTTTAAAAAGGCAGATTGGGTTGTTACCCCTCTCTAAGTTGCATGTTAAGTTCAAATTGGGTCGTCCCCCTTTAAAGAGACAGGTTAGGTTGTCACTTCCCTCTAAGTGTCACATTAAGTTCAAAATTGGGTCATCTGCCTTTTAATAGACATGATGGGTTGTCACATCCTTATAGGTGACACGTTAAGTTCAAGTAGAGACAAGTTAAGTTGTCACCTCATTGAAAATAACCTGTTATTCACATCGTTTTCCTCTCAATGAGGTACACTAATTTCTCTGTGCAATTTTAGAAGTAACATCGAAGGTATGTGAATATTTTCAATTTACAATCAGTATCTTTTCAAGCCCATGTTATGTTTAGCATTCAACCTCGCATACTCATACATTCAATGTATTGATGCCAGTTGGCTTGCATCGTATTATGATGCAGACGCAGATAACTAGGATTATCAAGCAGCACATTGTTGATCCAATGAGCAATACATAGTCAGTTTGTGCGCCTCCTTGAATTACAGAAGACTCTTTTTTATTTATTTTAGTTATTGTATTAGTTCATTAGGATGTCGTGTTTTTTTTATCCATCTCAGTTATTTTAGAGGCTTCATAGATAGTCAGTCATATGATTGTTCATTCATCAGTATCATTTTATTGGCTTATCTTCAGATTTGAGTTGCCACTTTGGTTAAGTTAAATGTTAATTTTTTAAAACATTATGTGTTTAGTTGAGACAATTAAGTTATTTAGCATTTGAATTCTTTTCTTTATGCTTAAGTTCTTCCGCTGAGTAAGTAAGCCAGGCCAAAGGTTCGCTTGGGGACAACAATGGTTCTCAAGTGCTGGCCACACCCACGGTGTTGGCTTGGGGAGTGACAAACTTGGTATCAGAGAACAGAGTTCAAGAGTCCTAGGGAGTCTATGAATATGTGTCTGTAGAGTTCTAGTTATCAGTGTGAAGCGTGCCACATCTATAATTAGGAGGCTGCAACATTTAGGAAATATCTGACTTCTTTTACACACTTTTCGTGCATTAGAGTTTGATCTCTAAAAGTTTCCCTCTAATTCGTGCCTGCGTATTTTCTGATAATCATGCCTCCATGAAGAGCAGTCAGAGGTCGTCCATCTAGGAGGAATGTTGAAGAGCCAGAGTTACCTAATGCACCTGAAGTGCAACATCAAGGGGAGGTTACCAATGTTGATTTAAGTGAGGTTATAAGGATGCTAAGACAAGTAGATACTAATCAGGTTGGGCATCATAGAGGAGCTCGACAAGAAGAGGCTGACACTTCAAGAATTCGTGAGTTCTTGAGGATGAATCCTCCAAGTTTCACTGGTTCAAGGACTGTAGAGGACCCCAAGAATTTCATTGATGAGTTGAAAAAGGTGTTCGATATGATGCATGTTGGTGATACTGAGAGAGTTGAGCTAGCTGCATATCAGATGAAGAATGTTTCTAGGACTTGGTTTGATCAGTGGAAAAGGGGTAGAACTGAGGATGCACCACCCGGGAGTTAGGCATGTTTTGAAGAGGCTTTGTTTGGGCGCTTCTTTCCCCGAGAAGTGAAAGAGGCCAAGGTAAGTGAGTTCCTCACACTTAAGCAAGATTATTTGAGTGTGCATGAGTATGAGTTGAAGTTCACCCAACTGTCTCGCTATGCTTCTAAAATGGTCGCGGACATGAGGAATATGATGAGTTTTTTTGTTGTTTTGGGCCGTCTATAAAGAAAAGAGGGCCGGGCAGCAATGTTGATAGGTTACATAGACATTTCGAGGTTGATGGTCTATGTGCAGCAGGTAGAGGAAGAGAAGGTGAGAGATAGAGAGGAGTTCAAGAATAAGAGAGCTAAGACAGGGAACGAGTATGAGCAGAAGAAGAGTAATGCCAACCGGTCATCTTTCTAACAGTAACAGAAAGGACCTGCTCCATCATCTGCTAGTGCACCTGCACCTAATAATAAGGGTGAGTACTATGGTCAGATATCCAGAGCTAGACCTACTTATTCTCACGGTAGTATGGCGCAAGGGGGTAGTAATTCTCCTACCTACGCCAAGTGCGGTAGAAACCACTCCGGTGTTTATTGTGAGGGCTCCTTTGGTTGTTTCAAGTGTGGTCAGATGGGGAATTTTATTAGAGATAAGCAGGGAAATTGTACTGGGGGCAATAGAGCCCAGTCTCTTTAGTTGCTCCACCAGACAGGGCAGCACCTAGAGGAAATACTTCCGGTACTGGCGAAGGAACAAACCGCTTGTATGCTCTCAACAATTACCAAGAGTAAGAGAATTCGCCAAATATTGTCACTGGTATGATTCAAGTCTTTGACTTAAATTTTTATGTGTTGCTAGACCTAGGAGCGAGATTATCTTTTGTAAATTCATATGTTGCTATGAACTTTGATATTATTCCTGAGCAATTTAGTGAACTATTCAGTGTTTTTACACCTGTTGGTGAGTCCATTCTTGTAGAGAGAGTCTACCGTGATTGTCCCATTTTCGCCAATCACAAGAGTACCATGATTAATTTAATTGAGTTAGGCATGGTAGACTTTGATGCCATTCTTGGTATGGAGTGGCTTCATGCCTGTTATGCCTCAGTTGATTGTAGAACTCGAGTTGTGAAGTTTCAGTTTCTAAATGAGCCAATATTAGAGTGGAAAAGCAATTCAACAGCGCCTAAGGGTCGTTTCATTTCATACCTTAAGGCAAGGAAGTTATTTTCTAAGGGGTGTGTCTATCACTAAGTCCTAGTTAATGACTCAAGTGTTGAGATACGCTCCTATTCAGTCAGTTCCAGTAGTAAAAGAGTTTCCAGAAGTCTTTTCTGATGAACTACCCAGAGTTCCTCCTGAGAGAGAAATAGACTTTGACATAGACATCATTCCAGATACTCATCCTATCTCTATTCCGCCATACATCATGGCACCAACAGAGTTAAAAGAGTTAAAAGAGCAGTTGAAAGATCTTTTAGATAAAGGTTTCATTTGACCAAGTGTCTCACCTTGGGGCACTCTAGTCTTACTTTTGAGGAAGAAAGATGGTTCCCTCAGAATGTGTATAGATTACCGTCAGTTGAACAAGGTTACCATCAAGAACAAATATCCCCTTCCAAGGATAGATGGTTTATTCGA
Source organism: Solanum sitiens (assembly GCA_016801875.1). Taxonomy (NCBI): domain Eukaryota; kingdom Viridiplantae; phylum Streptophyta; class Magnoliopsida; order Solanales; family Solanaceae; genus Solanum; species Solanum sitiens. Next base: position 323,478 of record JABWTJ010000107.1, read on the forward strand.
TCAACTTCAAGGTGCCACCTATTTTTCTAAGACAGATCTGAGATCTGGCTACCATCAGTTAAGAGTAAGAGAATGTGATATTCCAAAGACAACTTTCAAAACCAGATATGCGCATTATAAGTTTTTGGTCATGTCCTTTGGGTTGACCAATGCTCATGCATCATTCATGGATCTTATGAATAGAGTCTTCAACCCTATTTAGATATGTTTGTTATCAAATTTATTGATGACATACTACTCTATTCAAGGAATGGAGAGGATCATGACAGTTATCTCAGAATAGTTCTTCAAATTTTCAAAGATAGAAAGTTATATGCTAAGTTCTCAAAATATGAGTTTTGGCTTAAGTCTTTGGCATTCTTGGGCCACATAGTTTCCGGTGATGGTATTAGAGTTGATACGCAGAAAAATTGAGGTAGTGCAGAATTGGCCTAGACCCACCTCTCCAACTGATATTAAGAGTTTCTTGGGTTTGGTTGGCTATTACAGAAGGTTTGTAGAGGGTTTTTCATCCATTTTGTCCCCTTTGACGAAGTTGAATTAGAAAACAGTGAAGTTTCAATGGTCTGAAGCTTTCGAGAAAAGCTTTCAGGAATTGAAAAAGATGTTGACTACTGCCTAATTTTGACTTTACGGGATGGTACTCAAGGTTTTGTGGTGTATTGTGATGTATCTAGAGTTTGTTTGGGTTGTGTCTTAATGCAGAAGTACAACGCTATAGCCTATGCCTTTAGACAGTTGAAAGTTCATGAGAAGAACTATCCGACCCATGACTTAGAGTTGGCTGCTGTAGTTTTCGCTTTGAAGATATGTCGTCATCATTTGTGATGTTCATGTTGATATATTCACTAATCACAAGAGCTTACAATACGTGTTCACCCAGAGAGAGCTTAACCTCAGACATACAAGGTGGTTAGAATTACTCAAGGATTACAACATGAGTATTCTTTACCACCCAAGTAAGGCTAATGTGGTTGTTGATGCTTTAAGTAGGTTATCTATGGGTAGTATCACCCATGTTGAGGAAGAAAAGAGGGAGCTAGCCAAAGATGTAAACAGACTTGCACGCCTGGAGTCAGACTTATGGATACCACAGAAAGAGGAATAGTGGTGACGAAAGGGGCTGAATCGTCATTAGTAACAGAAGTGAAAGAAAAGCAAGACCAAGATCCCATTTTTCTTGAGTTGAAGGCAAATGTTCAAAAGCAAAGAGATTAGCTTTTGAACAAGGGGGATATGGTGTATTGAGATATCAAGGTAGATTGTGTGTACCTATGGTGGATGGACTCTAAGAAAGGATCATGGAGGAATCTCATAGCTCCAAATATTCCATTTATCCGGGTTATACAAAGATGTACCGCGATTCGAGAGAGGTTTATTGGTGGAATGGTATGAAGAAGGGTATTGCTGAATTTGTTGCTAAGTGCCCGAATTGCCAACAAGTTAAAGTAGAGCACCAAAGGTTGAATGTTTGGCTCAGACAATAGAACTTCCGGAGTGGAAGTGTGAGATGTTTATTATATATTTCATCATAGGCTTACCCATATCTCGTAGGCACCATGATTCAATATGGGTGATTGTCGACAGAATGACAAAATCTGCCCACTTTTGGCCGATAAAGACTACTCATTCAACAGAGGATTATGCCAGGTTTTATATTCATGAGGTGGTAAGGCTTCATGGTGTCCCAATCTCCATTATTTCATATAGAGGTTCACAATTTACTGCATAGTTCTTGAAATCTTTTCAGAAAGGCTTGGGTTTAAAGGTGAACTTGAGTACTGTCTTTTATCCTTAGAAAGATGGATAAGCAGAGTGTTCCATTCAAACATTAGAAGATATGTTAAGGGCATGTGTGATTGATTTAAAAGGTAATTTGTATGATCACCTACCTTTATTAAGTTTTTTTACAACAACAATTATCATTCTAACATCCAAATGGCTCCATATGAAGCTCTTTATGGAAGAAGATGCCGATCTCCTATTGGATGGTTTGAAGTTGGTGAAGTAAGGTTGATAAGATCAAATTTAGTTCACCAAGCTATGGAGAAGGTGAAAGTGATTTAATAGAGGTTGAAAATGGCGTAGAGTCATCAAAAATCCTACACTGATGTTAGGAGAAGGCCGTTAGAGTTCGAAGTAGATTATTGGGTGTATCTGAAAGTTTCACCCATGAAGGGTGTTATGAGGTTTGGTAAGAAGGGTAAGCTTAGTCCCCGGTATATTGGACGTTATCACATAGCCGAGATGATTGACAAATTAGCTTATAAGTTGGAGCTACCACAAGGTTAACGGTTCATCTGGTGTTTCATGTCTCAATGTTGAAGAAGTGCATGGGCGATCCATCTTTGATCAGACCAAACGAAAATATTGTGATCAAGGATAGTCTATCTTATGAGGAGATTCCTATTCAGATTCAAGATCGCCAAGTTCAGAAATTATGAACAAAAGAAGTAGTGTCAGTCAAAGTCCTTTGTAGGAACCAATTTGTTAAAGGAGATACTTGGAAAGTCGAAGAAGATATGAAGTGTATATATCCACATCTCTTTGAATCTACAGAGAAAATGCAGATCAAGGTACTAATTTTCTTCTTAGTACTCTTTAAATTACGAGTGAGCATGTTGTTTGTTGCATGTTTGCTTGTAGGGTGTTTGAACTAGATGTTACCACCCTTAGCCTAGTAACCGTAGTATCATTCGTGGGTGAATGTTCACAAGGGGGATATATTGTAACATCTCGCAACTACAAAGAAACTAGAAGAAAGTGTAGAATTTGGAAATAGTTTTTTTTGGAAATATTTTTTGAAAATATGGAAATTTGGTACGTAAGTTAATGTGCATTTTTAGTCAATTTAAAATGGATATGACTTCTAGCTCAGGATGAATTAGGTGTACTTCCAGAAATGGTTGGAAAGCCCTTGGATATCTTTCCAACATCGCCGATTTTGCGCGATTCCGTGTTCTAACGAGTGAGTTATGCCCTTTGGAAGTTAGGCTATTGGTATAAGGAAAGTTCCATCCGGAAATTTTAAGGGTAGTTTGTTCTTTTCCTTATCCTACTTAATTAATCCATTTTTGGTAATGTTTTAAGGGGCTAAATTGATAGGATTCAATTTATGCTTTTGGAAATTAGAGTTAGGTTTTTTAAAGAAAGAACACAAGAGAAAAGAGAAGAGGAAAAACTAGTTTCGCGAAGAACGATCGGTTTTGCTTGTGGATTTCTTCAAGATCTTGACCCTACCATGTATGTGATTCTTTCATAGCGTTGGGTTCATTCACCCACGCGCCAAACATGTTTAGTTCATCGAAATTCATCCTAAAAGAGTTAAAATTGATGTTCTTTATTTGTATTTTTGAATTTAAACGTTGTTCTTGAATTGGGCTGAATTTTGGAGTTTTTGAGATCTTTAAGTTAAGATTTAGAGTTTTTTTGAGTTAGGTTCGTGAGTACAAATGCTGGGTATCAAAATCTATAATGAATTTGAGGAAAATATTCGAGTTTAGGCGAATTGGGCCTAGAAAACGAAGAATAAAAAATTTGGGTAAGGTTCATGAAATAAGTCCACGTCGCAGACTTGTTCCCCCAGTGAATAAAAATCAACTCCGCATCGGAAAGGACCTAAAACTCCTTTGTCTCAAAATATAATTTCGCAAATATTTATTTAGGAACATCTCCGCGTCGCGGACTTGTTCCAAGACAGTGATTTCGTAACTTTTCTCAAGTTTAGCTATTCGAAAAAATTCCTAAACATCAAAAAACTTTTTCGATCACAAATATTAATCCTTGAATCCATAATTCAATTCAAGGATTGTTTAGAGTAAATTCAAGTAAAGTTAAGATTCAAGTCAAGGAAGTTTATCAAAGTTTTCATGGGTCTTTTATAAACGTTCTAACTTTGTTTTAAGACTAAAAGTTTCAAGCTAAGCTAAGAATAAAGAGTTGAGTTCATTTCTCAAAGAAGCTAAAAGGGGACTAAGTATTCCCTAAGAGGTTGTATATGTCTTCACATTTGAGCAAGAAAAGGGTATATAGATTCCAAGAGAGTCTTTGAGCTAAGTTTTGAATAATTATCTCAAATCAAAGAAAGAAGTTTATTTTTTAGAACATATGAGCTAAGTATATTTGGGAGTAGTATTGAGCACCGATATGGGAATGCGAGTTCATATTAACTCAAGTCTCCATAAACCATGTAACCATCATGGGTATCAAATGGTCATACTTTTTAGATGATAACTTAAGTTAATCTAGTGGATCCGATATGTTAAGTAAGGTCCTATATCGATGGCAAGGTATAAGAAGGTCATCCGCAATGTGAGGTAAAATGTTTTACCATCGCTTAGGCTTATAGTGATGGTTATCAGTTAGAGAATCTCCCACATAAGTTATATTACTTTAAATGAGCAAAGTGAAGTTTGTTATTGCTGTATCGTTAACGAACTAAGATTGTTTCAGTTCCTTTATAAGCTTTATATATATATATATATATATATATATATATATATATATATATATATATCGCATGTGTTTTACTACTTCATATTGAGTTGAGTATCTATGAGTTGAGAAGAGCCAAGGTAAGTGTTTCTTTCATAATCTCTTTTCAAGCCTATGTTATGTTTAGCATTTAACTCGCATACTCGTATATTCAATGTACTGATGCCAGTTGGCCTGCATCGTATTATAATTCAGATGTAAGTAACTAGGATCAGCAAGCAACATATCTTGATCCAATGAGCGATCCAGAGTTAGTTGGTGAGCCTCCTTGAATTACAGATGACTCTTTTTTATTTCTTTTAGTTATTATATTAGTTCATTAGAATGTCGTGGGGTTTGTCCCGACAACCATCTTAGTAGTTTTAGAGGCTTCATAGATAGTTAGTCAAATGATAATTCATTCATCCTTATCTGTTATTGGCTTATCTTCAAATTTGAGTTCTCACTTTGGCTAAGTTAAATGTTTATTTTTTAAACATTACGAGTTCAGTTGATACAGTTAAGTTATTTAGCATTTGAATCCTTTTCTTTATGCTTTAAGTCTTCCGTTGAGTAAGTAAGCTAAGCCAAGGGTTTGCTTGGGGCGAACAATGGTTTTTGTGTCGGCCACGCCCAGGGCTTAGGCTTGGGGCGTGACACCTTCAGCTAAAATTGCTCACCCTCCATAAACTCTAAGTCCCCGACCTTCTGATCAGCATACTTCTTCTTCCTGCTCTGAGCTGCTAGAAACTTCTCCTGTATGAATTTACTTTCTTTAAAGATTCCCTCAAAATATGGGTACCCCAAGGTATCACCTCAAATGCACCAAACCAGCAAATGTGAGACCTTCATATCCTCCTATACAATGCCTTAAATGGGGCCATATCAATACTCGAGTGACATTTATTGTTGTAAGATCCCGAAAATGACATAGGTGAACTAGAGCCTAACATTGTTGTCAAGATGGTATAAGGTCCTAAATAAGTCTATTATGTGATACTGAGGCAGTAGCTAAAGTATTAGGTGCATTGGAAGTCAAACGTCAAGGGACGACCAAGACATTCGACGACTAAGTCACCTAAGTGCCTCATATGTGGTTATATGTGTTTACGTGTGATTCATGAGGTTGTAAGGTACTTAAATGAGTTAATATTATGTATTTAGTCAGTGTGTCAAGTTTCGTGAAGTTTTGAGGTCAAACGCTCAAGAACGTCCATGACGTTCGAAAGATATGCCTTGAAATGACCTTGTGTGTCTAGGCATGTTTCATTGAGTTTTACGTGTTCGTTTTGGGTAAAATTCATGTGAGAGGTCATAAACTCATATATGAGAATGTTTGGGTTAGAAAATTCCAGGAAAATGACCCCAAGGACCATCCAAGGGTCCTTGAGGAAGGACCCAAAGTTGGTGTCCAAGAATGCCCAAGATAGCCTACCAACGGAAGGCAATCGACGCCCAGTGGGTCAATCAACGCCTCTTTGGTGGCATGTAGTCGTTTGGGACTTATCCTAGGGATATAATCTCCCATTTTCCAGTCTGTAAACCCATCGATGGAGGACAGGATGGTCCGTGTATGGACTGACGCCCCGTCGATGGGCAACCGTCGTTTGGGGCGGTGTTCTGCGCAGGCCACTGTTAAGTTGAGGGGTGAAGTTATAAATTCACCCCACTTCCAAATAATAGTATTGGAGGTTCCTAAGGGGTCTTTTGGGTATTTTAAATGTGTATTTAAGTCTTTAACACTTAAAAGATTTCATTCTTCAAAATCAAAACCCCAAAATCCCTTAGAAATTCCCTAAGACTCCATTAAAGCTAAACTCAAGGAAGAGCTTGGATTGGTGATTTGAGTGTAGATTATTCATCAAATTGAAGGATTAGATTAATTGAGGTATGAATTTTGATCCTTGAAACTTGTTTTATCAAGGAGCCCAACTTTCAAAGATGTTTTTAAAGTTTTCAAAAGATGAATTGACCTATTTCATGATCTATCATGGGTTCTTGCATTAATGGTTTTTAATCATTGTTTAGTGATTGAATTGTTATTAGTAAGATGATTTTAACTTAATTAACCTATGAACCCATGTAATTGATGAACCCTAGTTTTTGAGTAATTTATGGGTTACTTGATATTGGTCTAATGTTCATGAATTAATGTGTAGTTTCTTATGAGCTTTCTAATGATGTAAGAATTGTATTCAATTGATATATAATTGTTCTTAGATTGATAAATCTATATTGAATTGGATTAGATTCATTGAGTATTTTAGTTTATGCTTTGAATTGATGTTCATGGCCATGGGTAAGGGCCTTGTGATATTGAATTGGATGATTTGGCATGGGATTGAAGTGTAGAGGATGAAGTGGTGGTACGCTGCCCTAATTACTTTTACTTAATGTTAATTAGACTTCAATTATGTTGTGATTGGTTGGTCCACTTATGGTGGCGGTGTTATGTGAATTGATGTGGCCTTGTCGGCGTTATTTTAAGTATATTGATGAGCATGGCCTTGTCGGCACTACTTGAAGTAATATGAATATTTGTGTATTTGATTATGTGATGTAAGATCATATCAAGGTATATGTGAAATAATGTGAAAGTATGTGTTCTTCTATTGATGCTATCTAGGTGATCATGTTAGAAGAGGACTATGTTCATGTGTGTAGTCTTATAGTTGAATGCATGATTGTTCCTACTTGGCTATGTGAAGTCTATAATGGTGATATAGTAGTGTATAGGGTGACTTAATGATGATAATGCTTGTCCTTATGTGCTTCTTGAATAACATGTAATATGTGCTAAAGTGAAGTATGTGGTGTCTTGTTTAGGTATACTTGTGTCCCTTACTTGATGCATGTATGAATGTGAATATATGATGTCTTGAATTAGGAAACTAAAGCATCTTAGTATTGAATGAATGAATGATATGAGACCTTTAATGATGATAAGATGGTCCCTTATGTGAAACCTTGAACCTAGAAGGTAAGGTCATGAAACTTGAAGTCGAAAGCCGTAATGGTATCCTTCATGTAATGTAATGATGGACTTAAGGTTGATTGGCTGGAACAACATCATATTAATCCTTAGTTAAGTCATGATGAGCTTCTTATCACCATAGAAAGGTAGCCCTATAGGACCTCTTTGGTAGGGTAAATGTGATAGGGTAATGAATATGATGTAAGACCCTATGTATGAACCTTAATGTGATGTACTTTATGAGAACGAAGGCTAGCACCGAGTGGGTATGGCAAGGGAATTAGTTCTAGTTAAAGTATGAGGCTATTATACAAAGAAGCCCTTCATATTCCTTAACCATGTGCCTACATGGTATGTGTCCAAGTTCTATCATTGGCAAGTAGAACAACCTCATCGGAGTAGGATAGAACTCCGAATTCCATGTTTTGCTAACATGGTCTATGTCGGTTATTGCCTATTCTCATCATATGGGATACCTATTAGCATTAGAGAAGTTATATGAGGTTTAGGTGGTGGTATGAGACGCTATCTAGACATTGCATAATAGGCTTTGAAGGTGTTAGTAAGAGTCCCTAGGTCTTGTCCAAGACCATTACTTGAATGTCCTTTATGTAATGAATGTGTCTTAATGAACTAATGAACTAATGACTTAAGTTAAGTAAGTATGTAAATGAATGAGTATCTAATCTAAAGTGACTTAAGGATTCCATAGTTAAAGTGTGAAGAGGGCATATGGGATGATCTCTTCATGTCTTATCTATTGAAGTCTTGAGAATGACTCTAGTTAGGGAAGTTGGTTGTTATGTTTGACATGATCTAAACTTAGGAAGTCTTAAGGATTATTTAGGTAACCTTAAAGAGGGTGTATGGACGTTCTCTTCTAGGTATACTTAAGTAAGTCTTTTGATAGCCTTGGTAAGGGAGATTGTCATAATTTGTATGTCTTGTATGTTATTGTATTGTAGGTGGGTATGTGTCTCATTATAAGTATCCTAGAGGATCGTTTAGGCACATTTAGAGAGGGTGTATGGGTGGTATCTCTTTATGTGACTTAAGTGAATCTTAGGATAACTTTTAGTGAGAATACTACATGCTAGGAAGTGTTAAAAGGGAAGAAAAAGCAATTCACCGTAACAGTGAAGCAATTCACCGTAACAGTGAAGCAATTCACCGTACAGTGAACATGGGTTACTGTAAAGTGACTCTTTAAATTGTGATATTTGGTTTACATATTTTATTATGTGTTTCTAAGTTGATAAATGTTGTTCCTATTATGATATTACAATATTTAAATGAAAAGATGCATATTTCCAATAAATGTCCGTTTTCATGATTTTATGCATTAAGCCATACTTAGTACATGTGGTTGTACTAATTCCATGCTTTTATCTATCTATATAGTTCTTGGTAGGTGAGGAGCATTTGGGAAGCAAGACTTGGACCATAACATCATTCAAGAGAAGTTAAAGTATTTCCTTATTTGACTCGAGGGCATATATGTCTTTTATGTTTCTTTTATGAAGATTGTAATAGACTTAGTAGTACTATGTTTTCTAATTCGTATGGGCCGTGTCCCAAGTACTCTTATGTCTAAGATTGATAAGATTGAGACTTAGTATTTCCTATTACTTTTATATGAAAGAGTTTTTAAAGACTATGATATGTTTTGTGAAAAGTTTTAATTCCGCACTACTTTTTACTATGTATATGCGATGAATGATATGAAAGGGCTTGTATAAGACCTCCGAGAGGTCGAGTACGCCGGTTACAATTTGAGATTGTGCCCTAAATTCTAGGGTGTGGTATTGGGATGTGACAAGCTTGGTATCAGAGCATAGGTTGGTGAAAGTAGTCTTAGGAATCAAAAAGTCTCATCAAGTCGCGTCTAGTAGAGTCTTGACCATCGGTGTGAGTCGCGACACATCTATGGGCGAGAGGCTATAGGTGTAAGACCCCGAAAATATATTAAGGTGCTTCGAGCCTCACATGTGTCTAAAAGTGTTTAAAATATGTTCATTAAGTGTTTTATAGTATGTATACTTGATTTGAGGTGATTAGGAAGTCAAACGTCAAGGGACGACCAAGACGTTCGACGACTAGTCACCAAAGGGCCTTAAGTGTTTTATGAGCTTATGTGTGTTTCATGGGCTCATGATGTCCTTATATGAGTTATAATGATGTTTACAGGTAGTGTGTTAAGTTTCATGAAGTTTGGAGGACAAACGTTCAAGAACGTCCAAGAGGTTCGATAGTTAGCCTTTTAGACGTGCTAGTGTGTCCTTGTATGTTGGACTTGTTTTCATGTGTTGTTTGGAGTTTAAAGTCAGTGTAGTTGACCCTAGTACCTTAATAGACATGTTAAGGGTCAAAACGTTTGGGTACGACTCCCCGGGGACCACCCGAAGGGCCCCCAAAGAGGACCCAAACATTGGGCAAGAGGCTGCTCAAGGCAGCGAGCAGGTCCAAGAATTGGACCTTGACCTCGCGACGCGCGCCTAGAACGCACCTCACTGCCTCAAATTTTATTTGGGGCAGAATGGGGAGGCTGCTCCGCGACGCGCAGCCTACTCCCAGATCCTGTAACGTCGTTTTTAAGTCAATTTGACATGTCTAAAAGTCCCAATAAGCATGGGGGTGTTTTGGTAACTTCAAGGGATGGTTATAAACAAATTTTATGACTTATTTAACCCCTTTTACAAGTCAAAACCCCAAAACCCAATAAGAAAATCAAAAAATCCCAAATCACTCTTCTTCCCCAAATTCTCTCAAACCTCCATTGGAGGTCAAGCTATGGGGTGGATTTTCATGGTTTCTTCTCAAATTTCTCATGGGTCTTCAATAAATAAGGTATGGTGATCCTTCATCCTTACTTATCCATTCATCTAAGGAGTCAATCAAGGATTTTCAAATATGAATCAAAGACCAAAATTCCCAATTTCCAATCTAGCCATGGGTTCTTTCTCAATTTGATTTCAAAAGCATGTTTATGATAAATTGATGATTATCTACTGTTTAAAGATGAATTTCAATCCAATTTCATGATGAACCCATGATCCTCCTAAATTCTCAAATTAGCCTACGTTATGGGCATTGTGATCTTAACTTTGTATTGGTTGAATTATGATTCTAGCATGTTGAATTGATTATATCTAATGTCTAAATTGTATATTAATGGTGAATTATTGATGAGTGATACATGTATATCAAGGTTGATGGTTTGAATGAGATTAGTCTATAATTCTCCTATCTTCTCTAGATTTCTAATGTAGCTTCAATGTGATCTCGATTCTATGGTAAATTGAAGTATGATTTCGTTTATGCAATGGTTCGTATAGCTACTGTTTATACATGCATTTATGTTGAATTATGGGAATTGATCAAGATGATCTAAACTTGGAGGAATTGTAAGTTGGCTCTATTCTCTCTACTTTTCTTATAGAATTGCTAGTTGATGTAGCCTTGTATGGATTTGTGTGGTTTGGTCCACTTATGGTGGCGGTGTTTATCTTTTTTGTTATTATATTATGTGTTGTGATCATGGCCTTGAAGTAAATTGTATCTTGAAAGTGTGTTTGTGATGATCACACAATGTGAAGTATTATGCCCAGTCTCCAATGCTAGTTTATGATCTAGGTTATATTAATGATGCATTCCTCTACATTCAAATGAATATGTTAGGTCTAGGTATGCTCTTCATGTTGATGTTTCAATACTGTTGTGAAGTATGATCCCTACCTACGTCCCCTACATGAATGTGTGATTTTAACCAATTTTAGGAGTCTTAGATTCAATGTTGAAGTTTTCTCATCTCCTATGTGATTATGTGGTGTGTGGTCTATACCTAAATTTGTATTGTGATCTTTGTAAGGTGGCTGCCTGAATGCTACGATTGTTGTCCTTATATGATCATGTTGACCAATGTACACACACTCACACTTCATGCATGCTTACAAGTAGTATAAGTTCATGGTGTTTAATGAAAGGATAGTTCTCATATGCACTAATGTCTACTACTATGCATGTTAAAAATATGTTTATGAAGTATGATATGTATCCCTTAACTAGGATGACTTGATAGGTGTACTAGTATGGGCAAGGGTATGGGACCTTGTCTATGTATTGCACATGTGGGCCTAGATGGGATAGTTCCTAGGTGTGGTTTCCTATGTACATTAATATGAATGCATGAGTATGTTATGAACATGTCTTATATGTATGAATAAAGTAAAGTATGAACATGTGTGGTCTTAATGTGTTTATGTGAAAGGATTGCTCACATATATGGATACACACACATGTATGATGATCTAGTCAAAAGAGGGGCGCTTTGAAGGTGTTCCCAAGAGTACCCTAAACTAGATGGTACTTTACATATGCTATGTCCATGTGAAAGGGTTTCTCACATGACTTAGGTTGATGAACTCTCATATATAACCGATGAGCTAAGCATATGAGGGGTTAACTCTCCTAAGCCTATGTTTTTATAAAGAAATGATAATAAAGGCTTTTTAATAAAGGGAACTTAGCTTAGCACTGAGTGAACTTGTTGATGAGGGGGGTGACACCTTCCTAAGGAGGGAAGGCTAAAGGGTTCACCATAGTCCTCACGGGGTGGATAACCTCATATCCCAACAAGGGCATAAAGTGATATTTCCAAGACGGCCCCCAAGCTCCATAAACTATGCTTGCCACATAGGATCTAGCAAGTGATATCACCTAAGATGCTAGTTTAAGGTTAATGTTCTACTTTGGCTAAGTAGGGCACCTCTTCTTGGTGTGAGGTTCTACAACACCAAATTTCATGTTTAGCACCCATGGTCTTAGTGTCGGTTAAGGCTACAGTTTCCCAAAAGTAAAATGGACAATGGAAGTAAAGTAATGGACCCTAACTAGGATAACCTAAGGGAAGTTTCTTAGTGTAGGTGAGGGTATGGGACTTCACCTATGCATTGCACAAGTAGCTCTTGAAGGGATTTCTAGTAAGGTGTTCTAATGTATATGATTATGTTTATGTTCCTTATGCATGACATTGTAGTGTTGTCTACTTGTTGTGATGATGTACATGGTATGAGTCTATATAATGTGTCCTTACCTGATATGCATAGTATGGGTCTTATTGACTATATGATGAAGTCTTGCTTGACATGAATGAGGTTGTCTATGCTTATCTTGTTGATGTATGAAATGCATGTTAAGGCTTGTAGTTTCATTGTAGGTTTACTTAGTAGGTGTGAGGTTATGGGACTTCACATGGACATTGCACAAGTAGACTTAGGAAGGGATTATGAGTAGGGTTCTATGTGGTTCTTATGAGGTGAAGTCCAAGTATGTTAATGTAACTATTGCCTTGCTGTGATTATGTTGGAAGTCTTGACTTGTGTATGGTCTTGTAATGAGTCCATCTATATGGTCCCTAAAGTATGTTGGGTCAAATACGAGTTATGTATCTTATTGTATGAAATACTTCTATGAATGCATGTGTTGGGTTAATGAAGGTTTGTATGCATGATTCCCTAGTGGTTTTAAAGTGATGGTTGAGTGTGTATAGTGTTGTGGGACATTGTCTATACATTGCACCAAGCATCACTAGAGGGTTACTTGGGAAGATAAGGAGTTCAAGTAAAAGGAAAGAGTTCACTATAAAATGAAATGAGTTCACTGTAATGGTAAAAGTGTCTACTGTAAAGTGGTGACTTATATGCCTTAAATGCAATTTATAGTTTTATATGATCTGTGACCATTGAATATGCCTATATGAATTATGTGAATTGTATAATATTATATCAATGTTTTATGAAGTTTTCACAAAAAAGGCATGATGCATGGTTTCAAGTAAAATGCCCCTTTCAAATGCATATTTTTGCATGGTTGCCATACTTAGTGCATTCTTGTAATAATACCATTCTTCTCTACCTTTTTACACAAAGTGTAGGTTATGGATGCTTAAGGGATGTCTCTAAGGTGAAGAGCTTGATATGTGTTTCCCAAGCTCAAGGGAAGGGGTCCTTATGTTCCAAGGATTTCCTATGTCAAGTTTATACTCAATGAAGTGTAATAGCTAAAATATTATGTTATGATGTTAAAGGGTCGTGTCCCTAATCTATTCTATTATGTTGAGTCTAAGATGGCAAAAGAGACTTAGTGGCTAACTATGTACTATGACTTATATTTTTATATAATGGAAGTGATGTTCTAGCATATGATGTGCTATGAAAAGTTTTAAATTTTCCGCTAAATTTACTATGAAAATGCGATGAATGATAACGATGGGCTTGTATAAGACCTCCAAGAGGTCAAGTACTCCATGTTACTTCTAGGGGGTGCTCCCGTATGTGACAATAGGACGATAGAGTTTTCCTTATTTTCTACTCCTATGTCTTGCGGTAGAGTAAATGTTATGAGTATCCTTATTAAAGTGTTTCCTTGTGTTTTTAGGAGATGAATACTATAAGGATGACCTCTAGAAAGTTGGAAGAGGAAAGGGTGAATGAAAAAGTTCCTCCTCAAGTTGATCAAGTTCCTCAAGATGGGCAAGGTGTCCAAGGTGCTCAAGTGCCTCCCTAAGGTGATCATGTCCCTAATGTGGAGGGAGGTAATAAGGTTCCGGTGGTTCATCCGGAGTTGACTAATTAAGAGATTAGAGAGGCTTTGATTGCTTTAGCCCGAGCTGTGACTACTCAAGCTAATTTGAGTTTGGTGCCTAGGGTGAATGTTGTGGAGAGAACTATGACCTCTAGGTTGACAGACTTTGTGAGGATAAATCCTCCTATCTTTCTTGGCTCTAAGGTAGATGAAGATCCCCAAGAGTTCCTTGATGGTGTGTACAAGGTGTTGAGTGCTATGGGGGTTACATCTAGGGAGAAAGCGGAGTTGGCTTCGTATCAGTTGAGAGATGTTTCTCAAATTTGGTACACTCAATGGAAGGATAATAGGCCGGTGGAGTCGGATCCTATTGAGTGGAAAGAATTTAAGGAAGCTTTTCTTGGTAAGTACTTTCCCCGTGAGAGGAGAGAGTTTAAGGTGGAGGAGTTTATTAATCTCAAGCAAGGCAATATGAGTGTTGAGGAGTACTTTTTGAAGTTCTCAACATTGTCAAGATATGCACTATCCCTAATGTCTAATCCAAGGGATGAAATGAGTCGCTTTGTGACCGGGGTAGACGCCTTAGTGAGTGAAGAATGCCGTACGACTATGCTACATGATGATATGACCTTAGCTAGAATCATGGTTTATGCAGAATCTATTAAGGCGTCTAAACTTGGTAGAATTTCTAAAAACTTGAAAAGAAGTGGTGCTAGTGATCAAGTGCAACCTAGGTTCAAAAAGAGGGCTCAAACTCAAGAAGAACCTAGGGGTGCTAAGGGGAAGTTTGAGAAAGGAAGTAGTTCTCAAATGGCAAACCTACATGTGCCACTTGTGGTAAGATTCACTATGGTGAGTGTTGATACGCTCAAATTATACTTCCCTAAAGAAGTATAAGCGGTCGTATCAAGTAAAGAACCCAATTGTTAGGATGGGGTCGATTCCACGAGGAAAATGATTTAGACTTAACTTTAATCTACTATTATGTCTATTTAATAAAGTCTTTTCCGAAAACAGTTAAATAAAAGGGGTTTTTTGTGTAACAAAAATGTTCAATTATTTCTAAGTAAACAAGTAGCAAGATTTAAACTTTAGTGTTTATCAAGTGATGAGAGAAACTAGGGCGTAAGTGTTCTCCACAGGTTCATAACGTGATAATCCTAGCTATAACAACTCTTCCCTAGTGTCTTGCATGCAAAGTGGTAAGTTATGTATCGCTAATTCCTTGGTTCGGCAACTAGAAAGTTTTACCCCGTACCTTGGTCCGGCTACGTGTGTTTAATTACTAACCCTTACCCTTACCTTATATTAAGCATCATATTCAATGTATGGCTAAGTTACTACTTCGCACCAATTGAGACTAGCCTATTAGATAGTGGATACGCTATTAACTACCCCCTTGGTCCGGCAAGTAGAAATAGGGAAAGTTCTAACGCGTACTTGTTAAGAAGAATTCTAAACGAAAGAATTATCAATACATGCAAGAATCTATTCTAGAATTGTTATTTAGCTAGTTTTATCTTGTTAATTACCCTATAGTTCCCACAACCCTAGTTGTGGATTTAGTTACCCATGCTTAGAATTACACAATTCATGGTTGTTAAACAAGAATTCTTGTATTTACTTTGACAAGTTTGAAGAAAATCCAGAAATATCACTTGAATTAACAAAAATATTGTAAGAATCGATTCTGGAAACTTGAAGTAATTCCCCAAATCCAAAGTTCAACTTCCAATAACAAAAGTATGAAAAATAGTAAAAAAATCTAACCACAAAAATGAGGTTTTTAACCCTATTTATAATAATAAAATCCCAAATTAAAAGGAGTTCTAAATAAGAAAATTATTTCCCAAAATGCGTCTTCAGTCGACGACCTAACTGATGGTCCGTCGATGGAACGACGGACCGTCGACAGCCTCCGTCGGTCCACACTTTACTTTTTCTTCGACCTTCACTTTTGCATCCTTTCTGTTACAATCTATGGACCACCAGCACGGTCCGTCCTCTCACTTACGGTCCGTCGATGCCTCCGTTCTTCCATACTTAGTGATTTCTTCAAGTCGGAAATTGGGACTACTTTCTGTTAGAAATAATGATTTACTAGGACGGTCCGTCGATCCTTCTTTAGCCCCACACTTGGTCAGATTTCCCCGAGTTGCTTCCAAATGCGTGAACCTCCAGTCGACGATCACCACCTATGGACCGTCGATGGGTCGACGGACGGTCGATGGCTCCGTAGGTCATCACTTTTGCACTGATTTCAACACAGTCTTTTGCATTTCTGTTTTGGACAGTTTTCCTGCAAACATAGATAAAAATATGTTAAAATTACTATAAAAAGGCCTTAGACACACACTAAACTTAAGGAAAAAGCATTAAAAGTACTCTGAAACCACGGTACATCAACACCCTCAACTTAAATTCATTGTTTGTCCTCAAGCGATGCACTATGACTCACCACAACATCTTTGTACAAACGTATACTCTTTTAAGCTTTTGCAAATCATATGGCTATCAATCCCAATTATTTTCATTACTTTGATGCATGATTTCACTCTTAGGCTCACTAGGCTCATTCATGTGGATCAGATCATGACACAGACTCACCATGCCGAGACCTTTTATTCTTTTATCTCTCACAAAAGGCACCAACTTTCCAATATTGCAACTAGTGTTCTCACTCCAAAAGATATCCTCCTTTTTCGCTCAGTGATTTCAAATTTGGGTATAAGGATCATTAGTCAACACTCACGCTCAAAATGACTTCACACCTAGTTGGTACTTGTCTCCATAGGCTTGCCCTTATTTTCACTGCTTAAGTTCATCATATTAGACTCTTAGGATCACGATAGGACTTTCTTAGCTTGTAACGTAGGCTCAGGGTCTGGTATGGTACATATAGATTCATTTTAGTGACTTGTGTCCCTCCTTGACATTACGGCTAAGCATCCTACCTCTTTCATTTTCTATTATGCCCTACTCTTCCTTTTCTTGTATTCGTTGCCTTGTTTTCTCCTTTCTTTTTCTTTTTGTGCAAGTGACTCTTCTTTATTTTCATTTTTATTTATTTCTTTCAAATCTTCACTTGCTTTCTACTTTGATTGACTCACTTTTCTTCTTTACTATTTATTTTCTTTTTACTTTCTCATTAATCCTTTCAACCGCCTTTTTCGGGCTATTACTCATAGTAGCCACCCTCAACTCATGTCTTTGCCATGAGTTGAGGTACACAATACCCAAGGTTGGGTCAGGGCCAAAACGAGATCGGTTTCTGCATTAGCCCCCTCAACTTATGCTTTTGGCCTAAGTTGAGGTGCACATGTCCAAGGAGGGACCAGGCCAACACATTAGACCCAAAATATTTGGTGGGGTCGAAAAGAAAGGTTCATTGTAAGCTTAAGATATTTGGATAATTTGAACAAGGGCCTATGATCCTTTCCTAATTTACTAACACAAATTACTTTTTGCAGGACTAACCGGGCAAGTTATAGCTAGGTACCAATGGTGGACTATTCAACTTTCCTCACACTCTCTTAACACCTCATTACCCTACCATATTATTGGACACCTAATTAGAGTGTTAGATTGAGGGTCATGCAATGGTGTATCTCTATGTCATGCTTAGAGCCAACACATTCAACATTCACTATGCCTAATCATGCAAGCATTCTCTTTAAAACGGGATATCATTGTATTTAGACATCATGCTTCAGATTTCACATTCATACTTTGTACAAGATACTAAACATGCCGGTTCAACAGTAAAATAATCAGTCTCTTGGGGCAAAAGAACTCAGGCAAGAAAACCCCAAGAGAGGATCGTGAGTTGGGCTACTCAGACTTCACCCTAACACCCACTTTCCATTTACCCCACCCCCAACAAGAAAGCATGCGATTGTCTCCAATGCATAGTAAATATAATAAGAAGGTGGTAGGTGAAGCAAACCTGAGACGCATAGCGCCGAAGATCAACATGCAGGCTGTGCGAGGACTCTCAACTCAAACGCATCGAGGCACTGGTGGACCGCCATAATCTTCCTCTCCGTCTGCTAGGCAATCCTCTTCTCAATCCGATCCTCAGCCTCGGCAATGGACTTCTGCATCTAAGGCTGGATATGATGCAACAATGTGGCTATCTGGGCCTCTAGCTTCTGGACCCTAGCAATCGGGACCAGTGCTGCTGATGGTGTAGATCGGGAGAAACTCGGTGCTCCACTAGTGCCCGGGGCAGACTCAACCAGGGTGGTGTTGGTAGGCTCTGATGTAGCCTGGTCAGCCCCTTGGGCTTTTTCAACCGTGTCCGCCAAGTTCTTACCTAGCGACTGCACCTCTACTCTGGGCCCTCTATTAGGTGCCGCCTCATTGGCCTCATCCCGGATGAGATCGATGTCCACTGTCCCAGTAGGAGTCCTGAGAACATCAATGTGCCAAATGGACACTCTAGCAGACCTGCACAACTCAAAAATCATACAGGGAAATGGGTAAGTGGTCGAGGCCTTAAAGTCCCTCTCGTGGATGACTGCCAGCAACAGCCTCGGAAAATCAACCTCGAGCCCAGCAACCATAATAGCAACCAAGACTGCTCTATCCCATGTAAGAATGTTGTCAGCGGCTGTGGGGGATAGGAAGTGGCGGACTAATAGCCAGATGAACATGGCAACAAATGTGAGGTTGGCCTTCTTGATAGTGCCTCTGGGATCCAACACCCAATCTGCTCTCTCACCATCTACGAAAATGTGTTGGGCTATCCACCTCTTGGTGGTATCTCTCAAAACCTTGTCTCGCTGGAAATGGCCCTCCTTAATCAGTTTCCAACGGTAGTTGAACTCGGGGGTGAGAGGGTCCCCGCTGGAGATATCTGTATCAGCACCGTATAAGAAACGACGAATGGTGGGCAAAGATATATCCACCCTGCGGCCACGGACTCGAACACAGGTAAGTGGTGCCTGTTTGGCGGGATTAGACCGCGTATCCATAGAAGCCCGGAGAGTCGCTACATCCGAAGCATAGAACTCTCGCACCACCTCCTCACTGTAGCGTCCCACGCTCCTAGCCATCCACTCGAGCTGATGGTGGGTGAAGAGATCATGTATAGCGGGGACCGTATGGAGACTCCCTGTAAGAACTCGCCGCTCAACTGTCCGAGTCCGAGTCATGACCCTTTTGACATTGAGCAGCTTAGCATCCCTGTACACCTGGTATTGGCCTTCTACGACCGGTTGGGCTGATTAGCAAATGGTGTAGGGACGTCGAACTGCGGTACTGGAGTGGAATCCGCACTATCGGCCTCATCAGACGAGGCAGAGTGGGCTGCGGCAGGAACAGTGGCACCATGCGATCCTGAAGAGTGGGCCGACTCAGACCCGAAAGCCTCCTCGGAGCCAGACGCTCCCTCAGAACCCGCGGCAGACCCAGACGGTGTGCCGGTCAGTGTGCGCTCCTCATCAGCCTGGGAGGCAGTGACTATGCATGATGCCACCCTCTTGGTGGTGCACCGAGTGGCCCTAGCAGCACGTGTCGGTGTCTGGGTGCCTGGTGTCATGTATTCGGTGTCACGCTCGTCATTCGACGAACCAATCACCAACCGGCGTGAAGGGGCAACGGAATTGGATCGTCCCCGAGAGTAGACAATATCGGGCTTGGGGGCCATTTGTACCTGCAAAGGAGGGTTATTAGTTCCAGTATAATCATTCAACACACTCGAAAGAAGCAAATATCAAAGTTGGAACACAAAACACAGTGAAGTTCTAAACTGCAGAACTGGATGACGGGCACTATCGATGGTCCGTCGATAGGGTTCGTCGTTGGACACTTAGACAATTTTCTTAGAAAGCTTTAGAGACAAAGTTTCTGTTAGAAATGACGGACGTGCAGAATGGTCCGTCGATCAATTGACGGACCGTAGTCCACTTCCATCATTGACACTTAGACAAAATTTTGGGAGCTTCAGAAACAAAGGATCTGTTACAAACGACGGATGTGCAGGACGGTTCGTCGATGAATACACGGACCGTCGACCACATCCATCGGTGGGCACGTAGAATTTTTTTTGAAACCCTCAGCAAACAGGGTTCTGTTAGAAACGACAGATGTGCAGGACGGTCCGTCGATTTTATCGACGGACCGTAGACCACATCCGTTGTTCAGAGTTAAACAAAATTGGGTGTGGCTATCGACGGAATCCATCGACGGTCCGTCGATTGACCAACGGTCCATAGATGGGGTCTCGTACTGTCGGTCAGAGTCAGATTTATTTCCACCCGCTTTGCACCCCACACATACACAAATTCAAGCACAATACTTAACACAAGTTCTCTAGCAATATACACATCATTTCATCATTCCTAGGGCTTAGATTATTTCGATTTTAATCCTAGATTCTAAGATGCTAACAAGCCCTAAGTCGAAAAATAACAAAACATTTAACCAAGATCATTTAGACACAAAAAACCCCCAACCCATTCACTTTCCATCATTCTAAGGGACTAGAGACCCAATTTTAACAAGTTAATCATGCAACTTCGTCCCCAAGTCAAGATCCACATACATGTTTCATCATTTTCGCATGCTTTTGAAAGAGTAATCAGTGAGCGAATACGAGTGGCATACCTGTAGACTGTAGTGGAGTGAATGGGAGGATGAATTTTGCACAACAACACCGAGCCCGCCTTCGAACACCGACCGAAAAAATGAAAGAAAAGGATGGGAAGTTGGGAGAGAAGGGTTTGGGGACTGAGGGGATTTAGAGAAGATGGGAAATCAGAATTTTAGAGTGTAATAATGGTGGAGTTAGTGGGGGAGTTTAAGGGGAAAATGGGGAGGAAAACGGTTTGGGAGGGAATTTGAAAAGGTGGGGAGTAACTGAAAGGTTTGAATTTTTTAAATAGCAGGCCGGGTCGGGTCGGGTCCTTGGATCTGGGGAACTTACGATTCCCTATCGATGGACCGTAAGACAATCGACGGTCCGTCGACTGCTCCGTCGATTGTGACCTAACTAAGACAAAATTGAAAATCATACCTGGGATCCATGGATTCCATCGACGGTCCGTCGATGTGACGACTGTCCGTCGGTTGGTCCGTAGATCAGTGCACCAGACCAATTTCTGCAGATTTCTGGTGATTTGGTCCATGCACATTTAGCACCCAATAAGCCATTCTTTTTGTGTTTTATGGACACTTTATAGACACAGACTCTAAACTACTCTCTAGCCAATAGACTTAAAAGAAATAAAAGAAAATTTACACAGGAAAATAAGTAAAAAAAATCAAAATAATACGACTATTCCTACTAAGACAAGAAAAACATAGTGTTGGCTAGAGGATACATATTGGGTTGCCTCCCAATCAGTGCTTGATTTAACGTCGCGGCACGATGCAAGAATCTTGATTACTCAGACTTCATCAATATGGTATGCCTCAACCACTTAATTCGCATTCTCCGCATGCCCAAGGTAGATTTTGATTCTTTGCCCATTGACCTTGAACCGTGCACCCTCCTTGTTCTCCAACTCAACCGCACCATGAGGGAACACTTGAGTGATCAAGAATGGACTAGTCCATTTGGACTTGAGTTTGCCCGGAAACAAGCGCAACCTAGAGTTGAACAAAAGCACCAAATCCCCCACCACAAATTCGCGCTTTTCAATCTTTTGGTCATGGTACTTCTTCATCTTTTCTTTGTAGAGGGCTGAACTTTCATACGCCTTCAAGCGAAACTCATCGAGCTCATTCAACCCATTTAATCTCTGTTCCGCAGCTTCATTCCAATCCATCTTCAGTTTCTTCATCGTCCACATAGCCTTGTGCTCTAACTCAAGTGGTAAGTGACAAACCTTCCCATATACAAGTTGGTAAGGAGACATACTTATGGGAGTCTTGTATGCTGTCCGGTAGGCCCAAAGAGCATCATCAAGCCTCCTTGACCAATCCGTTCTACTAGCATTCACCGTTTTTGCCAGAATTTGCTTGATTTCTCTGTTTGACACCTCGACTTGCCCACTAGGCTGAGGATGGTAAGGAGTAGCTACATTGTGGCGAACCCCATATTTCTCCAACAACCCTTTGAACAACTTGTTGCAAAAGTGGGATCCCCCATCACTAATAATGGCCCTAGGGGTGCCAAATATGGAAAATATGTTCTTTTTTAAGAACGCGGTGATACTCTTCCCTTCATTGTTTGCAAGTGCTATGGCTTCCACCCACTTTGACACATAATCAACTGCCACAAGAATGTACTTCATCCCATGAGAACTCCCAAAAGCGCCCATAAAGTCTATGCCCCATACATCAAATAACTTAATGACAAGAATAGGATTTAAAGAGAGCTCTTTTGCCTTCTATAAACACCTCCATCTCTTTGGCACCTATCACACGCCTTGGCGAACTCATGAGCATCTTGGTGGATGGTTGGCAATAGTAGCCACATTGCAAAATTTTATGGGCAGTTCGGATACCACTATGATGTCCACCCACATGCGAGGAGTGACATGCCTCTAAAACACACAACATCTCAACTTCCGACACACAACGGCGAATAAGACCATCAGCACAACTCCTATATAAATACGGCTCATCCCAAAAGAACTTTTTCACATCATGCATAAACTTTTTCCTTTGATGAAAGGACAAGTCCGATGGAACTATATCACTAGCCAAGTAATTCGCAAAATCAGCGAACCATGGAATCAAGTCATGAGAAGCGGCCAAAACATGCTCATCAGGGAACGTTTCATCAATTTCAGCCTTTTCACCCAATTCTCGCATAGCTTCATCCTCTAATCGGGACAAGTGATCGGCAACTTGATTTTTGGTCCTTTTTCTATCTTTCACTTCAAAGTCAAATTCTTGCAACAATAATACCCACCTAATCAACCTTGGTTTCGCATCCTTGTTCGCCAACAAATATCTCAAAGTAGAATGATCAGTATGCACTATGACTCTCGTGTCAAGCAAATAGGAGCGAAATTTCGCGAACGGAAAAACCACCGCAAGGAGCTCTTGCTTAGTCACAATATAGTTTTTTTTGAGCTTTATTAAGGGCCTTACTAGCGTAATAAATGGGGTGAAGGATTTTATCCCTTCTTTGGCCCAAAACTACACCAAGAGCAACCCCACTAGCATCACACATCACCTCAAATGGTTTGCTCCAATCCGGGGAAATAATAATGAGCGCAGACACTAACTTCTCCTTCAACTCTCCAAATGCCTTTAGAAAAGATTCACCAAAATAACATTTACACTCTTTCTCAAGTAACTTGCACAGAGGATGTGCAATTTTTGAAAAATCTTTGATGAACCTCCGGTAGAAGCCCGCATGCCCAAGAAAACTCCTCTCACCTTTTACAGAGATAGGTGGAGGAAGTCTCTCTATCACCTCAACTTTGGCTCGATCAACCTCTATACCCTTCTCTGAGATGCGATGACCCAATAAAATACCCTCTTTCACCATGAAGTGACATTTCTCCCAATTTAGCACAAGGTTGCAATCTTCACACCTTTTGAGAACTTCGGCCAAGTGACTCAAACAACGCTCAAAGGAGTAGCCAACCACTGAAAAATCATCCATAAACACCTTAATAGTATCTTCCACCATATCAGAGAATATTGACATCATACATCTCTGAAAAGTAGTCGGTGCATTACACAACCCGAAGGGCATCCTCTTGAACGCAAAAGTTCCATAAGGACAAGTAAAGGTGGTTTTATCTTGATTTCCGGTGCAATAGAGATTTGGTTGTAACCCGAATAACCATCAAGAAAACAATACCACCCCTTTCCTGCAAGCCTATCCAACATCTGATCCATGAAGGGCATAGGAAAATGGTCCTTCTCAATCCATGCATTCAATTTCCGGTAATCCATACACACTCTATATCCGGTCACCGGCCTCATTGGAACAAGCTCATTTTTCTCATTAGGGACCACAGTCATTCCCTCTTTCTTAGGCACACACTGAACAGGGTATACCCTACTACTATCAGCGATCGGATATATGACTCCGAGATCCAACCACTTAATAATCTCCTTCTTCACTACCTCTTGCATATATGGATTTAATCGTCTCTGGTGCTCAATACTTGGCTTATGATCGGGCATGATTTGGATTTTGTGTGAACAAATACCGGGCGGAATCCCAGTAATGTCTGCAATAGTCCAACCAATGGCTCATTTGAACCTCTTCAACACCTCTACAAGACACTCCACTTGCTCCATATTCAAATCCGTTGCTATGATTACCGGAAAAGTGTCACCTTTTCCCAAGAAAACATAGCTCAGATGAGGTGGTAGAGCCTTAAGCTGCAATTTTGAGGCCTCCTCAATAGATGGTCTCGCGGATGGAGATTCGCGATGCTTCATATCTAACTCGAACATCACCTCGATCAAGTGCTGCAACCAATGACCCATACTCTTCAATACAATCACTCTTAAAATTCATAATCACTGCCGCTAGTGCCTCAACACCAAGACTCTCTTCTATTTGTACCTCCAACGAACTCTTAACTCTGTAGGATATCGTAGATACTGACTAGATCTCACCACTCTGCCTCATGGACCTACAAATGTTGAAAGTCGCTTCTTCATTGTTCAACCAAAACTTCATCTGCCCTTTCTTCATGTCAACCAAGGCGCGACCGGTAGCAAGGAATGGACTCCCAAGAATAATAGGCACCTCAAAATCTACCTCACATTCAAGAATCACAAAATCGGCCGAAAATATGAATGACTCCACCTTCACTAGCACATCATGAAGTATCCCAATAGGCCTCTTCACTGTTCGATCGGCCATCAGTAACCGCATCGCAGTGGGCTTTGGGTCACCCAAACCCAACTTCTTGTAAATGGAGAGCGGCATGAGATTTATGCTTGCCCCAAGATTACATAATGCTTTAGCAAAGTGTAATAACCCGATTGTGCATGGAATAGTGAAAGCACCCGGATTTTCTTTCTTTTGCACAAGAGACCTTGTAGCAATATCACTACAATGTTGCATCTGATCATCATTCTCAAAGCTAACCGATCTCTTCTTAGTAACCATATCTTTCATGAACTTGGCCTAACCGTACATTTGTTCAAGAACTTCTATCAAAGGAAAATTAATGGAAAACTGTTTCAACATATTAATAAAACGCCGGTATTTACCATCCTCGGTCTTTTTCACCAACCTTTGTGGGAATGGTGGTGACGGTCTTTGAATGGGAGTCACCTTTTGGGGCATCTCTGCTTCTTTTACCGCTTCATTTACCAACTCATCACTAGCTTCTACTACTTCATCTTCTCTTCTCATCTCATCTTCTAGGCCAGACGTCATAGGTGGATCAATGGTTTGCTTACCACCTCGAGTAGTGACTGCCATACAATGTCCATCATTTTTCGGATTTTGAACAGTATTGCTAGGAAGAGTACCTGGTTGATGTGGGTTCACAGTAGAAGACAATTGAGCCATTTGCAACTCAAGTTGCTTGATTGAGATTGCATGTGCATCCACCTTTTGCCCAATATTTGCTAAATCACCTCTCAACTCTTTGGCATGCTCATCACTAGCATCAAACCTCCTCCTCATCTTCTGCAACATATCCTCAACTCGCGCCATACTACCTCCACCATCCCTAGGAGCAACTTCCCAATTTTGAGGTGGAACATAGGGCCCACTCCGATTGTTTTTGCTATCATAGTTACCCCGGTTGAAGTTGTTGTCGCAGTTGAAGTTTCCATATCGAACATAGTGACCCTCTTGGTTGTAATTACCATAGTTCCGACCTTGAGTTCCTTGACCTTGGCCCCAATTCTCCTGATTGGAGCCTTGGGCGTTCGGCCAAAAACCCCCCGTTTGCTCATTTACTGCATAAGAGTCTTCCTCATAGTAGTAGTCATCAACCGGCGGTGGTGGTTTAGCCAAATAGTTCAACGCATTTACTTTTTCCGCACCACCGGTGACATATTTCAACACTAACCCAAGCTCAGTTCTCATTTGATCCATCTCTTCACGAATCTCATCTGCGGATGGGTTGTGTGTAGATTGCACCGCAAAAGTGTTTCTCCCAGTATTGGGCTTCCTACTGCTACAAGCTTTATTATTTCGGGAGATTTTCTCTAACTTCTCAGCGATCTCTGCATAAGTATATTCCCCATAAGAACCACCCGCAATAGTATCAAGTACCGCCTTATTGTTATCATCTTACCCCCTATAGAAGTACTCTTTCAACGATTCATCATCAATGCGGTGGTTTAGGACACTTCTCAGAAATGAGGTGAACCTATCCCAAGAACTGCTTACCGACTCCCCAGGCAATGCCACAAAGTTGTTCACCCTATCTTTGTGGTTTAACTTCTTAGACACCGGATAGTAACATGCTAGAAAAACATCCCTCAATTGGTTCCAAGTATAGATCGAGTTATAGGGAAGCTCGGTAAACCATATGACCGCCTCTCCCGTCAGTGAGAGAGGGAACACTCTTAACCCAATGACGTCCATGTCCAAGTCAGGCCTCTCTACACAACTCTTACACACCGACCTTAGTTTGGCGATGTGAGCATGTGGATCCTTAGATGGTAGCCCCGAAAACAAACCTCTAGCGGTGAGCATCTGCATCAAGCTACTAGTTACCACGAAAGTATGACCATGTGGTAGAGGAGGTAAGACAAGTGGCCCGTCAGAGTCAGTGATGTTAACATTTCTCCTATAGTACTCTTGAGGGCGTGGGGCAGGAGATTGCCTCCTCAGATCACCTTCCCTAGGGTTCTCAACAATCACTTGATTATGAGCATCAACCGGCAGAGGAGGTTAACGGTTGATATCATCACCAATATTAGCAGGATTGAGTGGATTGTTCATTTTGCGAAGTGTATAGTTTAGTTCTGGATCAAGTGAAAGTATTGGTTCTCCTCGACTCCGTGTACTTGGCATACACTAGAGCTAGACCTGCGAGAGACATAAACAAAAAGAAAAAGTAAAATTAGGAAATTGTTGACTAAAATTCGATAATATGCTTAAAGTTAATCTAAAAGCCACTTTCCCCGGCAGCGGCGCCAAAATTTGATACGCTCAAATTATACTTCCCTAATGAAGTATAAACGGTCGTATCAAGTAAAGAACCCAATTGTTAGGTTGGGGTCGATCCCACGAGAAAAATGATTTAGACTTAACTTTAATCTACTATTACATCTATTTAGTCAAGTCCTTTCCGAAAACAGTTAAATAAAAGGGGGTTTTTGTGTAACAAAAATGTTCAATTATTTCTAAGTAAACAAGTAGCAAGATTAAAACTTTAGTGTTTATCAAGTGATGAGATAAACTAGGGCATAAGTGTTCCCTATAGGGTCATAACGCGATAATCCTAGCTATAACAACTCTTCCCTAGTGTCTTGCATGCAAAGTGGTAAGTTATGTATCTTTAATTCCTTGGTCCGGTAACTAGAAAATTTCATCCCGTACCTTGATCCGGCTACGTGTGTTGAATTACTAACCCTTACCCTTACCTTATATTAAGCATCATATTCAATGTATGGCTAAGTTACTACTTCGCACCAATTGAGACTAGCCTATTAGATAGTGGATACTAAATATAAGTTGATAATTCTTTTCCTATTAACTACCTCCTTGATCCGGCAAGTAGATATAGGGCAAGTTCTAACGCGTTCACTCGTTAAACAGAATTCTAAACGAAAGATTTATCAATACAAGAACCTATTCCAGAATTGTTATTTAGCTAGTTTTATTTTGTTAATTACCCTATGGTCCCACAACCCTAGTTGTGGATTTAGTTACCCATGCTTAGAATTACACAATTCATGGTTGTTAAACAAGAATTCATGTACTTACTTTGACAAGTTTGAAGAACATCCAGAAATATCACTTGAGTTAACGAAAATATTATAAGAATCGATTCCGGAAACTTAAAGTAATTCCCAAAATCCAAAGTTCAACTTCCAATAACAAAAGTATGAAAAATAGTAAAGAAATCTAACCACAAAAAAGAGGTTTTTAACCCTATTTATAATAATAAAATCCCAAATTAAAAGGAGTTCTAAATAAGGAAAATTTTTCCCAAAACGCGTCTTCAGTCGACGACCTAACTGACGGTCTGTCGATGGAACGACGGACCGTCGACAGCCTCTGTCGGTCCACACTTCACTTTTTCGTCGACCTTCACTTTTGCATCTTTTCTGTTACAATCGACGTACTACCAGCACGGTCCGTCGTCTCACTTACGGTCCTTCAATGCCTCTGTTCTTTCATACTTAGTGATTTCTTCAAGTCGGGTACTGGGACTACTTTCAGTCGACGGACCGTCGATCCTTCTGTAGCCCCACACTTGGTTAGATTTCCCCGAGTTGCTTCCAAATGTGTGAACCTCCAATCGACGATTACCACCTACGGACCGTCGATGGCTCCGTAGGTCATCACTTCTGCACTGATTTAACACAGTTTTCTGCATTTCCGTTTTGGACAGTTTTCCTGCAAACGTAGATAAAAATATGTTAAAATAACTACAAAAAGGCCTTAGACACACACTAAACTTAAGGAAAAAGCATTGAAAGTATCATGAAACCACGGTATATCAAGTGTCTATTGGGTACCAGATATAGAGTTTGACTAACTTCTCTACATTGTGAGTCATATTGACTGGAATGAAGTGAGCAGATTGAGTTCACCTGTCATCAATTACCCAAAAATAATCAAACTTACCTAATGTCTTTGGAAGACTTACCACAAAATCCATTGCCATTTTTTCCCATTTCCATTCTGAAATGGGCATTCTTTGAAGTGCCCCTCCAGTCCTCTGATGTTCATACTTTACCTGCTGACAGTTCAGACATTGGGCAACAAAATCATCAATGTCACATTTCATTCTACTCCACCAATAATGCTGTCTCAGATCACAATACATCTTGGTTGCACCAGGATGTATATTATACCTCCAACTATGCACCTCTGCAAGAATAATATGAGTCAAATCATCAATATAGGGCACACATACCCGCCCCTTAATTCTTGATACACTCAAATTACACCTTTCTAAAGAATCATAAGCGATTGTTATCAAGTAACGAACCCAACTAGTAGGTTGGGGTCCATCCCACGAGGAAAATGGTTTAACTTTACTTTAACCCACAATTATATCCATTTAGTCAACGTCTTTCTGAAACGGGTAAGTAAAGGGGGGGGGGGTTGTGAAATAAATTCTTTCAACAGTGTAATTATCAAGTGAACAAAAGTAATGTTGATTTTTATCAAGATGAGAGAGTAATTAGGGTATATGTGTTCCCCACATGTTCATAACGCAGTATTTCTAGTAATAGAAATCCTTTCCTAGTGTATTACATGCAAAGTGATAAGTTATGTAGCTCCAACATCTAGAGAATTTCTCCCCGCACCTTGATCCGGCTATGTGTGTATAATTTACTAACCCTTACCATTACCTATATTAGACATCATAATCGATGTATGACTTAGTTATTACTTCGCACCAATCGACACTAGTCTATTAGATAGTATCACACTAAATATTTGTTGATAATTCTTTTCCTATTAACTACCTCCTTGGTCAAGGAAGTAGCAACAAAACGAGTTCTAACGTTGGCCATCGTTAAAAAGACTTCTAAATGAAAGAATTATCAATGCATGCAAAATACTATTCAAGAATTGCTTATTGGTAGTCATACTTTATTTACCCATGGTTCCACAACCCTAGTTGTGGATTTAGTCACCCATGTTAGCAAGATCACAATTCATAGTTTTAGATGAAGAAATTATGAACTTACTTAGCAAGAAGAATAAACCCATAAATCACACTTGAAATTCAAACCACAATCTTCAAAATCGAATCCAGAAATCAATGAATTGCTAAAGTTGCAAAAATCAATCTCCAATACATAAACTAGGACAAGAATAGTAGTAGCTAACCCCAAAAATGAGGTTTTAATACCCTATACATAGAAAACAAAGTCTTAATGAAAAATGAATTCAAATAAGGAAAGTTTTGTTCAGGAAAACGGCTTCAATCGAAGGTCCGTGCTTTGCTTCCATCAGTCAGGACTTAGAAAATATTTTGCCCACCGGATGGCACCCTCTCTGAATCAAACGATGGACCAACAGTACGGTCTGTCCATGATCCATACTTAGAATCTCCCAAAATTAGTACCTTTACATTGCCTTCACTGAACCAAATGACGGTTCACCAGTACGGTCCGTTGATTAGTCGACGGACTGTTGTTGCCTCTCGTGGTTCCACACTTAATCAGACTTTCCTGATTTTTCTCCAATGCCTGAGCTTCTCATCTACGATTACCACCTAGGCGACGGACCGTCGATTGCCTCCGTAGGTCTGTTTTTGCACTTTTTTCAGTTGTCTTCTCCCTTTTCTTCATGAAAAGCTTTCCTGCAAATCAAGACACAAAACCTGTTAAAATCACTAAAATAAGGCTCTAGACACACACAACTCTTAAGTGAAATGCATTAGAAATACCATGAAATCAAGTTATATCAACACCCTTAACTTAAATTCCTTATTTGTCCTCAAGCGACACACTATAACCCTAAATGACACTTGCATAGAAGCAGACACTTTTAAGCTCTAGCAATCACATGACTATCTATATTGACTCTTTCTTGATTTAGTGAAGGCCTACACTCTTAGGCTCGATAAGCAAACTAATGCGGATCACATCATGACACAAATTCACTATGCAACAGACACCTGTACTGTTTATCCTCTCACCAAGGTACCAACTTTCTCATAATGCAACTAGTGCCCTCACTTCAAAAGAAATCCTCAGTTTTTACACAGTGATTATGTATTTTGGGTACAAGGATCTTTCTTTCAACACTCGCACTCAAGAATAAGTTCAAATACATTTAGTGCTCCACGCCATTGGCTTTACCTTATTTTTGTTGCTTAGGTTTACCACACTAGACTCTAGGATCACGGTAGGACTTTCTTGGCTTGTAACTTAGGCTCAGGGTCAGATATGGTACTTTTGGGTACGTTTAGTGACTTTATGCCCTCCTTGACATTACCACTAGGCTTTCTTCCACCTTTTATTTCTTTTGACCTCCTTTTTCTTATCTCTTCTTTCCTTTGCCTTATTTCCCCTTTTTAAATGTGACTTTCACTTTTTCTTTTGCATTTTTTTTCTTTTCAACTGTTCTTTCATTGTTTTGGACAAGTCACATCTTTCGCTTACTTAAGCTTTTATTTTCAACATCCTACTCTTTTCATACCCATTTTTGGGTCTTCTCTCATAATAGCCACCCTCAACTCATGTCTTTGCCACGGGTTGAGGTACAAAATACCCGAAGTCGGGTCAGGGCCAAGATGAGATCACTTTCTGCATTAGCTACCCATAACTTAGAATTTTGGCCTAAGTCGAGGTGCACATGTCAAATGAGGGACTGAGGCCAAAACATTAGACCCTAGGAAGGTGAGTTGGTGAATCAAAGAAATTGTTCTATTACAGTTTCAACATATTTGGATCAAAAAGGACAATTATTTCATTTGGTAAAAATTTTTCAGGCTGGATATGGTGTATTTCGAACAAAGGTCTATGATCACTTCCTAGCTTCTAGAGTATATTCCCTTTGCAGGACTAACCGGGCAAGTTCTAGTTAGGCACCAACAGTTGAACAATCGAATATCCTCACTCTCTTAGCACATCATTGCACTATCAGATTATCAGATTTCCCAGTTCAGGTTTTAGTTGAAGGTCATGCAGTGGGTGTCTATTTATGTCATATTTAGAGCCAACACATTCATATTATCTTAACCTATACATGCGAGCATTACAATGGATGTGGTATCATTTTTACTAGCCATCATGCTTCATTTTTCATGCTTCTATACTTGTACTCACTAAGACATGCCAATTAAACAGAAATTTAAGCAGTCTCTTGGGGAAAAAGAATACGGGCAAGAAAACCCCAAGAGAGGATTGTAAGTTGGGCTACTCAGAGTTTATCCTACCACTCACTTTCCATTTACCCCACCTCCAACAAAAAAATTTGCAATTGTCCCCAATGTAAAAGAAATAAAAGATACAGGGTGGTAGGTGAAGCAAACCTATGGCGCATAGAACCGAAAAACTCTCAACAAGCGGGTGGGTCTGGTTTCCCAGAACCCACAGGATCATCACTTGGGCCACCATTATTAGTGCCCACATCTACCTCTGCACCATCAGTAGTGCTCCTCTCTCCGCTCACAGGCACAGAACTGGATGCTCAAGCAGCTATTTTTTGCACCCTCCTCTGGCGCATCTCCTCGTCTACTAGTTAGGCCCTCCTAGCTTGTTCTAGCTCCGTCCACTCCTTTTTTCTTGCACGGGCCTCATCATCAGCCTCAGCGGTGCGGCTAAAGCGGTGCCTCTTGCCATGAACACGGGGTGCGGGTGGCATCTCAGCAGGGACCTTAAACAATGCCTCCGAAATAGTGTCCTCAACGAGCTCAGTAGGAGAAATCTCAGGCTCAGACCCCACATCTCTAAGATGGTATCAACATCAGCACGAAGGCTGGCCAGCTCAGTCTAGAAGGAAGCGAGGTCAGTGGAGGGGGATGCTCGTGCTAGAACACGCAGATCAAATGCATCAAGGCGTTTGTGAACCGCCTGAATTTGCTACTCCGCCTGTTGTTCCACCCATTTCTCTATGCGGTCCTCTGCCTCTGCTACGGACTTTTGCATCCATGGCTGAATATGGTGGAGCAGGGTGGCCATCTGCGCCACTAGCTTATGGACTTGAGCCAGAGGGATCACTGCTGCAGCTGGTGGCGTGGATCTGGACGAATTGGAGGCCCTATTGGCTGCATGGGAGGATGAGGCTGGAGTGGGGTCAGCATGCTCTGGTACGGAAGGGTCAGTCCCTTGGGCTAGCTCCACCATTTTTGCCAAATTATCGCTCAGTGGGGGAACCTTGACCCAGGGCCCTCTGCGGGGTGCTGCCACATTGGCCTCATCCTTGAAGAGACCTATATACAAGGTCCCAGTCGGCCGACATAGTGTATCACAGTGCCAAATTGGCACTCCGGCGTCCCTGCATATCTGGAAGATAAGACATGGAAAAGGGTAAGTGGTGGAGGTCTTGAATGCCCTCTTGTGTACCTCCGCTAAAAGCATCCGTGCAAAGTCTATCTCCAGTCCAGTTACCAGTGCTGCCACCATAACCGCCCTATCCCATGTAAGTACATTGTCGGCCTTTGTGGGTGATAATTGCTTTCGGAACAACAACCAGAAAAAACATGGCCACAAAGGTGAGGGCAGCCTTCTTGATGAGCCCTGGGGGATCTATAACCCAGTCAGCCCTCTCACAATCTATCGTTATATATTTAGCCAGCCATTTCTTTACGGCATCTCGTTTCTCCGCACTCTTATAAAACTCACCACTCTGAACAATTTCCCACTTGCAATCAAACTCTAAAGTATTGCAGCTCCACTATGAACCGGTGGTGGGGTCATATAGGAATCGGCGGATGGTGGTTTTTGATATGTCAACCCGGCAGCCCCAGACTAGTGTAGAGGTGAGAGGTTCTTGTTTGACAGGTTTTGCCCGCTTATCGATGGACCCTCAGAGAGTAGCAATGTAGGAGGCATAGATATCCTGAACAATTTCCTCGCTATACGGGTCCAAGTCCTGAGCCATCCAGTCACATTTGTGGAGATTGAAGAGTCTGTGCACCTCCAGAATTGTGTGCAAACTCCCTCTAAGGACTCGACATTCCTCATTCACAAGCAGGGTCATAACCCCCTTTTCATTGAGCATTTTAGCATCTTTATATACTTGCCATTCCCCGTCCACAAACCACTTGTTTGGTTCATCTGCAATCGGGATAGGGACATCTATTCGGGGTGCAGGTGCAACATCTGAACTAGTAGCCTCATCAGACGAGGCATGTTGTTCTTGACCCCCTAATCTGGTGGCTCCGTGAGAGATGAAGCCCGAGGCAGTGGATGAGTTGGACACTGAAGCCTGGGTCGACCCTGAACCTGAAGTTGTGTCCGACTCGGAGCCGGATGCTGAGCCCTCCTCTGAACTGGAAGCAGCCCCGGTAGATGAGCCAATCATTTTGCACTCCTTATTAGAATGGGAAGCAGTGACTACGTCAGGATTCACCTTCCGCGGTGCCCCTAGTGGCTCGGGATGATGCTGGTGGAGTTTATCTGCCCGAAGGAACATAGGCTGGATCCTTCTCTGTATCGGTGTCTTCATCGATCAGCTGATAAGATGGGGCGACCAACTTAGAGTAGACACTGACCTTCTTTGGAGCCATTTGTACCTGTGGAGCAGTTATTAGTATCATAGAAGCTTAACGACACCCTCGAAAAACAACGAAAAGAAGAAAACATGACAAGACAATTACAACTGTTTATTGCAGGTTCAGGTTGACGAGACCTATCGATGAACTGTAGACTGGTCTATGGTCCATGGAACCTGTTCGTCATTTAGATTGGGGAAAAACAAACTCTGATAGAAATGACGGATGTGCAGAACGACCCGTCGATCAATCAACGGACCGTAGTCCACGTCCGTCGTCTGACACTTAAACTTATTTTTGTATGGGGTAAAACCAGGCTCTCTGATGGAAACAACAGTTCACCAGTACGGTCAATCGATCAATCGACAAACCGTCGTTGCCTTCTGTGGTTCCACACTTAGTCAGACTTCCCTGATTTTCCTCCAATGCCTGAGCTGCTCATCTAGGATTACCACCAAAATAAGAAGATTAAAGACACCAAAATAAGTAAATAATATAGTATATATGTTTGAAACTTAAGGACATTCTGCCATGACTAAGAGAATCCAGCATGAGCTAGAATGAATAGCTCACCCTGAAATTTGATGTGCTAGAGATTGGATAGCGCTGAGGGCGAGTCGAAGTCGATGTTATATTTGCTGCACTGCACAAATGAAACTGAAGAAAACACAAGTAGGGGTTAGTACAAGGAACACGTACTGAGTAGGTATCATCGACCAACCCATAATAGAAATTAATATGCAATGAATAATAGTATAAAATCAACTACGACACTTAGCAGGTGCCAAGCGACAAATAACATAAACAAGTGACAACGGAAACAAGTACGCAATCAATCACAATATCAAGCACACATATGTGTACCATGCCTCCACACCACACTCATTTAGAAAATGGGTTCTTTGAGATTGAGTACATTCAGTTAATTCAATGTCTTTTCCTTTAATGTTACCATATCGAAATGTGACATCCTGATCCAATAATACCGTGTTGAAATGTGACACCACGATCCAATAATACTGTGTCAGAAAGTGACACCTCGTTCCAATAATACCATGCGGACTCATGGAATCCGATCCAATATATGGTAATTTATTATTTATCATCACCACTTTTCACTTCATTAACAATATTTCATGAAGCCTTCTTTATTCAATGCATCACTTCAACAGAGAGGTTTAAAGATTATAAATTCCACGGTGTCAGAATTTCAGACCAATCACAAGCCACACAACTAAGCTACACAACCACACAATCAAGTACATAGAGAATTTCGCAATATCATTCAATGCATATCAATCACTATTAAAATTCTATCTATCAAACAGAATAAATCATAACCTACCTCCATCAAAGAGCCGAAGTCCAACAAGCTAATTTTCCAATACTTTTTCTTTCCACAATGCCTCCGAACCCTTTTAATATATCAAGTATATATAATTTGTAAATTAACGAGTAACACTCATGATACTATATGTCTAGCCTAGATCCAAAATTCATCCAATCTATAATCAATTTCCTAAAATTCAAGCCTAAAGGTAAGTCTTAATTTATAATATTGTAAACAAATAATAAAAATTTAGAATTGAAGCCACTGGTTACGAAACCACTTGCATCCCATGTATCCACTCATCAATAATTAATCTCAAACTTACCAATCAAGAAATCACGTGAATGCAAAAGTGATTTGCAACTTAACTCTATTCAATTTATATAAAAAATTATCTCCTACAATTTGCTCACTAAAATAATAATTAATCACTGCCCATATTGGTTTAGTAATTCACTAGAAATTAATCAACTAATGGGACCAGGAGACAAATTTGTGTTCACCAAAACCAACCAGTAAAACGTGATCCCATTAACTTGCAGCTTTCAACCCTTTAAACTTTTTCCACTTCTTCTCATTCCATATTTTTAATTCCTTGCAACCAACAATAATAATTAATTTAAATTTACACCAACCCATGGATTCAACTAAACCTCTACATGAAACGACATGAAACGACAATAACCACACACGCATAATACCATCTGACCATCTCATTAGATCACCATAACAACAGAATATAGTAATTTCTACACTAACATGTTATATATTTTCTATATTATTATCTATTTATCTTTTGTAAAGTAAGAAAAAATTCATGAAATACCTTAAACTGTCGTTTCAATCTTTTGCTTCGACTGCGTCTCTATAATTTTCTTTTTCTTCTCCTCATTATTTATTACACTAATTATTATATAACTAATTATAAAAGTGGTAAAAGTGTGTCATTACTAATTTAATTCTATCTTCTTTAACCACCAACTAATTTAATTATTAAACTACCCCCTGATTTTATAATTGTAGTTACAAAATAGTTTCAAAATACCCATTAAGAATCTATCCGAAAGTATTTTATTAAACAACAAGCTATCAAAACGACAAAAAGGGCCTCTATTAAATTAGTAAATATAGTAAGTATATATATATAAGTGGAACCAAAATCTTTTAAAATTTAAATTATCAAAATGTCCATAAAATATTGAATGCCATCAATATCCTTCAATAAAATATTATTCCTACAATAATATTGTCAAGAATATAAACATACTCTTAGTTCAATGCATTAGACTATTGAATATATATAGACGAAAATATTCATTAATGTTTTGCCATTTATTTAACTCATATTCATGTTTTGTTTTCTTTCTAAAAAGTAAGTCTATCTTCTAATAAATATATATAAATAATAATATAACAAATAAATGACCTAGATAAATTAAAAGATGTGGAGTTATGTGTATTCAATTTCTGTAATTGCTTTATCTTCCATTTCTAATGCAAAATTTAAACATCTCTTTGTAGTAATAAACATATGGAGAATTGGAAATTTTACTTGGTATATTCAATGTGAATTAATTTTTTTTGATCAATTCAATATAATATATTCATTTACTAAATGCTATATATTATGTATATATAGTGAAAAATCACAGGACAACTATTCTAATTTATAAGATTATTAGATTATCAATATTGCTTTGTGTAGGCGTCATTTTTTCATATTCATTTTGTGTTTGTATCTGTCTTTTCTACTTTTGCTTATGTGCTCTATTTTTTCTATTCACATCATACACTATTGTTTTTAATTTGACTTATTCATATATGTTTTCTGATTAGTTGAAAGTTCATCTTACTTGGATATGCAAACGTTTATATCATAGTTATTTCACTTCTTGCAACATAGAAATTAATTTCACTTCTTGCAACATAGAAATTAATTTCACTTCTTGCAACATAGAAATTAATCATGAAAATATCAAATCAGGTTAGATTACTTTCTTTTTAACTATAACTTCTTGGAGTATCATGAAACTATATATTCTTCTTTGTGTAAATTTTGGTTAGGAATCGATTTACATAATTTAACTAATTTCTTTTTGTTTAATTCACAGATAATAGAACTAATAATTTTGAATTAGGCAAGGGGTACACATACCTATAATAATTATGATTTATATATATCGATTAGCTATTTGAGCAAATATTATTTTTATCACTAAATAATAACTTTTTTTTAGGTGTACACTAAGAAAATTTGACAATGATCAACTAGCTATGATAAGAAATCTATGTGTTGATCGAATTTATGTGCAATTTTTACAAAACACAATTCACATTCGATTACAACTTCTTGACCTCTATGTGATTGTTATAAGAAGGAGGCTACAATTTCTTCCAAAAAAGACAAAAATTGTAGAACATGAAATATTTTGAACCAATAAGCGACACTTAAATTATGTGTTGTGACATATTAAAAAAACTTTTATGAAGTTGAATACTTGATATAATAAAAAATACATAATTAAAATTGTTCTAATTTTACTTTTAAAATTCATTTGATAGCAATATTTCAGCATGATGTACCTTCTATCGATAATAATCTTAACTGAATAGGCTTACCATTCATTGGTTTGGGCTTGTATCGCTTCAAATACTATGCAAGTTATTGCACAATGATCATCTACTAGCCATCTTAAAAAAGACATAGATTGATCAAAATTCTATATAACTTTTACAAAACACTAAAACACTCATTCGACAACAACTTCTTAATACGTATGCAAATGTGAAAAGATGGAGACTATAATTTCTTAAAAAGAAGATGAAAGATTAATACAAGAAATATTTTGAAATCATCTTTGACATTTAAATTATGAGTTATAACATATTAAATAAAAGAAACTTTATCAAATTGAATACTTGATATATCATAGGAATTGCATAATTGAATGTATTGGTTTGAGCTTGTATATTTCTCTTCAATTTTTGTGCAACTTATTACGCACTATATATATATATATATATATATATATAAATTAGTGTGTAATAAGTTTCACAATTTAGCACGGGGCGTGCGCAAGACTAGTATTACTAAAAGTGGGAAGCTTCAAAATTCAAAGTTAAATTACCATTCTACCCTTGTGCTAATTAAAAAAAATTATATATCATTTATACATTCTATAAAGAATTTAAAAAAATCTTAAAACAAATAATAAAGAATCAAGAAAACCTAGTATAGAGAATGAAAAAAAAGTGATAGTTATTTAGATGACAATAAATATGAAACCTGTTCTTATGGGCTCTTAATAATGATATTTTCAAATTAGACCTTTGACTTTCTTAAAAAAATAAATTAAATTAAATTAAACCTTCATAAACTACTACTACGTTAACTAAACTTATGTTAGCTAACCTCTTTGTCTATAATATGGAGAATTCAAAAGGTCAATAAGTAATTAAAATTCAAAAAATAAATACCAACCAAAAAAAGTATAAAAAGGGAGAAAGGATTAACAATGTCTTTATGTATCTATTTTTTAAAACCAAGACATCTGAATATTTTTTAGCAATTTTTATGTGATCTGATCATTTTTGTTTTCTTCTTTGTTATGTAGGAAAAGAAAAACAGCAAGAGAAGCATGCACAAAAGTTGGAATAATAATTGGGCGCGATAAGTTTACTTGTTAGAGTGGAGCACATTCATACAATATTGATTGATTTGAAGGTATACAATGAGTATGTGGAACTATCGATGAAATTATAAGTCTTTTACTATATTAGAAAATAATATCTTTATTTTTATAAATTCAGATGTTCTCCTTGTACTTTTAGTTTCTTTATTTTTTGTAAGTCAAAATTACCCGTCAGTACCAAATAAAAAACAATTTTTACATTACATTATATATATATATATATATATATATATATATATATATATATATATATATATATATATATATATATATATATATATATATATATATATTTGTTGGAAATTTTAAGATCATGGCCATTTATATCTATTTATATAATATCATATCACATCACATTATAAGTGGGAAGGTGCTTAGTCTAAAGTTAGATTATGAAAAACCCTTCAACCTTTTAAGTATCATTATCATATTATTATTAATAATAATTAATTAATTATTATTCTATAAGTATGAAGCCATTAAAGTTGAATGACTTTTTAACTCTTCAACAAATCACCATTAAAGTTGAATAAATTTTTAAATTTTCAAGAAATTATTATGTCTACATGTCTCTCTCTTCAATTACTATCACCTTTATACTCTTTTAAGTAACATAGTTTTCACAATAAATTACAATTCTAAATATGAAAGCAAATGAAAAGACAATTATTCATTAATAATAATATTCTTAAAAGAAATTGACATATATTTCCAACAATCCATATTTTTCTTATTTCTCATATGCATATTTTCTCTTGCACATTGTCCTCTAATGACAACACTGTACATTTGAATTTGGCTAAGAGAACATAAAATTCTTATCATATGTTCTTTCAAGCATTTTCTTACATTTAGTTTCTTCACTTTTTGCTATCAGACAAATTATATTTTTAAATTTATGTTTAAGTGTTTGATCTCTGACATGAAAATATACTAGTAAAATTTTGTTTTATAAACTTATGATGTAATTTTTTAATCTTAGGTATAAAAAAGAGGTGATGATTTTGCAGACCATTGAATAAAACTTTAGTAGAAATTGCACCAATACAAATAGTGTCATGCCCCGAACCTACACCCTGGACGCGAATGACACTCGAAAACATTGATGGCACCAAGCAAACCTTTGTCATGACTCGATACTCAGCCAAAAGACTTACCTAACATAAGATGAAATCAAATGCAAACTTTACTTAACTATCTCAAAAAATAAACTCAGAGTGTATATATATATATATATATATATATATATATATATATATATATATATATATATATATATAAGAATGTTCAACTAGCTAGAATAACGCAACTCAAGTCTTTAAAACAATAACAACTAAAAATGAAAAGAATTATGAACTGCTGTTATATATCTATGAATACTCTAATACTATGAGGGATATCGAGACAAGACACCCGATCATCTTAACAACTGAAAATACTGAAGAAAACATAACAAACGGATCCTCTGAAAGCAAAGAGGCTCACCAAGCAACTCTGGAGCTCAACTAGATCAACGAAGCATTGGATGTTGATCCTGGTTACATGTATCTGCATAAACATGCAGGCCAAATGGCGTGAGTACATGAAATCTACGAGCATGGAAGAGGAACACTGAACATAACATTCAAGCTTGAATTGATAAAAAAGAAACATACTCACCTCGGCTCTACTCAACTCATGAATACTCAACTCAATGTAGTAATAAAACAGCAATAAAGATGTGGTTTATATAAAACATTTAAAACATTTAAAACATTAGATAACAAGTCAATTTATTAAAAAATACAATAATATCTCAATTTTATGTAAAAATACAAAATAAACTTTGTTTGAGAGATTCTCTAACCGACAACCATCACTATGAGCTATGTGATGATACAACGTCTCACCCACACTTCCAGAACTGTCCTATACATTGTTGGGGTATAGAACTCCTCAAATAAGTTGATCCACTAATTTGTGCTTTAAAGCAATAAGTAATCATCTAAAAAGTATGACCTTTTCTACCCACGTTGATTACATGGTTTATGGGCCCTGTGATTTGTTAGATTTCTCCCCATATCGGTGCTCAATACTACTCCCAAAATATAACTTAGCTCATTATGTTTCAAAGAAAACATTTCCTCTTCCTCAACTTTGAGATTATTACTCAAAAGGTTTCTCTAAAAAGAGATAGTGAACAAAACTCTTCAAACTCATTTGGAAATCTTAGTTTCCTCCTCTTTTAAAATGTGAAAACATTTACTCTTGGGAATACTTGGTTCCCATATATTCATTTTGAAAAATGAACTCAACTTTACTCATCCTCATACTCAGGTCTTAAAACAAGTTTAAAATGATTGTAAAAGACTTCTCAAAATTAAATGACTCTAAAGAACTCTCAAAACTTGACGCTTAGATTTACCTTGAATTTGAATTATGGATTCGAAGGTTATGATTTGTGATAGAAAGAATATTGTGATGATTAAATAAGTTTTAGATAGTTAATCATGATAAATAGTAAAAAAAAAGTCTGGGGACCAAGTCCGCGATGCGTAGATGAATTTTAATATGTGGTCGCGAAATAATTTTTGAAACAGTGGAATCTGCATCCTCTCCGAGACGCCGAGAGAGAATTTTCTCTTTGTGGAGCAAGTCCCCGACGCGTACTTGGGTGACAAACTTGCCCGATCTTTCCTTCTTCTCCCAAGCCCAATTCAACTCATACCCACTCAAATCTACGGTAAGAATTCTCGAATTCCTATAACCCTATAAAATTTTTGCAAAACTCACTCAAGAGCTATCAATTTACTCAACCCCTTAACACAATCTTTGCATCAAGAAATTAAGGGAACATAATACGGGGACTCCTTACACCCAATCCGAACCTCCACAACTACAACCTGCATAACACCAACCCAACCTAACAGATAGCTCAACAACAACACTTACACAAATTACATATCCTCAACAACAACACTTCAACAAATTATATGTCCTCAACGACAATACTTTATCAAATTAAATATCCTCAACAACAAGCTCAGTATTCATCAATTTCAAGTTCCACAAAATGACACTCACAAGATCCACAACGCACAAGATCAAGTTCACCAATGATAAAGATGTGTAATGCAATAAAATGCAATGTCAAGAATACTGATGCATGTCTAACCTAACGATACACACCCGTTGTCTCTCAGTCCGGGATCCATGGGGACATATCTGTACATGCATCCATCGCAGTGTGCAATACGAACCTCGATAATAGTAGCCATCACGGTACGCGATACATCTCTCGAAATATAGTATCCATCGCGACGCACGATATGTTCCTCCAAATGATACATCCTCTTTATTTTCTTATTCTTTCTCAATGCACATAACACTTGTCACAACCATGTCTCAAAATAATGCAAATGACATGTTCACACAAATAATTGAGGATATGACCAATTTTATAACAAGACATAATTCAAAGCAACCTATTCACATCAATAATCACAATAAGATTTCGAAACTAAGAACACCCAACTCTATAATCAAGTTCCTAATATTAATGTCAACTTTCATATTTATCCAAGTTTTAAGACTAGGATTAAGTCTCCACTCCTCCAAATAACCTAACATTAATAATATTCATAAAATATAATACACCTATAATTTAATTACTTATTTCAATATAGTAAAACTTGAATTATAAGATGGTGAGCAAATGTAGAGGCGTAATCAGCATCCCTAACTATTGAAATCTTTAAATAAAACTAGACCCTATCATTAATTTATTTAATTTTTCACCGTGTATTCCTAATGAAATTCATTGGCCAACATTACATGAAGAATGTTCACTTACAATCCTTTTATTTTGTTTTTATTTCCAGCACTACAATACATGACCAAAACCTTTAATTAATCC
Source organism: Solanum sitiens (assembly GCA_016801875.1). Classification (NCBI taxonomy): domain Eukaryota; kingdom Viridiplantae; phylum Streptophyta; class Magnoliopsida; order Solanales; family Solanaceae; genus Solanum; species Solanum sitiens. Next base: position 366,664 of record JABWTJ010000107.1, read on the forward strand.
ACACTCCAACAACCAACATGCTACAGTGTATCAGCGTGCACTTCCATTTCCTCATTAGATATTATTTAATATGTAAAAAATGGGTACATATTGAGATAATTGTTATTTAATGGCATACTCACAACCCCTACCAATTAAGTATATTTAGCATATTTGTACAAGGACAGATTCTTAAATTCATACCTTCACTTGTCGATTTTCTTTTTTTGGTTAGCGATGCCTCCGCAGCCCGCATGTAAGATTCTATGATCTAATTTCTTCTTTTCTTTTAATTTTCTATAGAAGAAATAATGAATAAAAAAAGTTAAAGCCCCATTCTATCATTTTCATTTATGGGCCAAGCAAAATATAATATGATTATTATTTTTTTCAGATTTCGCCCGTTAAATATTTAACTAAATTAATTATTTACAAGAATTCTCATTAACTATGTAATCGTAGTTAAGCAAATAGTTCAAAAAAATATCTTTCAAATTTACGAAAATATTCTTTTATAAAAGAGAGATGACTAGTTCTCACAATAACCTAATGGGTCATTACATTATCCACCACTAAAATCATGTTCGTCCTCAAATATAAAGAAGAAGAAGTGGAAGAATAACCAATGCAACTAAAATCTTGAGTTATGACCTATCAGGTGTTTATCTCTCTAAGTGAGCTACTCCTTAAGACAATTCCATCAAAATCAACTACTAAAATTTGAACTTTGGAATCAAACTTTTGAAATTTATAAATCAAGAGTGATTAAAAAGTCATAGACTAACCCATGAACCCAAATTAAACTTAAAATCGTTGAAACTTAACACAATCATGATGACGAATATTTTCTCACATAACCAAGATAACATTGCTAATCAATACTAACTACAACCAAAAGTGAACTTGAACCAACCACCACACACTCATAATTCACAAGCCATCACATATCTTATCAAGATTTTCTTTTCACAACACAATCTTTTCACGAGTTTAAGCTATAAAAATCTAATCTTTAGACATCAATTACTAATCAAGGGAGAGTCAAACTTATCTAACCCAAAGAGGAACAAGATCAAGTAACCACTTAGATAGTGATACACCCAGCTAACAAAACCTCTAACAACACCATCAAAATGCTAGATCAATAGCTGTGTTTGTAGACAACCTTTAAGAACGGTAGAGCTAGACTCAATGCTCCCTTCAGTTCATCACAAATATTCAAAACGTGACCTCAATGACGAGATGAATATTAAGACTACCATACAATTGTAAGTATTCATGGTAGCACTTCTATGAATTCTCACAAGCAAGGTTGTGCGTGTAAAACTACTGGTGTACTTTAACTATCTCAAACAACACCAAATCTATCATAATTGAAATGACCAAGTTTGTCCAAGGATCTTATCCTATCAAGAAAACATAAGAGGATCCGTACAATTGATCCACCATTAGGGACTCACCCATAGATATAAAAATGCACGTGAGCATATAGAACGAATCATACTCCAAATCATGTTCAAAACGAAGTAGGTGAGTCAGATGAGAATACACAGAACCAAAATTGAATAAACAATGTACTCCCTCATAGAACCCATATCAAACTTTTTCATTCCTATGACTTCATCTCTTTAATTTTTTGCAAGCCACAATCGACTAGTCTGATCCCCATTATAATCTAACACATACTTGATTTATCAAACCTAACATACTACTCACAGTACTCCATTGAGGATAACACTCTTAATACCAACAAACATCACAACCAAACCATTCATTCACATTGCTCTCAAACCGTCAGTAGTATCAACGTATTCTTAGCAAACACATTGTAGCCTGTAAAAATTCAAAAATATGGCTTCATATCTTTTCATTTAAGCATAACATGACATATATAAATCACACCCAAAACTAATAGAGCTAACTCCAGATCTAAAAATACTTTCCCATCGATGTAAAATAATTGAATCACACCTCATGTCAACTTCACGCGAACTTTCACATTTCATTTTTAAACTACCTTTCATACCACCATGTACCTCACACCAAAACTAAAAAAAAAAGAAGAAAATCTTGGCCACTCTAATATTTTGTTATACCATAAGTTCATAACATCTATTCACCACAAATGCCTATGTAACACCATCATAACAGTGTATATCATCTCATCAATAAAGTAGTTTCAATCCCCTCAAAATCCTCATTAACTATGTAGTACTGTAAATCCACACTATTTAACATTCATAAATTACCTATCATATTTTGAACAATCTAACTTGACATAACCACATATAATCTTCCTCACATAATTGCTTGTAACCCAAATCAAAACTCAATCTTTATAAAAGTCAATGACTAACCCCTACTAAGTCTGTGTCGAATTAGTTCACATTAGTCATATCTTAATTCAAAAGGAAAAATAATATAACCTTCCATTCTGAACCAAGGGTATATACGAGAGTTCTTATTCCTTTACTTTTCTTAATTTCTTTTCATGAAGCAAAATTCTAAATATCTTAAATTCTTATACACCAGACTCTTGGTCATTTCGCTAACTATTTTACCAATTTGTTGTTTTACCGACAATTCATTACACTTTTACCTTTTACTCAAAACCAAAACTTTGAGTGAAAAAATTGTTTAGGTTCCTTGTCAATCAAAAGTAAGCAAATTTACGATTCAAATTATACACAAGTCTTTCCAAAAGCTCAATATCCGATGCGATCGATCATTTTTTTAACCTTACTAATCCATATCTTGACAAAATATACCATCATGAATGTAAACTTACAATGAAAAATTTGAATTGTAGATCCAACTATGTAACCCAATCTCTTTATCTATCAACGTTAGCTCATACCTTGAAGATTTTTATGAATTCATGTATCATAGCTTATCATTTATCGCCTCCCAAATACCTTATCATATCCGTCGCTAAATATTCAACTGTACACATTACCAAACTCAAAACCACAAAAAGACAACTTATCATCACACTCGAGCAGAAAGTCTGTGCACTTCTTTCTCAAATTTTATTCAATAGTTTTTAATGTAACAACCCTAAAAAATGGATATGATAAGTAATGCTTAATGTGTCAAGAATGCCTATGATTAGATCAGGGTTCACACGGATAAATATGCGTACAATCAGACCTCGAAAAGGTTGGGTCCAACCATGTAGGGCTCTCGAATACGAAGATTTACCTTAATGAATCTTTACCGGACTTAAAAAGGGAAAAATCATAGTTTTGGAGGGTCTAGGGGTAAAATGGTCTTTTTCCAGGCTAAGGGTAGTATCGTAATTACCCTAAATATATAATTAATTATTTAATTAATAAGGTGGAGGGGCATTTTGGGGAGAGAGGGCCTAAAATTGGCTCTTGAAGTGAGGTCTTGCTCAACCCGGGTTCGAACCTAGGTGGTAGCAATGAATTAAATTTGTTTTTAATTTAAGTTGGTAAATTAATGTAATTAAATTATATTTATTATTTATTAGCTTATTTAAAATAAAAAGAAATCAGATTTTTAATAATTAAATAATACCTTATTAGACTAAGTCCTAAACTAGACTCCTAAGCCTAAGAAAACTCTTCTCTCCCACGCTCATCTCTCTCTCTCACGTCTCTATCACTCTCACTCATGATTCTCTCTGCCAAATAACTTCAAAAACAGTAGGTAAACGAAAGTTCTTCACACTTGAAGAACTCACAACGAAAATATAAGAAAACAAACGAAATCAATCACGTAGGCAAAAAGAAGTTTGTCCGTCGAGTTGGTGTTGACTTTGAGGGGATTTAGACGTGATCTTTGGAGAAGATTTTGGGCAGCAAGTCGAAGTTTGAACGTCATAAAAGGTATGGGTTCTCTTATCTCTTGGTCCCTTTCCTAAGAGACCCCTTAAAGTTCAAATTATTAAGTCTGAAAACTAGGATTGTTCCCCCTTTGCATGCCCCTGTCACTAGCTCCCAATGAATCGTAGGTTGGGTATGATTGCTGGTAGATTTAGGTGTATGTTACGTTTTCGTGATGAATATGATTATGTTTGTGTACTTGAAATCATATGAAAGACAACCATGTGTTCGAAATTATGTGCAAGTGTGTGTGTGCAAGCATGTTACAGTGACTAAGGTCCTCGGGTTAAGGCTCCAAATTTGATAATGTTATGGTTGTCATTTTACGTGCATAAACCTATGTAAATCGTGATGTTCATTAAAATGAAAGTGTGGCTGATTTGAGTACCAATCTTTTGGCTAAACGAATTTATGAAAAATGCACCCCAAAACGTAATATATGATCTATGAATTTCCCTAAGAGTTCAAGTGAAAGTGTTGGTGAAAATGAGTTGAAAAATGACTAAATTTCCAGCGAACTTACAAGTTTGGTTTAGGCTAAATAATGATGAATAAATCTGGAAATTATTTGAGTGTAAAGGGATGAGGCCACCAGGATTCGAACCTGTGACCTCACCAGTGAACTGCCTTAAAAACGTGAAAAGGGAAATGGGGTCATGGGGAATTGATCTTGGGTGTGCTGGCTGAAAGGTAAAGTACAAAAATTAATAAAATAAAATGAGACGCGTGGGAATCGAACCCACGACCTCCAGGCAGCGAGTGGAAGTAAAGGAAAAATAAAAGAAAAGGAATGTGAGGCGTGGGAATCGAACCCACGACCTCAAGGCAGTGAAGGAGAGTAAAGGAGTAAAGAAAAAAATAAAAGAAAAGGAATGTGAGGCATGGGAATCGAACCCACGACCTCAAGGCAGTGAAAGGAGTTAAGAGGAAAATGAAGATAAAAGAATTGAGAGGCGTGGGAATTGAAACCACGACCTCAAGGTAGGAGCTGCGAAATAAAAGAAAAATAAAGAGAGGCTGTGGGGGTTTGATCCCACAACCGCATGGTCTATTCGAATTAGACAAGGAGAATTAAATGAAAAAAATACAAGGGGCTGTGGGTATTCGATCCCACAACCCTTCGGCCAAGTAGGAGGAGATTCCAAGGAGAAAAATAAAGAGGGAATGTTGATGTTGGGGCTCGATCTAGGGTCCCAATGTCATGTGGACCAAAAATAAAATAAATGAAAAATGTAAGTGTTGTCCAAGGGATTCGAAACCGGGTTCCCGTGCCCCAAATTCCGTATTGATACATAAGTCATAGGTGAATTAAATGTTCAAGAATAATGCCACCTACTTAGACCGAAATCGAGATCTTGGCATACATACAAAATGCATAAGTCTTGTACTACATAATCTTAGGAAGATATGAATCACTTAACGAACTATGAATGAAGCCTCATGGCTTGTATGTATAGACCCATAAGTCTAGCATACGTTTAAAAATAAGTGAACCTAAGATGTATGTAATGATATGATGTAACCCTAGAAGGGTTAAGTACGAGTGTAAAACACACTAAATGGCCAAGTGCATTGACATACGATGAAATGATTATTATGTAATGAAATGATGAAACCCTAGAAGGGTTAAGTAAGAGTGTGAAACATACAAATGGCCAAGTGTATTGGCATATGATGAAATGAACATTCACATAAAAAGGGCTGAGTAATTATGAAGAGCAAATGTGCTAATGTTAATGAATGTGGTGACAACATAATATGAGGCTAATGTAAAAGATGAGAACAATCTCAATGAGCCTAAGTAAATGTTACCAAAACGTACTCACCTATGAGAGTGCAAAGTTAATGAAGAGACCAATCTCTATGAACACTCTAATGAAAGTATTGAGATTAACACACTTAATACTAATAATGAGATGAGAAATCATCTACTGAGCTATGATGTCCTCATATTAGAAGCCAGCTTCCATGACGTATGAGTTGAATGTAATGGAACTTTATACTGAGCACCGATAGACTAACTATGAGCGGTGATGCCTTCTTTCGGGAAGGGCGGAGGTTCACGTAACTCTCATGAGATGAGACTGTCCGGCTTGCCGGGTATGGGTCTTCTTATATCTCCTAGTCTTCAAACCTATACTGCCAATATAGGGATCTGGCGGGGTTATATTCCCACTAGCATGTTTTGGGTCACTTTGGCCGGTGATTCCACCTCTTTTCGGTATGGGGGAGACACTGGATTTCATGATGCTCACATAATCTATGTCGGTTAAAGTTAAAGTTCCCAATAAATGAATGAGGCCAGCCTCAAATGATACACATAATGAAATGAACGATACCAAAGGTGTTAGGATAGGATAATCAAGAGGTGAGCTAGACTCAAGTAATAACACTAGGTTATTCTTGATCATTGCACAGCAAATCCGATGAGAGTCTTAAACTACATCCTAGGTATAGCTGGTGTTTACATTAGCTTATGAATGAATGAAATGAAGTACGTATGAATGAATGAAGCAGACTCTGTGTTTGCTAAAGAAGGCTCCCTAGTTGAGGTCCCATATGTTTAGCCTTCATTTTGGGAAGTCTTGATGTTAAGTCCATGATTCCAAGGTCTCATGGCATATGAATGAATGATATGAAAGATGTTATGTGCTATATGCAATATGATATGTGCTATGTGTAAGATGTTATGTGCTGTGTGCAATATGATAAGTATGATGATGCATGTTACTCTCATGGCATGACTTTCCTAATCCAAATTTGGAAAGCTCACTAACTTTCCTAATCCAAATTTGGAAAGCTCACTCACTTTCCTAATCCCGATTTGGCAAGTCCACTGACTTGACTTTCCATAATCATGTTGTTAGGAAAGAGCTATTCTTACTCATGCATGTCCTTGGTGTGTGCTTGCATATACCCATACTTAGTACAAGTGTGTACTAATCCCATACAACTCTATATTTTTAGGTGCAGGCACAGGTGGACGCTAGAGCTTACAGGTTGACGTTGCAGCTATTCTGACGTGGAGCTTTCATCCGGACTTGGTAGGCCCTCATGCTTTTGAGGATGTCTACCGTTATTATCTATCTTAGATGTAGGCTTTATCTAGTGGAGCATGTTCCACTAGTGTTTCTTTCCACTTTCATTTCAGACTTTGTATTGGTGCCGTTTTGGCAAAAATACGTTTAATGCAATTATGAACTGTTTCTTTCATTTGATTATCTCTACATTTGATGGTTGATTTGCGAACGCCTATGATGTTAAGTTTAAAATGTTTAGAATGAAATAAGAAAACAAAAAGTTCAAATTTTCTGCTAAAAGTAATCTAGATGAAGTAAGAATGACGTATGTAGGCTTGTCTGCGACCTCTGAGAGGTCAACGATGCCGGTCTCGTTTGGGGTCTAGATTCCGGTTGTGAAAAAGTTGGTATCAGAGCACTAGGTTAAATTCCGAGGATAATAAGTTCACATCAACTACATTGAGTAGTTTCTAAGTCATGGTAGTGAAGTGCACCACTATCCTGAATTAGAGACTGCATGATGCGTAGGAAAATTCCCTTCTTCTGATCTTATCGTGCTTTTCCTAATGTCTGATTTCTTGGTGTTATGAGCGTGTCTAACATCAACTCTTATTATGAACAGAGTTTTCCGTGAATACCTTGACTCTTTTGTCATAGTATTCATTTATGACATTCTCATCTACTCTAAGACCAAGGAAGAGCATGAACAACATTTGAGACTAACCTTGCAGGTACTTAGACAACATCAGTTGTATGCCAAATTCAGCAAGTGTGAATTCTGGCTCAGATCAGTGACCTTCCTGGGTCATGTTGTGTTCGATAAAGGTGTGGAGGTAGATCCCAAGAAGACTGAGGCTGTTAAGAACTGGCCAAAACCTCTTAATCCCACAGATATCCGTAGCTTCTTGGGATTGGCTGGTTACTACCGCAAGTTTGTGGAGGGCTTTTCTTCCATTGCTGCCCCACTGACAGCTTTGACTAAGAAGAAGGCCAAGTTTTAATGAACGGAGACTTGTGAGAAGAGTTTCCAGGAGCTCAAGGACAGACTCACTTCAACCCCGGTGCTTACTTTGCCTAAGTGTGGTGGGAATTACACTGTTTACTGTGATGCATCTACGGTTGGTTTGGGTTGTGTTCTTATGCAGGTTGGTAAGGTGATAGCCTATGCGTCCAGACAACTCAAGGTTCATGAGAAGAATTATCCCACTCATGACCTGGAGTTGGCAGCTGTGGTGTTTGCACTGAAGCTGTGGAGGCACTAATTGTATGAAGTGCATGTGGATGTGTTCACAGACAACAAGAGTCTCCAGTACGTGTTCACACAGAGGGAGTTGAATCTACGTCAGCGGAGATGGTTGGAGCTGTTGAAGGACTATGCCATGAATCTTTACTACCACCCAGGTAAGGCTAATGTTGTAGCTAATGCTTTGAGCAGGATGAGCATGGGAAGTACAACCCACGTTGAGGATGAGAAGAAGAAGTTGGCGAAAGATGTACATAGACTGGCCAGACTGGGTGTGCGATTGCTTGACTCTACTAGTGGGGTGTTTCAGTTCATCCTAGTTCTGAATCATCCTTGGTAGTTGAAGTCAAGCAGGGTCAGCATCTCGATCCTGTGTTGATGGAGCTGAAGGACTCAGTGTTGATAAAGATGAATGAGTCTTTCGCTTTGGGAGGTGACGGCATACTTAGGTATCAGGAAAGGCTGTGTGTACCAGATGTGGATAATTTGCGGCCCAGGATTATTGCAGAGGCCCATGGTTCCAGATATTCCATACATACAGGTTCCACCAAGATGTATCATGATCTTAAGCAGATTTATTGGTGGGTTGGCATGAAAAAGTACATTTGCAGAATATATGGCCAAGTATCCTAATTGTCAGCAGGTTAAGGTAGAACATCTTAAGCCTGGCGGTCTTACTCAGATTATTGAGGTTCCGACTTGGAAGTGGGAGGCCATTAATATGGACTTCGTGGTTGGTCTTCCGAGGACTAGGAGACAGCATGACTCTATATGGGTTATTAGGGACAGGATGACTAAGTCTGCCCACTTTATCCTTGTGAAGTCTACTTACAGAGCCGAGGATTATGCGAGACTCTACATTTATGAGATTGTGAGATGGCATGGGATTTCTTTGTCTATCATTTCAGATAGAGGAGCTCAGTTTACTTCACATTTCTGGAGATCTTTCCAGAAGAGCTTGGGCACACAGGTAAAGCTTAGTACTGCCTTTCATCCTCAGACTGATGGGCAGGGCAGAGTGCACCATTCAGACATTGGAGGACATGTTAAGAGCGTGTGTGATTGACTTCAGGGGTAGCTGGGATGACCATTTGCCTTTGATAGAGTTCTCGTATAATAATAGCTATCACTCCAGCATTAGGATCGCACCGTTTGAGGCACTGTATGGTAGGAGGTGTAGATCTTTTGTTGGGTGGTTCGAGGTTGGAGAGTCATCCATTTTGGGTCCAGAGATCATTCATGAGGCCTTAGAGAAGGTCAGAGTGATTAGGGACAGGTTGACTACTGCTTACAGTCGGCAGAAGTCATATGCAGATAACAGAAAACGGCCCTTAGAGTTTGATGTTGGTGACCAGGTCTATCTGAAGATATCACCTATGAAGGGGGTGATGAGGTTTGGCAGGAAGGGGAAGTTGAGTCCGAGGTATGTTGGGCCATACGAGATCCTACAGCATGTGGGTGAGGTGGCCTATGAGTTGGCATTGCCTGCGGAGCTAGCTTCTGTCGATCCAGTCTTTCATGTATCCATGTTAAAGAAGTGTCTAGGTGATCCAATATCGATTCTACCTGTGGAAGGTTTGGGGGTCGATGAAGACTTGTCATACGAGGAGGTACCTGTTGAGATCTTAGACAGACAGATCAAGCGGCTGAGGAACAAGGAGATTGCCACAATGAAGGTGTTGTGGAGGAATCATCTTGTTGAGGGTGCTACGTGGGAGGCTGAGGCCGATATGAGATCCCGCTACCCTCATCTTTTCAGCTCTTGAGGTTAGACTTCCTACTCTTAAGTCTAAGTTTCCTTATCTCTCCATTTTTGTTGCTATTGCTTGACTGTGCATAGTGATTATGTTATGATCTGACTGTCATTACGCTATATAGTGGTAGTGTCATTCGGGGACGAATGTTCCTAAGGGGGGGATAATGTAACAACCCTAAAAATGAATAAGATAAGAAATGCTTAATGTGTGAAGAATGCCTACGATTAGACCAGGGTTCACACAGATTGATGCGCGTAGAATCAGACCTCGGAACCCTTGCTACAGCTAAGCCAACTAACTTGGGGATTTATTTGAGCTTGGAAAGGTTGGGTCCAACCATGTAGGGCTCTCGAATACGTTGATTTACTCGAATGAGTCTTTACCGGACTTAAAAAGGGGAAAATCATAATTTTGGAGGGTCTAGGGGTAAAATGGTCTTTTTCCAGGCTAAGGGTAGTATCGTAATTACCTTATTTAATTAATAAGGTAGAGGGGTATTTTGGGGAGAGAGGGCCGAAAATTAGCTCTTGAAGTGAAGTCTTGCTCAACCCGGGTTCGAACTTAGGTGGAAGCAATGAATTAAATTTGTTTTTAATTTAAGTTGGTAAATTAATGTAATAAATTTATATTTATTATTTATTAGCTGATTTAAAATAAAAGGAAATCAGATTTTTAATAATTAGATAAAACCTTATTTGACTAAGTCCTTAACTAGACTCCTAAGCCTAAGAAAACTCTTCTCTCCCACGCTCATCTCTCTCTCTCACGTCTCTATCACTCTCACTCATGATTCTCTCTGCCAAATAACTTCAAAAACAGTAGGTAAACGAAAGTTCTTCACACTTGAAGAACTCACAACAAAAATATAAGAAAACAAACGAAATCAATCACGTAGGCAAAGAGAAGTTTGTCCGTCGAGTTGGTGTTGACTTTGAGTGGATTTAGACGTGATCTTTGGAGAAGATTTCGGGCAGCAAGTCAAAGTTTGAATGTCATAAAAGGTATGTGTTCTCTTCTCTCTTGGTCCCTTTCCCAAGAGACCCATTAAGGTTCAGATTATTCAGTCCGAAAACTAGGATTGTTCCCCCTTCGCATGCCCCTGTCACTAGCTCTCAATGAATCGTAGGTTGGGTATGATTGCTGGTAAATTTAGGTGTATGTTATGTTTTCGTGATGAATATGATTATGTTTGTGTACTTGAAATCGTATGAAAGACAACCATGTGTTCAAAATTATGTGCAAGTGTGTGTGTGCAAGCATGTTACAGTGACTAAGGTCCTCGGGTTAAGGCTTAAAATTTGATAAAGTTATGGTTGTCATTTTACGTGCATAAACCTATGTAAATCGTGATGTTCATTAAAATGAAAGTGTGGCTGATTTGAGTACCAATCTTTTGGCTAAACGAATTTATGAAATATGCACCCCAAAACGTAATATATGATCTATGAATTTCCCTAACAGTTCAAGTGAAAGTGTAAAAATGACTAAATTTCCAGCAAACTTACAAGTTTGGTTTAGGCTAAATAATGATGAACAAAATCTGGAAATAATTTGAGTGTAAAGGGATAAGCCACCAGGATTCGAACCTGTGACCTCACCCGTGAACTGCCTTAAAAACGTGAAAAGGGAAATGGGGTCAAGGGGAATTGATCTTGGGTGTGCTGGCTGAAAGGTAAAGTACAAAAATTAATAAAATAAAATGGGAGGCGTGGGAATCGAACCCACGACCTCCAGGCAGCGAGTGGAAGTAAAGGAAAAATAAAAGAAAAGGAATGTGAGGCGTGGGAATCAAACCCACGACCTCAAGGCAGCGAAGGAGAGTAAAGGAGTAAAGGAAAAATAAAAGAAAAGGAATGTGAGGCGTGGGAATCGAACCCACGACCTCAAGGCAGTGAAAGGAGTTAAGAGGAAAATGAAGATAAAAGAATTGAGAGGCGTGGGAATTGAACCCACGACCTCAAGGTAGGAGATGCGAAATAAAAGAAAAATAAAGAGAGGCTGTGGGGGTTTGATCCCACAACCTCATGGTCTATTCGAATTAGACAAGGAGAATTAAATGAAAAAAGAAAAAAGGGCTGTGGGGGTTCGATCCCACAACCCTTCGGCCAAGTAGGAGGAGATTCCAAAGAGAAAAATAAAGAGGGAATGTTGATGTCGGGGCTTGATCTAGGGTCCCAATGTCATGTGGACCAAAAATAAAATAAATGAAAAATGTAAGTGTTGTCCAAGGGATTCAAAACCGGTTTCCCTTGCCCCAAATTCCGTATTGATACATAAGTCATACGTGAATTAAATATTCAAGAATAATGTCGCCTACTTAGATCGAAATCGAGATCTTGGCATACATACAAGATGTATAAGTCTTGTACTACATAATCTTAGAAAGATATGAATCACTTAAACGAAATATGAATGAAGCCTAATGGCATGTATGTATAGACCCATAAGTCTAGCATACGTTTAAAAATAAGTGAACCTAAGATGTATGCAATGAAATGATGTAACCCTAGAAGGGTTAAGTACGAGTGTAAAACACACTAAATGGCCAAGTGAATTGGCATACGATGAAATGATTATTATGTAATGAAATGATGAAACCCTAGAAGGGTTAAGTAAGAGTGTGAAACACACAAATGACCAAGTGCATTGGCATATGATGAAATAAACATTCACATAAAAAGAGGTGAGTAATTACGAAGAGCAAATGTGCTAATGTTAATGAATGTGGTGACAACATGATATGAGGCTAATGTAAAAGATGAGAACAATCTCAATGAGCCTAAGTAAATGTTACCAAAATGTACTCACATATGAGAGTGTAAAGTTAATGAAGAGACCAGTCTCTATGAACACTCTAATAAAAGTATTGAGATTAACACACTTAATACTAATGATGAGATGAGAAATCATCTACTGAGCTATGATGTCCTCATACTAGAAGCCAGCTTCCATGACATATGAGTTGAATGTAATGGAACTTTATACTGAGCACCGATAGACTAGCTATGAGCGGTGATGCCTTCTTTCGAGAAGGGCGGAGGTTCACGTAACTCTCATAAGATGAGACTGTCCGGCTTGCCGGGTATGGGTCCCCTTATATCTCCTAGTCTTCGAACCTATACTGCCAATATAGAGATCTGGCGGGGTTATATTCCCATGTATGCTAGCATGTTTTGGGTCACTTTGGTCGGTGATTCCACCTCTTATTTCATGATTCTCACATGATCTATGTCGGTTAAAGTTAAAGTTCCCAATGAATGAATGAGACCAGCCTAAAATGATACACATAATGAAATGAACGATACCAAAGGTGTTAGGATAGGATAATCAAGAGGTGAGCTAGACTCAAGTAATAACACTAGGTTATTCTTGATCATTGCACAACAAACCCGATGAGAGTCTTAAACTACATCCTAGGTATAGCTGGTGTTTACACTAGCTTATGAATGAATGAAATGAAGTACGTATGAATGAATGAAGCAGACTCTGTGTTTGCTAAAGAAGTATCCCTAGTTGAGCTCCCATATGTTGAGCCCTCATTTTGGGAAGTGTTGATGTTAAGTCCATGATTCCAAGGTCTCATGGCATATGAATGAATGATATGAAAGATGTTATGTGCTATAGGCAATATGATATGTGCTATGTGTAAGATGTTATGTGCTTTGTGAAATATGATAAGTATGATGATGCATGTTACTCTCATGGCATTACTTTCCTAATCCAAATTTGGAAAGCTCACTAACTTTCTTGATCCAAATTTGGAAAGCTCACTCCACTTTCCTAATCCCAATTTGGCAAGTCCACTTACTTGACTTTCCATAATCATGTTGTTAGGAAAGAGCTATTCTTACTCATGCATGTCCTTGGTGTGTGCTTGCATATACCCATACTTAGTACAAGTGTGTACTAATCCCATACAACTCTATATTTTTAGGTGCAGGCACAGGTGAACGCTAGAGCTTACAGGTTGACGTTGCAGCTATCCGGACGTGAAGCTTTCATCCGGACTTGGTAGGCCCTCATGCTTTCGAGGATGTCTACCGTTATTATCTAGCTTAGATGTAGGCTTTATCTAGTGGAGCATGTTCCACTAGTGTTTCTTTCCACTTTCATTTCAGACTTTGTATTGGTGCCGTTTTGGCAAAAATACGTTTAATGCAATTATGAACTGTTTCTTTCATTTGATTATCTCTACATTAGATGGTTGATTTGTGAACGCCTATGATGTTAAGTTTAAAATGTTTAGCATGAAATAAGAAAACAAAAATTTCAAAATTTCCGCTTAAATTAACCTAGATGAAGTAAGAATGACGTATGTAGGCTTGTCTGCGACCTCTGAGAGGTCAACGACGCCGGTCTCATCTGGGGTCTAGATTCCGATCGTGACATTTAACCAACATGATGAACCCGTGACACTATTACCATAACCAGAGCAAAACATATGAAATCAAACATCTATAAATCCAATTCTCAATCCTTTTGAAGGTACCTCTTTAGACCTCGCAATAACAAAAAACACTTTTGCTCTCACCTCTTTCCAAGACTATACTACATCCCAGTATTTTTTATTTTTATTTTGCTTTTCATTATGAATCTAGCTCCTTTAAATTCTATTCAAACGGTGTTCCAACATCTCCTAAAACTTTCCATAAAATCAAGTTACTCACCAAATCAGTAAAAAATCACAACCTTAGATACTCGCAATCGTTATTGCTATACAAAATTCGTTTAACCAACAACCCTTATTATATAGTTTTATCTCAACCACAATCCATCACAAACTCTTATTACCATCATGATCAGTTAGCTCTTGTCATCACCACGAAGTCAACCTTTTCATCAATATGACACCTTAAATTAAGTTATACAACCCAAAATCAAAGTACTAACCCACTTTTATATGCACTTTCTTACGAAAATTCTCAATTACCTTCACACAAATATACTTGTTGAGACTTCCTTTACCTATTAGCTTGTCATCCTGATATTGATTCACTTCCATGGAGCTTACGACGACACCACCACTCATTTAAAATTATCGAGATACACTTCACAACCTAAACACATCAATATCGTACCACCATCCACCACTAAAAGCTTCCTTATAAATTATGTTTAACACATTCGCTCATAGTAACAAGCTAGTTGTTTTCTCAAATATGAATCCAATATCAAATCTTATTATATGAGCATGTAATACAATTGATAACTCATTAAGTAGTTAGTATTTGCTAAGGAACCATACATTTTATAACAACTTTTCTAACTGTGCTTTCTCAGGTTACATTGTTCATTATCTTTCCATCATTTTAATTAGTCCACTTTCATTATAGAACCACTCAAGATATTGCCTATACCACACAAACATTATTCTCTCTACTGGGTAACCAGCCTGAAAAAGATAACACATTCATGAAGTCCCCTTAAACCATTTTTTAACCTCATAATTTATATATCCTCAAAGTGCTTCATCAATCCATCACCCTACTTAACCCCTCTGAATCGCTAAACATTCTGAATCTGACAACACATCATTCTCATGATTCTATCACTTCCATGTTTGTAACAAATCTAATATCCAAGACGTAAACAACACATCAAATACTCAAATGAGTAACTACGCATGAGTCATCACGTAATATAAAGGGTGAATAGAGTAAAGCAATAAGAATCAATATAGGAACAAATTTGCAAGATAGACATCCAAAAAGTGAAGATTTTTCTTAAAAGTCATTATAGCCTCTCGAAGATAAGTACAGACATCTCCGTACCAATCCTCAAGACTCTACTTAGATTCGGCTTGTATACACGTGAGACCTATGAACCTGGGGCTCTGATGCCATTTTGTCACGACCCAAAAAAAATGGACGTGATAACACTCGTCTAATCCCACCAAGACAGTAATGCCTAAAACTCAACAAGAACGATAATATGCAGAAAATTTATAATCAACTTAAAAATACCCCCGAAACCTGGTTGTCATGTGTACAAGCCTCTAATGTAAATACTAGAATGAAATAAAATACACAAGTCTCAAATGATGTTGTCTTTCATGTAAAATAAAATCATAAAGTTCGCTGAGAAGACAAACATCTACCTCACAAATCTCCACAGGAAGCCATAAATGAAGAGAATATAAGGTATCACAAGTACCCGGACTCATAACCTACAAAATATTGTAGAAGCAAGGGGTGAGTACCAAACCACACGGTCGTCAAAAAGCAAACCTCTAAACACAAGTTAAGGAAATAGAATATGGGGATTCCTTACACCCATCTGAACATCCACAACTATAACCTGCATAACACCAACCCAACCTAACAGCTCACGGTTTACATAACACATAGCTCAAAAATAACACTTAAACAAATTACATATCCTCAACAACAACACTTTAACAATTTACATATCCTCAATGACAACACTTTAACAAACTACATATCCTCAACAACAAGCTCAGTATTCATCAATTACAAGTTCCACAAAAAGACACTCACAAGATCCACAACACACAAGATCAAGTTCACCAATGATAAATATCTGAATTGCAATGAAATGCAATGTCAAGTATAGTGATGCATGTCTAACCTAACGATGCACACCCAATGTCTCTCAGTTCGGGACCCATGGGGAACATATCTGTCCATGTATCCATCGTGGCGTGTAATACTATTCTCGATAATAGTAACCATTGCAGCGCGCGATATGTCCCTCAAAATATAGTATCCATTGCGGCGCGCGATATGTCCCTCAAATGGTACATCCTCTTTAATTTCTTATTCTTTCTCAATGCACATAACACTTGTCACAACCATGCCACAAAATAATGCAAATGAAATAGTTCAAAAAAAATCACATTCAAATTTATGAAAATTTTCTTTTATGAAAGAGAGATGACTAGTTCTCACAATGACCTAACATGTCATTACAGTGTTAGTGAACGAACCCAATATTATAAAAACTGACATACCTCGATTTGGCAAAACAATTCCTCGATTCGCACGAACCTTGATCGTTCTTCCTTTTATCCTCTTTCCCCTTTCTTGAACTCTCTTCTAAAACCCTAAGAGTAGTTTAGGATTGTAAAAGATAACTAAATTGGTTTTGACCCCAAAATCTGATTGGGGTAAGTAAAAGACTAAAATGGCCCACATTAATTTGGGTGACTTTCTTTAACTAAGCAGGCTAACTTCAAATGATCAATCTCCCTCGTACGAGCTCAAAAATAAGCAAACTTGGTGGCTATGGAAAGAGGATTTTGAGACATTTCATTTTATATCTTATGGTCTACCTAAATCATCATGTACTAAAATTTATGGTCATTTGAAGTTGACTCAAAACTCACAACTTAAGTAACTTTTAAAATTTTAAATTAGTTTCTTTCCAAATTAGTTCTTTCCATATTTAGCTCTTTCTAAGGCGGGTTGCTACAAAATCTCACCCTTGGGGCCATTCGTCCTCGAATCAGAACACTCTAAAGTATAACTAAGCATGGAAGTGTATAAAACCCAACTCAAACACCCAACATGAAACTTAACACAACATTTCAACTTAAAAAGTACCTAGAAAAGAATTAGTACCTTCATTGTGAATCTCTTCGAGCTCAAAGAGATGTGGGTATCTCTTCTACATATCCTCCTCAGCCTCCCAAGAAGCTTCCTCAACAAACTTATTCCTCTATAGGACCTCGACTAATGCTACCTCATTGTTTCTTAACTTGCGAACCTGACGATCTAGAATCTGAACAGGCATTTCCTCATAAGATAGGTTGTCCTTAATACCAATATTTTTTATAGGAACTATAAGTAAAGGATCGCCTATGCACTTTTCAACATTAAACTGTGAAACACTGGATGGACTGCTGCTAACTCTTGCGGTAACTCCAACTCATAAGCTACATGACCAATCCTTTTCGATATTGTGTAAGGACCAATATAACGGGAACTAAGCTCCTTCTGAATAAATCTCATGACACCCTTCATGGGTGAAACATTCAAATAAACCCAATCATCTACCTCAAACTCTAACTGTAACACCTCAGAAATTAGACCCAGAAATATTTTTACAGAACTCACCTGAAGTAGTGAACCACGATAGGGTTCACGAACCATGATAGGTCCAAAGTCTGTAGACCTTCCCGTGGTCCATACTAAGACTTAACCAAGCAAGGCATCAAATCATGGGACCCTTTTATGAGTCGTGGTCTCAATGACGGGCCGTGGTGGCATCCGTAGTGTTGAGACCAATAGTCCCCCCCAACCAGACCCTAGAACCCCCAGGTCTAAGTGAAGACCACATACACCTTCACAGACCGTAGTCTTTTATAAGAGTCGTGGAAGGGTCTGTGGAAGGGAGGCAGTACCCTTCCCTAGCCAGCCTTTAGATCCCACGCCAAAATGAAAACCACATTACCTTCATGGTCCGTGATCCTTCATACGGGTCGTGGGAGGGCTTATGGAACCCTTACTAGTAGCCCTAAATTCTGATCTACTAGACCTCAGCCCAAGTGAGTACCACGGGGACCTTCACGGCTCGTGGTCCCTCAAAGGTCAGTGGTAGGGCCCGTGAGGAAGAAGCCTCAGTTATTGGACCAAGTCTTAACCACGACCCACTTCACAGTCCATCGTCCCTTTTACGATCTGTGAAGGTGGTCGTGGTCAGCCCATCTGCAGCCTTATGTTAGGGGTATTTTAGTCTTTTCCTATTTCATTGGACCTCTAAACCTCGTTAGTTTCTACCCTAAATTTCATGGTTTTGGTTAGTTTTAGCCTTTAACATAACTGAACTTACCTAGGTCAATTAATCAAGCTTACAGAAATTTGAGCTTGAAAGGAGAAAAGATGTCAAGAACCCTAGTTCAAGAACACAACAAGGTTCCATTAATTATAGCCCTAAAATCAAAAGATTTCTAGGTAGAATTTGTCACTATGTATGTGGGATTTCACCAGTGGGTTCCTTTCTCCCACTAGGTCCCTAGAAATCAGTCAGTTTCTTGATTACCCTATGATTAACTAGACTTAGGGTTTTGAGAATTTTAGCAGATTATCATGAATTACTTATGCTTATGTCCAAATCAGATTATTATGTTAGTACTCAATTTATTGCATGAATTTCAGAACCCTAGCTCTGTATTTCTTTAGTTCTTGAATAACACATGTTAGATCAGATATTTCAGTTATTTAGTTATATATATTAATGCATCATTATTACATTAGTTATTGCATTCACAGTTTGCATGTTCAGTTTTGAGTTATCCAGTATTACAGAAACTCATTCATAATGTGTTAACCACTAAATCCATTAGGAGTAGTATAATATCGAGTTGTATTAGGGCCAGTAACCTATATTGTCCAAAAACTACTAGCCATATAGTTTGTAAGTCCTCTACGTGGCCATCAATATACTGATCACGCCAACATGTCTCTATACCTTTGGCCGAGTATATTAGCCCTCTCCATGGGGCGTATATATCGGACTCCACATTTAGCTCATGTGGTTTTAATTATCGGTTATCAGTAGCTCCAACACTTAAGTTAGACTCTATTGCATTGAGCATGGTCATTGCATTCATATAGTTCAATATTCCGTATCTCTATCATGTTCATATTATATTATTGCTTTATTGCTTTGTTCAGTTATATGTTATTTAAGCTTTACTCTATAATGCATGTTAAGTACCTTCCAAGTACTGACGCATACTTTACACTACATTTTCTCGTGATGTAGGTTCAGGTCCTCAGTAGTCTAATCACGAATAGATCGGTTTCTGATCTTCAGTTCATCAGCATTAGTGGTGAATCCTCATTCTTCGAGGACTAGTGACATGTTTATCTTTACCACTTCTAGTCTTTAGTTTCAATTTTTGCTAGATTTAGCTAGGGTATGTCCAAACACTTCTAGTCAGTTTAGAGGCTTATTTAAGACATAGTTAGATTCAACTTAGTATTTGAGTTTGATATATCCTTTGTATTAAAACTCTTAGATTTGATATATATTAAGATCGTATACGGGTATTCCCCATAATTTTCAGATTTACTTTATGTTTTAAGCTTCGACATCAGTTTATTTTCTTTTGTATGCTCATGATTATGCTTACGGGGTTAGCTTGGGGTCACTTGTGATCCTACGTTCCATGTACACCTCCATCAGGTAACCTCGGGGAAACTTGGTATTAGAGCATTACCTTTAAGTGTCCTAATATGTCTGAAAAGTCACACTAAGTAGAATCATTTTCATGGGTGTGAAGTGCACCACATATAATGAGAGGGAGGTTACAAAGTGTTTTAGGAAAAACTTCATTTTATTGTTACGCTTATCGTTCATAAAGTATGATCTAATTCTGTTCTAACTCAACGTTTTACGTTTTAGATTATGCCTCCTTGTAGAGCTAACGCCAGGAATGAAAATGTCAGGGATGCAAATGCAGCTCCTCCAGTCCCAGACTAAGAAGTCTCGAATGTAGAGTTCTTAAACGCCATTCAAATGTTGGCTCATAATGTAGCCAACTAGAACAATCAGCGGGTTCGAGTTCCGGCAAATGCTAATGTTGGGTCAGCTACAGCTAGAGTGCGAGATTTTGTTAGGATGAATCTGCAAGAGTTCTTAGGGTCTCAAATTGGTGAGGATCCCCAAAACTTTATTGATGAGGTCAAGAAGATCTTTGAAGTTATGCAGGTAACTAGGAATGATCGGATTGAGTTAGCATCTTACCAACTCAAAGATGTGTCTCATATCTGGTATACTCAGTAAAAAGAAAATAGCGATACAAATGTCGTTCCTATCACTTGGGATTGCTTGAGTGAGACCATTCTAGACAAGTTTTTCCCAAGAGAGCTAAGGGAGGAAAAATCTTAGGAATTTATGAAATTAAGTCAAGGTAACATGACAGTCCAAGAGTATAGGCTCAAGTTTACCCAACTTTATAGGTATGCTCCTTATATGGTTGTTAATTCTAGGGCTCAGTTGAATAGGTTTTTATATGGAGTGTCAGACTTGGTGAAGATTCACACCCGGATCCTATATCTTAGATGATACCGGCATCGTTAACCTCTCAAAGGTCGCAGACAAGCCTCTTCTTAGATTTCATCACAATCATAGAGTTAAATTTAGCAAAAAATTTGAAACTTTTATTGAAGTGTAGTTATACTTCATATAACTGCATAAGAATGATATACTAACGGCTCAAACTAAACAACCATCTATTAAAAGATTGAACAATTGTAGCAAAGAATTCATAATAATAGTAATAGTTACCAAACCGGCCTTAATACAAAAGCTTGAACAAATGTATTGAACATAAACTCTAGGGACAACATCCACTAGCTATGTCTAATGCACTAAAGCTAGAAGTAAAGCGTAGGCATCCTGGAACTCAAGAGGACCTACCAAAGTCTGGAGGTACTAGTCCAAACAGCTTCAAATGATCTTCAATCTTCTTCAAGGACCTGCACCTATAAAAATAGTAACTGTATATGGGTTAGTACACACTTGTACTAAGTATGGGTGTATGCAAATAAACATATAAGGACTATGCATGATCAAAGAAAGCTCTTCCTATAGCAACATGCCATTTTCGGAAAGTACTTCACTTCACTTTCCTAATTCGTTATTTATGAATCATGCTATGAATATGACATATTTTCATGCATTTAAAGCACACAACTCATTTTCTATATGAACATAAGACCTTGGAATCATGAACATAATTTTAGAACAACTCAAGCAAAAGTTAATAATTTTGCTCCCCTTAGGCCGAGAGCTCCCTACAATGAATCAAGTAAGTAATCCAAAGGATTAAGGAAATGATCTGGCTACCGTACTCACATGTTATTTTTTTCATTCTTGTTAAATTGGGCATGAAGTCTTTATAAGCCAATCTTTATTGGCTATGCCCATGTTTTTTTATTATTTGCATAATATATAGTTACTGGGCATATATTCATACTCCAATTGATGAGTCATTAAGTTTTGGTCCCTTTATTGGCATAAACTAATAACTGTTAAAACGTCATTCTTATCAAACACTAATGATTTGATATTCTTATGCTTTTGCTTACTTAGTTCACTTTGAACTTACATTTCTTCTTCCTTGATCTGCTGTTCACTTTGAACATGCTACTTTCTTTCTTTCTTACTTTCTTAAAGAAATCTTTAGCATTTAATAGACATAGATCATGTGAGCTAACATGAAATACAGTGTCTTCCCCACACCGAAAAGAGGTGGTTCACCGGCTAAAGTTAAACCGAATACTTTCTTGAGCATTTAACCAACATAGATCATGTGAGCTAACATGAAATCCAGTGTCTTCCCCACACTGAAAAGATGTGGTTCATCGGACAAAGTGAAACCGAATACTGCCTAGCTTTCTTAGGTGGAACCACTAGCTAGTAACCTATGCTGGCGACATAGTTCAAAGACTAGGAGACATTTGGAGACCCTTATCCACCTTGGTGGTAGTCTCGTCTCATGAGGCTTTGTGCTGGCACAAGCTTATTGCTAGTCTATCGGTGCTTAGCTCATATTTATTATACTTTACAACTTTTAGAGTTGACTCATACATTATGGAAGCTTGCTTCTAGTATGCGGTATGCTTAGCTCAATGGATGACTGGTCATCCCTTTCTTTACTTGATGAATGTGAACTTAATTCTTACATTATCATCATGGTGTGAGTGAGACTTGTCTCATGGTTTCTAACACCCTCTTATGTGAGTATCTTTGACATAATCGTTTAAGTGTAAGTGAGACTTGTATCACTTCCTTTAACACCCTATATTAGGTCAATTTCATAAATCATAAGCTTTTAGTTATTTGATTACTCACCTTATCTTGTTCAACGTTAATTGATAGTCGTGTACCATTCTTTATGAAAGTTATAAGGACTTATTCAATGTGCTACTATGTTCATAATGTTCATTTAGATAGGGTATGTTGGGACTTGTCCCAATCATTGGCACACCCTGGTTCATTGAGTTAAGATTGGTATGACTTAATCATTGGCCAATTCTATTACATATTTTGGAAATAATATTGCTGGCCAATTTATTGGCATAAATCAAACTTTGATATTATCATTAGCCAAGTCAATTAACTTCATGTATATACTATAGTAATCTCATCATGTTAAGCAAGCCAACTTTTAACCTTTGATTAGCCTATAAGAACAATTCAATGAACGACTTATAACAATTTCATCTTTCTAGAACACAAGTAGGCTTATAACTTTTCTTATCTCATGTAAATAATACTCTAATCATACGGATCTAACCTATAGGTCTCATTCGACATTATCAATCACAGAAACCTACACATAATGATCAGTTAGCACCACATACCAACAACATTCTCGAGATTTTCATTATACATACTACTAGAATCGTAAATAGGGAGAACTAGGGAGATGAACATTCCACAATTTCATTGGGAACAACCCTAGTTTTGGTTTTCTTGAATTCAAAACGTTTGAAAAGTCTCCTGGGTAAAGGAATCCAATAGAGAAAACCCATACCTTACTGTAGAATTGAATCTACGAAGATTACCCTGTACTTTGCACGAAAATCTTGAAGAACTGCCTTGAAATCGCATATGGTTTTTCTTACGTTTGCTCACTGTTTTTTTTTGTCGTAGGTTTCTACTGGTTAAATGTGAGTCTAAGTCTTAGAAACTGAATATTGACTAATTCAACTTAGGATAAATAACTTAATTAAATAAATCAACTAGCTAATTACCAAAACGCCCCTCCTAAATTGACTAAAAATAGGAGAGCATTTGACTTAGCCAAATTCTGAAAATTGCTAAGGGTCTCGGTTTGACCATGAATTTAAATTAATTAATTAAGTTGCTAATTTAATTAATTAAGTGACCTACGGTAATTAATAAAGTACCCCTAAGTCGCTAGGACCATAACTAACCCCTTTGGACCATCCTAGGTTAGGTACTAGGATGTTTCATTAGTTAGCTACTCGGCTAGTGTCACCCGGTTAGGTCTTAGGATGTCTGGCACACTAGTTATTTCAATTTAGTTAGTCCTAGGTTAGTTAGCTAGTTAGGTCAGTTAGTTAGAGCCTAGGATTGGTTAGGAAGCTTGGCCCCACGTGGCTTGACCCGACGCGCGCCAGGCCCCTAACCACCCTAATCGAATCAGTTGGGCTTGGTCTCTTGGCCGGTAGCACATGTTCTTGCAAATGTGCTTGCACATATGTTGCCGTGCACTTTCCTAACCGTGCACTCTAGAAAGTTCACTTCTTGTTGTCCCAAGGATCCTCACTATGTTCTTGGGCACTGATTAATCTACATGATCATTTTAAATGATCATGTGCTATGGTACCTAGGCTTGACACTCGGATGCCTCGTACCTAATGTGTGTAAGCGATGAAATTAAGAATTGAAGAAATTAAGAATTTTAGCTTAGGGTCTTCATTGCAGGTACAATTCGTAAACATGCTTGGATTGTATTTTAAGTTACTTGTGAATACATAGAAATTGGCTAACACCCTTAAGCCAATATTCTCTAACATGCCCAATATTACTCAATATTGGACATTGAGATGCCTATGTACCCCAATACATATTCTTAAAACCTAATAGACTTTTCACTAGTCAAGTACATTTTCTGGAATGTTACATTATCCCCCCTTTAGGAACATTTGTCCCCCAATGACACTACACATCATTTTGAATCAAAGAGGGTATTTTCGAAAAACACATCAACATACTTGAAACTTTACTCTTTGTGAATATTTGATTCACAACTTACTCTAGATGATGCACATCACTCAAAGCTTATCTGAATCTTCATAACTGAGATTAAGGAACTTCCTTCTCAATCTCACTTTAACTCAATGCACATCACAACTCATGCGACACAAAAATCATGTCAACGCTATACAAAAACAACAACATGAATGCAAGCATGAACTCATATTAACTCATATAGTGCAAGTATAAAACACACAGTCATGGATTTAAAACACCAAAACCGACTAATGCACTAAAATTTAGAGTTTCAAAGACAAACCCAGACTTAGGAAGAGTATATCTAACCTCAAGAACTGAACAAGTGAGGGTAACGGGATCTCATGCCGGCCTCCGCCTCCTATGTTGCTCCCTCAACAAGGTGGTTCCCCCATAACACCTTTACGGTGGCAACCTCCTTGTTCCTCAGCTGCTTCACTTGGCGATCTAAAATTTCAACTAGAACCTCTTCATAAGAAAGGTCCTCATCGACTCCTAACCCCTCAACATTTAGGATGGATGCTGGATCACCTAGACACTTTTTAAGCATCGAAACATGAAACACAGGATGAACAGAAACCAAGTCATTTGGTAACTTCAGTTCATAGGCAACATTCCCTACTCGCTATAAGACCTCATAAGGACATATATACCTCAGACTCAACTTCCCTTTCTTACCAAACCTCATCACCCCTTTCATGGGTGATATCTTCAGGTAGAATTGATCACCTACCTCGAATTCAAGAGCCCTCTTCCTGTTATCAGCATAGGATATTTGCCGACTGTAAGCAGTAGCCAATCTATCCTTGATCATTCTCACCTTTTCCATAGCCTCATGTATGATCTCAGGGCCAAGGATGAAAGACTCTCCTACCTCAAACCACCCAACTGTGGACCTACATATTCTACCATACAGTGCTTCAAAAGGTGCCATCCCAATAATGGAATGGTAGCTATTATTATAAGAGAACTCAATCAATGGCAAGTGATCATCCCAACTCCCCTTGAAGTCAATAACACATTCTCTCAGCATGTATTCAAGGGTCTTAATGGTACGCTCTGCTTGTCCATCCGTCTGAGGGTGAAAAGAAGTGCTGAGTTTGACCTGTGTACCCAAGCTCTTTTGGAAAGATCTCCAAAAGTGAGAAGTGAACTGGGCTCCCTTATTTGAAATGATAGATAAAGGGATCCCATGCCACCTCACTATCTCATCAATATACAACTTGGCATAATCTTCGACCCTGTAAGTAGACTTCACAAGAATGAAGTGAGCAGACTTAGTCATCCTGTCAATAATGACCCAAATGGAATCATACAGTTTCCTGGTCCTGGGCAGACCAACCACAAAGTCCATATTAATAGCCTCCCACTTCCATGTTGGGATCTCAATCGACTGGGTTAAACCTCCAAGCTTAAGGTGTTCGGCCTTAACCTGTTGGGAATTGGGGCACTCCTCCACAAACTTAGAGATATCTCGCTTCATACCTTCCCACCAATAGATCTCCTTGAGATCATGGTACATCTTGGCGGAACCTGGATGGATGGAATACCTGGAGCCATGAGCCTCTGCAATAATATTAGGTCTCAGATTATCAATATTTGGTATGCACAATCTGCCCTGGTATTAAGCACACCATCCCCCCTAGGGAGAATGATTTATTCAGCTTACTCAACAATGAGTCTTTCAACTCTATGAGTACTGGGTCGAGATGATGCTTAGATTTAACATCTACAACAAATGAGAATTCTGAACTGGAATGAACTGAAACATCCCCACTCGGTGTATCTACCAGCCGTACACCTAACCTAGCCAATTGGTGTACCTCTTTAACCAGCTTCTTCTTCTCGTCATCAATATGAGATACACTGCCCATACTCAATAGGCTCAAAGCATTGGCCACTACATTGGCCTTACCTGGCTGATAGTGGACACTCATGTCATAATCCTTGAGCAGCTCTAGCCATCTTCTCTGACAAAGATTTCAATTCTCTCTGTGTAAAAACATACTGAAGACTTTTATGGTCAATAAATACATCAACATGTACACCATATAAGTAATGTCTCGAAAGTTTTAACGCAAATACCACAGCAGCTAACTCAAGATCATGGGTAGGGTAATTCTTCTCGTGGATTTTCAACTGTCCTGATGCATATGCAATCACCTTGCCATCCTGCATAAGAACACATCCCAAACCTACTCGGGACGCATCAAAGTACACCACATACCCTTCACCACTCCTCGACAATGTGAGAACTGGGCTGAAGTGAGTCGGTCTTTAAGCTTTTAAAAGCTCTTTTCACAAGTTTCAGACCACGCAAACTTCGCCTTCTTCTTTGTTAAAGCTTTCAATGAAGCATCAATAGCGGAAAAGCCCTCAACAAACCTGTGATAGTAACCAACCAAACCCAAGAAGCTCCGGATGTCTGTAGGAGTGAGGGGTCTCGGCCAGTTCTTTACTGACTCAATCTTTTTTGGATCATTCTCTACACCCTGGTCGGATACAACATGACCAAGGAAGGTCACTGATCTAAGCCAAAACTCATATTTGCTGAATTTTGCATGCAACTGATGTTCCCTGAGTACTTGCAATGTCATTCTCAAATGTTGTTCATGCTCTTCTCTGGTCTTAGAGTATATGAAGATGTCATCTATGAATACTATGACAAAATTATCAAGGTATTCACGGAAGACCCTATTCATAAGGTCCATAAACGCAGCTGGTGCGTTAGTGAGACCAAATGACATGACAAGAAACTCGTAATGACCATACCTAGTATGGAAGGCAGTCTTAGAAACGTCCTCTTGTCTCACTCTAAGCTGGTGATACCCTGACCGGAGATCTATTTTAGAAAAGAAACTTGAACCTTGGAGCTGATCAAATAGATCATCAATTCTGGAAAGAGGGTATTTGTTCTTTATAGTGACTTTGTTGAGTTGCCTATAATCGATACACATTCTAAGGGTTCCATCCCTTTTCTTAACGAAAAACACTGGAGCACCCCATGGGGATATGCTCGGCTGGATGAAGCCCTTATCAAGTAGATATTTTAACTGCAACTTCAACTCTTTGAGTTCAGCTGGAGCCATTCTATAGGGAGGAACGGAAATTGGTTTGGTGTTGGGATCTAAGTCAACACCAAAGTCAATTTCGTGTTCAGGAGGGATTCTTGGTAAATCCTATGGAAAGACATCTTGAAACTCATTCACTATGGACACAGAGTCTATGGAAGGAACTTCATGTTATAGGTCATTGACTCTGACTAAGTGGTATAAATACCCCTTAGATAATATCTTATTGGCTTTAAGATGGGAAACTATTTGGCCTATTGGATTTGAACTACGCCCTTCCCATTCCAGCTATAACTCATTAGGAAACTTAAACCTTACTACCCTGTTTCGACAGTCTATGGTAGCATAGCATTTATGGATCCAATCCATACCCAAAATTATATCAAAGTCAAGCATGGTTAATTCTATTAGGTCAGCATAGGTAAATCTATCAAGACCCGTTATTGGGAAATCTCTATCAGTCCTAATGTTGTCTCCTATGGGAGTACTAACTAGAAAAGGCTCATGCAAGATTTCAGGAAGCAAGTCAAATTTACTAGCTACTAAAAGAGTAACAAAAGACAAGGTGGATCCTGGATCTAATAATGCATGCACAGGAAAAGAAAAGACAAGCAAGTTACCAGTGACCACATCAGCTGACTTCTCCTGCTCCTCTCTACCTTTCAAAGCATAGAACCTGTTCCTCTTGAGAGGCTCGGCTGCAGCAGTAGGATTAGGTCGAGGCTGAGTATCTGCCTTGGCCTGATTCTTCACATATGGGCAGTCCTTAACCATATGCCCACTCTTGCCGCACCCATAGCAGGCAATAGAACCTACCATGCACTCACCTCCATGCGAACGGCCACATTTACCACACGGCTTTCCGACACGCTGGGCATTTCTATCATTGCCCTTCTTGGGGCCAACTTGTCCCCTTTGGCACTAGTGTTCCTGGAACGAGTAGGATTACCTGAGTGCTGGTGCCCCTTCTTGAACTTGGGCCTGTCCTGGACTCCAAACAAACTACTACCAGTTCTAGAACCAGCCTGATCCGAGGGCCTAGGCTTCTTGCCTTCTCGTCCTCTCTTCTTCCGATGACTCTCCTCCACCTGCTGTGCATGTACCATCAACCTAGAAAGGTACATGTTATCATGCAACATGGCTGCCCTACATTCCTTCTCCAGATCCTCCGATACACCAGTCACAAACCTTCTCATCTCATCTCTGCTACTGGACACCAGGGAAGAAGCATATTTGGAAAGTTTAACAAACTTCAAGGAGTATTCCTTGACTGACATACCTCCCTAACGTAGGTTGATGAACTCCTTAACCTTAGCCTCTCTCTTCTCTCTGGGAAAGAACCTCTCCAGGAGTGCAGTCTTGAGAATGTACCAAGTGATGGGGACTTCTTCTGGTGCTCGGCCATCTCCCCGCATCTTGTACCACACCTGAGCCACATCCTTGAGCTGGTATCCAGCCAACTCAGCCTTCTCCTCTTCATTAACACCCATAGCACAGAGAATCTTGTGAACCTCGTCCACAAACTCCTGGGGATCCTCATTGGTTCTGGACCCGAAGTAGACTGGAGAATTCATCCTGGTGAAATCTCTCAGTCTGATATCCATGGTGCTAGCATATGGGTTCTCCCTGGGAGCACCCTCTCTAGTGGTCTGGGCTGTGATAGCCTGTGCCTGAACAGTGATGGCTTGGGCCATCTGAACCAGTGCTACTCTCACTTCTCCATCCATCAACGCAGCTGGGTTGACAGGCAATTACACTCCAGCAGCTGAGGCTTGAGGAGGAGCTTGGTTTCCTCCAATAACTTCTTCTCCAACTCTCCTGCCTGCGTTTCTTCTTGTGTTCATTTTTTTATACGCGCACACAAGAAGGAAGTTAGATGCTAGAATGGCACAAAATGTCAAGACTATACATAGCACGATAAAGAGTAGAAGAAGGGAAGATACTTAACATCACTAAGTCTCTAAGCCATGGTTGTGGTGCACTTCACAACCATAAGCTAGAAACTACGCAACGTGGTTGTTTTGGAGCCTTAGTTCCTAGGTAATTTAAGCTCAGGCTCTGATACCAAGTTTGTCACACCCGGATCCTAGATCCTAGATAAGACCGGCGTCGTTAACCTCACAGAGGTCAGAGACAAGCCTCTTCTTAGCTTTTATCACAATCATACAGTTAAATTTAGCAAAAAATTTGAAACTTTTATTGAAGTGTACTTAGACTTCATATAACTGCATAAGAATGTTATACTAACGGCTCAAACTAAACAACCATCTATTAACAGATTGAACAATTGAAGCGAAGAATTCATAATAATAGTAATACTTGCCAAACCGGCCTTAATACAAAAGCTTGAACAAATGTTTTGAAAAGAAACGCTAGGGACAACATTTACTAGCTACGTCTAATGTACTAAAGCAAGAAGTAAAGCGTAGGCATCCTGGAACTCAAGAGGACCTACCAAAGTCTGGAGGTACTAGTCCAAACAGCTTCGAACGATCTTCAATCTTCTTCAAGGATCTGCACCTATAAAAATAGTAATTGTATATGGGTTAGTACACACTTGTACTAAGTATGGGTGTATGCACATAAAAACATAAGGACTATGCATGATCAAAGAAAGCTCTTCCTATAGCAACATGCCATTTTCGGAAAGTACTTCACTTCACTTTCCTAATTCGTTATTTATGAATCATGCTATGAATATGACATATTTTCATGCATTTAAGGCACACAACTCATTTTCTATATGAACATAAGACCTTGGAATCATAAACATAATTTTACAAAAAACTCAAGCAAAAGTTAATAATTTTGCTCCCCTTAGGCCGAGAGCTCCCTCTCCGAGCCTTAGTTTATTTTTCAGTCTTTTCTTCTTGTTGTTGTGTAGTTCAGTGATCTTCTTTGATCCTATGTTTTACTTACGAGTGAAATGATTAATTGTAGTCCCATACCTACAATGAATCAAGTAAGTAATCGAAAGGATTAAGGAAATGATCTGGCTACCCTACTCACAAGTTATTTTTTTCATTCTTGTTAAATTGGGCATGAAGTCTTTATAAGCCAATATTTATTGGCTATGCCCATTTTTTATTATTATTTGCATAATATATAGTTACTGGGGAATATATTCATACTCCAATTGATGAGTCATTAAGTTTTGGTCCCTTTATTGGTATAAACTAATAACTGTTAAAATTTCGTTCTTATCAAACACTGATGATTTGATATTCTTATGCTTTTGCTTACTTAATTCACTTTGAACTTACATTTCTTCTTCCTTGATCTGATGTTCACTTTGAACATGCTACTTTCTTTCTTACTTACTTTCTTAAAGAAATATTTAGCATTTAATCGACATAGATCATGTGAGCTAACATGAAATCCAGTGTCTTCCCCACACCGAAAAGAGGTGGTTCACTGGTTAAAGTGAAACCGAATACTTTCTTGAGCATTTAACCGACATAGATCATGTGATCTAACATGAAATCCAGTGTCTTCCCCACACCGAAAAGAGGTGGTTCACCGGAAAAAGTGAAACCGAATACTGCCTAGCTTTCTTAGGTGGATCCACTAGCTAGTAACCTATGCTGGCGACATAGTTCAAAGATTAGGAGACATTTGGAGACCCTTATCCACCTTGGTGGTAGTCTCGTCTCATGAGGCTTACATGTGCTGGAACAAGCTCATTGCTAGTCTATCGGTGCTTAGCACATATTTATTATACTTTACAACTTTTAGAGTTGACTCATACATTATGGAAGCTTGCTTCTAGTATGCGGTATGCTTAGTTCAATGGATGACTGGTCATCCCTTTCTTTACTTGATGAATATGAACTTAATTCTTACATTATCATCATGGTGTGAGTGAGACTTGTCTCACGATTTCTAACACCCTCTTATGTGAGTATCTTTGACATAATCGTTTAAGTGTCAGTGAGACTTGTCTCACTTCCTTTAAAACCCTATATTAGGTAAATTTCATAACTCATAAGATTTTAGTTATTTCATTACTCACCTTATCTTGTTCAACATTAATTGATAGTCTTGTACCATTCTTTATGAAAGTTATAAGGACTTATTCAATGTGCTACTATGTTCACAATGTTCATTTAGATAGGGTATGTTGGGACTTGTCCCAATCATTGGCACACCCTGGGTTATGAGTTCATTGAGTTAATATTCGTATGACTTAATCATTGGTCAATTCTATTACATATTTTGGAAATAATACTGCTGGCCAATTTATTGGCATAAATCAAACTTTGATATTATCACTAGCCAAGTCAATTAACTTCATGTATATACTATAGTAATCTCATCATGTTAAGCAAGCCAACTTTTAACCATTGATTAGCCTATAAGAACAATTCAATGAATGACTTATAACAATTTCATCTTTCTCGAACACAATTAGGCATTACAACATTTCTTATCTCATGTAAATAATACTCTAATCATACGGATCTAACCTATAGGTCTCATTCGACATTATCAATCACATAAACCTACACATAATGATCAGTTAGCACCACATACCAACAACATTCTCGAGATTTGCATTATACATACTACTAGAATCGTAAATAGGGAGAACTAGGGAGATAAACATTCGACAAATTCAATGGGAACAACCCTAGTTTCGGTTTTCTTGAATTCAAAACGTTTGAAAAGACTCCTCGGGAAAGGAATCCAAGAGATAAAACTCATACATTACTGTAGAATTGAATCTACGAAGATCACCCAGTACTTTGCACGAAAATCTTGAAGAACTGCCTTGAAATCGCCTAAGGTTTTTCTTACGTTTGCTCACTATTTTTCTGTCGTAGGTTTCTACTGGTTAAACGTGAGTCTAAGTCTTAGGAACTAAATATTGACTAATTCAACTTAGGATAAATAACTTAATTAAATAAATCAATTAGCTGATTACCAAAACGCCCCTCCTAAATTGGCTAAAAATAGGAGAGCATTTGACTTAGCCAAATTCTGAAAATTGCTAAGGGTCTCGGTTTGACCATGAAGTTAAATTAATTAATTAAGTTTCTAATTTAATTAATTAAGTGACCTACGGTAATTACTAAAGTATCCCTAAGTCGCTAGGACCATAACTAACCCCTTTGAACCATCCTAGGTTAGGTACTAGGATGTTTCTTTAGTTAGCTACTCGGCTAGTGTCACCCGGTTAGGTATTAATATGTCGGGCACACTAGTTAGTTCATTTTAGTTAGTCCTAGGTTAGTTAGCTAGTTAGGTCAGTTACTTAGAGCCTAGGATTGGTTAGGAAGCTTGGCCCCACGTGGCTTGAACCGACACACGCCAGCCCCCTAACCGCCCTAACCGAATCGGTTGGGCTTGGTCTCTCGGCCGGTAGAACATGTGCTTGCACATGTGTTGCCGTTCACTTTCCTAACCGTGCACTCTAGAAAGTTCACTTCTTGTCGTCCCAAGGATCCTCACTATGTTCTTGGGCACTGCTTAATCTACATGATCATTTTAAATGATCATGTGCTATGGTACCTAGGCTTGACACTTGGATGCCTAGTACCTAATATGTGTAAGCGATGAAATTAAGAATTGAAGAAATTAATAATTTTAGCTTAGGGTCTTCATTTCAGGTACAATTCCTAAACAAGCTTGGATTGTATTTTAAGTTACTTGTGAATACATAGAAATTGGCTAACACCCTTAAGCCAATATTCTCTAACATGCCCAATACTACTCAATATTGGGCATTGGGATGCCTATGTACCCCAATACATATTCTTAAAACCTAATAGACTCTTCACTAGACAAGTACATTTCTGGAATGTTACAAAGATAGAGTGTAGAAATGCTATGTTGCTGGAAAATATGTGCATCTCTGGGCTCATGACTCATGCTCAGCAGGTTAAGGGTGATAAGCTTAGGGAGAAGGCCAAGGAAAATAAGAAGGTTAGGACTGGGAACAATGACTATTCTCAAATTGAAATTGGATGGTGGAAATCGCTCGCAAAATCAGCAGAAGTTTTCACGCCCATCCCCTTCATCAGATAGTGTTCCATCATCCAAGAACAAGTGCGATATGAAAAGTAGGGCATCAGGCTCTAAGTCTCAAGGAAGTGTTTCAAGAACTAAAACCTACCCAACTTGTCCTAAATGTGGTAAGAACCATTCAGGCGAGTGCCTTGCAGGAAACAAGGGTGTTTTGGATGTGGTCATTCTGGTCAAAGGTTGAGGGATTGTCCTTATAAAGAGGGTTAAGGAGGTAATAATGGTAGAGCTCAGTCCACAACTTCAGCAGCACCAGCAGGTCGCCATCTCAGCAAGGTATCTCATCCGGTATAGGTGGTGGTTAGCACTAAAATAGGTTGTATGCTCTCCAGGCTCGCCAGGATCAGAAGGACTCTCCTGATGTAGTCACTAGTACGTTAGGAGTCTTTGACCTTGATGTGTACGCATTGTTATATCCAGGGGCTACTCTCTCCTTTTAAACTCATTTAACAATCAAGTTTGATGTTAGTCTACTAACTCTCTCAGAACCTTTCTTAGTCTCTACTCTAGTCGGTGAACCAGTTATACATAGACGGGTATACAAAAATTTCCCTATCACAGTTTCCCAGAAATTCACCTCAGCATATCTTGTAGAGTTAGAAATACTAGACTTCAGTATAATTCTAGGCATGGATTGGTTACATTCTTATTATGGCCTAGTCGATTGTAGAACTAAAAATTGTTCATTTTTGGTTTCCAAATGAACCAATCTTAGAATGGAAGGGTAGTAGCTTAAAGCATATAAGTTGATTCATTTCTTACATTTAGGCTACAGAAATTATCTCTAAAGGTTGTATCTATCATATAGTTAGGGATAAGGACTCTAGCTTGGAAACCCTAACTCTTGAGTCAGTTTCAATAGTAAATGAGTTTCCTAAAGTGTTTCCAAAGAATCTTCCGGAGTTCCTTCAGAGAGGGAACTCGAATTTGGAATTGATCTCCCAGTCACCCAACCTATTTCTATTCCTTCTTACAGAATGGCTCCAGCTAAGCTTAAGAAATTAAAAGAGCAGTTGAAAGATCTTCTAGATAATGGTTTCATCAGACCTAGTATCTCTTTATTGGATGCACCAATGTTGTTCGTGAACAAAAAATATGGTTCTCTCAGAATGTGCATTGATTAGAGGCAACTGAACAAGGTCACAATCAAGAATAAGTATCTCAACCCCATGATTGATGACTTGTTTGACTTTAGGGTGCTAGTCATTTCTCAAAGATCGACCTCAGATCGGGTTATTACCAACTCAGAGTTAGATATAGTGACATTCCAAAAATAGCCTTTTGAACTCGGTATGGCCATTATGAATTTGTAATTATGTCATTTGGACTAACGAACGCTCTTGCATCTTTTATGAATTTGATTAATAGAGTTTTCAAGCAGTACTTGGACTTATTCTTTATCGTCCTTATTGATTATATCCTTATTTACTCTAGTAATGAGGAAGAACATGTGAATCATTTGAGGCTTGTTCTGCAAACTCTCAAAGGTCGTTAGTTATTTGATAAGTTAGCAAATGTGAGTTTTGGTTACAACCTATTGCTTTCCTTGTTCACATTGTATCTAGAGAAGTGATCCAAGTGGATTTGCTAAAAATAGAAGTAGCATAACAATGGCCTAGACCTACCTCTCCTACAGATATCAAAAATTTCTTGGGTCTAGCGGGTTATTACAGAAGGTTCGTGGAAGGATTTTCATCCATAGTCTTTACATTGACTAAGTTGTCTCAGAAAGAGGTCAAGTTTCAACGGTCACATGATTATGAGAAGAGCTTCGCAAAACTGAATACTAGGTTGACTACAACTCATCTTTTGACTCTATCATAGCGTTTAGGCGGTTATGTGATTTATTATGATGCATCCAGAGTCGGACTAGGTTGTGTGTTGATGAAATAAGGTAAGGTTATAACTTATGCTTCCAGGCAACTTAAGCTGCATGAGAAAACTATTTGACTCATGACCTCGAGTTTGCAGCAGTGGTGTTTGCACTAAAGATTTGGAGTAACTACTTGTATTGTGTTCACGTAGTTGTGTTCACTGACCATAATACCCTTTAGTATGTGTTCACCCTGAATGAGTTGAATCTTCGCCAAAGAAAATGGCTTGAGTTCCTCAAGGACTATGACATTAGTGTACATTACCATCCTGGTAAGGCAAATATAGTAAAATATGCCCTTAGCAGGATATCTATGGGTAGTGTAGCACATGTTGAGGAAGAAAGAATAGAGCTAGTGAAGGATGTTCACAGGCTTTCTCGTTTAGGAGTTTGTCTCATGAGCATAGAAGATGGTGGTGTGACTGTTCAGAACAGATTAGAATCTTCACTGGTAGCGGAGGTTAAGGAAAATAAATATGATGATTCAATATTGCTCGAACTCAAGGGTGAAGTCCATCAACAAAGGGTTGAGGTATTCTCAAAAGAGGGGATAATGTGATCCGCTATTAGGGTCAATTTTTTGTTCCTAATGGGTGCAAGTTGAGACAACATATTAATGCAAAAATCCATAATTCTATGTATTCTATTCAGCCAGGTGCCCCTAAGATGTCACGCGCTCTGTGAAAGTCTATTGGTGGAATGGTATGAAAAGGGATATAGCAGATTTTATGGCTAAGTTCCCCAATTGTCAGAAAGTGAATGTAGAATATCAGAAGCCAGAAGGTATGACTAAAAAGATCAACATTCCTACTTGGAAGTGGGAAGTGATAAATATGGACTTCATTACAGGTTTACCTCATACTCGTAGACATCATGACTCCATTTGGGTGATAGTTGATAGAGTTACTAAGTCTTCACATTTTTTGGCAGTCAAGACTACAGATTTAACGTAGGACTCCGCCAAGCTTTACATTAATGAGATAGTCAGGTTACATGGGGTTCCTTTGTCTATCATTCAAGATGGAGGACCTCAACTTACCTCTCATTTCAGAAAGGTCTTGGTACTCAGGTAAATCTTAGCATTACATTTCATACACAGACAGATGATCAAGCAGAGCGTACCATTCAAACCTTGGAGGGCATGTTGATAGCTTGTGTGGTCGATTTTAAGGTTAATTGGGATGATCATCTTCTTCTTATTGAATTTGCCTACACTAATAGTTATCATTTTAGCATTCAGATGGCCCCTTATGAGATGTAGATCTCATGTTGGTTGGTTTGAAGTAGGTGAAGCAGCCTTGATAGGACCAGATTCAGATCACTATGCTACGGAGAAAGTGTAACTCATTAGAGATATAATTAAGACAACCCAAAGTCGCCAGAAGTCTTTTGCAGATGTAAGGAGAATGGAACTATAGTTCCAAGTTGATGATTGGGTTTTCCTAAAAGTTTCACATTCAGTACTAGATATGTAGGCCCTTACACGATCTTGAAAATGGTTGGTAAAGTGGCTTATTAGTTAGAGTTTCCATCAGAACTAGCAGCAGTGCATCCAGTCTTTCACATCTCGCTTTTGAAGAAGTGTGTTGGTGATCCAATATCTATAGTGTCATTAGAGAGTGTGTCTGTGAAAGAGGGTTTTTCTTATGAAGATGTACTAGTTGAGATTCTCAATCATCATGATAGAAGGTTGAGAAATAAAGAAGTTGCTTTACTCAAGGTTTATTGGAGGAGTCAGTCCGTAGAGGGAGCTACTTGGGAAGCAGAAACAGCCATGAAGGTCAAGTATCCTCACTTCTTTCCTTCAAATTCCACTCCAACTTGAGGTAATAGTTCTTGTTCAGTTTTTTCAGTCATTCATTCATAAAATCAATTGTAGCATCATGTCCCTTCAGTTTGTACTTGAATTTTTAGCGTATTTTCATGTCTTAGAACTCAGTTCATTTAGAAATTAGTAGTTCAGTGTTCAATGGTAGGGTTTGTATCTCTTTCCCTCCATTCAAGATAGTTTAGTTTTCATTCGAGGACGAATGATCCCAAGCGGAAGATAACGTAACACCTTGGAAATCAGACCCAGAAAAATATTTGCATAACTCACCTGAAGCAGTGAACCACGGCAGGGTTCACGAACTGTGATAGGGTCCACGGTCCGTAGACCTGCCCATGGTCCAGAGTTAGACTTCACTAGGCCAGGCGCTAGACCATGGGACCCTTTTAATGGTCGTGGTGGCATCCATAGTGTTGAGACCAGTATCCCCCCCAACCAGTTCATAGACCCCAAGGCCTAAGTGAATACTACAAATACCTTCACGGTCCCTGGTCCTTCACATGGGTCATGGGAGGTCCGTATAAGGAAACAAGTACCCTCCCCTAGACATCTTTCAAATCACCACGCCCAAGTAAAGACCTCAAGCACCTTCACAGTTTGTGGTCCTTCACACAGGTCGTGGGAGGTCCCGTAGAAGCGTTACTAGTATTCCTAAATCCTGAGCCACCAGACCTCAGCCCAAGTAAGGACCACGGGGACCTTCACGGTCCGTCATCGCTCACACGGTCGTGGTAGGGCTTGTGAGGAAGAAGACTCCAGTTCCTGGACCAAGTCCAAAAAACGATTGATTTCACAATCAGTGGTCCCTTTCACGGTCCGTGAAGGTGGTTGTAGTCAGCCCATCTACAGCCTTAAGTTAGAGGTATTTTGGTCTTTTCCTATTTCGTAGGACCTCTGAACCTCGTCATTTTTACCCTAAATTTCATGCTTTTGGTTAGTTTTGGCCTAAAAACATAACTATAACTTACCTAAGTCAAAGAATTAATCAAACTTAGAGAAATTAGATCTTAAGAGGTGAAAAGAAGTCAAGAACCCTAGTTCAAGAACGCAACAAGGTTCCATCAGTTCTAGCCCTGAAATCAAAAGATTTCTCCATGGAATTCATCAGCAGGTATTGGGATTTCACTAGTGGGTTCCTTTTTCCCATTAGGTCCCTCGAATTCAGTCGGTTTCTTCGTTCCCCTATTATTAACTAGACTTAGGGTTTTGAGAATTTTAGCAGATTATCATGAATTACTTATGTATATGTTTCAAATCAGATTATTATATTGGTATTCAGTTAATCGCATGAATTTCAGAACCCTAGCTGTGTATTTCTTTAGTTCTTAAATTTCATATGCTAGGTCAGATATTCAATTATTAAGGCAGCATTATCAAATTAATTGTTACATTCATAGTTTGCATGTTTAGTTTTGAGTTATTCAATTACCGAAACTTAGTCATAATGTTGTAACCACTAAATACACTAGGAATAGCATAATACCGAGTTGGACTAGAGTCGGTCACCCACATAGTTCCAAATATACTAGCCACGTATGTTGTAATTCCCCTATGTGGGAATAAGTGTAGTGATCACGCCAGCATGCCTCTATACCTTTGGTCAGGTATATTGGGTCCTCTTGATGAGTCGTATACATCGGACGCCACATTTAGGTCATGTCATTTTATTGTCAGTTATAAGTAGCTCCCACAGTTCAGTGAGACTCTATTGCATTGACCATTTTTCATTACAGTTAGTATTCAGTCTCAGCATTTTATAAATTTGGTCATTGCATTCCAGATAGATCAGTATTCAGTATCTCTATCATTTTCATATTATATTATTACTTTACTTTTTTTAGTTATATGTTATTTCAAGTTTACTCTATTCTTCATGCTGAGTACCTTCAAGTAATGGCACATACTCTGTGTTATATTTTCTCGTGATATAGGTTCAGGTCCTCAGCAGTCAGATCACACATAGTACGGTTCCCGATCTTTAGTTTAGTAGCATCAGTGGTGAGTCCATATTTTTCGTGGACTAGTGACATGTTTATCTTTACCACTTTTAGTCTTTAGTTTCACTTTTTGCTAGATTTAGCTGGGGCATGTCCCAACAATTCTAGTCAGTTAAAAGGCTTATTACAAACATTTAGACTCAACTTAGTATTTGAGTTTCATATCTCTTTTGTATTAAAACTTTCATATTTGATATGTATTTACTTTATGTTTTAAGCTTCCACATCAATTTTTTTTAGTATGCTTATTATTATGCCAGCAGGTTAGCTTGGGGTCACTTGTAATCCAAGGTCATGTATACGCATAAGGGGTAGCATCGGGGTGTGACACTAACTTTCTTCTCCTAACATCAGTGTAGGACTTCTACCGACTCTACGCTATTTTAAACCTCTCTTTTATAATCTTCACTTACTTCATATCTTGGTGAACTAAGTCTGATCCTATCAACCCAGCTTAACCAAATTCAAAACAACCAATAGGAAATTTGCATCTTCTTGTCGAAAAATAAGAAAGTTGACGATTGGAACATGTCCAACAAAGCTGACTACGAGTTTACAACACTATTGTAGAATTAGAGTCGCACTAGGATTAGACTACGTATATCTATTAGGATTATATTTCAACTAGAATTAAATTACGATTAGGATTATAGTACAACTAGAATTAGATTATTTATAATTATTTTATTATTATTGTAGTAATAGGTATTGTAGTAGGACTGCTAGTATAGTTAACTTAGGACTCTACGATTCTCTGATCACGCCCTTCTTTGTGGCAAAATTGAAGAGAGAAAAGGGAAGCATGCCAGACCCTTCATGTTTCTTAATCAGCTGAGTCACCACAAAGACATTATGGACATTGTGCAAAATGCATGGGCTCAACTTGTACAGGGCACTTACATGGTGAAGGTATGGAACAAATTAAAGCAAATAAAAGTTGTAATGAAACAGTTAAATAACAAGGACTTTTATAAAGTGGAACAAAGAATACTTGAATCTAGAAGAAATTTGCAAGATATTCAAGAATAATTGAGAGCCTGATATCATGATCAAGAGTTGTACATTCAAGAGAAGGATGAAAAACAAGCTCTGGAAAAATAGACCTTGGTGGAGGATAGTATCCTTTGACAAAAGTACAGGGTGCAATGGTTAAAATTAGATGATACCAATTCTTCTTATTTCCATGCTTGTGCTCAAAACAGAATTTCTCAAAACCATATTACACGGCTAGTCTCTGAACAAGGGGTAACAATTCAAACATAGAAGGAATTGAGGAAGAGGCCACTAGTTTCTATAAGAAGTTGTTAGGTACTTATGCAGATCAATTACCATCAATTGAACCGTCAATTATGGATGTAGGACCTAATCTTCATAGACAATAAAAACTTCACTTGATCTCCCTAGTCACACGGGAAGAGATCCTGATGTATCTAAAGGATATTGCTAATCTCAAAGCTCCTGGATGTGATGGTTTTGATTCATATTTATTCAAGAAAACATGGCCTGATATTGGATAGGAAATTTCAGAAGATGTGCTTCATTTCTTTCGTATTGCATGGATGTACAATGCAATCAACTACACCACTTTCACATTGGTACCTAAGGTAATATCTCTTTCATCCATAAATGTAAGACCCCCAAAATGAATTAGGGTGTCTAGAGCCTAACGTGTTCGTATTAATGTTATAAGGTCATAAAATGACTTATAATATGGTTTAGAGGCAGTGTATGAAGTTTGAGGTGATTTGGAAGTCAAACGTCAAGGGTCAACCAAAACGTTCGACGACTAGTCACCTATGTGCCTCATGTGTCTATGCATGATTATATGTGTATGAATGAGATTATGAAGTCTTAAATGGTTTATAATGATGTCAAATGATAGTATATGAAGTTTCGTGAAGTTTGGAGGTCAAACGTCCAAGAACGTCCAAGACATTCGAAAGATAGCCTAGAGACATCCATGTGTGCGTCTCGATAAAGCCTTACTTGTTTGGAAGAGTTGCAGGTGTTTGTTTTAGGTGAAACTTTTGTGGAATGTCTAAAACTTGTTAAGTGTTGTATTTACAGTTGAAACGACCAGATATAACCTCTAAAGGGCTCCGCAAAAGGGCACACAAGAAGGACCCAAGATTGGCCGAGACACTGCCTTGGCAGTGTCAATCGACGGACCAAATGACGGCCTGTTAGTCAACCAACGGCCCGTTGGTGAGGTCTAGTCAACTGGTACTTAGCTTGGGTAGGTCTCAAGCCAAAAATTGGCTAAGTACCAAAAGACGGAACCCCAGTCATGGCCCGTCGACTGACTTACGGTCCGTAGGTAGGTCCGTCGATGGTGGCCTGTGAGTTGAAGCCTGCGCACTGTTTCATTAAAGGGGTGAATGGGAAATTCACCCCCAATCCTAAACTGACTCTAGTTGGATTATTTAACTGATTTTAGGAGTATATAAGTCATTCAAAACGTGAACCTCCCATTTCCAACCCCATACACAATAAGATATCTTCTCTCTAACAATCTTCTCCCTAGAAACCACCATTGTTGGTAAATCTCAAGAGATGCTTGGAGCTTGGATTTTCGTGGGTGAATCATCAGGTTTTATAGGTATTCATGAAGATTAAGGTATGGTGATCTTCATCTCTAGTTATCTTTTCATCTAGAGAGCCATTCTCAAAGATTTCAAAGAGAAAAATATGATCAAACACTTTCTTCTTAAATCTGCCATGGGTTCTTTCTTAAACTGATTTCAAAGGCATAATATGAATGTATTTATGATTATCTACTGATTTGGAAGTGGTTTTCAATCCAATTTCATGATGAACCCATGCTCCATCACCAAAATGATTTAGCCTTGCATGGACTTTGTGATCTTGACTTGCTATCGATTGAATTATAATTTTATTACGTTGAAGTGGTTGTATCTACTGTTATTTATATGAATTAATGTTGAATTGATGTTGAATGATCCATGAGGATCAATGTATGAAGATTTGAACATGTTTAGCCTAGTTTCCATGGTTCACTGTAACATTGGCTTCTAAATGATTTACTATGGATTTCGATTATGTTAGGTTGGTTGTATCTACTATCCTAGGTTAATATAATGTTCGAATTATGAATATGAATCTTGTATGATTGAAGTAAATATGTCTTATGTGAATTGACCTAGTTCTTCTAATCTATCAATTCATGATACTATGTATGGGATGTGGTCTATATTCTTAGCATATGTGAAGCATGATTTCTTTGAGTAATGATCTAATTAACTACTGCCTAACATGTACATTATTGCTAGAATATGATTGATGATCAAGGCCTTAGAGAATCAATAGTGTTGGTTAATTCCTCTATATACTCTAACGAATTGAGAAGTCTAATGCCTATGTTGTAGCTTGATCTTGAAGTGCTTTAAGCGTGATTTCTTTATGATTAAGTGTATGATTAGCTACTGCCCTAAACTTATGCTATTAATGAAATATAATTGATGATCAATGCAAGTGAATTGAATTAAAGATCTATGCTCTCCTACTTTCTAGTATATATGTGATGTATTGTATTAGATTGTAATATGATATTGTAG
Organism: Solanum sitiens; assembly: GCA_016801875.1. Classification (NCBI taxonomy): domain Eukaryota; kingdom Viridiplantae; phylum Streptophyta; class Magnoliopsida; order Solanales; family Solanaceae; genus Solanum; species Solanum sitiens. The sequence goes on from JABWTJ010000107.1 coordinate 409,612, forward strand.
CGAATTGTACATGGTTTCTTTTGTGATTATTGTACTTAAGATATTGCCCTATACTTGAATTGTTGATTAAAGAGTAGTAAATGTCAATGATGACCAAAGGCTAAAGGGTTGGTAAGAATTGCTCTATTCTTCTATTTCTCTACTTCTCTATAATAATGTTGATGAAGCCGTGAGTGGCATTGTGTGGTATGGCCCACTTATGGTGGCGGTGTTTACTTTATGTCATTATATATATGTTGACCATGGCTTTGAATTCAATTGATGAATATATGAAGAAGTGGTTATGATTATCACTTTATGTGTAACTTGTGCCTAGTCTTCTATTTGAGTTGTGAATCTAGATCATGTTGCTATTGTTATGAGCATGTGAAGGGTTATGTAATATCATGAGTAGGTGTTGCCATGTTTTAGGTATTAATGGTTGATGACCCCTACCCATGTACCCCTATATGCATGTGTGAATAGCTAATGTTAGGAGTCTTAAAGTATTCTATGAAGTTAACTTGCCTCCTATGCTATTGTGAGTTATGTGGTCTATGCTTGAAAGGATAATGTGGTCTAAGAGGGTGGTTGCCTCAATATGTTGTTGATAGTCATTATGTGATCATGTTGACCAATGTACACACACTCACACTTCATGCATGCTTCCAATGTAGTAAATGTTCATAGTGTCTAAATGAAAGGTTGTTCTCATATTCACTAGTGTCTACTACTATGCATGTAAAGTATATGTATGTGAAGTATGTTATGTATTTCCTTACTAGGATGACTTGATAGGTGTACTAGTATGGGAAAGGGTATGGGACCTTGTCTGTGCATTGCACATGTGTACCTTGATAGGATAGTTCCTAGGTTTGGTTTCTATATGCATGAATATGAATGTATGGTCATGTGTGGTCTTAATGTGTTATGTGAAGGGTTTGCTCACATATATGTATACACACACACATGGATGATGATCTAGTAAATGAGAGGGGCCCTGATAGGGGTTCCAATACTCTATAACTAGATAGGTGCTTGAGTATGCTATAAGCATATGAGAATCAAATATCTTAAGCCTATGTTTTATGAAAATACAATTAAAGGCTTTTCAATAAAGGGAAATTAGCTTAGCTTCGAGTGAACTTGACATTCAGAGGTGTTGGCTTCCTTGGAGAAAGATTCACCATTTGTCCCTTATAGAGTGTTGACTTCCCTTTGAGGAATAATCACCTATGGACCCACATGAGGTGTTGACTTCCCTTTGAGGAAGGGTTCACTCATGTTTTCTCATGATATGAGGTCCCAATTGTCCAATGACATGTATAGGAAAATACCTATCTCTTAGTTCCATAAACTATGCTTGCCACATAGGATCTAGCAAAGTGAATTCACTTAGGATGCCAGGATATATGTTAATGTTCTACCTTGGCTAGGTAGGGACATCTTCCATTGGTATAAGGCTCTACAACACCAAATTCCATGTTTAGCCCATGGTCTTAGTGTCGGTTGAGGTTATAGTATCCCTAAAGTAAAATGGACAATGGAAATAATGAAATAGGATTCTAACTAGGATGACTTAAGGAAGGCTACTTAGTATAGGTGGAAGTAATGAACCCATCTTGACATTGCACAAGTGACACCTTAGGAAGTCTTAGGAAGGTGACCTAATGTGTATGATTATGTTTATGTCCATATGCATGACTTTGTAGTATTGGTCTACTTGTTATGAAGATGTGCTTGATATGAATCTATATGATGTGATCTTATCCTTATGTGCACTATGTTGGTCTAAATGATTATATGATGAAGGTCTTGTATTGACATGAATGAAGTTGGCTTTACTTGTGATGTTGATGTATGAAGTGGTAAGGCTTGTGGTATCATGAAGGGTCTACTAAGTATATGTGAGGTTATGGGCTTCACATGTACATTGCAGTAATAGATTAAGATTGGGATTATGAGTAAGGTCTTATGAGGTACCATGTGAAGTAAAATAAGTATATGTTCATAATGACTAAGTGTTCACTGTAATGTCCTTTATGGTTTGGGTTAAATATGTCTATGTTGTACTATACTTCTATGATGGTATGTGTTGCCTTGTATAGATTGTATGTATTTTTTTACTTGTTGCCTTAAGGTGATGCATTGCACCAAGTATCACTAGAGGTTACTTGGAAGGTTGATGAGTTAAAGGAAAAAGGGTTCACTGTTAAAGTAAAGGTAGCTTACTGTAAAAGTGGCTTAAAAATATAATAAATCTTATATGTGATCCTATGAAATATTTGGCCTTTGAATATGTGTATATGATATATGTGAATGATATAAATTCTATTGGTTAAAGGTTTTATGAATATTTACTCAAAAAGCATGAAGTATGATTTCAAAGAAAATGTCCCTTTTAAATGCATGTTTTTGCATGGTTGTCATACTTAGTACATTCTTGTGCGAATCCCATTCTTCTCTACTTTTTACACAAAGTGTAGGTTATGGATGCTTAAAGGATGTCTTGAATGGTGAAGAGCTTGCTAGATGATCCCCAAGCTCGATGAAAGGAATCCTTAAAGTTCAAGGATCTCCTACTTATGTCTTTAGTGTAAAGTCTTTCAATATTGTATAGTTATGTAATGCGTCTTATGGGTCATGTCCCTAATGTACTCTAAAGTTGTTGAGTCTAAGATGGCAAAAAGACTTAAGGTCTATATATGTATTATGATTTATGTTTTATAAATATGAAGTAATGTTCTAGCATATGATGTGCTAAGAAAGTTTTAAATTTTTCGCTAATTTACTATGTCAATGCGATGAATGATAACTATGGGCTTGTATAAGACCTTCGAGAGGTCAAGTACGATATGTTACTTCTAGGGGGTGCTACCCAGATGTGACAAAGAAATTCCAACCAATCTCATGTTGTACATTGTTGTATAAATTGATCTCCAAGGTGATAACTAAGCGATTAAAAGGTGTGATTGACAGCTTGATTAGTACTGGACAGGTTGTCTTCATGCCCGGTAGAGTTATTACTGATAACGTCTTACTAAGTCATGAGTTAGTGAAGGGTTATACTAGGAAGGGCATATCCCCTAGGTGCATGCTCAATATTGACATGAAAAAGCATATGATTGTGTTGAATAGCCTTTTCTAGACAAATCTTACTCAGTATAAACTTTCCTATTGTATTCATAAGATGAGTTATGATATGTGTGCAAACAGTCTCTTATTCTATTATCATTAATGGTAAGCCATCAACCCCTTTTGCAGCTAAGAAAGGTCTTAGACAAGGTGATCCATTTCTCCCTTTTTGTTTTGTGTTATCCATGGTGTATTTGAGTAGACTCATGAAGAAGTTGGGAGAAAATCCAAGTTTCAACTATCACCCAAAGTGTGCTAAGCTGCATCTCATGCAACTTGGATTTGTTGATGATTTACTTCTATTTTATAGAGGATATGTTATGTCCAATACTTATTTGATAAATTTCAATGTTTCTCAAAAGCCTGTGGTCTCATTACAAATTTTTCAAAAAGTTCAGTGTATTGTGGAAGGGGTCTCAACGGAAACAAAACAAAAGATAATGAATGTCCTAGGCTTTATAACAAGTGAATTGACGATAAGATACCTAGGAGTACCCTTAAACACCAAAAGAGTGTCAATTGTCCAATTTCAGCCTCTCACTAAGAAGATCCTAGGGAGAACAAAGTCTTGGACATCTAAATTGTTTTCATATGTAGGCAGTTGATCAAGTCTATCCTTTTCTCCATCCAAGTTTTTTGGGAACAATTTTTTATACTACCAAAGAAAAGGGTGAATATAATTTGAGTACTTACAGAACTTCTTTGTGGACTGGTGGGGAAAAACTTTCAAAGGAAAGCACTTATGACATGGTATAAAAAATTTCAACCTTAGGACTAATTATTTTGGATATCAATGCCTGGAATAAGGCAGCTATGATTAAGCTTCTTTGGAGCCTCAGCCACAAGAAAGATAAGCTTTGGGTGAAATGGATTCATTTTTACTATGGCAAAAAAAGAGGCCTATTTGTTGATATTCCTAAAAAAGCATCTTTTATTGTGCAAAGGATCATAAAATCTTCAAAGTATCAAGTGAACGAAGTATGTAATATGAATGATTTGTACAACTTGAAACAATTCTCAACCAAGCAAGTCTATCAGAAAGTTGAGTGGAGGAAATTGGTGTGTAATAATCTAGGGTCTCCTCGATGGGAATTCATTGGATGCGCATGAAAATTTATATACTCGAGACAGAAAGGCCAAGTGGGAATGAATGTGGATCATACATTCCCTTTGTGTGGTCGTGCTACAGAGAGTCATTCTCATTTGTTCTTCTCCTACTTTATATCTTCTCAAATATGGTTCAAGGTTCTACAATGGCAAGGGGTAATCAGAACACCTAGAAGCTGGGAGTTTGAATTTGTATAGTCTAGTACACATGAAAATGGTAGGAGTTCTAGATATGAGATGTACAGACTATCTTAAAGTGCAATACTCGATCACATATGGAGGGAAAGAAACATGAGAATTGTCCAATTTAAACAACAATCAGTAGAAAGATTATCAAGTTGATCATACAAAGGTGCATACAATGGGAAGCTCATACGGGTGGGTGGCAAGGTGGATGCACAATCACAATTACTACCTCACCTAGACAAAAAATCATGAAGCTCGTGAAGTGGATGATCAGATGCAAATTGTACAGAATTTGACTTGTAAATGTTGGGATAGATAGCAGTTATGTAGTGACCTGAAAGTACTGGGGCGTCTGGTCCAGCTCTCAAGCCTATTGAATAGGTACTCAAATGCTTACTTTGGAAATAAATTTTGTATATTTACCCAAAAAATATATTCTCTCCCTATATAAGGAGTATGTACTTAACAATTTTAATCATTAATACAATCCTTGATTTCTCCATACTTACGTGAGAATTCTACATGGTATCAGAGCATAAAAGCTCTTTCTCTCTAAGTATAGATCCATAAAAATGAAGCCACATGTTCAATTCCAATGACCACTTCTACCAAAAGTCTGTCGACCTTCTCACTTCACGAACTCGTTGCCGCTGCTCCATTGAACTTAAGTCAACAAACTACCTCATATGGAGGACACAAATATTCCAATTGATTCAAGTGATGAAACTAACATATTTTATCTATGAACCAAGTAAAAGTAGTTATTCTACTGCACATATTGGTAGGGAAATTGTAGTTGTTGAGAAGGATGCAAAAGATAGTGGCACCATTGATGATTATAAGGAGAAAGATGTGTTGCTAACGAGTTGGATCTCAAACACCTTGACCGAATAAAGTATGCAACTAATTGTGGGTTGCTCAACTGCCAGGGAGATGTGGGAATGCTTAGAAAAAGCTTATATTCAAGCATATAAAAGTAATTAACTTTTCTAGAGGTTTAGGTCACAAATACAAGACCTTGTCATATTAGGTAAGGCACCATATTTCACTCTTAATTAATTTATTTATGCTCTCACGAGTTTTGATATAACGGAAGATGAAGAACATGTGCCACAATAAAACTGTAACATGATACTATCTGCTCAAAGAGGTAGGAGAAGAGGAAACAACAACATTAACTACAGAGAAACAGGTTTCAAGCCTGTTGGACAGGGAATGGGTTCTAAGAACAGTCAATATGGATCAGGTTCTCCGAACATTAAAGTTTCCAAAGTGAAAATACGGAGAAGAATAGTATTGATTCATGTCAAATATGTGGTAGGAATAATCATACTTATCTTAAATTTTTTTATTGGTGGAACTACTCATATCAATCTACAGATGAACAATCAGAAGCAATGACTAGACATTACATTCACACCGAAGTATTGACTAAACAATTTTGCTGGGTATTCAAAGTTTAATAATAATAATAATAATAATATTAACAATAATAGTAATAACAATAATAATAATAATAATAATAACAATAATAATAACAATAATAATAATAATAATAATAATAATAATAATAATAATAATAATATTAATAGTAATAATAATAATAAGATCTTTTTGATGAGTATTGAAGCAAGATACGAGTAATTGTTCCTCTACTCAGTAGCTTGAGAGGAAGTATTGAAGAAGAAAGAAGTTGAAGATTGGAACATGTGCTGACATGTCTACAACGAAGTATTGGAGATGAAGGAAGTTGAAGATTGAAACATGTTAGAGGAACAAGTCCAATGAAGCTGACTACGAGTTTACAACACTGCTGTAGAAATATAGTCGCACTAGGATTATACTACTTATATCTATTAGGATTATATTTAGACGAGAATTAGATTACAATTAGGATTATCCTACAACTAGGATTAGATTTTTTTTATAATTGTTTTATTATAGTAGTAATAGGTATCGTAGTAGGACTCTAAGTATAGTTAACTTAGGACTCTACAATTCTCTCCCTATATAAGGAGTATATACTTAACATTATTTTTCATCAATACTGATACGCCCAAACTTACTTCTCAAATAAGAAGTAAAGCGGTCGTATCAAGTAAAGAACCCAACTAATGAGGTTGGGATCGATCCCACAAGGAAAATAGTTCAGACTTAACTTTATTTTATTATTACTATTATTTAGCCAACTATTTTCCAATAAACCAAAAGACAAAAAGGGGGGGTTTATTTCTAAATTAATGAAAATGATTAACTAAATAAGAATGAACAACTAACAAATTCAACTTTCGGAGTTTAATCAAATTATAAAAGTAACTAAGGTTTTAGTGTTCCCCACAGGTTCCTAACTTGGTAAATCTAACTATAACAGTTCTATCCTGATATCTTGCATGTAAAGTGATAAGTTATGTATCTCTAAATCCTTGGTCCGGCATCTAGAGAATTTCACTCCGCACCTTGGTCCGGCTACGTGTGTTGCTATACTAACCCTTATCTTTACCTCATATTAAACATCGTATTCGGTATTTGACTAAGCTATTAACTCGTACCAACCAATACTAGTCTATTAGATAGTATACACTAAATCTATGTTGATAATTCTTTTCCTATTATCTACCTCTTTGGTCCGGCAAGTAGAATTAAGGCGAGTTCTAACGTTGGCCACCGTTAAAAAGACTTCTAAACGAAAGAATTATCAATACATGCAAGAAACCACTATAGAATTGTTATTGAAGTTAGATTATTACCTTGTTATTCACCCATGGTTCCCACAACCCTAGCTATGAAGTTTAGTTACCCATGTTCGTAATTACAAAATTCATATTGCTAATGGAAGAATTCATGCACTTACTTTTATGAAAACGAATAATTTCCCAGAATTTAACTTGATTAATCAACGAAATCCACAACAATCAATTCCCGGAAAATATCTTAATTCCCAAAATCGAGAATTTAATAATATAATCGAAGAACTATATACTAAAAATTATCCAGAAAGTCTAACCTCAAAAACGAGGTTTTTCCAACTATTTATAATAAAAAACGAAACCTAATCAAATAAGAATTCTATTTACTAAAAATCTGTCCAAACGCGTCTGGATCGACGGACCATGTGACGGACCATCATGGACACGACGGACCATCATAGACTTCGTCGTCCCATACTTCACCATTCTTCTGTTGCTTTCTTCATTCCCCGCGACGGACAGGTATGACGGACCATTTCAAGCACGACGGTCCGTCGAGGGTCTTCGTTCCAAAATACTTCAATTCTTGGAATTTGGGTACTGGGACTACTCTCTGATCATTTCGACGAACCATCAGGATGGACCGTCATAGCTGTGACGGTCCGTAATGGACTTCCGTAATCCCACACTTGGTCAGAATTCCCCAAATTTCCTTCAGGAACTTATCCCTTCACTACGATGCCATCTACGGACCGTCACAGCCGCGACGGACCGTCATAGGTTCCGTAGGTGGTCTCTTCTGCAATTCTTTCTAAAAAACTCCCGCGTTCATCCTTGGACAGATTTTTTGCAAACAAAGAGAAACTTATATCAAAATCAACACAAAAAGGCTCTCGACACACACTAAACTTAAGGAAAAAGCATTAGAAAATACCGTGAAACCACGGTACATCAACACCCTCAACTTAAATTCGTTGTTTGTCCTCAAGCGACGCACTATGACTCACTACAAAATCTTTGTACAAAAGTATCCATATTTTAACTTCCGCAATCATTTGGCTATCAATCCCGATTATTCTCATTATGTTCACGCATGGTCTCACTATTAGGCATTGATTTGTGTAGAATCAAACCATAACCCAGATTTACTACGCAATGATGCCTATCCTCTTCAATTTCTCACCGAGATGCTAATATTTGTGGTATTACAACTCCTGTCCTCACTTCAAATAACATCCTCATTTTTCACACAAATGATTTTAGTTTGAGTATAAGGATCACGTTTCGACACTCACTCTCAGAACAAATTCACCACTCATTTATACATATTGCCATAGGCTTGCCCTTATTTTCACTACTTCAAGTTCATCATACGCACTTAGGATCACAATAGGACTTTTTTAGCTTGTAACATAGGCTCAGGGTCAGGTAGGGTGTATTTAGGTATACTTTAGTGACTTTTTGCCCTCCTTGACATATCGGCTAAGTGAACCACCTTTTTATCATCTTATTTCGCCCTATTACTCAATTTTCTTTTCACTTTGCTGTTTTCCCTTTCTTATCCTTATGTGTAAGTGACTTTTCTCTTTTCTTTTGTTTATTTTGCTTTTTATTCATTTTTTTTTTTAGTCACTTCTGTTTTATTCTTTCTTTCTCTTCATTCTTTCAACCCCACTTTCCGGGGTTTTCCTTATAGCAGCCACCCTCAACTCATGATTTTGCCATGAGTCAAGGTTCACTATACCCATGGTTGGGTCAGGGCCAAAACAAGGTTGCTTTCTGCATTAGCCACCCTCAACTTATGCTTTTGGCATAAACTGAGGTGCACATGTCCAAGGAGGGACCAGGGCCAACACATTGTTCCCACAGAAGATCATTTGGGGTGAAAAAGAAAGATCTATTTTAAGCTCAATTCATTTGGATGAAAAAGGGATTAACTTCATTTGGTTTTCTGTTATTTTTAGGCTCACGATTGACTATTTCGAACAAGGGCCTATGATCCTTTCCTAAGTGATTGTTTTGACTCATTTTTAGCAGGACTAACCAGGCAAGTTCTAGCTCAGTATTAATGGTGGACATTCGATTTCACCTCACACTCTCTTGACATTCCTTGCAATCCCAGATTATTCGACACCTTGTTCAAATCTTAGATTCAGGATCATGCAGTAGTTTATCTTTATGTCATGTTTCAAACCACATAATTTTCACTTACTATGCCTAGTCATGCATCATTTTGATTATTGAGATATCATATTTACTTTAGCCATCATGCTTCAGATTTATGCTATGTACATAAGATATGACATGCCGATTCAATAATAAAAGTAATCAGTCTTTTGGGGAAAAAGAACACAGGCAACAAAACCCCAAAAAGAGGATTGTGAATTTGGGCTACTCAGAATTCACCCAAGTATTCACTTTCCATTTACCCCACCCCCAACAAAAGATATGCAATTGTCCCCAATGCATAGAAAAGTTAAACTACGTAAAAGGGTAAGTGAAGCAAACCTGAGGCGCTAAGCGCCGGTGATCAGCAAGCTGGTGGGTCCGGTTCACCGGAACCCACTCCCTGCGTAGTCTGGACATCCTCAGTAATGTCCTCAACATCCACAGCACCATCAGTAGTACCTCCCACAGAATCTACAATTTTGGAGCTAGACGCCCCGGCAGCTACTTCTATAGCCCTCAATTTACGGGCCTCCTCATCAGCAATCGAGGCTCTCCTCACAGCCTCCATCTCACGGCGCTCTTTCTTCCTCTCCCTAGCCTCATCCTCCTCTCAACCCCTGTGTCTCTTGACATGTTCTCGTGGGGGAGGTGGTGGAACATCAGTAGTGGCAAAAAGAGCAGCCATCACGGTGTCATCAGCAGGCTCTGCAGAAGGGGCCTCAGACTCAGGCACCCTCGCCTCTAAAATCTTATCAAGATCAGCTCGCAGACTCTCAACCGCAGCCTGAAGGGTCGACATGTCCACCGGAGGGGCTGGTCGGGCTAGCACTCGCAATTCAAACGCATCTAAGCGCTGATGTACCTCTGCGATCTTCCTCTCCGTGTGTTGTACCATCTTGCGCTCCATGCGCTCTTTTGCCTCAGCAATAGTCTTTTGCATCCAAGGCTGGATGTGATGCAGAAGTGTAGCCATCTGTGCCTCAAGTTTCTGGACCCGAGCAAGTGGGACCAGAGTGGCAGAAGGAGCCGAATGAGAGGAGCTCGGGGCAGTGCTACTACCCGGGATAGACTCGACCGGAGTAGTGTCAGTGTGTGCAGCAGCAGTCTGGGAAGCAGCGTGGGCATGCTCGATGGTGTCGGCCAGGTTCTCACCAAGTGGCACCACCTCAGGGCGGGGCCCTCTACGTGGGGCCAACTCATTGGCCTCATCCCTGATGAGGCCGATGTCAACATTTCCTTGCGGGGTCCGGAGCTGGTCAATGTGCCAAATGGGCACACCTGCTGATCTGCATAAAGAAAAAATCATGCAAGGAAAAGGGTAAGTCGTGGTGACCTTGAAAGCCCTCTCGTGCATGACCGCTTGGAGAAGCCAAGTGAAATCAACCTCGAACCCTGCCATCATTGCGGCCATCAGCAGCGCACGATCCCAGGTGACTATATTATCAGCAGCAGTGGGGGAGAGACAATGGCGGACTAACAACCAAAGAAACTTGGCCGTAAAGGTCAAGTTGGCCTTCCTGATAGCTCCCTTAGGTTCCATCACCCAATCCGCAGCCTCTCCATCAACAGACAGGTGCTGGTCCATCCACCTCTTGGTGGTCTCTCTCAGTGAAGGCTTGCGGAAGAAGCTACCCTCTTTAACAATTTGCCACCGGTAATCAAACTCGACGGTGAGAGGTGTGCTGGTGGAGTCAAAATCCGTGACGTACAGATATTGGCAGATGGCTGGTAGTGAGATGTCGACCTGGATGCCGCGTACTCAGACATTCTCAAGTGGGGCCTATTTGGCGGGGACAGACCGCCTATCGATCTGTGAGCGAAGAGTGGCCACATAAGAGGCATAGAACTCGCGAACTAACTCCTCACTGTATCGGCCCAAAGAACGAGCCGTCCACTCCAGCCGGTGTCTGGTGAAAAGAGTGTGAATGTCTGGCATGGTGGGGAGACTTCCCGTGAGGACCCACCTCTCTAGTGTGAGTGTCCGTGTCATGACGCGTTTGTCATTGAGAACTTTGGTGTCTAAGTATACTTTGTATTGCCCGTCGACACACCACCGGTTGGGCTGATCGGCAACCTGGGTAGGGACTCCAGTTGGTGAGCCAGGGGTGGAGTCAGTGTTGTCAGCCTCATCATCCGAGGCAGACTGCATAGCTGTAGCGGGGGCAGAGGCTTCTGCGGACCCGAAGGCTTCCTCTGACCACGAAACTCCTAAGGACCCAGATGCTCCTTCGTCTTGGGCAGCTGACCCAGAAGGTGTGCCGGTCAGTGTGCGCTCCTCATCAGACTGGGAGGCAGTGACTACGCCGGGCGCCACCTTCTTGGGCGTGACTCTCGGTACACGTGGAGCTCGTGCTGTAGTAGTAGTGCCTGGGGGCACGGACTCTGGATCATGCTCATCATCAGAGCCTATCACCAATCGGGCAAACGGGGCGACAGATTTAGAACGCCCACGTGCATAAACGCAATCTTGTTTAGGTGCCATGAGAGCTAGTACCTGTAACGAATCATCATTAGTACTTGAGAGATAAAACATGACAAAAGAAAAAATGAGACAATAATACACAGAACTCAAACCAGTGATAACAGTTCTGAAGTAGTAGTAAGGCACGACGGACCTGATGATGGCCCATCGTGCTTATGACGAACCGTCATGAGGTCCGTCATGTAATACTTAGCAACAAAGAGTATCAGAAGGAAGGTCTCAGACGGATACGACGGTTATCCAGGACGGACCATCATGGGTACGATGGTCCGTCATATGTGTCCGTCAGTGGACACTTAGAAATAGTGACGAGACCCTTAGGACAGGGGTCTCTGACCGTCACGACGATTGTGCAGGACCGACAGTCGTGGGTATGATAGTCCGTCACGTGTGTCCGTCAGTGGACACTTAGAAATAGTGATGAGACCCTTGGGACAGGGGTCTCTGACCGTCACGACGGTTGTGCAGGATGGACCGTCGTGGGTATGACGGTCCGTCACATGTGTCCGTTAGTGGTCACTTGGGAAAAAAGATAAGACCCTTGGGACAGGGGTCTCTGACCGTCACGACGGTTATGCAGGACGGACCGTCGTGGGTATGACGGTCCGTCACATGTGTCCGTCAGTGGACACTTGGGAAAAAAAAATGAGACCCTTGGGACAGAGGTCTCTGACCGTCACGACGGTTGTGCAGGACGGACCGTCGTGGGTACGACGGTCCGTCATCGGGTTGTCGTGCTGTCAAGCAGAGACAGAACTAGGGGGTGCCACATTCACCCATGTGAGTCAAAACAAAGACCCAACAATTTTCTAATACAGTTTAGAGCCCTAATGGACAAGTTTAAAGCCCTATCAAATTGGCAAGTTTAAAGCCCTAATTTCTCTAGTGTTATCCAGTCATTTTGTGGAATTAAAGACCTAAGTTAGACAATATCTAAAAAAAACAAAAACCCATATGCAAATAATAAGGAAAAACAGCAAAACAAACAAAAAGAGTAAATGGGTAGAGTTGCAGGAACACATACCTTGGAAGAAGAGACAACAATGCAAAAGTGATGGCACTCAAGTGAGAAGATTGAGACTCACAGCAGCAGACTCCGACCAAGAGGGAAGATTTGGGATGGGAAAAAAATGGGAGAATATGGGGAATTTGGGAAGAGAAAGAAGTTGGAAGGGGAGAAAATGGAGGGAAGAGGGAAAGAAACTGTTAATGAAGGGGTGGGGGGGGTGTAAAACGTTTTAAACTTTTGAAATTCTTTAGCTGGGTCGGGTCGGGTAGCCGGGTAATGGTGTGATGAAACCCCGATGACGGTCCGTCTCGGCTGTCACAGTCCGTCATACGGTCCGTCGCATGTGCCCTAATTCTTCAAAAATACAAGAGAGCGTACCTGGCACGACGGAGTCATGCGACGGTCCGTCACAGTCGTGACGGTCCGTCGATGTATCCGTCAGTGATTGATGCAGAGTAACTTTTCTGCAGAACTTCCTGTAGATGTGCTACCTAGAAATTTACAACCCATTAATAGAAAATGCTACCGTTACTAGAAAGAAAAACTATAAAAGTGGTTAGATGATAAATATTGGGTTGCCTCCCAACCAGCGCCTGATTTAACGTCGCGGCACGACTGAGGACACTCGATTCCTCAGACTTCATCAAGATGATATGCCTCAATCACCTCATTCGCCAATTCTGCATGACCTATATAGATTTTGAGACGTTGTCCGTTCACCTTAAACCGCACACCTTCCTTGTTTTCCAACTCGACTGCTCCATGAGGGAATAATTGGGTGATCAAGTAAGGTCCAGTCCATTTAGACTTGAGCTTGCCCGGAAACAAGCGCAATCTAGAGTTGAATAAAAGCACCGAATCCCCAATCATAAACTCTCGTTTCTCAATTTTTAGGTCATGGTATTTCTTCATCTTTTCCTTGTAGAGGGCTGAGCTTTCATAAGCCTTTAGGCGAAATTCATCGAGTTCATTTAACCCATTTAATCGTTGTTCTGCAGCTTCGTTTCAGTCCATTTTTAGCTTCTTCATAGCCCACATGGCTTTATGCTCTAATTCAACCGGAAGATGACATGCTTTCCCATATACTAGTTGGTATGGTGACATACCTATGGGAGTCTTATATGCTGTCCGGTAAGCCCAAAGCGCATCATCAAGCCTCCTTGACCAATCTGTTCTACTAGCATTCACTATTTTTGACAAAATCTGTTTGATTTCCCTATTTGATACTTCAACTTGCCCACTAGTTTGAGGATGGTAAGGAGTGGCCACATTATGGCGAACCCCATATTTCTCCAATAATCCCTTGAACAATTTGTTGCAAAAGTGGGATCCCCCATCACTAATAATCGCCCGTGGAGTACCAAATCGAGAGAATATATTCTTCTTCAAGAATGCAGTCACACTCTTCCCCTCATTATTCGCGAGGGCGATGGCTTCCACCCACTTGGATACATCATCAACTGCTACTAAAATATACTTCATTACATGAGAACTCACAAACGGACCCATAAAGTCAATACCCCAAACATCAAATAACTCAATTACAAGAATGGGGTTTAGAGGGAGCTCTTGCTTTCTTGAAATACCGCCATCTCTTTGGCATCTATCACATGCTTTGGCGAACTCATGAGCATCTTGATGAATAGTTGGCCAATAGTAACCACTTTGTAAGATCTTATGAGCAGTTCGGACACCACTATGATGTCCACCAAAGGGTGAGGAATGGCATGCCTCTAAAGTACTCAACATCTCAACTTCCGGCACACAACACCGAATAAGTCCATCAGCACAGCTCCTGTATAAGTATGGTTCATCCCAAAAGAACTTCTTCACATCGTACATGAACTTTTTCCTTTGATGAAAAGACAGGTCCGATGGAATAATATCACTAGCTAAGTAGTTCGCAAAATCTGCGAACCACGGAATCAGGTCTTGTGAGGCAGCCAATACATGCTCATCGGGGAACGTGGCATCAATATCAGTCTTATCCCCCAACTCTCGCATAGCTTCATCTTCTAAATGGGACAATTGATCAGCAACTTGATTTTAGGTCCCTTTTATATCCCTTACCTCAAAGTCAAATTCTTGCAGTAGTAATACCCAACGAATTAACTTTGGTTTCGCATCCTTCTTCGCCATCAAATATCTCAGGGCTGAATGGTCAGTATGCACTATAACTGTAGTACCTAGCAAATAGGAGCGAAATTTTTCAAAAGCAAATATTACGGCAAGGAGCTCTTGTTCAGTGACTGTATAGTTCCTCTTAGCTTCATTGAGGGCTTTACTAGTATAGTAAATGGGATGAAGGATTTTGTCCCTTCTTTGTCCCAATACTACACCAAGGGCAACCCCACTCGCATCACACATTACCTCAAATGGACTGCTCCAATCCGGAGAAATAATGATAGGTGCAGATACCAGTTTTTCTTTGAGATCGCCGAATGCTTTAAGACAGGATTCATCAAAAGAAAATTTACAATCTTTCTCTAACAGTTTGCACAAAGGATGTGCAATTTTTGAGAAATCTTTGATGAATCTCCTGTAAAAACCTGCATGCCCAAGAAAGCTTCTCACACCTTTTACAGAGATAGGTGGAGGAAGTCTCTCTATCACCTCGACTTTGGCTCGATCAACTTCTATGCCCTTTTCTGAAATACGATGGCCCAAAACAATACCTTCTTTGACCATGAAGTGGCATTTTTCCCAATTGAGAACTAAATTGCAGTCTTCACATCTCTTAAGAACCTCAGATAAATGGCTCAAACATTGCTCGAATGATTCACCAACCACAGAAAAATCATCCATAAAGACCTCAATAGTATCTTCCACCATGTCGGAGAATATTGACATCATACATCTCTGAAATATGGCGGGTGCATTGCACAACCCAAACGGCATTCTCTTGAACGCAAAGGTCCCATATGGACAAGTAAAAGTGGTCTTCTCTTGATCTTCTGGTGCAATAGAGATTTGATTATACCCTGAATAACCATCAAGAAAAAGTACCACCCTTTTCCGGTGAGTCTATCCAACATCTGATCCATGAAGGGCATGGGAAAATGGTCCTTTTTGGTCCATGCATTTAATTTCCGGTAATCCATACACACCCTCCATCCAGTCATCGGCCTCATTGGAACAAGTTCATTTTTTTCATTGGGGACCACAGTCATTCCCCCTTTCTTAGGTACACACTGAACAGGGCATACCCAACTACTATCAGCGATCGGATAAATTACTCCAGCATCCAACCATTTTATGATTTCCTTCTTCACGACCTCTTGCATAGGTGGATTTAAGCGTCTCTGGTGATCAATACTTGGCTTATGATCGGGCATGAGTTGGATTTTATGAGAACAAATACCAGGAGGGATCCCAATAATGTCTGCAATGGTCCACCCAATAGCTCTTTTGAACCTTTTTAGCACTTTGACCAAACTCTCAACTTGTTGTTTATTCAGATCTGATGCAATGATTACCGGCAATGTATCACCCTTTCCTAAGAATTCATACCTGAGATGCGGTGGGAGAGCTTTTAGCTCTAGCTTTGGAGCCTCCTCTATGGATGGTTTAGCGGGTGGAGACTCGCGATTCTTCATGTCTAGCTCATATTTCTTCGGTTTAAACCGAATATTACCACGATCAAGAGCAGCGACTAATGACATATATTCTTCAATACTTTCATTATCAAAATTCATTATCACTGCCGCTAGTGCTTCTACACCTAGACGTTCTTCTATTTGTGTCTCGGGTGATTCACCAACTTTGTAGGATATGGAAGATACCGATTGGAGCTCACCACTCTGCCGCATGGACCTACAAATGTTGAAAGTCACTTCTTCATTGTTCAACCGAAATTTCATCTGCCCCTTTTCCATATCAACTAAAGCTCTACCCGTAGCAAGGAATGGCCTCCCAAGAATAATAGGCACCTCAAAATCGACTTCACAAACAAGAATGACAAAATCTGCTGGAAATATGAACAACTCCACTTTTACTAGCACATCATGGAGTATCCCTATAGGCTTTTTTACTGTTCGATCGGCCATCAGTAGCCGCATCGCAGTAGGCTTTGGGTTACCTAAACCCAACTTCTTGTAAATTGAGAGGGGCATGAGATTTATGCTTGCCCCCAGATCACATAATACTTTCGCAAAATGTAATAACCCAATTGTACAAGGAATAGTAAATGCACCCGGATCTTCTTTCTTTTGTACCAAAGACCTTGTAGCAATAGCACTACAATGCTGCATTCTGTCATCATCCTCAAAAGTGACCGATCTTTTCTTTGTAACCAAATCTTTCATAAACTTGGCATAACCGGGCATTTGTTCAAGAGCTTCTACCAAAGGGACATTGATAGAAAGTTGCTTCAACATTGTTATAAAACGCCGATATTTGCCATCCTCGGTCTTTTTCACTAATCTTTGAGGAAAGGGGGGTGGAGGTCTGGGCATGGAAGTTACCTTTTTAGGTACTTCAGCATCTTTTTCAGTGTTATCTTCTACTTAATCACTAACCTCTACCACTTTATTATTATCTTTCATCACCTTTTCCACAATAGACGGTATAGGTGGGTCAATAGTTTGTTTACCACCACGAGTAGTAATTGCCATACAGTGTCCATCATTTTTCAGATTTTGGACAGTGTTGCTAGGAAGAGTGCCCGGTTGCCGTGTGTTCACAGTTGCAGATAATTGAGCCATTTGCAATTCAAGCTGCTTAATTGATATGGCATGTGTATCAACTTTCTATCCAATACCTGCTACATCACTCCTTAACTCTTTGGTGTGCTCATCACTAGCATCGAACCTCCTCATCATCTTGTGCAACATATCCTCAACTCGTGCCATACTACCTCCACCATCCCTAGGAGCAACTTCACGATTTTGAGGAGGAACATAGGGCCCACTCCTCTTATTTCTGTTACCATAGTTACCCCTGTTGAAGTTGTTGTCGCGGTTGTAGTTTCCATCACGAACATAATTACCCTTACGGTTGTAGTTACCATAGTTCCGACCTTGATTTCCTTGACCTTGGCGCCAATTCTCCTGATTGGAGCCTTGGGTATTCGGTCGGAAACCCCCCGTCTGATCATTTACTACATAAGAATCTTTCTCATAATAATATTCATCAGTTGGTGGTGGTGGTTTAGACAAGTAGTTTACTGCGTTTATCTTCTCTGCACCCCCAATGACATGTTTTAACACCAACCCAAGCTCAGTTCTCATCTATGACATCTCTTCACGAATCTCATCTGTGGCTGGGTTGTGTGTGGATTGTACTGTAAACGTATTTCTCCCAGTATCTGTCTTCCTAGTACTTCATGCTTTATTATTCCGAGAGATTTTCTCTAATTTTTCGGCAATTTCAGCATAAGGACACTCCCCATAAGAACCACCTGCTATAGTATCCAATACCGCTTTATTATTATCATCCTGTCCTCGGTAGAAGTATTCTTTCAGTGACTCATCATCTATGCGGTGATTGGGGACACTTCTCAAAAACGAAGTGAACCTATCCCAAGAACTACTAACTGACTCTCCTGGTAGTGCCACAAAGTTGTTCACTCTGTCTTTGTAATTTAGTTTCTTGGAGACCGGGTAGTAACGTGCTAAAAAAACGTCCCTCAGTTGGTTCCAAGTGAAAATTGAGTTATAAGGGAGCTCAGTGAACCAAATGGCAGCCTCTCCCGTCAGTGAGAGAGGAAATACTCTTAGCCCTATTACATCCAAATTCAAATCAGGCCTCCCTACACAGCTTTTACACACTGCCCTCACCTTAGCTATATGGACATGTGGGTCCTCAGATGGTAGTCCTGAAAACAAACCTCTAGCCGTGAGCATTTGCATTAGACTACTAGTGACTACAAAGGTGTGACCTTCTGGTAGATGGGGCAAGATAAGTGGCCCATCAGAATCTGCAATATTGTCATAACTTCTATAGTATTCTTGAGGACGTGGAGCGGGATTATGTCCCCTTTGTGCACCTTGATCAGGATCATCAAGTAATAATCGACCATGAGCATCAACCGGAGCTGGGATGTTCAGGTTTGGATCATCATCATTTATACCCAAGTTTCAATTCATTTTGCGTAGTGTACGCTCTAACTCGTGATCGTAGGGAAACAAGGGTTCTCTTCCTCTCCGTGTATTTGGTATACAAGGATGTCAAACCTGGCAAAATCAAAAACAACAGAAAAAGTAAAATCAGGAAAATATTGACTAAATTTTAGTAATAAATTTAAGTTAATCTAAAAGCTACTTTCCCCGGCAGCAGCGCCAAAATTTGATACGCTCAAACTTACTTCTCAAATAAGAAGTAAAGCGGTCGTATCAAGTAAAGAACCCAACTAATGAGGTTGGGATCGATCCCACAAGGAAAATAGTTCAGACTTAACTTTATTTTATTATTACTATTAGTTAGCCAACTATTTTCCAATAAACCAAAAGACAAAAAGGGGGGTTTTATTTCTAAATTAATGAAAATGATTAACTAAATAAGAATGAACAACTAACAAATTCAACTTTTGGAGTTTAATCAAATTTTAAAAGTAACTAAGGTTTTAGTGTTCCCCACAGGTTCCTAACTTGGTAAATCTAACTATAACAGTTCTATCCTGATATCTTGCATGTAAAGTGATAAGTTATGTATCTCTAAATCCTTGGTCCGGCATCTAGAGAATTTCACTCCGCACCTTGGTCCGGCTACGTGTGTTGCTATACTAACCCTTATCTTTACCTCATATTAAACATCATATTCGGTATTTGACTAAGCTATTAACTCGTACCAACCAATACTAGTCTATTAGATAGTATACACTAAATCTATGTTGATAATTCTTTTCCTATTATCTACCTCCTTGTTCTAACGTTGGCCACCGTTAAAAAGACTTCTAAATGAAAGAATTATCAATACATGCAAGAAACCACTCTAGAATTGTTATTGAAGTTAGATTATTACCTTGTTATTCACCCATGGTTCCCACAACCCTAGCTATGAGGTTTAGTTACCCATGTTCGTAATTACAAAATTCATATTGCTAATGGAAGAATTCATGCACTTACTTTTATGAAAACGAATAATTTCCCAGAATTTAACTTGATTAATCAACGAAATCCACAACAATCAATTCCCGGAAAATATCTTAATTCCCAAAATCGAGAATTTAATAATATAATCGAAGAACTATATACTAAAAATTATCCAGAAAGTCTAACCTCAAAAACGAGGTTTTTCCAACTATTTATAATAAAAAACGAAACCTAATCAAATAAGAATTCTATTTACTAAAAATCTGTCCAAACGCGTCTGGATCGACGGACCATGTGACGGACCGTCATGGACACGATGGACCATCATAGACTCCATCGTCCCATACTTCACCATTCTTCTGTTGCTTTCTTCATTCCCCTCGACGGACAGGTATGACGGACCGTTTCAAGCACGACGGTCCATCGATGGTCTTCGTTTCAGAATACTTCAATTCTTGGAATTTGGTTACTGGGACTACTCTCTGATCATTACGATGAACCAGCAGGACGGACCATCGTAGCTGTGACGGTCCATAATGGACTTCCGTAATCCCACACTTGGTCAGACTTCCCCAAATTTCCTTCAGCAACTTATCCCTTCACTACGATGCCAATTACGGACCGTCACAGCCGCGACGGACCGTCATAGGTTCCGTAGGTGGTCTCTTCTGCAATTCTTTCTCAAAAACTCCCGCGTTCATCCTTGGACAGATTTTCTGCAAACAAAGAGAAACTTATATCAAAATCAACACAAAAAGGCTCTCGACACACACTAAACTTAAGGAAAAAGCATTAGAAAATACCGTGAAACCACGGTACATCAAATACTATCCTTAATTTATCTAATCCTAGACGTGAGATTTCTACACTTCTCCAATAAAGAGCTTCATAAGGAGACATCTACATGCTAGAGTGATAACTATTGTTGTAAAAAAAACTCTATCAGAGGTAATTGATCATCCCATTTACCTTGGAAATAAATCACACAAGCTCTCAATATATCTTCTAAAGTCTGAATGGTGCACTCTGCGTGACCATCACTCTGAGCATGAAAAGCAGTACTCAAGTTCATTTTCGAATCCAAACCTTTTTGGAAAGACTTCCAGAATTATCAGTAAATTGTGCACCTCAATCTAAAATAATCGACACTGGAACTCCATGAAGTCTTACTTCCTCTTGAATATATAACTTGGCATAATCCTCTGCAGAATGGGTAGTCTTTACTGGCAAAAAGTGGGCTGATTTTTTCATTAGATCTACAATCACCCAAATAGAATCATGTTGCATGCGAGATCACGACAAGCCAGTATTCAAATCCATATTGATCATCTCCCACTTCAGTTCTAGAACTCTATATTCTAATCCATACCACCAGTCCATTAGTGTCCTACCTTAACTTGTTGATAATTTGGGCATTTAGCAACGCACTCTGCAATACCCTTCTTTATTTTGATCCACCAATAGACTTCTCTCAAGTCATAATACATATTTGTGGATCCTAGTTCAAAAGTCATCACTTTGTACTTATGAACATTTGCCTTCAATTCAAGAAATATTAGATCTTGGTCTTGCTTCTCTTTCACTTCAGACACTAGTGACGATTCAGCCCCATTTATCACCACTACTCTTCCTAAATTGGAATCCAACAAGTAGACTCCTAAACATGTAATTATGTGCATATCCTTGGCTAATTCTTTCTTTTCTTCCTCGACAAGGGAAGATACTACACGTAGACAACCTACTCAAAGCATTAGCAATAACATTATCCTTACCCGGGTGGTATAGAATACTTATGTCATAATCCTTGAGTAACTCTAACAACGTCCTCATTCTGAGATTAAGATCTGTCTAACTGAATACATACTGAAGAAATTTATAATTCGTGAACACATTTTCATGAATGCCATAAAGATAGTGACGTCATATCTTCAAAGCAAACACTACAATAGCCAGCTCTAGATCATGGGTTAGGTAATTCTTTTCATGAAGCTTAAGTTGTCCGGAGGCATAACCTATAACCTTGTCATTCTGCATCAATACACAACCCAGTACAACTCTAGATGCATAAAAAGATATCACAAAACCTTGCGTACCTTTTGAGTATCAACTTGAATTTCATCACCAGAAACAATGTGGCCTAAAAATGTCAAAGACTCAAGCCAGAATTCACACTTAGAGAATTTAGCATACAACTCTCTACCCTTAGAGTTTGGAGAACTACAATGAGATGACTAGCATAATATTCCTCATTCTTCGAATAGGTTAGAATGTCATCAATGAATACGATAGCAAATATATCTAATCAAGCCTTGAATACTCTGTTGAGAAGGTTCATGAACGTTGCAAGAGCATTAGTCAAACCAAAGACATGACCTGAACTCATAATGACCATAGAGGGTTCTGAGTGTTGTCTTAGGGATGTTACTTTCTCTTACTCTCAACGGATGATAACATGATCTGAGGTCTATTTTAGAAAAACATGTGGCACCCTGAAGTTGATCAAATAGATCAGCAATTCTTGGAAGTGAGTACTTATTCTTGATATTGACCTTGTTCAATTGGTGGTAATCAATGTACATCCTAAGTGAACCATAATTCCTCCTTACAAGTCAGACTGGAGCATCCCAAGGTGAGACATTTTGTCGAATAAAACCTTTCACTAGAAGATCTTTGAACTTACTTTTTGACTCTTTCAACTTAACTGGAGCCATTCTATGTAGAGAAATAGAGATAGGACAAGTATCTAGAAGAATATATATACTAAAGTCTATTTATCTCAGGAGGGACTCCAAGAAGATTATATGGAAAGGCTTCTTGAAACTTACTCACGACTGGAACTGATTGAATAGGAAGTGTTTTAATACTATAAGCATTAACTCGGACTAAGTGATAGACACACCCCTTGGAAAATAATTTTCTCTCCTTAAGGTATGAAATAAAATGACGCTTAGGCACTGTTGAACACTCCTCCACTCAATAACTGGCTCAATAGGAAACTGGAACTAAACTAGTCGAGTTCTACAATCAACTAAGGCATAACAAGCAAGATGTCAGTCCATACCTAGAATAACATCAAAGCTTACCATGTCTAATTTAACTAAGTCATCCATGATATTCTTGTGACTCTCATCTAGAATAGACTCACCAACAAGTGTAGAAACACTGAAGGGCTCAATAAGTTGCTCAAGAAGAATATCAAAATTCATGGCAATAAAAGGAGTCACAAAAGATAGGCTTGCTCTTGGATCTAGCAAAGCATAAACATCAATAGTAAATACTTTGATCATACTATTGACAACATATGGTGAATTCTTTTACTCTTGACAAAAAATGGTGATAGCATACAGATGGTTTACTCCTCCGACTGTACCTGAAGTAGCTCCTCTAGGCAAAGCTCTGTCTGGTCGAGCTGATGAAAAAGATTGGGCTCTATTGCCCCCATTACCACCGCCATTCATGTTATTAGGGCAATCACTCATAAAGTGACCGATCTGACCACACTTGAAGCAACTAGTGGATCTATCAAAAAACGCTCCTCGGTGTTTCCTACCACTCTTAGCACATGTAAGAATCCAATTACCTTCTTGTGCCACACTACCTTAAGATTGTGCAGGTTTAGCTGTGAAAATTTGTGAATTCTGATTCTTGAACTCACCTTTATCCCATAGTGCAGGTGCACTAGCAAACAATGGAGTCGTTCCTTGCTGCTTCTGTTGAAAGTAAAAATGATCTACATTGCTCTTTTACTGCCTTGACTCATTTCCCAATGTCTAAGCCTTCTTACTTCAAAACTTTTTTCTATCCCTCAGCTTGTCTTCATCAACCTGTTGCACATGGATCATCAGCCTTGCTATTTCCATATCTACTATCAGCATAGCTACCTTGCCTTCCTTACTTTATAGACGAGACAATCCAGCAACAAATAGACTCATCCTACTCCTCATATCAACAACCATCTCCACAGCATAATGGGACAGTTGGGTGAACTTAAGGTTGTACTCATGAACACTCACATATTCATGCTTAAGTGTGAGGAATTCCCTTACCTTCACCTCTCTTAGTTCGCAGGGAAAGAAACGCCCCAAGAAGGCCTCCTCAAACTTAGCCCAACTCATAATTGGTGCACCCTCAGCTCTATTCTTCTTCCATTGGTCAAACAATATTCTAGTGACACCCTTCAATTGGTATGCAACTAGTTCCACTCGCTCAGCATCAACAACATGCATCACCTTAAATACCTTGTGCAACATTTCCATAAAGCTCTCCAGAGCCTTAGTGACACTTGAAACAGTGAAGTCTAGAGGTTTCATCCTTTATAAATTCTTGGATTCTCGACATGTCATCAATATCATGTTGAACCCCTCTTTGTTACCCAGCTTGGTTGGTCACCATTTGTCTCAATATTCGGAAAGCATCCTGGAACTCAACTTTAGTGACCTCTTATAGGGGGTGCATTTCTGGTGCGTTGGAAACCCCTTAATCCTGTGGTTCAACATTCCTCCTAGAGGGACGACCTCTAAAAACTCTTCATAGAGGCATGATATGAAAGATACGTGAAAGCAAGAATTATAAAGAAACTTTACAGAGACAAACTCTATCGCACGAAAAGAGTATGAAAAAAGTGAGATAATTCTTAAATGTCGCAGCCTCCTAATTATAGATATGGCACACTTCACATCGATAACTAGGAATCTATAAACACGACTTTATTGACACCCTAGGACTCTTTAACCTTGTGTTATGATACCAAGTTTGTCAAGCTTCGAGCCTACACCCAAGGCGCAACTCGCACTGAGAACCATTGCTGGCCCCTAGCGACTCTTCACTCGGTACTCAGCAGAAGACTTACTCAACATAAGAGAAAATCAAATTCAAACATTACTCAAGTGTCTCAAAAGATAAACTTAGAATATATATAAGAATATTCAACTAACCAGAAATAGGCAACACAAGTCTTTAAAACATTATCAACGAAAAATTAAAAGACTAGTGAAATACTATAATACTATGAGGGATATTGGGAAAAGACCCCCAACATCCTAAAACTGAAAATACTGAAGAAAACATAACAAAGCAAGAAGGAAGCTCAACTGGATCAACGAAGTACGGGATGTTGATCATGGTTACTTGTATTTGTATCATAAAAGATGCAAGTCAAATGGTGTTAGTATATGGAATGTACGAGCATGTAAGGGGAACATTAAACATAACCTGCAAGCTTGAATGGATAAAAAGGAACATACTCACCTTGGATCAACTCAACTCAGGGATAATCGACTCAATGCAGTAATAAAATAACAATAAAGATGTAATTTATATAAAAACATTTAAAATGGTAGATAACAACTTAATGTATTGAAAAATTCAATAATATCTCAGTTGTATGTAAAAAGAAAAAATAAACTATGTTTGGGAGATTCTCTAACCAACAACCATCACTATGAGCTATGTGATGATACACATCTCGCTTACGTTGCCAGAACTATCTTATACCTTGCCGGTTACAGAACTCCTCAACTAAGTGGGTCCACTAGTCTATTCTTAAAGTAATAAGGAATCATCTAAAATGTATGACCCTTTCAATCCATATTAGCTACAAGGCTTATAGAGGTTGTGAGTTGTTAGAACTCTACCCCATATTTCTCAATAATAGTTCAAATATAACTTAGCTCATTATGTTTTAAAGAAAATATTTCCTCTTCCTCAACTTTGATAGTATTACTCAAAGGGTTTCTCTAAAAAGCGATGGTGCTGAAAACTCATATGGAAATCTCAGTTTTCTCCTATTTTAAAATGTTAAAACATTTACTCTTCGGAATACTTAGTTCTCATATATTCATTTTGAAAAATGAACTCAACTTTACTCATTTTCATACTCAAGCACTCAAGTCATGAAACAAGTTTAAAATGATTATATAAGACTTCTTGGAATGAATTTAAAGAACTCTCAAACTTGACTCTTAGATCTACCTTAAATTTGAACTATGGATTCAAGGGTTTTGATTTGTGGTGGAAAGGATATCGTAAAGATTAAATAAGTTTTATGTAGTTAATCATGATAAACGATCGGAAAAAAAATTATGGGGAGAAAGTCCGTGATACAGAGATGAATTTTAATATTTGGTCGCGACATAATTTTTGAAACAGTGGAGTTCGCGTCCTTTCTGCAATGTTGAGAGAGAATGTTCTTTTTGGGGGAGCAAGTCTGCGATGTGGACTTGGTTTCCAAAATCTCTCTGATCATTCCTTCTTCTCCCAAACGCGATTCAACTCATACCCACTGAAATTCTATGGCAAAAGATCTCGAATTCCTATAACCCAGTACATTGTTTTTGTAAAACTCACTCAAGAACTATCAATTTACTCAACGCCTCAAAAAAATCTTTGCATTAATAAATCAATCAAACATCAAGATCTAAGAACTAAAAACAACTTGTAACACCCCAGATTTGAGATAGAGCCAATAGCAATTTTTTCAGACTCGCAGGTACCACTGTTGGATGCCAAACCATGGCTTGTAGAAGAGCCACGGACCGTAGGTATGGTCCGTGGTTGGCCACCTAGATTCCCAGGAGAAAAGTCATGACCCATGGCCGGACCTACAGACCGTAGGTCGGATCACAGTTCGTCGTTTATATATGTGGATCATGACCCCAGTACCAACTCTCTGAAGCCAAACGACGCCCCGCCGAAATAGTAAATTGGTAAATCTAAGGTCTGTCCGTCGATTACATCGTCAAGTATTAAGTTATGACCATTTTGGTCTTTTCCCCTATGCGTTATACACTTAAACTACGTCGTTAGCCCCTAAACTACATAGGTTTTGTCCGTTTAATCCTAATAATTTAGTCAAAACTTACCCTAAGCGATTCATTCACAAAAAAATCATCAACTTAGAGAAAAAGAGGAGAAAGAGTCGACCAAACCCCTCAAGAACACACAACAGGTTTTCTTCAGTTACAGTCCCAAAATAAAAGGAATTCTCTGTAGATTTCATTAACAGGTATGTGGGGTTTCACTAAGGTGTTCCTTTCATCCACTAGGTCTCTAGAATTCATTCAGATTATTGATTCGTTATGTCTTTCTTAGACCTGGGGTTTCTAAAAGCTTAGATATTGATTGTGATTTAGATATTATATTATTACTAGTTAAATTATCATGTTTTCATGAAATTGTTGCTTAGTTCTTTGCATGAAATTTAGAACCCTAGTGGTGTAGATTCTTTTTTTCACGAATTACACTTTTTGGGTCAGTTAAACAAATATACGTGCTCCAGTTTTGAATGTTACATTGTCAATTCATAATTATTGTTCTCACTTTTGCATGTCAGAATATTGAGCTATCATGTTATTCAATTATGTTGTGTCATACACATTTCTAGTTGGGAATAGTCTTAGCACTGAGTTATACTAGTGTTCGGCGTACCCTCATAGTCCCAAAATTGCATGTCGCTGTAGGTTTATAAGTCCCCTATGTGGTCATCAAATTTAGTGATCACGCCAGTCATGTCTTTATACCTCTGGCAAAGGTATATTGGGCCCTCTCGATGGGGTGTATACATAGGACTCCACGGTTAGCTCACGTGGTTTTTTCTCAGTTAATAGTAGCTCCCACAGTCAGACTCTAGTGCATTTGACCAGGTTTTCAATTATACTTCAGTATTTAGTCTCAGCATATTATGTTAATAATCGGTACTTGGTCATTGGATTCAGTTCAGTTCATTTCAATATATTTCAGTAGTATTATTCTGTTCAGATTATGTCATTGCTCAGTATATGTTTTGTTCAACTTATATGTTTGTTCAGCTATCATCCATATCATGCATGCTTAGTATATTCCTAGTACCAACGCATACTCTGCGCTACATCCTTTCATGATGTAGGTTCAGATACTTAGCATCCATTCCACGCTTAGATTGACTTATTGGTCCGTATTTATCAGCTTCAATGGCGAGTCCTTATTTTTTGAGGACAACAAACATGCTTATATTTCAATCTTTAATTTTTGTATTTCAATTTTTGCTAGAGTTAGCTAGGGGCATATCCCAGCAACTCTAGTTATTAGAGACTTTTTCAAAGATAGTACTATATTCAGCTTTGGTTTTGAGTGAATGTTCAGTATCATTGAACTCTTAGTAGTTTTATATATTCAAATCAGTAATGGGTATTTCCCCATCATTCAGTTATCTACTATTTAGCTTTTTCATAGAATATGTTTTATTCAGTTATGTTATAGATTTCTTATGATATTCCAGCTTCAGGTTAGCTTAAGGTGACTCGTGATCCTAGGTCTCGTGTTACATTAAGGGGGTAGCCTCAGGGTGTGACAGAACTCTTTAAGAAACTTATCAAGAACTTAATTTATCAATATCTAGGGATAAATTCGATAATAGAAAAAATGATTGGTGTGTGGGTAAACGAATTCAACACTATGAAAACTTACATACCTCGATTTGATGAAACAATTCCTCAATTCGCACGAACCTTGATCGTTTTTCCTTTTCTCCTCTTTTCCCCTTCTTGAACTCTCTTCTAAAACCCCAAGCGTAGTTTTAGGATTGTAAAACCGAACTAAATCGGTATTGACCTCAAAAATAATACTAAAAATATTTTAATCTGAATGGGTGAGGAAAAAACTAAAATGCCCTTCATTACTTAAAGGTAATTTTCCTTAACTAAGTAAGCTAACTTTAAATGACCATATCTCTCTCAAACAAGCTTAAAAATTAGCAAACTCGATGGCGCTGGAAAGAGGATTTCTTGATACCTTTCATTTGATATCTTAAGGGTCACCTAACTCATCCCATACCGAAAGTTATGATCATTTCAAGTTGATCCAAAACACACTACTTAAGTGTAACTTGTAAAATTTCAAATTACCTTCTTTCCATATTTAGTTCTTTCTAAGGTGGGATATTACAAAGAAAGGTATGTGGCATGTCTCTCCAACAAATTTTGCAATTTTTTGCAAGAGTAAATTTAATAAATTTGATTAACATTTGATTATTTATTTTTAATTGGATTTTAATAACTAAATGCATATGTATTTTACAAAGTAGAGCCTCCTTGACAGCTTTAGTTTGACAATGACTTATTGAAATTATATTTTGCTTTAGTCTCCTAGATTTTGAGGTAAAAATGATAACTAATGTTTCTACCTCAACAACATCAAGCAAAAAAATCGAGAAAAGTTCATATTCTAACAAATGATGTAATTTAATTTAATATGAAGTTGTACTTAAAAGTCAAATATGAACAATATTAAACATTATCTTTCTAAATATGAAAGAGGAGTAACAATCTTAAAGAGTAAAACATACAATAGAAATTGAATTCGAATATAACATATAAGCAATAAAAGAGATTATTAATTAGTGGTTAAAAATTTTCACTCCTAACATGTTACCAATTCTAAAAGAAATGCACTCCTTACTCCACCAATATTTCCATTTTATAATTAAAATTATTATAGATAAAAAAAATTATTATCATTATGATAAATAACAAACGTGCGAGACACATTAGCAGAAACTAGTAATTAAAAATATGTGATATTTGTGAATCTAATTACTGTTGATATTAACCGAGGTCGCGGTAGAAATATGTAAATGTTAAATTTTGAATTCATCTTCGCATACGGCTTATAAACAGTCTACAAGACATTTGATTGTGTAAACGCAAAGAAAAAAAAGAATGAGGATGGAAAACATACGTAGCATAGAATAAGAGATATCTAGTGGTGGAAAGTAGGGGTGTCAAATGGGCAGTAGGGTTGAAATTGAAGATATTAAAATGGGTTGAAATAGAAATTGGGTTGGTTCTTGAACCGTCCAAGTTTACTTTGGACTCAAACGGGTTGGATTCAAATGGGATAAAAATGGGTTGGGTTTTGACCCGTCCAATTTTACCCGATTAATCTCAATAATTTTAAAATAGTGATATTTAACTTTTATAATCGCAATTCAAATTTCAGCTCAAGAATTTTTCTTAACAAAAGTAACAAATCAATATATAGATCCTAAAATATGTTAAATAAATAATGATTCATCCTTTAATATAGGAACATATCTTAGTAAAGAATTTCAACACGGGTTGAAATTAAAGATTGAATTGGCCTCAATTGAGGATTCTCTTAAAATGAGTTAGGCTTAAATGGGTTGAGATTGAACCCAATTCAAATTATATTAACCCAATCCTTAAAATTCTGGAAGGATTGGGTGGGTTACCTATGTTTGGGTTCATTGACACTCCTAGTAGAAAGAAACAAAATGTTTCTATTGTTAGAAAAGCAAAAGCATAAATCAATGAATCAATCTCACTTATCTGCCAAAACAGTAAACAAAGCGGTGATAGGATTACTACCTTGGTATACAAGATAAATGTTTAAAATATCAACTTTAGATAGTCACTTCAATTTGGCATGAACATCAAATAAACACTAATTACGCGTGTCAAATTGACAAATCAACAAATGACATGTGTATTTATAAAAATTATATTTTTTTTCTAAAAACTTATAAGTTTTCTAAAAGAAACTCTTAAAACTCATGTAAAAATGTTTCATAAAAAAATTTCTTAATCATAATTCTCAATCAATCCAGAAAATTTCATCCATAATGCTCAAAAGCTACTTATTTGATATTATTCCAGCCAATAACTTGAAGCTTCTTCAAGTTGAGGGTTGTCTACAAGTGTGCTAATTTTCAATGAATAAATATCCCCAAAACTAGGCGGAACCTCTTCAAGATCACAACACCCCTCAAGTTTTAATTTTTCAAACGCAGGAAAGGACTCCTCTCCAACCTCCCACTTGCAAAGAGTCACTTGTTCCAAGTTCAAAATTTTGAGATTCTCAAAGGTTTCGTCCTCCCCCGTGTTCCATTCTTCCCCATGGATGATTGTTTCATAAAGGGACAACTTCAAGGTTGGCAGTCTCGCTATTGTTGATAGTGAATTGGATGTCAGAGGAAAGTCAAGCAAACACAACTTTTTGAGATTCGAAGGGAAGTGAAAATCTCACTACCAATTTTTCGCTACAGAAGACCCACTGTCATTTCTGTTTGAACTTTCAAAACCTACACTGAGGTTTTCTAGTTCACTTAAGCAATCCAATTTCAGGAACCAATGTTGTTCTATTGAATAATCACATGATTCCATGAGTTCAAATACAAGCATTTGAAGATTAGGAAACCATTTGACAATTTCCTTTGTATCTTTTGAATAGGAAAGCATGAGTTTCCTAATATTCTCAAGTTCTCGAACTTTGTGTCCTTTGCTACCACTATCGATCCATATGCATCCATATCAAAGAAAGAAGAAAGAAGAATTACTCACGGACAGCTGTCGCAAGTTTACAAGATCCCAAATTCTCGGTAATAGTACGAAGGTTGATCCTTCATTATACACCAGTAGGATTTCTAGATTCTAGAGGTTTGAGAAAGAAAAAGGCAGAGATTTAACTTTTGTCCCAATGCATAAGTACCTCAAATGATTCAATATACATATTTCATTCAGCAAAGAATCTTTCACCTTGATAGAAGAGGGATCCAGGTCCAAGTATCTAAGAAGCCTTAAGGTCTTAGATGAAATGTTTCGAAAACACTGTCGGCCAGCTTGTCTCCATCTATGATCAAAGAATACAAGTATTTACCAGAATGTGTTTTCCTATTTGAATCGAACAGGCCAAATTTGTTAAGCCCAAATAACTCTTTGTTATAATGAATGGTCACTATACGTGGCATCAAATCTGAAGAAGAAGAAGAAGAAGAAGAAGAAGAAGAAGAAAAAAAAAAAAAAAAAAAAAAAAGAAGAAGATGATGATGATGATGATGGTGGTGTACTTGAACTTATCTGGTCAAACAACTTTTCCTCTCTTGCTTTTATCAAACAAAAGTCATACACAAGATCATGAATTTGACCACTCGGTTCATCACCTATCTCATTGAAAAGAATTACCAAGCCAATGGAAATTAAGTTTTCCATCACTTCTTTCACACTCTTCATCTTTGTCTGTTCCACAAGTCCTTCAGCACTCCATACAGCTTTCAACAAAGAGATTGTCAGTGCAGTGTAAGCAAGGATGGCTTCAGGTGATGTGGTAAATGTTCATACATTAATTTTATAACTTTCGTCACTTCCACTTCACTGTTCAAAACAAAAGAACTCAAATGACTTTGAACTTCAAGCAACACAATCCTTTCATTTTCCCTCCCAGCAATGATTTTGTGCAATCAGATCAGCTACCAAAGGAAGCCAATTTTTGGGTATTTATTTACCAACATCCAATAGTTCATCAGGGCAACTCTCGTTTCCAAATGCCCTCTATTCTCAGGAATCTTCTCATGTCAATTCGAGATATCTTCTTTGATAAGCTTAATCATTTTTATGGTAATGGAAAGTTAGAATATAAAATGTAAGAGACCATTATATTGAACAATAATTGAAGACATATATGCCACATTTAAAACATGGGTCTGGAGATCTTATACCATTCTTGTTCAATATTCACAAAAAAAGATCTTATTGATTCTAGATCTTATTGATTCTAGTTCTTCTTTCACTTGCCCAATTTCTTCCTTTATCAAAGCAATTGAACAAGCATAAGAATCCAGAAAATCATCTAAGTGTTTCTGTAGAAAATGCATGAAGAAAGTTCCATCACTCATGGGGAAGCAACATTGAGATGAATCTAGGACTTTCATGTAAACCTATTTGAGATCTTCCTTGAGGAGTTCAATATTTTCCAGCAACTTAAGATTGCATGATTTGTTTCTTTGGTACTCTTTTTATTCTTTAACTTCTCTTCTATTTCGCGAACAAGAGTTGATACCTCCTTGATAAGTGCACCAACAAGTGCCAAAAGATCAAATAATTTGTCATGATGAATAAAGTCGTCCTTGGGCATATCAGAAAGAATGATTAATAGAAACTCAATCATGACATGAATGTTTCGAGCCCCTAAAGTGCTAGATGTAATAACAATTATCATGTGGTCTTATAAATGAATAAGATATTCCCGAAGAATGTCTGGAGAGGTTTTGCTGCTTAATTTGTTGGGTATGTAGCAAGAGTTAATAGCAAATGGAGGGAAGATGAAAAGAGGAATTGGAAAGGATTCTCTTTTGCTTTAAGAAAAGACATTTCTCCCTCGTTGGTGGTGGAAAGAAAAATGGATGAGTTTAAATAGAGAAACACTTCTATTGATTGTTAAAAGGGTTGGAAAGAGGGACGTCTCTCGCTTGGCTTCGGCTTCGACTTTGGATTTGGATTTGGAAAATGATCGATCGAGAGATTATTTTTGGACAAAGTTTGTTTTAATTATTTATTTAATTAATTAAATTAAATTAAATGGACAAAACATTTCAATTAATCAGTTAATTAACTGAAATGTTCCGACCCAACTCGGATCCGTGTGTGACCCATTTTATTTAAACTTTCTCATTCTATTTGAATTTTGCGCCATTGGAAATGATTATTCTAAAAATTTGAATTTTTTAGGAACAGTCATGACTGTTTGTAAGGTTGCAAACAATCAAGAATGGTCGTATGGATTCTAAAATGTTGCAACCTTTCGAAACCAGTTCCTCTTGGCTATAAATACCACTGATTCTTCAGACTTTTTACTTAAGAAAAATTCTGATTTCTTCTTCTTCAACGCAAAGTTTTTTTTTAACCAGCGGTACTGTTTTAGACACAGATTGGGTAACAATCTTAAGGAAATTATTTTATTTTATTTTAATTTGTGTTTCTGGTGGAGACAAAAACCTTCATGGTTTTATACTCCTATTTTATTTGCAATTTAAACTCTTGTTTACAAAGTCTGTATCAATTTTTGTTTATCATAAATGGCAAACAATTATGTTACGGTGCTTGTTGTTGCACAGAACCGAATTTTGTACCACCAGAGAAATCAGGAAATTCTCTGATGTGAATTTCAAAGTATGGCAACAATGGATATTTTTTTGGCTTATCACTCTTGATCTGCAGAAATTTATCAATGAAGAAACTCCAATGCCTGCTGCCGAAATGCCAGACAAAGAAAAATTTATTATAATTGAAGCATGGAAACAGGAAGACTTCCTATGTAAGGGCTACATTCTGAGTGCTTTAGAGAATGACATATATAATGTCTATAGTGCAATGAAAAGTTTGAAAGAATTGTGGGATACACTTGAGAAGAAATATAAGACAAAAGATGCATGCTTGAAAAAGTTTATGGTCGCAAAGTTTTTAGACTATAAAATGGTAGATAGTAAAATTATTGGATCACAAGTCTAGGAACACCATGATCTGATTGCAGGATATGGTAGTGAATGAAGCTTTTCAAGTGGCTGCAATGCTCAAAAAGTTACCTACTTCGTAGAAAGACTTCAAAAAGTATCTAAAGCACAAACGTAAGGAAATAAAGCTTAACGATCATGTGATTCGGCTCAAGATTGAGGAAGATAACAAAACCACCGAAAAAAATCTCATCGGAGTTTGATAATAAGTGGAGTTAATATTGTTGAACAAGCTCCTACCAAAGGCAATAATAGAAAGAAGTCCAACGGACAAAAGTCAAAATAGTCCAAGAAGAAATTCAAGAGCAATTGTTACAACTATGGTAAGGCTGGTCACAAGTCTTCTGACTGTCATGCTCCAATAAAGGACAAAGACAAAGGCAAAAGTCAAGAAAATGAAGAGATGGAAGATGCAGATGACCTCTGTGCAATGATCTCTGAGTGCAACTTAGTTGGAAATCCCAAGAAGCGGTTTCTCCACTCAGGTGTCACTCGACATATTTTCTCTGCGCAAAAAAAGTCTTTGCAACGTACACTCATGCTAAGTTCGATGAAGATCTGTTCATGGGGAACACAGTAACAACAAGGATTGCAGAAACGGAGAAAATAATATTGAAAATGAAATCCGGCAAGGTGTTGACTTTGATCAACATTCTGCATGTTCCTACTATTTGGAAGAATTTAGTTTCTGCTACACTACTCGTCAAGAACAGGTTTAAGTATGTCCTAATTAGTGACGAAGCTGAAATAAGTAAGAATAATATATTCTTAGGAAAGGGATACCTCGATGAGAGTCTCTTCAAACTGAATGTAATGGTTGTTGACAATATTAATAAGAATTCTGCTTCTATTTACTTATTGGAGTCAAATGATTTATGGCATTCCCGTTTGGGACATGTAAATTACAATGCCTTGCAAAAATTGATTACTTTAGAAATATTGCTTGATTTCAAATGCGATAAATTGAAATGTGAAATTTGTGTGAAAAGTAAGTTTGTTATCCTTATAAGTATATTGATAGGAAATCAAACCCTTTAGACTTAATTTACACTGATATATGCAATATGAAGTCAACACCATCTCGTGATGGGAAAAGCATTTTATAACTTTTATTGATGATTGCACTCAATTTTGTTATGTGTATTTGGTTAATAGTAAGGATGAAGAAATTGATGTATTGAAGCAATACAAAAATGAAGTGGAAAATTAATTAAATCTAAAGATAAAAATGATTTGGAGTGATAGGGGTAGAGAATATGAATCTCCTTTTGCAGAGATGTGTTTGAAATATAGTATTATCCATTGAACTATTACACCCTATGCGCCACAGTCCAATGGTGTGGCTAAACAAAAGAACAAAACATTAAAGGAAATGATGAATGTCTTTATAATCGGTTCTGGTTCACCGTGAAATTTATGGGAGGAAAGTCATCCTTACGGCTAACAAGATACTCAATAGGGTACCCCGTAGTAAAACACAATCGATTCCATATGAGTTATGAAAATGAAGGAAACCCAAATAAAAATATTTCAAAGTGTGGTGGTGTCTAGCCATAGTAGAGGTTTCTTTACCCAAGAGGGTGAAAATTGGATCCAAAACAGTGGATTGTGTACTAATTGAATATGTTGTGAACAGTAAGGCCTATTGGATATTTGTTCACAAATCTGATAATCCTGAAATTCATGTGAATACAGTAATTAAGTCAGATAATATTGAGTTCTTTGAACACATTTATCCATATAAAACTGAATGTGAGTCGATAAGTGAAAGCCTAAACGACCACGATAAGAATCAACAGAAAGTATACTACCTAATAAGGATCTCAGGCGTAGCAATCACCAACATAAATCTACTTCTTTCTGACCAAATTTTGTGTCATTCTTGCTTGAAAATGAGCCTCGAACATTTAAAGCAATTATGTCTTCGTCTGAGTCAATTTATTAGAAATAAACCATCAATAGTGAGATCGAATCAATTTTAAGTAATCATACTTGGGAATTGGTTGGTCTTTCTCCAAGAATTAAACCTTTAGGATCAAAGTGGATCTTTAAAAATAAAATGAAAGTCGATGAGACTATTAACAAATATAAGGCTAGACTTGTAGTAAAAGGATACATACAAAAGGAAAGTTTGGATTACTTTGATACATACTCTCCAGTAACAAGGATAACATCAATTAGGATGTTAATAGCACTAGAGGAAGTGCATGATCTTAAAATCCACCATATGGATGTAAAGACAGTCTTCTTAAATAGCAATTTGGAGGAAGAAATTTACATGGAACAACCTGAAGGGTTTGTGGTTCTTGGTAAAGAAGAGAAAGTGTGTAGACTTGTGAAGTCTCTTTATGGGCTCAAGCAAGCACCCAAACAATGACATGTTAAATTTTACCAAACAATGTTGGCAAATGAATGCAAGATTAACGAATGTGATAAGTGTGTTTACATTAAAACATTTTGAATCATGAGTCATTGTTTGTTTGTATCTTGATGACATGTTAATAATGAGTAAAGATATTGACGATATATATGCTACTAAGTGCATGTTATCCATCAAGTTCGGTATAAAGGACTTACGAGCTGCTGATGTCACGACTGGAATCTAGACCCCAGACGAGACCGGCGTCGTTGACCTCTCAGAGGTCGCAGACAAGCCTACTTACGTCATTCTTACTTTACATAGGTTAATTTTAGCGGAAAATTTGAAACTTTTTGTTTCTAAACATTACTTACTAAACATTTCTAATACATTCGTAATTCATTCAACATCAACCATCTAAACATTAAGAGATAATCAAATGAAAGAAATTGTTCAATAACATAGTCGTATAATTGCCAAAATGGCATCCATACATAGTCTGAATAAAATAAGAAAGAAATGCTAGTGGAACATGCTCCACTAGCTCAACTCCTAAACTAAGCTAGAACATAAACAGTAGCATCCTCGAAAGCATGAGGACCTACCAAAAACCGGATGAATGCTGGACGTCCGGATAACTGCAGCGATGATCCTGTAGCTCTACCGTCCACTTGTGCCTGCACCTAAAATAGTAGAGTTTGTATAGGGTTAGTACACACTTGTACTAAGTATGGGTATATGCAAGCACACACCAAGGACATGCATGAGAAAGAATAGCTCTTTCCTAACAACATGATTTTTGGAAGTCAAGTCAGTGGACTTGCCAAATTGAGATTAGGAAAGTTTCCAAATTTGGATTAGAAAAGTAAGTGAGCTTTCCAAATTTGGATTAGGAAAGTGATACCAAGAGAATAACATACATCATCATACTTTTCACATTTACACACAGCACATAACATTTACACATAGCACATATCATATAGCATACAGTACATTTTACATGTAGCACATAACTTCTTTCATACCATTTATTCATATGCCATGAGACCTTGGAATCATGGACTTGACATTAAGACATCCCAGAAATGAGGGCTCAACATATGGGACCTCAACTAGGGAATCTTCATTAGCAAACACAGAGTCTGCTTTATTCATTCATACGTACTTCATTTCATTTCGTTAATAGTCCAGTGTAACCACCGGTTATACCTAGGATGTAGTTTAAGACTTTCATTAGGTTCGTTGTGCAATGACCAAGAATGACCTACTGTCATTACTTGAATCTAACTCACCTTTTGATTATCCTATCCTAACACCTTTGGTATCATTCATTTCATTATGTGCATCATTTGAGGCTGGCCTCATTCATTCATTGGAAACTTTAACTTTAACCAACATAGATCATGTGAGCATCATGAAATCCAGTGTCTCCCCCACACCGAAAAGAGGTGGAATCACCGGCCAAAGTGATCCAATAACATGCTAGCGTACATGGGATTTCAACCCCGCCAGATCCCTATATTGGCAGTATAGGTTCGAAGACTAGGAGATTTAAGGAAACCCATACCCGGCAAGCCGGACAGTTTTATCTCATGAGAGTTACGTGAACCTCCGCCCTTCCCGAAAGAAGGCATCACCGCTCATAGCTAGTCTATCGGTGCTCAGTATAAAGTTCCATTTCATTCATCTCATACGTCATGGAAGCTATCTTCTAGTATGAGGACATCATAGCTCATTAGATGATTTCTCATCTCATCATTCGTACTGAGTGTGTTAAGTTCAATACTCTCATTAGAGTGTTCATAGAGACTTGTCTCTTCATTATCTTACACTCTCATAGGTGAGTACGTGTTGGTAACATTTACTTAGGCTCATTTGAGATTACTCTCATTATTTACATTAGCCTCATGTCATGTTGTCACCTCATTCATTATCATTAGCATCTTTACTTTTCATAGTTACTCACCTTTTATTATGTGAATGTTCATTTCATCATTTCATTGTTCATCTCATCATATGCCAATTCACTTGGCCATTTAGTGTATTTACACTCATACTTAACCCTTCTAGGGTTCATCATTTCATTTCATACGTCTTAGGATCACTTACTTTTGAACGTATGTTAGACTTATGAGTCTATACACACAAGCCATGAGGCTTCATTCGTAGTTCATTAAGTAATTCTTACATTCCTAAGATTATGTAGTACAAGACTTATGTATCTTGTAGTTATGCCAAGATCTTGAATTTGATCTAAGTGGGTGGCATTATTCTTATACGTTTTGTTCACATATGATTTATGTATCAATATGGAAGGTTGGGCAAGGAATCCCAAGTCTTGAATCGGTTGAATGTCATTTACATTATTAATAGATTTTATACTAATAGTCATGACATTTTAACTCTAAGTCAATTCACAATGTTTACATTGAAGGTTTACTTTCCTACTACAAATCTCTCTTGTGTTGGCCGAGGGGTTGGGGGTTCAAGCCCCCACAACCCCATTTTCGTTTTTTTCTTTAATATATTTTGGTTCATGTGAGGCTTTGGGACCCGAGGTCGAGTCCCCTCAGCCACACTAAATTATCTTCTAATTTCCCCTCCCTTCCATTCGCTTAGGCCGAGAGGTTGTGGGTTCGAACCCCCACAACCTCTTTATTTATTCTCCTTTTTAAAAGTTGACTTATTTGAGTTGACTGTGAGGTTGTGGGGTCGAATCCCCACAGCCTCATTTCATTTTATATTATCTCCTTCATCCGCATAGAGGTCGTGGGTTCGAATCCCACGCCTCTGAAAACTTTTCCTTTATTTTTCCTTTCCTTGGTTTCTAACCGAGAGGGTGTGGGTTCGAATCCCACCCCTCTCATTTCTTGTTTTCTTTTTCTTCACTCTTATTCCCCAGCCACCATAGGTTCGAATCCCCCTCACCACACGAATTTCTTCTTCTTTAATTAAACTATTTTTTTGTTTTTATTTTTAAAGGGGTGAGGTCTCGGGTTCGAACCTCAAAGACCCCACCTTATTTTCCTTATTTTTCTTGGCATTTGAAGCATCTTAGTTTGGCAGAGACATATTAACAAAATGCTGGAAATTCAAAGTAATTTCTTTACTCATTTTTATCTCCTTTTGTTAGTAAATTCATAGGACAATACATAGTTCATTTGGTACGTTCTTTACCACAATTTTTCACACTTCTTAACCAAAATGTTTGCTTCTAAATTCAGCCACACTTCATATCACATGTACATCACATTTTACATCAATTAGTGTACGTAAAACAACAAACAAAACATTAACAAAATTAAGCCTCTAGGCCGAGACTCAACATGCCATACACATTATCTTTCCTTAATTCGAACACGCACATAGTTGTATTTTCATGAATTAACGTACATCAAATACATTAACATTCATCACAAATATCACATAATCCTAAGTCTACCAGCATTCATACTTACCTACATTCGTTGGGAGCTAATGACAGGGACATGCAACAGGGGATACAACCTTAGTTTTTGAACCGAATTTACTGAGTCCTAGGGGTCTCTTCGGAAAGGGACCAAGAGTAAGAAGACCCATACCTTGTTTTCTTGTTAAATGTCCAGAATGCTGCCCAAGAACTCCTCCACAAATCAGCCCACACACCCAAAAATCACACCTTACCGGACTAGTGTAGTACATTTTGCTTAACGTTACTAGATTGCTTTCTCTTTTGTGTTTCTATCTTTCAAGTTCTTGATGAACTTTTGCCTTTACTTTATTTTTCTTTTGCTGATTGTTTTCTCACGTTTTCAGCCAAGAAAAGAGAGTGAAAGAGAAAGAGAATCGTGCAACAGAGAGTGTGGGGAAATGGGAGATAGAAGTCTAGTGTAGGTAGGACTTTGTGGTTTGAATTAGTCAATTTATTAATTAATAAAAATTAATAAAAAATCTGATTTCTTTTTCCTAAATCAGATATTACTAATTATTTATTAAAACTAAATTAACACATTAAAATAAAAGCAAGTTAAATCTTGCTCTTAGTGGGGTTCGAACCCGGGTGACCCCATTTTGCGAAAATGGGTCACTTCGGGTTGCCCCACCCGAATTTTATTATTTTTTTAACTTAATTAATTAAATAATTAATTACTCAGGGTAATTACAATATTACCCTTGGCCTGGAAAAGACCATTTTACCCTTGGACCCTCAAAACTTAAAATTTCTTCTTTTGAGTCCGGTAAAAACTCTTTCGACTAAACCTTCGTTTTCGTGAGCCTCACATGGTTGGTTCCAACCTTTCCAAGCTCAATTAACTCCCCAAGTTAGTTGGCTTGGTCGTAGTAAGGGTTCTGAGGTCTGGTTCTACGCGTATCAATACGTGTGGACCTTGGTCTAATCACAAGCATTCTTGAAAAACCTAAGTCTTGATCCTATTCATTTTAGGGTTGTTACAGCTGATTTGTCACAACCTGCAAGTACACCCTAGAAGATAGGGAATTCCTCGAGTCGGAACACGGCGTACCTCTTTAAGGTCTTGTACAAGCCTTTTAAAATCATTCATTGCATACATGTATGAAAAGTAGTGCAGAATTAAAACTTTTCACACAATCCAATAGTACTTCAAAATATCTTTCATAGAAATCATAAGGAAAGGCTAAGTCTCAAAGTCGCCATCTTAGACACACGAATATCTCGGGACACGGCCCATACAATACAATATAGAAATATCTAAGTTTATTACAATGTATTTAACCAAGAAAATTAAACATAGTAATGTCCTCGAATCAATTGAGGACATACCCCAACTTTGCTTGAATGGAATGTTAATATCCAAGCTTCACTTAACGTACTCCTCTCAAATAACACCTAAACTTTTAGAGTTAGACAAAATATATGGAATTAGTACATTACAATGCACTAAGTATGGTGTAATGCATAAAATCATGCTAAAAGGACATTTGTATAAAACATGCTCTTTTAGAAAAAATCTTCATATCATAGGTATAAGAAACCACATATAACACCAACTTCACATATAAGTCACACTCTTCGATATAGTATCAAGATCACTTCAAAATGCATGACATGAGACCCTCCTACCAAAGGTTATTCTAAGGTTCACTTGAGTGAATTATGAAGTGACCGCCCATACAACCCCTTCACACACACCAAAGTGATACTTTATACTACCTAAGATAAGATTATTACCATTTCATTAATTAAACTCCCTACCTAGAATTACTCTAAGACTCACCTAAGTAAGACGTGAAGAGACCGCCCATACACTCTCTCCAAACCGACCTAAGCAATCCTTAAAGCTACACTAGATAAGAACCTTTTCATTAACATGCTTTTAACTTAAGTCACTATGTTAATGGAACCATTTAAGAGACATTCAACAATTAAGGACTTTCACATAATGGTCTTGGAGAAGACCTAGGGAACCTACATACTAACATCTTCAAAGCCTACTCGTGCAATGTCTAGATAGTATCTCATTCCACTACCTAAACTTCAAAGTACTTATCCAACACTAGAATGTATCCCACATGATGAGAATGGGCAATAACCGACATAGACCATACAAGCTAGGCATGGAATCCAGAGTCTACCCTACTCCGATGGAGGATGTTCTACTTGCCAATGGTAGAACTAGGACACATCCCATGTAGGCACATGTTAAGGAATATCAAGGGTTTCTTTGTACTCTAGTCTTAACTTAAGTAGAGTAACTCCCCAAACATACTCACTCAGTGCTAGCCTTTGTTCTCATAGAGTAATTCAATCAAGGGCATATGAAAAGGTACCATATAGTAGTCATAACCAAATCATAATACACCTTACCAAAGAGGGTCCACTAGGGCTGCCTTACAATGGTTACAAAGATAGCTCAATGACTTTCCCGAGGATGATTTCATGTCGTTCCAGCCAACCAACCCTAAAAGTCCATCATTCACACAAGAAGGATATCATTACGGCTTTCAACTTCAAAGATATCATAATCTTCCATCTAGGTTGAAGGTTCCATATAAATGACCCTCTTTACTATGTTCAAGGTCATATTTCAACTACACATATACAATCATGACAAAGGTGATTTACCTACCTAAGTCAAGATCATATTCATATTATTCATATATCAAGTAGAGGGACATAGGTCTACCACAACAAGACACACATACTTCACATTATCACATATAGCATAACATTCAAGAAGCACATAAAGACAACCAAGTCAACTATAAGTCACCCTATTCACTTCTATAGAAACCCTAACATACTTCATCACAAGACTCATATAGTCAATTAGGAAGCATCATACTTCAACATCAAGTATACATACCTAAAGACCTCAATATATTCTATCATGATCACCTATAATCAAGTAAGAGAACACATACTTTCACTTTATACATATACATAATCAAAATCATACTTCACATAGATGAACTTCACAAGTTATGACATGATAATATCACAACTCATGAAAGTAATGCCGACAAGGCACATTCTTCACAAGTATAGCACATAAGCACCGCCACCATAAGTGGATCATACCAAACATCACAATTGAAACACATATACTATACAATATAGAAGAGCTTAGGTCAACATACCACCATTCCATTAAGAACACCTCCAATCCATAGACAATTCAACCAATTCAATCCACAAAGGCTTTTACCAATAGCCATAATCACCAATTCAAACCAATACTTAAACCATACAATTGATCCAACAAGACCCAATATGAAAATCATCAAATTAAGGGAGCCTATATATAATTCTATTATAATTAATACATATTTCAATATCCCAATATAATCTACATAAGAATTCAATAAGATCAAGCCATGATCAAATCACCCACATTAGAGCCAAAATTAGGATTTCATGATTTGCATGGTTCATAGGAATTGTGATCTAAAATCATTCAATTAACATTAGTCCAATCATAAATCATTGTTTCAAATCGTTTTATGCAAGAACTCATGGCTAGAACACAAAACAGAAGAATTCATGTTTTTGATCATCTTTGAAAATCATTGGAATTGACTCCTTGAAGAGAGAGGATTCAAGGATGAAACACCATACCTTAATTATGAAAAAAGTCCCACAAAATTGATGGAGAAAAACTTGGAAAAACTGTCTTCTTCCTTGGAGCTTCAAAGATTCATCAATGGAGGTTTTGGGAGAGAAGGAATGGAGAGGTTTTATTTTGGACTTGAGGGTTTTGATTTGAAGGGTGAATTGGGGTTTAAAAAGGCTCAATAACCGCCAATAACTAGTCCCCAAAATACCCAAAATACCCCTGTTCTTAGGACCCTTTAACTAAGTCAAACTTAACTTAAATTTCTGGAATTATCATCGGGAAACAAGTCCGCGATGGGGAGCTGCTCCCGCAGGATTTTTGAAATTAAATTCCAAAACAGTGGAGTTTGCTACGCGAGCAAAAATTGGACCTTTTCGGAACCATGTCCGATGCAGACTGGTTCCCTTCTTGTGTAAAAGTTGCTGCCATGGGCAGCTTGCTAGTCCAAGGTTTGGGTCCTTGGTGAGTTTTGCCCGGATGTTTCCAAACCAAATACACTCGTATACATGTTAGGAACCTCTCACATCAATTTCAACCAAAACGAACACGTGAAACATGCCAAGACACACTAAGACACACAAGCACGTTTCAGGGCTAAACTTTCAAACGTCTTGGACATTCTTGGACGTTTGACCTCCAAACTCCTCCAAACTTAACACACTGCCTTTCAACACTATAACTAGTCATGTTAGGACTTAATAACTCAATCTCACTATATCAAAAAGAGTATTGGATAAGTTCAAGTACTTGAATTTCAATGTTGCCAAAACTCCAATTGATTTAAGCTTTAAATTTCAAAAGAATG
Organism: Solanum sitiens; assembly: GCA_016801875.1. Taxonomy (NCBI): domain Eukaryota; kingdom Viridiplantae; phylum Streptophyta; class Magnoliopsida; order Solanales; family Solanaceae; genus Solanum; species Solanum sitiens. The sequence goes on from JABWTJ010000107.1 coordinate 453,912, forward strand.
AAGGTGAACTCTCAATTGGAATATGCCAGAGTTTTGGGAAGTTTGATGTATATTATAAATTGTACGCGATCAGATATAGCATGTGATATTTGCAAACAGAGTTGGTTCACTAGTAATCTAAATCAAACTCACTGGATGTCAATGAAACGTGTGTTGGGGTATCTGAAACATACACAACATTATGATTTGCATTATAATAAATATTTTGTTGTGGTTGAAGGATATAGTAATGAAAATTGGATCATCAGATCAAATGAAGTATATTCCACAAGTCGTTATGTGTTTACACTTGGTGGAGGAACAGTCTCTTCGAAATCGTCCAAACAGACATATATTGCTCGCTCCACAATGGAATCTCAATTTATTGCTTTAGATAAGTTGGTGAAGAAGTTGAATGGCTCCGAAATTTCTTAGAGGATATTTCATTCTTGCCCAAACCTATGGGACCTATTTGCATATATCGTGATAGTTAAGAATAAATAGGTAGGGCAGGGAGTGTCATGTACAATGGGATGTATCGTCATATACGACGAAGACATAACACCATAAAACAACTGACTCTAGTAGAATTATCACAATTGACTATATGAAGTCAAGCGATAATGTGTCAGATGCACTAACGAAAGGCCTAGTAAGAGACGTAGTTGAAAATCATCTAAGGGAATGGATTTACAGATTAGGACGAGTCATCATAGTGGTAACTCTATATAGCATAATGGAGATCCCAAGATCTAGATTCAAGGAGAAAAATAAAGTTGTGAGTTGTGAATGAAGGTTCGATATTGCAATAAACTCAATTCATTCTCATGATAAAGACAATGTTCAGGAACAAGGTAAAGACTTCAAGGCTTGTTAATGAGTTAATAAGGCTTAAAGTTTTTAATGATTTGCTAAGTTTGGCATATTTGACCAAATAGCATATCTACGAGATGATATGGTTAGAAATTACCTATGTGAGTGTGAAGTGTAAGCCTCTTCAAAGAGGATTTTATGTCAAAAGCCTATTCTCTATACATTCATGAAACTAGGAGGTGTTCATGGCTGAAACGAACACAACCGTAAGATTTATAAACGTTAAAGGGTTAATTGTGTGACATATGGTTGTCTAAGTATACACCAAAGCTCGACGATTCAAATATATCTCATCTACCAATTGACTGAGAATATCCGACATATGATGACTACGGAAAGTCCAAGGGGAAACCTACTTATCCAGATTCAATTGATCATTGCTTGTAAATTACACACTTTTCCATGCATTCCTTTATGTTATAATCATTCCCCATTAATATTGGGGTCGTTGGGTATAACAATTGTTAGGTATAGCAAGAGCTAATGGGAAATAGAGGAAAGATGAAAAGAGGAATTGGAAAAGATTCTCTTATGCTTTAGAAAAGACATTTCTCCCTCATTGGTGGTGGAAAGAAAAATAGATGTTTTTAAATAGAGAAAAACTTCTTTTAATTGTTAAAAAGGTTGGAAAGAGGGACCCCCTCGTGCCGTCGTTGCTCAATCGGCTTCGTCTTTCGCTTTGGCTTTGGAAAATGATCGATCGAGAGATTATTTTTGGACAAAGTTTATTTTAATTAGTTTGTTAATTATTTATTTAATTGATTAAATTAAATTAAATGGTCAAAACATTTAAATTAATTAGTTAATTAACTGAAATGTTTCGACCCGACTTGGATCGATGCGCGTTTTATTTAAACCTTCTCGTTTTATTTGAATTTTCCGCTGTTGGAAATGACGGTTTTGAAAGTTTGCAACTTTCAGGAACATCCATGACCGTTTGAAAGGTTGCAACCTTTCGGAACCAGTTCCTCGTGTCTATAAATACCACTGATTCTTCAGACTTTTTACTTACAAAAATTTCTAATTTCTTCTTCTTCTTCTGTGCAATTGTTTTAAACCAATGAAACTGTTTTAGACATAGATTGGATAACATAATGAAGTGTCCAATTTTTGTTGAAGTTGAATCTTTCAAATTTGTATAACATATGTTCATAACCTCAGCGTTTTCTCTTCTCACTATTATTGGTAGAATTATTTAGTAATTACGTAGTTTCTTATTATTCTATGTGTAATACTATTTGTTGCTTTATTTGTTTTATGTCTTGTGGTTGTTACGTTTTTCATGCAATCTTGCATTAGTAACATTCTTTTTGAACTGATAGTCTTTCGAAAAAATCTTCCTATCCCACAAAGATAAGAATAAAGTCTACATACATTCGAAATCAATTCACATGTGTGGCCACCATATAAACCGATGTCATCATTAAAACCATCACAACCTTTTAAAGAAGTACAATTAATATTTTAAAATTAAATCACATTAGTCAATAACAATGTTTTCTTATTTTTCATTACACGTCCTTTTAAAAGAAAAGTTAATTAAGAGGGGAATTTGACTATCTACCCTTATTTATGTCTTAAGATATAATCTATTCTTTGAATATTTAGTCTACTTTTGTATCATAACTAAAGTGTTTATAGTCTTCTAAAACAATCTAAGTTTAAACTTTCTTATTTTCTCATAATTAATAGGATATATCTAAATTTTATTTTTGACTATAAATTTTAAAAATATTAATTTTATTTTTAAACTTCGTATCTGTAACATCTCGTAATCCGAAATATATAGGATTAAACCAAGAATAGTTATTTTTGGAAAGAATAGGAAAAATCTGGAAAAAATTTCTAAGTTTTAAAAGTGAGTTTTGGTCATTTTCAAATGGTCATAACTTCTAGCTCGGGAGTATTTAGGGGCATTTATTTATATGGATGGAAATCCCTTGGGAAGATCTTTCCAACGGCGCCGAGTTTGCTTATTTTCGATGTCGTATGAGGGGGATATGTCTTTCGGAAGTTGAGTTGTTGGACTGAGGAAAGTCCAATCCGGATTTTAGTAAGGGTAAAGTAGTATTTTCACCCTACTAATTCCTAATTCGTTTTAAGGGTCTAATTGGGGTAAAACCATGTTTTAGTTCAGATTAGAAAAAGACTTTTTACGCTTAGGGTTTGGGATAAAAGAGAAGAGAAGAAGAAGAGGGGAGAAAGAGCAAGATTTCGCCAAGAACGCCAAGAGATTCTAGTGGAATTCGTCGGGGGTGATCCTATTCAGGTATGTGGGATCTTTCGTGTTGGGAAAATTCACTCACACACCCATTAGTTACAATTCAGCGAATTTATGAATTGGTTTCATGTTAAAAGTTAAGTTCTTGGAGGAAATTTTTGGTTTCTTGTTGATTTGATTGTTGGCTATTATTGTTGGTTAGATTCTTATTTCTCCTAGTTATTTTGAGTTGAATTTACTAGTTATTGATAGTACCAATAGTCCCAATCGTTTGGTGAAAGAACTAGGAATGTATGGAGAGTTTGGAGATGAAAAACGAGTTGAAAAATTCATCAGACGTACCTGGGTAGGGGGAGTGCGCCAGAAATTGGCCTCAGTCAACCAAGGCCTGGCGCGGCGCGCCACCAGTACGCCCAACCAGGAGTATTTCGTCTTGTTTTCATAGTTTAGTCATTTTAAGTCCTTCCAAGGTACATTAACATATTTAAATAATTCTAGTTACTTCAAATGATTTCTAAATATCTTGAAATCATCAAAGAACTCAAATCGAAACCTTGAATCCATAATCTATTCAAGGAAAGTTAAGATCAAAGTCAAGGGAGTTAAGAAGTTAAGTCTAAAGCTATGAAGTAAGATAAAGTAAAGTTTCTTAAAGCTTTCAAGAGTATTGTCTAAACGTTTCAACTTTGTTTCAAGGCTCAAGTTTCGAATTAAAGAAAGAGTAAAGGTTGAAGTCTTTCCTTCAAAAAAGTATAAGGTAACTAAGTATTCCCTAAAGAGTTGATTAAGATCAAAAGTTTTCAAGTTAAGCAAAGAGTCAAGAGTCGAGTTCATTCTCAAAAGGTACAAGGGAACTAAGTATTCTCTAGAAAGTTTATAAATGTTTTACATTTAAGTTAAAAGGAAACTAAGATTTGAACAAGAAAAGGGAACATTGATCCAACAGGGTTTTTTAAAGCTAAAAAGGGTTGAGCAAATTATCTCAACCCAGAGGAAAGAGGTTATTTTAAAACATGAGCTAAAGTATATTTTGGGAGTAGTATTGAGCATCGATGTGGGGATGAGAGTTCATTTTAACTCAAGTCTCCATGTAAACTATGTACTCATCATGGATATTAACGGATCATACTTTTTAGATGATCACGTAAGTTTAGCCAGTGGATCCACTATGTTGAGGATGTTCTATGCGACGGCAAAGTATACGACATTTCAGGCAGTGTGGGCGAGACGATGTATCACCAGTTAGGCTCATAGTGGTGGTTGTCGGTTAGATGAACTTCCACAGAACTATATTACTTTCATATATAAGTAAAGTTGAGTTTGCTAATGTATTTTCGTTGATGAACTGAGTTGCCTTAGTGTTCTGCAAACTTCATGTATATCGCATTTGTTTTAAATTGCTTTATGTATATATACATTGAGTAGAGTATTTCTTGAGTTGAGCAGAGCCAAGGTAAGTTCATCTTATTCCCATCAAGCTTAAGTCATTGTTTAGCATTCCCAACTCGCATACTCGTACATTCAATGTACTAATGCCGGTTGGCCTGCATTATTTTATGATGCAGACGTAGGTAACCAGGATCAGTTTCCAGCGCATCGTTGATCCAGTTTGAGTATTCAGAGTCAGTGATGAGCCTCCTTGCATTCCGAAGGATCCTTTTTATGCTTTCCAGTCTTTAAATTTCAGAATGTTGTGGGGTCTGTCCCAACATTCATCATAGTATGTTTAGAGGCTTCATAGACAGTCAGATAGTCAGGTGAGTGTCTTATTTAAATTGCAGATGCTTTGCTATGAGAATTTAAGTGTCATTTTGGCCAGACTATTATGTATTAAGTATTTTTTATAAGAATGTTCTTGTTACATGATTGAGTTAAGTTAAGTCTTCCGCTGAGTTAAGTAAGCAAGGACAAGGGTTCGCTCAAGACCAGCAATGGTCATTGGGTGTCGGCCAAGTCCACCGGGCATAACAGTATCAGTCAAACAATCCATAAAATAGAAATATATCTTAAATCTTTTTTTTTTGGTACAAAGAGGACATAGGACCATAAATTGTTTTAATATTTTATATGTTTTCATTTATTATTTTTTCTATCTCACTTCCTATATAAATTGGTATAATATCACTCATATTCACCGTTGAAAAATAAACAAAGGAAAAATGACAGAAAATAAGAGTCTAGTTGGTGAAACCACAACAATTGAAATCCATATTTAATCTCAGGTTCATAATTTCACACTCTAATATAATTTTTAAAATTTAAATGCTCCTAAGTTTTATATTTATTTTTATTTTTATAGGATGGATCAATTATCATTTTCAATGTGTCACATGTTATAGTTATCAAGAAGATCCTCATGATATACTGTAAGAAAAACCAAATGGATTATAAAACAGTTCGATTTCTCTTCGATGAAAAATGTGTTTCACCAAAAAAGACTATTAATGAAGTAAGACCTAAATTTTCTAACTTAAACTAATTGTTAATTTAAAATTATATTAATATTTTTTTGTGTTTCTATTTTTTATGAAGAATGGGTTAAAAATGGTGATGAGATCGTTGTTGTGTTGCACCAAGATGGAGGAGGATTCACAAATTAAATATGAAGAAAGAACAACATATCACACATGAATATGTTGTACTTTTCTAAACTATGTTCTTTATTAAAATTTAATTTCAAAGTTATATAGTTTTGGTATTTTTACTAAAGACAACTGGGTCATGTGTCTAAGCTAGGGTTTGGCCATAGATTTTCAAATATTCTTGGCAAATATTATTTGAGTGAAAATTTGGGTGAAATTTCACTATGTGTTTGGCCATAGTATTTGAAAAATATATTTTACTTTTTTAGAAAAATATGATTTATACCCATAAGTTTTAATAATATCAAAACTAATCATAAGTTTGTATTATACAAGTCAATTGGATCTTTGTTACAGCAAATAGTGTCCATGACACTAGAGCAATGTGGTAATTTGGAGTGAGTGCAACAAGTATCATTTCATACATCGTGAAGTAGACAAAACACATGACTTTGTTATCTTGAGCCGATTGTTCATCATTTTCATCAATAACCATATTATCATTTAACATTCACAAAATATTTCATCACTACTTTGAAATTAACGTAAAAAATTATGTGATACAACGTAAACAACAACTATAGAGGGTATTTTTGTAAAAGATGAAAGTTAAGGTTAAAAATGCAATTTATAAAAGATCTCAAATAATGAGATTTGGCCCAAATACTAAAAAAAAAACTAGTATTTATTATTCACGAAGCAATATAAAGTATTTAAATTTGATTATGCAAATTCAAGAGGGCTAATATATAAAATCGTCTTTTCTCTTTTTGAGGTTTCAAGTTTTTAAGTAGTAGATATATAATTTTATTTTGGCTTAATTATCATAAAAGGAAATGGTCAATATTCAAAATGGATCAATTGTAACTTCTGATACGTTATTAATTCAAAAATGTCCACCAACAAAATCTTTCCTTTTTTAATCTTAAGTTAATTAATAGAATGGTATTAATAATTTTTACTAAGTCTGTTGAACAAAATCTTAGCTTAGACTAATTGATTTTAACTTTAGTTATGTGATAAAAATTCTTTTCATTATTGGTTTTCTTAAAAATACTGGATGAATGATTTTATTATTTTATATTATTAGTAATATCATTTTATAAAATAATAATAATAAAAGAAAATTTTAACATTAGGTTAGTTCAAAACCTAAATTAAATTACTTAAATCTTTATTTTAGTATATAAAAATTCAAATTCAAAATAATATATAAAATCTCTCATTAATAATTGACTTTATATCACTAATTTTACTAAGTTGACCAAACTAAATGTTATCGAAAGGTGTACCTTCGACGATTCTTATATTTGTTTTCGTATCATTTACAATATCCAATGGATTTTTGAAAAATAAAATGAGTACCTTTTAACCATTATGAAAGTTCTTAAAATAAATAAGAAAAAAAAAGCTTCTATGTTTTCTTTGTCTATTTATTCCTCTTTTCATGATAAATTGCATTAAAAAATGTATCAATCAATATAACTTTGCATATATTCATCGTCACCAAAATTGTAACACTATTTAGGGCGGCTCGAAATCGATTCGAAATCAATAATCTAAATCGAAAAAAAAAGTTACTGATTTATCAATAATTGAGTTATTGATTTAGCAATTTTGATATTTTTCTTATCAATTTATCAATAATTGAAGTTATTTTTCTTAATGGGTTAACCGATAACCAGATAGTAAATTAAATAATTATGTATATACCATTTTGTATATAAAGTCATGGACTTAGAGTTCGGATTCCTACTTTTATTTCTAGTTATCTCAAACTCTTGGTCATTCTACAATATAAAAGTATTTATTTTTTAGCAAGATGTACGTAACTTATGAACTCATGTGCATGATTCATTTGGTTTATCACCTTATTTCTAAGTGATTTTCAATGATTTTTAACACCTGCTAGAAGATGAAAATTTTCATATCAAATATTCAAAGGCACATATCTACAATTCAATACTTTACAATTTACTCTATCAAATAACATATCAATGAGTTGTTTGTTTCTTCATTATCTCCCTGATTCTACTTTTCAATTCAAGTTCTCAAAACCTAGTGCATAAGAAGTACCTAAAACTTTAATTTATTAGGAGAAAGAAGATGAAAACATAAGAATAATTGATAAATTTCATTCGACAGACTTTTTAAGCGAACTTCAGAGGAGGTTTTAAGTCAAAAAATATAAAGGTGAGTCTGTTGAATTTTTAAAAGTTTTTTGCATAATAAACTTCAAGTTCATTTCATTAAATTTTGGCTATTCCTTTTTACTATTTTCACGCGAAAAGATTTCCATTTTGTAGTGTTATTCGTATTTATCAATAAAAATAAAAATTACTCTTATTGAGTTTTTGTCAAACATCAAATTGTGAATAAAGAGCAAGTATAGTAATATTAGATTCACACAATTAGTTTCTAACATGTATAAAGGAGTACAAAACTAAATCTCCCCATTTATCTTGTGCAGTTCCTTGTCTAGTAATTTTAGATTCACACAATTCAGACTACTTTCTGTTTTTTATAATTATCCCTCATTTTTTGGATTTTTATTAGCATTACGATAGTGAGATTTCGAAAATCCATAAACGAAGTGGTATCTAACCTTATATCTCTAATAGCTTTAGGAATATATAACTGTCACTACTAAGGGGAAATTTTCGTTTTCTTATATAAAACTTAGAATATCTGCTTTTATCCACTCCGCTCTCTTCAACCCCCCTCTCTCTCATCGGCCGTAAGAATTCACTTGCACCGGATATTAATACCAAATCAATACAAATTATCATGAGTAAGTAGTAATTTAATGAGGTGAAAATACACATCAACTAACCATGACTAAGTGATATAATGTCATGCATCTATCTATTGATTTGTTGTGAGTAAGTATTTGGCCCTCTTTCTTTCTCCGGTATTTTGTTTCCCTCTCTCTTAGTGAGATCCAACTAACCTACAAAAGTTGTTTCATTTTCCTTACATCACTTTGTACTTTTCCATAATTGTACTTCAATGGAGATGAGAATAGCAAATAAATACTCATTAAACAAATTATTAGATGAGTTGACTAACCTTTTTAGTTGATGAAACTATATATATATATATATATATATATATATATATATATATATATCCTCAAAATTCTGGAAATAAAAAAGGAATAAATAATTAAGACCAAAAATGAAAGATAGATAAGAAATTAAGACCAAAAAAGTGAAGAAAGCAATAGCATGAATCAATTACAATGTGTTGATTTGATAAGAAATTTGATCAAACTAAAGTTACGTTGTCCATCAATTTTTACACCAGATATCCTCCAAAACCCAAAACAACATATATAACAAAATTTTGCCAAATTGAATTTTGCTCATCTCTCCCTCCCTCGAGAGTCATCCATATTGGATTGCTGAAATAACAAAATCCAACACTTTCCGCAACCCTACACTTTAACAAGCGGGACATTTGTAGACACAAATTTTATTGGATTAAATTCATACAAAATTTAAATTAAATTCATGTTCATTTGGGTTGAATGATTAATTTGGGCTTTACAAATAAATAAATCAATTTTATTTAATTCAACTTTAAGGTTCATTTCTATTTGAAGCTCAAATCCATGCCACGTGTTAAGGTGACTAGGCATCCAAGACCAACAAGATGACGCCACACGTCCAAATGATGTGGTAGTCCCAGTCAATTCAAGAACCAATCACAATCCACCAAGTGTCAAAATGATATCTTTTGACCAATTATAAGCAACTTTGTTCACCCCTACAACTATAAATAGGGCATAAACATGACATTAAAAAGGGGGACTGGGAGGAAATTCTGAGTACAATTAAGATAAGACTTCAATAAACATTCTGCAAGGATTGGAGAAAGCGACAACATCAACTATAGAGTTTTTCAAATGAGTGGTCAACGGTGTTTTTTTCGGAGATGGACTAGAAATGACGAATTACTTTCCACATTGGGGATCAAATACATCACAAAGAGGTCTACATCATCCGATGTTCAAGAAATACGCTACTGAAGGCTCTCGAATCATGTAGAAGTTTACGAAAGAAGAATTAAGAGAACTATAAAATTGTACTCACAAAGTTCATCAATAAAAATCACATTTTCTTTTTGTTTATTTTGATTGCAGTTAATTTTTAAAGCTACAAAAATTTGTTACGAACAACAAAAAAATCATTGTGCTCCATCTCCATTCTTTAGATATTTTTATCGTCTTAAAAATGGTATTAAGCAACTCTATAAGTCACTCCAAACCTACTTTGTGTGCTTTTAAAAATTATATGAAATCTCATCCATACCAAATGCTTAAGAATAACATTAAGCAACCTAGTAAGTCACTCCAAAAGCAACTAGTCTTTGTGGCCACACTTTTTGAAGTGTGGCAATATTGTCTAGGCTATAAAATATTTACACACCACAAATTCTGATTGAAAAATTACAATTTTGATGTGTATATTAATTAACTGATTACACTGTACATTATTATGCTACTAATAAATAGTTCAAAGGTATAGATTTGCAATAAATTTTAAAAAAGCATGTCTTGTATCATACATACCTATAAACAATATTTCAATATATGCACTAGCAATAAATTCCACTAAATCAAATGTATTCAAATATCATAATTGCTCAAAAACTTTCATTTATTAAAATATTGAAGATAATAAATGAAAATTGTTCATCAAAACTAATACAATTTCTTACATGCTTCCTAATTGGCTTTCAAAAAAAATTATCTTTTAGATTAATACAACTTAATGAGAAGATAAATTTATTTTTATGAGTTTTATTTTTAGTATTAAACCTACTTAAAGATTTTTTTAAAAAAAAATATGCGTGGTGGAGTAGGTTGAAAATGAAAAAAAAAGGTATGTGGAGCGGAGGTGGGCGGGTTAAAAATTTTACAGGTGAAATAGTGCTCATTAAATTCTAGTACAATAACATCTTGGACATAAAAACTAATAATGTCTCTTGTAATTATTCTAGCCATGAACTATTAATAATGCTATAGCATATGTGCTTGGTCTATTACATATGGTTATATATTATTAAAATCGAAAGCACATTTCTTGACACTTCAACTTTCATTGTGACCATTTAAACACTTGAACTTGATAGTTGAGGTCAAGTTAAGGTATCTATTCACATGTATTATGACATATACAAATATTACAACTATATAGAGAATGACAACACCTAAATCATCCTTTCAAAACACTCACCATTTTCTTCTCGCTTTTCAGAAATTAATAGAAAAGCATTTCAAAATAGCTCCAACATATTTAATGGTAATTTTCTCATTCTATGATATCCATATAAAAGTGATGTTCTGTTTTCATCTTAAAACAGTTTTAGAGTAGTTGTCTAATTTTACATCATAGAGAAAAGAACATAAAAACATAAACAAAAACTGATGAAAAATGCAGAATATTGATATAATTCAAGGTTCTGTGTCAATTTACGATTCTGAATTGAATTAGCACTAGTTGCCTAATCAATTGTGCACATGTTTAGATTCATTCTAAGATATAATTCAATGTTTCGAACTGTGCGCCAACGGCCCTTAGGGATTTCTCAGTTATAAGAGAAAAAGATAAAACAGTTCAGATTCTTTATGATAACAACAGAGAAATACCCAACTAAACTTCAAGATTATAAAGTAAATACACATTTGCTAGTTCACAGTCTTCCACCTGAAAAGCACACTTGGTCAATGATTTGTCGATCTTATTTTATAGTTCATATGCTTACAATCTTTCTGTACATCTCATCTACCAAAAATTAACAAATTGATACACAACTCATTACCTAACAACACAAAACTAAAACATTCATAAACACCTGCTTTGGTCTAGTGATCAAGACAGGGGTTTGCACCATCTCCTTGCAATCTTAGTTGGTAAAAAAAAAACAATCTAGGAAATCAACATGTTTATAAATTTCAGCAATATAGTTTAGTACCAATGTTTTCTATAATTTTGGAGCGCACCTGCAGTATTCACTAGGATATGTTGGTTTTAATTTTGTATGCTAATTATATGATGATTTTTGTTTACGGATATTGAGTTTTTGACTTCAGAGGGGAGATTCTCGAGAATGCAAATTGATTCCTTGTGAACTAAAGTTTAACTAACTAGCTCTAGTACTCTCAAAATTTTCATTTGCTTCTAATAGTTGAGTACATATCTCGTCTCTAGGGATAGTTTATGTAAATTTCTAGAACAAATTAATGCATAGTTCTCGAATTCTACTATAACAAACATTTGTTTATGACGGGTTAAGGATTTTGAAGCTGTGATTTTTTAGTTGACAGGGTGAGCCCTAAATGTATATCTAACTCCTTTCAAAAATCATTTTTCAGACACATCCCAACCCGGAAAAATTTGCCTCTTGGTGCTTGGTGTGGAGGATAATTGCCTTAGGCAGGAGGTAGATATTGTGGGCTGTGAAAAATCATTGTCCTCTATGATTGTTATCATAACCTGGAAAGTACCCCCCGGATGATCTACCTGAGGTCCCCATCGTGGGGGAGGACCTCCGCTACGTGGGCAAAATGGTTGCTGACCATAACTCAGAGAGAGTTGATGGCCTTACAGGCTATCACACACCATTGTGAAAGAAAGACAACTTAAGAAGTTAGCCACACAAATTGCAAACATAAACGAAAAATCCAAAGAAAAAAAAATAAGACAAGCTCAGGCATAGCTGTCAGGAAATGAAAGCAAATGAAACTTGGGAAGCTTGAACTGTAGCAGGGAAACAACTACGAGAAAACATTCATACACAGATCAAACTTGCATTGAGTTATAATAGAACACATTAAAGAAAAAAGATAGCAACGCTGTTGATGAAAATGAAAGAATAAAAGTAACATTAGCAATCTATGATGCATTATGAAAAGAATCAAAGGCAACTGTTTATACAAAACACTGTTACCTAGAACACCAAAATAATAAGATGAGTCACCCATAAATCTAGGAAGAAAGCACAAAAGGAAAAAAAATTAATGTTCCCTAGTACTATTTCAGATATACTAACCATACTCTAAATTTTAGTACATAACATATCAAGCATCTTCAAAAATCACATCCACATGGTATCCAAGATACAGAACTATAAATCTCCAGTTTGGGGTAAAAGAACCTCTTTTATTGCTTTCACTTAGGTAATACGGTGATAGTCATCCTACTTCCAAAACCACATGTTAATGCAAGTCAACAAGCCAACTATTGAATTCTCCAATGTTAGATAATAAGACAACACATCTCATCATGGATATAGTACGCTTAACAAAGATGATTTAACGAGCATTCTGCAACATAAGGTCTTGCACAGAGCATAGGGTATTGAGAGAATACTCTTTTAATATAAGCCTTACTACTATTACCATTTATGTTTTTAAGTCTCGAAATCAATTTTAGCACCTATTAACACATGCAATGTAGAGGGTTAATGGTTATCAAGAATGAAAAACAGTTGTCTATGGCTACGCGTGTTGAGATGTCAAAGGCAATCCAATTCTGCATTTTTAAAGCCAACCAATTCGAAATTGGCACCTTTTGAAAAATATAAAGCATGGTAACTGACATCCCAACACAACATTCTCTTTAACTGTACTCAATTGAACATGTCACGCAAACTTTAGTATTTAGGGTTCGACTCCAAAGTGTTCTACTGAACCTGCAACCTATTGTTGGGCCCACTACTAACTATTTTTAGAGTTAATTCATTTCTATACCTGAGCAAGTGGCAAATAAATTTTCTTCCCCTCTTAATTAGTTTACAGCAAAGGCTTGTTTTCATTGCATTTTTCAATAATAGTCCATATTGTCTGGAGTTCCTTTGTTGTTTATTCTTTACTTAGTCCATCCAGACACATGAATGAAAATTGAATATGGTAGCACGATCTCAAAACACTTACAAGTCAATATCAGACCACAAAACTCAAAAGTTAATATAGATATAACCATGTAGTACACAACTGCTCGACTGCAAAAACTCATACTCACTTTCTATATGACACTCGTTTGTCTTATCAACGACCACAAAGTTTAAGATAGTAATTTAACTTATATTGTTTTAGGAGGAATATTAAAATGATGGAATACCTTTAAGAGACGATAACATTCACAAAAAAGATAAAGCAGACACACGATTCATGTGTTGGTATCTATCCTCCATGGTTAAAGAATTCAAAAAGAATCAAATACCCAAACAAATAAAATTTCAGTTAAAAATGTAAAAGCATCATAAAACTAACCAACGCATCAAATCAAACCTCATGAACAATCCTTGTTGGGTTATGCTTCAAATGCACAGAGAATACACGCTTGTTGCAATGCTGTCCAAAAGGACCTGAAGCCTTAAGAGTACACATTTGACACTGCATCATCAACTCCTCATCCGATATCAACAAGTACTCTCTTCCATCAGGACCCGTATATCTAGGTCACAGATTTAGGTTACCTAGTATAGGTAACAGACCATCGCCATTGCGATTATCACCCCTAATCAGAAAGAGTTTTTGTTTGCGCAGGTTCTCCAGTTGATCATAGATATAGCCCATTCCGCTATTGGACTCTTCATAGTGCAGACTACATATATCTACAACTAATTTCAGAGTTCAAACATTGTAAGGAAGTGAAGAAATTTCTACCTTTAAACTTGTAAAGAAGTGAAAAAACAACCTGATTCCAGAGAGGTACAGAGGCAAGGGAGAACATTGCAGTGATTTCTTCAGAGGTATCCTTTAAATGCTTTTGGGCGAAATCATCGCTCTCTGATAAGGGCAAAAATTCAGCAAATGACTTCTTATTTTTGCCTTTTAGAAATCGTTTTGAGTTTTGCCTTTTAGAAATTGGGGGGAATTAAAATATAGATACATGGAGGAAATATTACTATTTCAGTGAAATTTTATGAGAATTTAAGGGCACGCTTGACAGGTGTTGCATTTAGAATTATAAATTAGCACACTTTAAAAGTGTAGCCATATTGTATAATTATGTGTTGTCAGATATATTACGATTTGGCAATACATATAAAGTATAGCCTATATACTAAAGAGCACGCGTTATAAATGTTCAATGTTTTGTGGCCAACAGCTCTATCCAAAGGCCACGCCTTGAACATATACTTTTGGCAACACTTCTCAAGCGTTGTATAGAATTAGTGTGGCCTCAGGTCAAATTTGTTGTAGCACCAGAATCTTTTCATTCTTGTCCTTAATGATTTCACTTGATCCAGGTCTCATTTTCCTTGCCCTCGCTAGCCTGTACAACTTCTTATCCTTGTCCTCTAATTCACCATGCAAGCGTTCAAAAGCCACTGTCTTTGCTGTCATAACCACTAACTCAGTGGTTATAATCTAATCAGGAAACAAAGTTTACAGTCGGATAAAAAAATTTAAAGAGGACTGCAGTCAACTAAATTGAAGGTTTACTACTGTCAATAAAGAAGCATGGCATAATTTTCACAACACTTCTACATACTTACTAGGAGGTTAATCCTTCAGCAAAACTCTGGCATAATCCTTCTTCTGGAATCAAGACCATGTCCATGCTCAAGTAACGGGTATCATTTTTCAAGTTTCAAAATCTATCTATTTCAAGCACTCAACCCCTGATCTCATGAATCATCCACCATACCGTAACACGATGGCCCAATGCAACTTCTCATAAAATTGAAAATTGAATCAAAAGTCACTTTTTACATCAGGAATTATTTATCCTTTTACCCTTCAGAGCGTAGTTGAGCATATTTAGTTGTCTATCTGCTCTCAAAATGCACTGTAAAATAAAATACAGACCCCATGACATGTTTACTGGCATTAATTATCCCACAAGTAAGCAAGACATTTGAGAGAATTAACATGAACATATGAATTACAAGAATGACTACTCTTAAGTGCTTGATCAGGAATGCATCTTCCACTATAGTATGGATGAAGACATTTGAGTGAAAATGTCATTACCCTGTTCAGTAAGCTCTCTTATAGGATGACTCTAAGTGCTTGATCAGGAATGCATCTTCCACCGAAGTATGGATGAAGGCATTTGAGTGAAAATGGCATTCCACATATTTGAAATGAAGTACCTGTTCTGTAAGCTCTCCTTAGGATCTCCGTTTGTTATATTTTATAAACAGAACACGCTAAACCCCGATCAGAAGTATGTGCCTTCTTTTCAACCCTTACCCGACCAACTGCCCCTCATAAAATTCTGAATAATATTAAAGAAATTCAGGGAATTGACATTCCAAAAGCAATACAGAACCCAAAGCGATTGAATATAGAGCATATTTTCTGAAACATCGAAGTTGTTTTGGTGTAAATGTCATTTATCAAGGTTTTACCAAAATCTTAAATACAATGAAACTTCAAATTATTTTACAACTTCAACATAAGACATCATAAATAGTTTCCATTCCATGTTGCCAAACATAAACAGTTTATTCACTTCCTCTCTTAGCATAAAGTACATAAAAGTAAAAAGAAGAAAATGTTTGACTTCCCTTTGTCAAGAAGCTCTAGGGTCCATTCCATGTTGCCAAACATAAACAAGTTCATCCCATCCTGTACTAGCCAATAGACCTTCAACGAGAACGCTCATATCAACTCCTACAGCAAACTCTGTGTGATGATCATACCTCCCAATAAGTGCATCTTCCACCATATAATCCCACATGCAAACTGTCATGTCATATGAACAAGAAACCATTGCACTCGCTCTATGTGGTGAAAACCTCACTTTCCTCACTGCATATCCATGCCCATTAAGCACTGCTATTGGCACTCTATAATTCCTAACATCCCAAACCTTGATTGACTTATCAACGGACGCAGTTGCAATGATACAATCGTCATACTTGCTCCAATCACATGTGAGGATTTCAAACTCGTGCGCAGGCAGAATCATGGTAGAACCTTCACAAATCATGAATTATATGAGTTAAAATGATAAATCATTTATCTCCTAGCAAGATTCTTAACAAAGAACAAATTAATCAAAAACTTAGTCAAACCAGTTCAAAATGAATCATTTTTCTTAGGTATGATCAGCTAAATACATGTATCTGAAGCTAACCTGGTTCGCGGACATCCCAGATGCGAGTAGTACAATCCCCAGAAGCAGATGCAAAGATATCAGCATGTCTTGGATTCCAAGCAGCGGAATAGACACAATAAGCATGCTCTTTAAAAGTCCTTACACTAGCATTTCTATCAACAGTCCACA
Organism: Solanum sitiens; assembly: GCA_016801875.1. Lineage (NCBI taxonomy): Eukaryota > Viridiplantae > Streptophyta > Magnoliopsida > Solanales > Solanaceae > Solanum > Solanum sitiens. Next base: position 470,816 of record JABWTJ010000107.1, read on the forward strand.
GCTTCACAGTATCATCCCAAGACGCTGATAAGAAAGAATCTTTTCTCACGGTATTATAGTCAACAGAGTGAACTTCCCGTGTATGTTCCTTAAAAGAACGAATAGGGTTATTGGTGGGAGGCAAAGAAAGGTCATCGAGTTTCACAGAACCATCACCACTTGCAGCAATTACAAGTGAATCGTGAGCTTCCGACCAGCAAACGTCGTAAACTCCATCAGCTGTGTCAAAAGCTGCAAGTTCCGATACGGGTCCGTTTGGATTGAGTTGAAGAATGTGAACTCTCCCGTTACCAAGTATGCCGAAATTCTGCGCAGTGGCCACAGCTAGTTTGTTCTCGTAGAAGGGACTGAATTTTACGGAGTAACCGTTAAATGGAGTTTTGAATACCGGCATGTTAGGCGGACGGCGGTTGCCGGTGATTTGGTTGTTGCCGGTGATTTACTTTCCCGATGTGACCTTTTCTGCTCTGCAATAGTAAAAGGGGTTTTCCCCAAAATCGTCCTATATTTGAGATAACTAAGGCTCCGTTTGGAAAACCAATCGAATGGATTACTTAATAGGATAGATTAGTAATTACTCTCTCCGTCCACAATTATTTGATAGATATACTAAAAATAGATGTCCAAGATTAATTATCAATTTAAATAATCAAGAAACAATTAATCACTTTTTCCAAATTTGCTCTTAATGATAGTGTAGTTCAATTTGAAAGTTAGGTAGACTTTTATATTCTTGACAGGGTTATATTAGTTAAATTACACATTGTATTAAATTTTCCTTGAGGGGTGTGCATGACCTTAACATGACAAACAATTATGAACGGAGGGAGTATATGCGAAAAGGATTTCAAATATATTAATCTCAATCGAAATTATTCTAACAATTTTAAATTTTGGGAAAAATCTATTACCCTTGCACTATTTGATAATCTCTCCGTTTTAAAAAAATTACTTTATTATTTTTTAGTCTGTTTCAAAAATAATAACCTCCTTTCTTTTTTGGTAACATTTTAATTTCAACTTTTCACGTGACATGTTTAAGATCACAAGGTCAAAGAGCAGTTTGTACGTTTGACCTAACTTTAATTTAGGACCACAAGATTCAAAAGTTTTCTTTATATTCTTAAACTCTGTGCCAAGTCAAACCAGATCATTCTTTGTGAAACAGAGGGAGTAGTGTATTTAAAAGCGTATATGTGATCACGTAGATAAGTTATACGAGAAAATTAAGGGAAAGGTGTCAAATAAGTCTCGTTTTTGTTTTTGGTGACAGATTGACCAAGAGCTGGTCAAATCCTCTTTAAAATGTAATTAAGTAAATATGGGATCAAATTAACATTTCTAAAATTTTCTAATCTTTTATAAAATACAAAAAAGCACACTTCTATAATTCAAACCAATCATTTAAAAAAAAGAATCTTTTCATCTTCTTCCTCTCTTCTCTCTCTTCTTCGTCTCTTGGGGATTGTTCTTCTTTTTTCTTAGATTTTCGGAAATCTGTCTTTCGTTACTCTTCCTCTCCAGTCCTTCATTATCTTCCTCTCCAGTCCTCCATTATCTTCCTCTCCAGTCGTTACTTTCTCATCTGTAATCGTGTTCGACTAGAAATTGGTAAGTAATTTTTTTGAAATATTTTACAATTTTTGAAGTTTTTTTCTTGGATTATGAACAATAAAACGTTCAGTAGATGTAAAAATTGAATAATCGACTTAATGGTGTGTATTATTTATTATTTTTAAAAGAAATTCAACCAACCCAAAAAGTCCTCATTTTGAGGAAATGTATATGTATTGTTATCATTCAGTAAAAAGTCATTTTTTATTGTTGTTGTCGTTTTTTTTGTGGCCATTTTGATGATATGATTTTAGAAATATAGTGTTGTGCAGGTGTCCAACATATATTTCATTTGTTGAAATATTTAGCATATGTTACCACAAGTTAGTGATATGTTGGTGCATATTCAAACAGTTATCATATGTTGTAACATCTCAGTTTAGGTCAACAAAATGGTCATCTGTTGCCACCTAAGATTCATATGTTGCAACAATCGGTACATTTGTGTCAACATATGATTCATATGTTGCAACATAAGATCTATATGTTGCGACGAAAATTTTATGTGTTGCAACAGTAGGTACATATGTGGCAACATAATGTTAAATTTTTGGCAACAGACTATCCATCTGTTGCAACATACTGCTATTATTATTTTATAATGAATTGTAAAATCTCAATCTTTTTTTATTTACCTTGTAGATGAAATGCTACAAGAAGCTTCATCCATTAAAACAACTCAATCTTTTATTTGTGGTGCTTCATCTTCTAACATGAAATGCTCTTTTTGTCTATACGAAGAATGTGAGCAGCAACATGAATATTTTATTAGTCATGTTAAAAAAACTCACTGATATTTTTAAAAAAATATCTCATAATATTGATATGCAAAGATCCAAGAAGATTTCACAGCCTTTAAAGTATAGGAGGTTGAAAAAATCTATTTCCCAAACACTTAAATAATTAGTTAGAAGAAAGAAAAGGAAAAAGGCAAAGAAGGAGAAGGAGAAGGAGAATAAGGCAAAGGAGGAGGAGGAGAAGGAGAAGAAGGCAAAGGAGGAGAAGGAGAAGGAGAAGAAGGCAAAGAAGGAGAAGGAGAAGGAGAAGGAGAAGAAGGCAAAGAAGGAGGAGAAGAAGGAGAAGAAGGCAAAACAGGAGAAGGAGAAGGAGAAGAAGAAGAAGGCAAAGGAGATGAAGCAGAAGGAGAAGGAGAAGAAGAAAACGAAAGAGAAAAATAAAGAGAAGAAAGTCGAAGTCGTCAGTTGTGATGTAAAGCGACAATATCCATTTGAAGGTTTTAACATTGACGGCGAGGGTCCAACTGAACTAATGTCATCATTCTCGCAATAGATAAACGAGGGTCTTTACAAGCATCATGCAAAAAAGTAAGTAAAGTAAGGTCGTTCAACTATTATTAGAATTTCTTCTTGTTGTCCACTAAATAATTATTTATAATGATTACCCAATTGCAGAGGAAACAAGGAGGATCACTATTTAGCCAATTGCTCAAAACTTGATTTTGACCAACTTGATTTTGTAGTTGCATTTCCAATGAATAAGGACTGGTTCTACGTAATGTCTCAACCCAATAAGTGCTGGAATGATGAGGTAAATCCATGCCCACTTTTATATGTATTGTTTAGTACATGAATATATACAATTAAATTGATACACTTGTTTGATGCATGTGTGCAGTATATGGATGTCATATTTTACTATTTGCGTACGAAGTCGAAGCAAAAGATTCAGTGTAAATATCAATATACCATCACTAGTTGTTTTTTTTCAAAATATACATTGACAATGCTAGTGAATATAAGGATAAAATCGTTGGCATAATGAAAGGGTTTGGTATACCTTGTGGATTGCCTTGGCACTTGGCAGATGATGTTTATGTCCCTGTAAATAGTAATAGGGAATTCCATTGGGTCTTGACAGTCGTTGCATTGAAGGAACGGTGCATAAAAGTGTATGATTCCATGTCCTCAACTAGGTCTAATAGAAAATTATCCTCCGAGCTTAAAAAGTTGTCTACAATGTTGCCAAAGTACCTTGAGTTAAGTGGATTTTTTGAGCAAAAAGAGCGAACCAACTGGTCAGTTCTTAAATGTTACCAAGCAAAGAACAAATCTCACCCATTCGAAGTCAGACATGTTACTGATATTGCCCAACAAGAAAGCAATAGTTTGTAAGTATCACATTATTTTTGTCTTACAACTATCGAAATTTGATGTTATTATATTTCCTGATTGATGATATGCCCTGCAGAGATTGTGGACTTTATGTTGCTGCATACGCTGAGTTTTTGAATGATGGATTAGAAGTACCATCATGTGAAATTAGTGTTGGCACCCTTCGCTTGAGATATGCTTCACTCCTATGGAATTATGGGATTATAAAGGCTCGAAATGGCTATGTTAGTAACAATGAAGAACCAAAGATGCCTAGACCTAAAAAAGCTAAGATCGATGAAAATGTTGTGTTCACAACCATTGATTAGATAAGTGGTTATGTATATCATATCATTGTGAATTACTTTTTTGTTAATAAGTTGTATAAAACAATTGGTGAGTATAAATGTAGTTTAATCCTCCCTTCATATTCCATATTCGATTTATTTTTACTAATTTCAATTTGTGTGCTGATAATATTAATCATCACTTGTCTGCATGTGTACCAACAGAAAGGGATCATGTGGCAACATATAACACAGAAATGAAATATGTAGCAACATTATACTACATATATAACATATGTGTCCCAACAGAAAGTATATATGTGGCAACATATGTCACAGTTTGAATTGTCATAATTAAAGAAAAAGATTAAACGGCTTTAATTTTCATATTTACTCTCTCCTCTCCTCTCCTCTCCTCTCCTCTCTCTCCTCTCTCCTCTCTTCTATAAAAGTCGTTTCAAATTCAAATTTCATTTATTTTTACTAATTTATTTCAGTTTTCTTTTCTATTGTGCTCTCCAGTATTCCTTCCTTCACAGATCATTGTTCAGTTTGATATTTTCTAAAAGTGGTTGTTGCGATCATCTTCTACAGCAAGGCGGTATTTTGCTCATAATTTCTAGTTTATCGTTGATATATCTTCTGAGGTAACATTTAATTAGGGTTTGAAATGCTTACTTAATGCCCTGTTTTGACTTGTTTTATCACTTTTATGGTTGTAGCTCATGTGTGGCATTCAAATATTTCATTTTTGTGGTTTCAGATACAAATATAATGGCTCATGTCAAAACAAATCTTGATACGTCTGACGCAACAAAGATCCAGAAGAAGGCTAGGTCTAAAATAGCTAGGAAGAGAAATGAAAATACTAATCTTTTAGAAGATCTTGCAACTGAAGCAGTTTCTTCTTCTCAAGCAGAAGTAGAATTTTGTCAAAAAGAATATGAAGAAAGAGGAGAAGAAATAGAAGTAGTGGAGGAAGAAGATGAAAAACAAGAAAAAGTTGAGGAAGAACAAGCGAAAATAAATGAAGTTGAGGATGAACAAGGGAAAAATATAGAAGTAGTAGTTGTGGCACAAGAAGAAAAAAAATATGAAGTTCATGAAGAAGAACAAGAACTTCATGAAGAGTTCAATGCTAGTGGTGATAATGGGATTAAAATTATCAGTGCAGACACTTTTCATGTGCATCTACAGCCTAATGCTAATGGTGACAACATTATTAGGTCAGCCCTGGGAAAACCTTTCGTCAAATTCGGGGATATCCTCAAGAGAAATCAATTGGAAGATTTTTTCAAAAATAGTTATTTCGGTCATTTTCTTGATTTAGCCATTGATACAATTCCACATTTTTAAATGATCATTGTGTATGAACTTCTGAAAAGAAGGTTTATTTTTGAAAATCCCAATAAGAAGGATGAGATGTAATTAATTATTGTGGCATGCCAGTTTTCTTTGGCATAAGAGAGTTTGCCATAGTTACAGGTCTAAAATGTCATCCTCCTCTTGAGCCCATTCCTGAATACATTATTAAAAAAGAACCACGAAGAAGACTGAAAGGAGTAAAGAAGTAGCAGAAGCAAGACAACAGTCACTTCCAACTGAGAAGCAAGACTTGATGTCCCTTGTTGGCAAAAGCTTTAAAAATTCTGACTTAGTAAATTTGTTGGAACGGGAGGATACACCAAGGAAGCACAAGGAGTCATTGTGTTTACTTTGGTTTACACATAATATACTTTTGCCAAGGGATTCTAACAACAACATACTGTTTAAATATGTCAATTTCTGTCAGGATATTGATGCTTTCAACAACTACCCTTGGGGTCATGAGAGCTTTCATGTAACTCTCGACTACTTGTTGAAGCCTTTAGGAGAAAAAACCAGTAACTTGTTTGGGTTTTCATGGGCTTTCATGGTAAAACTGAATGTTCTTAAATTTTTTATATTATATTAAGTAATAATTCAACATTTGATTATTGACATGTTTTCCTTTTTTACAGTCCTGGGCATTTGAAGCCATTTTTTATTTGACCCATCAAGTAATTGCAGAAGAACAGAGATCATCTCCAAGGATGTTGAGATGGTTGATAGTAAGAACAAAAACTACCAAACATGGACATATTCCAGATATTTTTAACCCTCTTTTGATGCAGTAAGTTATTATTAGTATATTACAGGCAAATATTGCTACAGATGAATCTTATGTTGCTACAGATGATTCATTTGTTGCCACATCTGACACAAATATTGCTATAGATGATTCGTCTGTTGCAACATGTGGCACAAATATTGCTACAGGTGATTCGTCTGTTGCAACATGTGTCACAAATGTCTCTACACATGATTCGTCTGTTGTAACATGTGACACAAATGTTGCTACAGATGCCCATATGTTTCAACCTATCACACATCTGTAGCAACATATGACACATATATGGCAACATATCACCCATCTGTATCAATAAATGACATTTCTGTGGAACCATATGACCCAAATATTCTTACTGATGAATTATTTTTATAATTTTAGGTTGTGCATCCATGGATTACCCCAACAGAAGAGGAATTGCAAATGTCATATCTAATTACTCTAGGGTTGGTTGAAGCCATTTCTGATCCTGTTGTGGATAGAATTAAAATGGTGTTGGTTGGAGCAACAACCATCAAAAGAGACATAGTTGTTAATGAAGTCGTTAATGAATTAGTTGTTTTTTATGGTGTTGGTGCTGGAAATGGTGTTGCTGCTGGTGCTGGTGCAGGACAACACGAAGGGGATACTTCTTGTAGAAGATGTTGTGTCTTTCTCTATGAGAAGTGCAAGAAACATAATGAAGATTCTATCATGTATCTTCAAACATCGAGTCAAGCTGTCAATAAATTCAAAAATAAGAGGGGGATGAAGGGCATTCTATCAAAGAATGTTCAGCATCCATATACTCCACAGGCCAAGAGGAGGAAAGAATCATTTGCTAAGGCAATACAAAATTTGAAGAAGAAGATGTTTGGAGAAATTCCAAGGGCCGTAATGGAGGAAGTGAAGGAGTACCAAAAGTTGAATATTTACAAGCGTGTGACTGTAGCAGAAAAAACCAAAGTGTTGAGTGTGACGAGTTCAAAGGATATTTGAATAGAATACGGCATGCATGTTTTTACCGGACAAGATTTTAGGAACATGACAAGCACAAAAGTTTGGTGGGAAGACTGGGTAAGCCTACATTTTATAATGCGCGTTTCTTTTATCTTTTCAATGACTACTCTTCTTTACTATTTAATATTATTTTTTATTTCAGTATATTGACGAAATCCTTAACCTCATGCGTCAGAGGCATGTGACATACCCGGACTACTATGATCCCATAGATAGAATCCTGGATCTCAACTTCTATACTAACTTCGAAAAAAGATATAAAGAAATGAGCAATGATGCAACAACGGTTGGTGTTAGAAGCATTAAACAGATAGTAGATGAATTTGCATGGGATGAAGATATGATTGATTATGTCAGGGGTATTAGGTCATATCCTGGAGGCATGGATTGGATTGATGCAAAAAGGATTTTGACAGTCATGAACACGGATAATATGAATTTTGTGACTCTCGAGATTCTGTTGCACGAGGGTCGCATGAATATTTATGACTGCAACCTGATGGTTATGGAACATGCCAAGTTTTTGACACACATACAACCTGTCTTCGAGTTGCTGCCTAAATTATTGAAGCAAAGTGGAAAAATAAAATATTTACCAGAAAAGTTGCTCACTGAACCATGGGAATTTAAAGGTCGAATGGAACCCATGGTAAAAAATGCAACTGGATCATCGTGCGGGTCATATTCCCTTGCATTCATTGAGCATTTGGTTAGCGGGACATAAATTCTACCTCCCAAAACCCTGTTATGTGACAATCTAATTGAACGGATGCAATATGTTTAGGCTTATTGGATAATATCTCGGAGCTTATAGCCTTGAGAATGTGTTTGTAATTAAAGTCAATGTTTTATTTTATCAATTATGTTATTTTATTTTATCTTATATAGTAGATGCTGAACTATTTTGGTCATCTGTAGCAATATTTGTGGCATATGTTGCTACAGATAATTCGTCTATCGCAACATGTGACACAAATGTTGCAACAAATTTGTCAACCCATCACATATCTGCAGCAACATATGACCCATATGTGGCAATATTTGAGGCATATGTAGCAACATACGCCTCAAATATTTGTTTTTTGGCCTCGTATGGTCATCTGTAGCAACATTTGTGGCATATGTTGCTACAAATGATTCGTCTATCGCAACATGTGACACAAATGTTACAACAGATTTATCAACCCATCACACATCTGCAGCAACATATGACCCATATGTGGCAACATTTGATGCATATATAGCAACATACGCCTCAAATGTTTGTTTTTTGGCCTCATATGGTCATCTGTAGCAACATTTGTGGCATATGTTGCTACAGATGATTTGTCTATCGCAATATGTGACACAAATGTTGCAATAAATTTGTCAACCCATCACACATCTGCAGCAACATATGACCCATATGTGGCAACATTTGAGGCATATGTAGCAACATACACCTCAAATGTTTGCTTTTTGGCCTCATATGGTCATCTGTAGCAACATTTGTGGTATATGTTGCTACAGATGATTCGTCTATCGCAACATGTGACACAAATGTTGCAACAGATTTGTCAACCCATCACACATCTGCAGCAACATATGACACATATGTGGCAACATTTGAGGCATATGTAGCAACATACGCCTCAAATGTTTGTTTTTTGGCCTCATATGGTCATCTGTAGCAACATTTATGGCATATATTGCTACAGATGATTCTTCTATCGCAACATGTGACACAAATGTTGCAACAGACTTGTCAACCCATCACACATCTACAGCAACATATGACTCATATGTGGCAATATTTGAGGCATATGTAGCAACAAATGACATATATGTGTAAATTTGTTGTTTAATCAGGAGTGCACAACGTATATTTAGTTCCACAACTATGATAATTTTAATGGTTGTACACAACTACATAATAATTTTGTATCATCTACAAAATTCTTCTTGGAAATGCTTAAAATTACAAGAAAAAAAAGAAAGAAAACCAAGATTAGCTTCCACATGCTACAACATTTGGTCTTCTTCTTCTCCTTCATCCCCCGTTCGGTACTTCTTTTAATATGACTTTCATCAACAGTTTCCAACTCCTTAATTTTGTTCGTCAATCTGAGAATAACGAACTTGGATCGTATATCAACATCTTCACGATCCCTCCATCTAAAGAAGTTGCATGCATTCTCATAAAATACACACCACAAAGAAAGAAATTTAAATTAAAAAAAATAAAATAAAGAGATCTGAAGTCTCCAAAGACTGTAGAAATGAACATACACGATAGCATGGACAAGATCAAAATCTTCGACCTGGATTGTCCTTTGACCATGAATTTTGCATTGACAGTAAGTCTCCATGTTTGCAATACATTTTCACATTCAACATAGTATCATTTTCATCATCACAAATTCGATTTAATATTGCATTTGACATCATATCAAATCAAGTAACAAAAAGTCGATCTAATGAAAATCGATTTACTATTGCGTGTTTAAAAATTAATAGAGAAGACTGACAGAAAATTAAATAATATCATTACTGTTTTATCGAAAAATATTATAAATATAAAGTAAAAAGAAAAAAGAAATGACTAAGTTTTGAAAAATCAATTAATCTTATGATTTAAGAAAAATCGACTTTCCAAATTGACAGAGTCGCCACTTGATTTTTAGTAAAACCAAGAAAACTAAAAAATATTTTTTCAAAGGATTTAAAACAGATAAAAATCAATTGAAAAGGGGATTAAAAGCGTTTTGATTTGGATTTGGATTTTGGTTTTGCGGTGGTGGAGCGGATTTATGTTGGGTATTTTGAGGATGAGAGGGCATTTGGAGGTGGTTATTTTGAGGAGGAGGTGGAGTTTGGTAGGATGCGGAAGCATATTGGGGGGTTTGGGTTGTTAGATCTATCGCAGACGGATTATGCACAGGTGTAGAAGGCTGGTTCTGAGTTGGATCCGTGTTTGATGAAGGGAAGTAGATCGGAGGTCTTCCATCAGCAATATTAGGACCAAATCCAGGTGGAGGCATATCCTGTCTCCGTTGCATTTCAACTCTCATTTCGGCAAACCTGTTGCATCAGCTGCATGATCAGTTCGTTCTGTTCCGCTATGGTGGGCTGAGCCACCACAACGTCAGTAAGACTCACTTCGTCGTTGTTGTCTCCCATAACTGTCTTTCCTTTGTCTGAATTTTGTCTAGGGAAGGAATCAGTAGGACCTTTCGATCTGGTGAAGTAAGGATGATCTGCCAGCTTTGATCGACACAAATCAGTTAAAAAGTACCTGAGAAGTGAAACAACTCAAAGGCAGATTTGTCAGTGCAGATTCAGAGTACAAAATGCATAATATCACACAGAGAGCAGATAAACAGACAAGTATACAGACAAATATCGCGTTTTAGCATGCTTGTGACCCTTTTATGCCAAGGGTAGGCCTACCGATTTGAAGGATGTATATGTCATTTGAAACATCTCATTGTCCCAAAACCCAAATTTATACAAATTTATGAATAAAACTTAAATGGGGATACATAATTGGGAAAATGGGATACAAAATATTCAGTGCCACGCAGGGGTACAATCCTATACTATGCCTCCTTTAAACTTCTTGTCGTCTCCGGGTGCCAACGTCTTTGGATGAACTAGTAGCTTGTGAAACTATTTCTTAGAATTAACTATAATCTACTATTTACCCCACGGGACACTAATTTTTCAAACAACGTATACATCCTTCCAATTTAAACACCTAAGTATGATCGTCCGTTTAGGTCGTAAACCATATTGGACTCAAGGTGGTCTTTCTAATGGGCCCAATACGCCTTGGATATTGGGTCATCTTAGTTCAAATGCTCCTAAATTCGGGATTTAGCTTGGCTCTACGCTAGTTTACTAGGAGTGGCTTTTGAAGAGACCGGGAACCCAAACGGACAATTTGGGCTGGAATTCGCGACAACCATTGGACGCATGACGAACCAATAAATTGTCGCTAATTCCGAAAAAGGGTGAGTATAAAAAAGTCCGGCTGCGGTTCCGCAAACCGTCCTTTAATATACTATACATACATCAGAAATATGCCATGATATGCAATGCCAGTTTATAATTTAAGCAATTTAATCACATATAAGCAGATTAATAAATACAATTAGTCCAAATAGTCAAATCATTTTGGTTAGAACTTAATTAATCCCCAGTGGAGTCGCCATTTCTGTTTTATCGAAATTATATAAATATATATAAAGTTAAAAAAAAAAGAAAGAGAAATGACTAAGTTTCAAAAAATCAATTAATCTTATGATTTAAGAAAAATCGACTTTCCTAATTGATAGAGTCGCCACTTGATTTTTAGTAAAACCAAGAAAACTAAAAAATATTTTTTCAAAGGATTTAAAACAGATAAAAATCAATTGAAAAGGGTTCGAAGTTCAATGTACATTCCGAGAAGGTGTTAGGCCCTCGGAATGCCCGCTAACTTGCGGTTGACCGGCGATTTGACTAAAATGACTTTTTATTTAATTTATTTTTCGGATATTGAATAAATAAGTGAATTAAAAATAATTTTTTTTTCCTAATATTACCTTAAGGGGAAAAGGAATGAGTGAATTTCTTAAAGACAAAAAAAACATAAGGGTTAACAAGACCAATATTAAAATAAAAGCTAAGTAGTATATGTATAATAAATATTTTGTAAATTTTTTAATATAAAGAGAAATGGCTATCTTGGAAATATAATTAAATTAAAACCAAAAGTGTTAGTCAAATACAATGATAAATAAATAAAGAAGGAAAAAGAGAAAATATTTGAACTTGGGTCAATTGCCCAATTTCAACAAAGTTGGGCTTTTGGCCCACCTGTACCAACTCTAAAAATCTGTCCAAAATAATCTAATAGGCCCAAAAGTTTCTGCTAAACCTGTTATATAAAATGTGGGCCTTAAGCCCATTTCTCCATCTGAAAAATCTGCACGCATACTGAGTGTATACTCATGTATATAAACCGTATATTGGCTTGTATACAATCCATTTTCGTGTATATTGGGATGTATACGGAATGTATGATGCCCCGGATCAATTTTCCAGCACCTGTATAATTTTTTTAACCTGTGTATCATATATTTATACTGTATATCAGTGTATACAAAAGTATATTAGCCTTTTCTTAAGCTTTTGGAGACCTGCAATATATTTTCCAGCAACATATTTTGCTGCTTTTCGACCTGTACACCAGTTTTAAGGGGCTGGACGACTCGGAGATGCGAGGGAAGAAGATTGGAGTCCAAGAGAACTCGGGTGGTATCACATGCAACAAAAACGAAATAAACAAATTAGCGAGGCTCAATTTTGTCAAAGCCTAGCAAAGATGTGGTTTAAACAATCGAGTAACATAACTAAATAGCATTAAGAGCAATGAAGGATCTCAATATAAACAAGAAGTAACACTAAAACTTGTAATTAACAAAGCCAACCCTTTAGTCTACTAAGCAACTTGTTTCAAATAAAAAACATTTATTTCCGTCATTCTAGGAAGTAGAACACATAAGAAAAATGGAGAGCCCACATTACAAACTTTGATTTAAAGACTACACTCATAATATAAAAAAAAAGAACTTATAACAGAATACGACAATCAATGATTTTAAGCATGCTCGGGTATGTTCTTCAAGCTACATACTATAGAAAAGTAAAATGATAGCCATAACACATGATATAAACATATACACATAGAAGGTACACATGAATACATCATAAGCCTATTAAAATGGACCACTTAAACATCCTAATCCACTGATATGTTCGAGTTGTAAAGGAACAATGCTTCAACTTCATTAAAATAACAGAGAGAGACCAGTGCACTAGCATATTAAACATGATTCAACTAAATGACTTCATTGTGTAAGGAAAAATAAATGCACATTCCAATATTTGGATTTTCTAACCGAGATAGGTTCAGCACATAACATAACGATTAACGTAAGCGAAAAAGGAACTATTACCTTTTTCCGGGCAGCTGAACCGAGACTGAATGAGCAGAGATAGAAAGCTTCCATCACCAAAATAAAACTCCGAGAAGTTCGATAAAGAAAACAGAACAGTAAACAGAGGGAGTAAAATCTGGATTTTTCAATCTATTTTGAAACCTCTTTCCTAAGTATTCATATATAAATATATATGACTAATAATTTTCTCTACTTTTTCCCATTTTCGTAACCCTCTCACTCTTTCCTCCCTACTTCTTATGTATATATATTTTCAATTCTCTTCAACTCTTTCTAACTAAAATTGCTAACCCCCCAAAAAAGGTCCCCTTCTATAGTAAAAGATATGGGTATTTATAAGAAGGAAAAATTGGAATTGAAAAAGGGGGAAATCAAGAGGGGGAGAATTGATGAAAATTTCAAATTCAAAATTTGAATTCTCCATAGATAAGTCTCAACCAGCTGTAGTTTGTACTATTTTCAACGGGAAAATGATCTGAGCACTTGATTTTGAAGCAAGAACGCTTAAAACATGGAGATTTCGACACTTGGTTCCGTACGCGAGAACGAGAGAGAGACACGCGTGAGTCAATTTTGCTGGACTGGGCTGGCGATCTTCTGGGTTTCTCTGGTTCTGTTTGCTACAATGTGAAGAAGAAGAATAATGTAAATGGGTTTGTTTGGTATTGGTGGAAGATAAAGTGTTGGTGGGGGCTTCTTTGTTTTTCTTAATTTTTTAAAAAGAAAAATTGGTGAATTGCTGGGGACTTGGAAATGGAAAGAAATGCAAGTGGGCTGCTGGAAATGTGGGTAAATGGGCCTAAATTTGGGTCATTTGAATTAGCCAAAAAAGGATGTTGGGCTAAGTTGAAAAAGGGCCCAAAATTTGGTTCTTTAAATGAGTTTAAGAATTTGGGTAATGAATTAATATAAATTAATTAAAGAGCTTCATAATCTTAATGAAATAAAATAATCGACTTAATTATAAACTAGTTAACATATATATACCATTGAATAACTAGACTAATTAACCAACTATTTAATTAAAATATATATTTATTTATTTTTGAGACGATTTTCAAATATTTATAAAATAAACTAATCATATACATAATTATTTAAAATATATATATCATCTAAAAATTACAAAATGTGACAAAACTATTTAAAATTGTAACTTGCAAAAATACTATATATGTATATGTATGTATATATATATATATATATATATATATATATATATATATATATATACATGTAATTTTATGTTTTTCTTGAAATTTTATAAAACTAATTATTTTAAATCGTTTGGAATGTAGGAAGCTCAATATGATTAATTTATATTAGAGAGGGTCAAAATTGGGTGTCAACAACTGTCCCTCATTTTACTTAGATTGATGCAAAAAATTCGAGGAAAATGAAATTGACCAGGCCAATTTTGACCGACCACATATTCATCTTTTAAGAAAAGGGATCTGGTACGGATTTTAGGAATTATGACCGAGCCCTGAAAATGGGTTTCATACATATCTCAGGCTATATGAGAATTCAGGCCACTTGTAATTCAATACGCTTGATTTAACGCACGATTTTGAAAGAATTCCAAAGTCATCTTGATACCGAATTATGAAGGTATCAAAATGCTCGAGAATAAAATTCGAGAGCGAATGTTGAAATACAGCCGAGTTTTCAACATTGAGCTCGCCTACATATCCTTAAACCATAGGAATCAGGCTATTTGTAGTTCGACTCAATCGATTGAAAAGGGAATCTATTATGTTAGATAACCTTTGGTTCTGGACAAGTGACAAAATTAAACGAGCATGAAAAGGAGGCTTGTAACCTCTTAGTCATGAATGTGGTGCACTTCACACCCATAATTAAGAACTTACACGGACATAATTTCCAAAGCTCTTGGTGCATTGTCACTCAGATTGGAAACTTGCTTCCGGTAGACACCAAAATTTCCGGATGCGAGACCGAAACTGACAAAAGCCAAAGAAAAACCCACATGCCTTCTGATAGGGGTGTGGTTTGATTGTGGTGGAAGTCGCTCCTCTGCTCGCGTCCTAAGAGTTTGATACTCCTCTTTGAACTATGTCCCAGTTCGCTGCTAAGAAAAAATTTCACGTTGTGCTGCATCCTTTTTGATGTCATCCGCACCTGTGGTAAGTTTTGGAGAATTCATCCTTTCGGATGCTCTCGACAAAGACTGAGATAAAACTCATCAGCATAAAAAATGCAATTAAAATGGGAGACAGTGTCTTTTACCATGTCGACACTTAATTGTTCTCCTTGACATTTGACGTCAACTCAATCGGTTTGACGTAAAGCAAATAGAGCTTATGTCTTATGTATGTAATGCAATCTTCACTGTATTCTTCATTTGATGTTGAAATAAATAAAAACAGGTGCAGTGCGCTGATATTTATCTTGATGTCGTCTTTGATGTTCTTCTTGATGTTTACTTTTATCAAAAATAAAATGATGCAGTTGATGCTGATGGGTGAAGATTTCTTCAGATGCTCGATTCCCTTTCTGGCAGTGCATGATTCCTTGCGGAGCATGGGTATCTTTTCGCGATGTATTAACTCGCGATGCATGATTTTCCACAATATATGAATATTAACTCGCGATGCATGATCTTCCGCAATGCATGAATATTGACTCGCGATGCATGATCTTCCGCAATGTATGAATATTAACTCGCGATGCATGATCTTTCGCAATGCATGAATATTAACTCGCGATGCATGATCTTCCGCAATGCATGAATATTGACTCGCAATGCATGATCTTCCTCAATGTATGAATATTAACTCGCGATGCATGATCTTCTGCAATGCATGAATATTGACTCGCGATGCATGATCTTCTTCGGGGCATGAATATCTTCCCGCAATGCATAAATTCCGCAAGGTATGAAATCTTCTTGCGATGCATAAATTTCGGCGAGGTATGAAATCTTCTCGCGATGTATAATTTTTTGCGAGGCATGAATATCTTCTCACAATTAACTTGTGATGCATAATTTAACTCGCGATGCATGATCTTCCGCAATGCATGAATATTGACTCTCGATGCATGATTTTCCGCGATGCATGGATATTTACTCTTGATGTATAATCTTTCGCTATGCATGCATATTGACTCTCGATGCATGATTTTCCGCTATGCATGAATATTGACTCTCGATGCATGATTTTTCGCTATGCATGAATATTGACTCTCGATGCATGATTTTTCGCTATGCATGAATATTGACTCTCGATGCATGATCTTCTGCGGGGCATGAATATCTTCCCGCAATGCATAAATTCTGCAAGGTATGAAATCTTCTTGCGATGCATGAATTTCTGCGAGGTATGAAATCTTCTCGCGATGTATGACTTTCTTGCGGGGTATAAATATCTTCCCGCGATGCATAAATACCGCAAGGTATGAAATCTTCTTGCGATGTATAAATTTCAGCGAGGTACGAATATCTTCTCGCGGTGTCATCATTGGTACCAAACGAAGATGGTGCTTCCATTGAGCAACATAGCGAGCTTCTGGGTGCTTTCTAGATAATTATATCGTCTCAATTGAAAATAACGATAAAATAATTCTTTCAGATAGTGTATCGTCCTGATCAAAATAAATAACTCCTCCGGGTAGTGTAGTGTCTTGATCGACAATAAAATAAATGAGCCCTCCGGGTAGTGTATTGTCTTGATGGGCAACAAAATAAATGACCCCTCCGGATAGTGTATTGTCTTGATCAACAAAAATAAATGACCCCTCCGGGTAGCGTATTGTCTTGATCGACAATAAAATAAATGACCCCTCCGGATAGTGTATAATATCATATCTGACATTATGATGCAACTGACGTCCTTTACGGAAATCATAAACTCTTCCTTGAGATTTCGTTTGATTCACCTTCGAATCCAGCTGGACATTCCTTGCAAACTTCACGTTATTGGGAATTGACTGAAATAAACAAATCATATTCCCAAGTTTTCGCCATAAGCGATATAACATGATTTCTTTATTTAGGAAAACTGTTGATTTTGGGAGAGTTTTCTCTTCCTTTGACTTTCCCATATTCATCCATCGGAAGAAATCTGCTGGTATCAAAGCAAAGCTATAAACCTGCATCCACAGAAAAATCATTAGTTTTAAAAGGACTGATCTGTGTCGATTCTTCAGTTGTCTGCTCCTTGTCCTGCTATCTCCGATAGATCTTCCTGATCTCCCAACTCTTGATAGATAAGACAAAATATTTTATGCCAAAACAAATGAAACATAAAAGGAAAAACTTTAAGAAAATAAATTTTCAAAAAGTAATTTTGAAAAAGGTCACTGCCAAGTGTCATGTCACGTCCGACTTAGTGAACTTATTCAAGTCTGTTGATTGGAAGTATATCTGATTATTCGCTGGGGAGTATTCAAAGTCACTCTGGACTTGTCTATAAATCCATATTTGAAATTTTGAGGCCATCCTCAAAATTTCTGTCCCAGTTAATTGTCTTGGCTTATCTTCGACTGTTGCTGAGTAAATTGCGAAATTTTTGAGACCCTTTCAAAAATTTTGTCCCAGTTGCAAGTCTCGAAATATCTTAGTCTTGACTTGTTGAGGAAACATCTTATTCTCGAGAATTTTTGAGTCCCTCTCAAAAATTCTATCCCAGTTTCTAGTATAAGAGGAATAGAAATATTATGGGAGATATGACCGAACCCTTGTGGCGCCTACGTATCCCGTTGAGACAGGAATCAGGTCAAATGTAGTTCCCCCTCAAAGGTTAATAAAGAAATTTACAAAGAAATCGACCGAGGCCGACATAGGCCGCCTACGTATTTTTGAGAATTCAGGTCAGACGTAGTTCATTATACAGAAATATTAAAAGGGATAAATGGGATGACCGAGGCCGACATAGGCCGCCTACGTATTTCATTCTTGAGAATTCAGGTCAGACGTAGTTCATTGCAAAGAAATATTTAAAGGGGATAAGGGGTGGCTAGAACAAGATTTGCCAACCAAGTCGGGGACTGCGTCACCTCCACTTATCGAAACTTAATCTATTTGGTAATCTCCTCTTTAATCTTTAGACTCAACTCGGGCTTGAACTTCCAAACTTTTGTTTCACCGGATCGAACCCTGGATTAATCGGTAGTTTATGAGATACAACATCGGTATTCAAACCTTGTATGTTGCCGACTTCCCAGACGAACACATCAATGTATTTATTGAGTAAGTGTATTAGATCCTTCTTCTGAGTTTCATTCAAGTGAACGCTGATTTTGGCCTCTTTAACGAACTCTTGGTCTCCCAGACTTACAGTTTCAGTTTTCTCTATATTTGGTTTATGTTGATTTTCAAACTGCAGAAATTCTTCAGCAACATATTTCGGTACCTCATTTTCCTCTTCGTAATCATCCACCTCGTCGTCACCTGCCTCACTTCAGCTCGTGATATGACATGACATTGGTAGGTTTAAAACTTATATTACAGAACCCATAAATAGACAAAGTCAGACAAGTAAAAATATAGCAAATAAGTAAATAAACTAAATTTTAAATAAAGAGGCTTTCATTCAAAAAGGGAAATAATGAAAACTTTGGCTCTGGCAAAGGGCCATGTTGCCTTTTTCAAACATCACGAGGGAAATTTAAAACGCATGCGATTAAAAAAAATGTAAAATGGTGGGTCTCGGGCCTCTTCCATACTACCACCGATTTAAATATGCCTAAAAACAATGCCCTTCTACCAAGGAGTTCGGGGAATCAGGAACGGCGTGGAGGTCCAATTCTGCAGAATCTCTCCTGGTTCAGCATCACGGATACCGGCTAGATCGACCTCTTCCTCAATAACAATATCGATCTCCTTGAAAAGGCCTCAGATTCCTTCCCCAACGTCGTCAGGGTCGATTGGAGTTATCACCTTTGTCACACACCAATCGTCGTCCGTCTCTATCATATTCACATTACCGCCTCCGTGATTTGACAAAGGGTTGGTGTTGACATTAGGTGCAGCTGGTTGTAGAGAGACCACCTCTTGGTCGATTAGATCCTGAATTTTGTGCTTGAGGTTGATACAGTCCTCAGTATCATGCCCAATGTTGTTGGAATGATAAGCACATCTCTGATCTGGCCTATAGAATTTCGAATTGATATCCACGGGCTTAGGCCCCATAGGATGGATATATCCGGCCGCAGCTAGTCGCTCGTATAGCTTTGTTCGACTTTCCGCGAGCGTGGTGAAATTCCTTGCAGGTTTCTTCTCAAACCGAGGTCGAGGTGGATCATAGCTTCCTTGTGGGGGAGGCATCTGTTGATAACCTCGGTTATTCGGACGCAGAGCTTGACCTCTGGGATATGAATTGGCTTGGTAGTTTGGCAATGGAGCTTGGCAATTCGGGTGGAGATTTTGATATGGTGGAGCTTGGACTTGATATGCAGGAGGGGGTGCTTGGTAGCTCGACTGCACGTTGGCACAGTTTGGAGCAATACCTTGGTAGTGAGGAGACAGAACTTGGTAAAGTGGAGGATGGATTTGGTATGTGAGAGATGGATTTTGGTAAATTAGAGGTGAACTTTGGTAGACTAGAGGAGAATTTTGGTATACTGGAGGAGGATCTTGATATATTGGAAGAGAATTATTTTTCTGATCAGCTTGGTAAGAGTTTTGAGAAGGTCAAGAACGACCTTGGAAATGGGAGTACGAAGATCTTCTTGGGTTTTTCTCACCCTCATATGAAACAACAGCCACATCTTCTCTCTTCTTTTTCAACAACCCTGAAGATTCGAACGATGCGGCTACACGGGCAATCTTCCCTGATTTTAAATCGTCCTCGATAGTCTCACCAATCTTGACTATCTCAGCAAACTTTGCCCCAACGAGCAGCATAATTCTATCATAATACTCAGGTTCTTGCACCCGTACGAATACCTCGACGATTTCTTTTTCAGACATGGGCGGCCTCACCCTCGCCGCTTCTTTTCTCCACCTGTAAGCGAATTCTCTATAGCTTTCGGTTGATTTCTGCTTCATTTTCTCCAAAGAGTAACGATCAGGAATGATTTCTACATTGTAAGCGAATCGCTCAATGAAGTCCTTTGCCAGAGCATTCCAGCTTGGCCATTGCCGGGTTTCATGCGAGGTAAACCATTCAAGAGCTTCTCCGCACAGGCTTCGGCTGAAAAGCCGCATCAACAAAGCTTCATCCCTACCAACTCCAACAAGTTGGTCGCAGTAGGCTCTCAGATGAGCCATAGGGTTCCCCACTCCTCCGAAAGTATCAAATTTTGGGATTTTGAACCCTTCTGGAAGGTCCAGATTTGGATGAATACATAAATCTTCATAACTTAGGCCGGCGGCATCAGGGACGCATTGCAGCTCCTTCATGGCTTTCTTGATCTCCTCTTTTATATCTATCTTTGCTTTTTCTTTCACCCTCCACTCTTTTTCCTGTTCCTCGTAGTGGTCCAACTCAGAACCGTGCACGTCGTGCTCAGCAGGAACTGAGATTTGGAAAGTGTTTCTTTTGGATAAGGGTGGAGCTATGGAAGGACTCTGAGCATTTTGAGCGGTTTGGTAATTTTGTGGATAAGTCTGAGGATTAGTATTTTGATTTAAGTGATGGTGGGATGTTTGGGGATTAAAAGCGTTTTGATTTGGATTTGGATTTTGGTTTTGCGGTGGTGGAGCGGATTTATGTTGGGTATTTTGAGGATGAGAGGGCATTTGGAGGTGGTTATTTTGAGGAGGAGGTGGAGTTTGGTAGGATGCGGAAGCATATTGGGGGGTTTGGGTTGTTAGATCTATCGCAGACGGATTATGCACAGGTGTAGAAGGCTGGTTCTGAGTTGGATCCGTGTTTGATGAAGGGAAGTAGATCGGAGGTCTTCCATCAGCAATATTAGGACCAAATCCAGGTGGAGGCATATCCTGTCTCCGTTGCATTTCAACTCTCATTTCGGCAAACCTGTTGCATCAGCTGCATGATCAGTTCGTTCTGTTCCGCTACGGTGGGCTGAGCCACCACAACGTCAGTAAGACTCACTTCGTCGTTGTTGTCTCCCATAACTGTCTTTCCTTTGTCTGAATTTTGTCTAGGGAAGGAATCAGTAGGACCTTTCGATCTGGTGAAGTAAGGATGATCTGCCAGCTTTGATCGACACAAATCAGTTAAAAAGTACCTGAGAAGTGAAACAACTCAAAGGCAGATTTGTCAGTGCAGATTCAGAGTACAAAATGCATAATATCACACAGAGAGCAGATAAACAGACAAGTATACAGACAAATATCGCGTTTTAGCATGCTTGTGACCCTTTTATGCCAAGGGTAGGCCTACCGATTTGAAGGATGTATATGTCATTTGAAACATCTCATTGTCCCAAAACCCAAATTTATACAAATTTATGAATAAAACTTAAATGGGGATACATAATTGGGAAAATGGGATACAAAATATTCAGTGCCACGCAGGGGTACAATCCTATACTATGCCTCCTTTAAACTTCTTGTCATCTCCGGGTGCCAACGTCTTTGGATGAACTAGTAGCTTGTGAAACTATTTCTTAGAATTAACTATAATCTACTATTTACCCCACGGGACACTAATTTTTCAAACAACGTATACATCCTTCCAATTTAAACACCTAAGTATGATCGTCCGTTTAGGTCGTAAACCATATTGGACTCAAGGTGGTCTTTCTAATGGGCCCAATACGCCTTGGATATTGGGTCATCTTAGTTCAAATGCTCCTAAATTCGGGATTTAGCTTGGCTCTACGCTAGTTTACTAGGAGTGGCTTTTGAAGAGACCGGGAACCCAAACGGACAATTTGGGCTGGAATTCGCGACAACCATTGGACGCATGACGAACCAATAAATTGTCGCTAATTCCGAAAAAGGGTGAGTATAAAAAAGTCCGGCTGCGGTTCCGCAAACCGTCCTTTAATATACTATACATACATCAGAAATATGCCATGATATGCAATGCCAGTTTATAATTTAAGCAATTTAATCACATATAAGCAGATTAATAAATACAATTAGTCCAAATAGTCAAATCATTTTGGTTAGAACTTAATTAATCCCCAGTGGAGTCGCCATTTCTGTTTTATCGAAATTATATAAATATATATAAAGTTAAAAAAAAAAGAAAGAGAAATGACTAAGTTTCAAAAAATCAATTAATCTTATAATTTAAGAAAAATCGACTTTCCTAATTGATAGAGTCGCCACTTGATTTTTAGTAAAACCAAGAAAACTAAAAAATATTTTTTCAAAGGATTTAAAACAGATAAAAATCAATTGAAAAGGGTTCGAAGTTCAATGTACATTCCGAGAAGGTGTTAGGCCCTCGGAATGCCCGCTAACTTGCGGTTGACCGGCGATTTGACTAAAATGACTTTTTATTTAATTTATTTTTCGGATATTGAATAAATAAGTGAATTAAAAATAATTTTTTTTTCCTAATATTACCTTAAGGGGAAAAGGAATGAGTGAATTTCTTAAAGACAAAAAAAACATAAGGGTTAACAAGACCAATATTAAAATAAAAGCTAAGTAGTATATGTATAATAAATATTTTGTAAATTTTTTAATATAAAGAGAAATGGCTATCTTGGAAATATAATTAAATTAAAACCAAAAGTGTTAGTCAAATACAATGATAAATAAATAAAGAAGGAAAAAGAGAAAATATTTGAACTTGGGTCAATTGCCCAATTTCAACAAAGTTGGGCTTTTGGCCCACCTGTACCAACTCTAAAAATCTGTCCAAAATAATCTAATAGGCCCAAAAGTTTCTGCTAAACCTGTTATATAAAATGTGGGCCTTAAGCCCATTTCTCCATCTGAAAAATCTGCACGCATACTGAGTGTATACTCATGTATATAAACCGTATATTGGCTTGTATACAATCCATTTTCGTGTATATTGGGATGTATACGGAATGTATGATGCCCCGGATCAATTTTCCAGCACCTGTATAATTTTTTTAACCTGTGTATCATATATTTATACTGTATATCAGTGTATACAAAAGTATATTAGCCTTTTCTTAAGCTTTTGGAGACCTGCAATATATTTTCCAGCAACATATTTTGCTGCTTTTCGACCTGTACACCAGTTTTAAGGGGCTGGACGACTCGGAGATGCGAGGGAAGAAGATTGGAGTCCAAGAGAACTCGGGTGGTATCACATGCAACAAAAACGAAATAAACAAATTAGCGAGGCTCAATTTTGTCAAAGCCTAGCAAAGATGTGGTTTAAACAATCGAGTAACATAACTAAATAGCATTAAGAGCAATGAAGGATCTCAATATAAACAAGAAGTAACACTAAAACTTGTAATTAACAAAGCCAACCCTTTAGTCTACTAAGCAACTTGTTTCAAATAAAAAACATTTATTTCCATCATTCTAGGAAGTAGAACACATAAGAAAAATGGAGAGCCCACATTACAAACTTTGATTTAAAGACTACACTCATAATATAAAAAAAAAGAACTTATAACAGAATACGACAATCAATGATTTTAAGCATGCTCGGGTATGTTCTTCAAGCTACATACTATAGAAAAGTAAAATGATAGCCATAACACATGATATAAACATATACACATAGAAGGTACACATGAATACATCATAAGCCTATTAAAATGGACCACTTAAACATCCTAATCCACTGATATGTTCGAGTTGTAAAGGAACAATGCTTCAACTTCATTAAAATAACAGAGAGAGACCAGTGCACTAGCATATTAAACATGATTCAACTAAATGACTTCATTGTGTAAGGAAAAATAAATGCACATTCCAATATTTGGATTTTCTAACCGAGATAGGTTCAGCACATAACATAACGATTAACGTAAGCGAAAAAGGAACTATTACCTTTTTCCGGGCAGCTGAACCGAGACTGAATGAGCAGAGATAGAAAGCTTCCATCACCAAAATAAAACTCCGAGAAGTTCGATAAAGAAAACAGAACAGTAAACAGAGGGAGTAAAATCTGGATTTTTCAATCTATTTTGAAACCTCTTTCCTAAGTATTCATATATAAATATATATGACTAATAATTTTCTCTACTTTTTCCCATTTTCGTAACCCTCTCACTCTTTCCTCCCTACTTCTTATGTATATATATTTTCAATTCTCTTCAACTCTTTCTAACTAAAATTGCTAACCCCCCAAAAAAGGTCCCCTTCTATAGTAAAAGATATGGGTATTTATAAGAAGGAAAAATTGGAATTGAAAAAGGGGGAAATCAAGAGGGGGAGAATTGATGAAAATTTCAAATTCAAAATTTGAATTCTCCATAGATAAGTCTCAACCAGCTGTAGTTTGTACTATTTTCAACGGGAAAATGATCTGAGCACTTGATTTTGAAGCAAGAACGCTTAAAACATGGAGATTTCGACACTTGGTTCCGTACGCGAGAACGAGAGAGAGACACGCGTGAGTCAATTTTGCTGGACTGGGCTGGCGATCTTCTGGGTTTCTCTGGTTCTGTTTGCTACAATGTGAAGAAGAAGAATAATGTAAATGGGTTTGTTTGGTATTGGTGGAAGATAAAGTGTTGGTGGGGGCTTCTTTGTTTTTCTTAATTTTTTAAAAAGAAAAATTGGTGAATTGCTGGGGACTTGGAAATGGAAAGAAATGCAAGTGGGCTGCTGGAAATGTGGGTAAATGGGCCTAAATTTGGGTCATTTGAATTAGCCAAAAAAGGATGTTGGGCTAAGTTGAAAAAGGGCCCAAAATTTGGTTCTTTAAATGAGTTTAAGAATTTGGGTAATGAATTAATATAAATTAATTAAAGAGCTTCATAATCTTAATGAAATAAAATAATCGACTTAATTATAAACTAGTTAACATATATATACCATTGAATAACTAGACTAATTAACCAACTATTTAATTAAAATATATATTTATTTATTTTTGAGACGATTTTCAAATATTTATAAAATAAACTAATCATATACATAATTATTTAAAATATATATATCATCTAAAAATTACAAAATGTGACAAAACTATTTAAAATTGTAACTTGCAAAAATACTATATATGTATATGTATGTATATATATATATATATATATATATATATATATATATATATATATACATGTAATTTTATGTTTTTCTTGAAATTTTATAAAACTAATTATTTTAAATCGTTTGGAATGTAGGAAGCTCAATATGATTAATTTATATTAGAGAGGGTCAAAATTGGGTGTCAACAACTGTCCCTCATTTTACTTAGATTGATGCAAAAAATTCGAGGAAAATGAAATTGACCAGGCCAATTTTGACCGACCACATATTCATCTTTTAAGAAAAGGGATCTGGTACGGATTTTAGGAATTATGACCGAGCCCTGAAAATGGGTTTCATACATATCTCAGGCTATATGAGAATTCAGGCCACTTGTAATTCAATACGCTTGATTTAACGCACGATTTTGAAAGAATTCCAAAGTCATCTTGATACCGAATTATGAAGGTATCAAAATGCTCGAGAATAAAATTCGAGAGCGAATGTTGAAATACAGCCGAGTTTTCAACATTGAGCTCGCCTACATATCCTTAAACCATAGGAATCAGGCTATTTGTAGTTCGACTCAATCGATTGAAAAGGGAATCTATTATGTTAGATAACCTTTGGTTCTGGACAAGTGACAAAATTAAACGAGCATGAAAAGGAGGCTTGTAACCTCTTAGTCATGAATGTGGTGCACTTCACACCCATAATTAAGAACTTACACGGACATAATTTCCAAAGCTCTTGGTGCATTGTCACTCAGATTGGAAACTTGCTTCCGGTAGACACCAAAATTTCCGGATGCGAGACCGAAACTGACAAAAGCCAAAGAAAAACCCACATGCCTTCTGATAGGGGTGTGGTTTGATTGTGGTGGAAGTCGCTCCTCTGCTCGCGTCCTAAGAGTTTGATACTCCTCTTTGAACTATGTCCCAGTTCGCTGCTAAGAAAAAATTTCACGTTGTGCTGCATCCTTTTTGATGTCATCCGCACCTGTGGTAAGTTTTGGAGAATTCATCCTTTCGGATGCTCTCGACAAAGACTGAGATAAAACTCATCAGCATAAAAAATGCAATTAAAATGGGAGACAGTGTCTTTTACCATGTCGACACTTAATTGTTCTCCTTGACATTTGACGTCAACTCAATCGGTTTGACGTAAAGCAAATAGAGCTTATGTCTTATGTATGTAATGCAATCTTCACTGTATTCTTCATTTGATGTTGAAATAAATAAAAACAGGTGCAGTGCGCTGATATTTATCTTGATGTCGTCTTTGATGTTCTTCTTGATGTTTACTTTTATCAAAAATAAAATGATGCAGTTGATGCTGATGGGTGAAGATTTCTTCAGATGCTCGATTCCCTTTCTGGCAGTGCATGATTCCTTGCGGAGCATGGGTATCTTTTCGCGATGTATTAACTCGCGATGCATGATTTTCCACAATATATGAATATTAACTCGCGATGCATGATCTTCCGCAATGCATGAATATTGACTCGCGATGCATGATCTTCCGCAATGTATGAATATTAACTCGCGATGCATGATCTTTCGCAATGCATGAATATTAACTCGCGATGCATGATCTTCCGCAATGCATGAATATTGACTCGCAATGCATGATCTTCCTCAATGTATGAATATTAACTCGCGATGCATGATCTTCTGCAATGCATGAATATTGACTCGCGATGCATGATCTTCTTCGGGGCATGAATATCTTCCCGCAATGCATAAATTCCGCAAGGTATGAAATCTTCTTGCGATGCATAAATTTCGGCGAGGTATGAAATCTTCTCGCGATGTATAATTTTTTGCGAGGCATGAATATCTTCTCACAATTAACTTGTGATGCATAATTTAACTCGCGATGCATGATCTTCCGCAATGCATGAATATTGACTCTCGATGCATGATTTTCCGCGATGCATGGATATTTACTCTTGATGTATAATCTTTCGCTATGCATGCATATTGACTCTCGATGCATGATTTTCCGCTATGCATGAATATTGACTCTCGATGCATGATTTTTCGCTATGCATGAATATTGACTCTCGATGCATGATTTTTCGCTATGCATGAATATTGACTCTCGATGCATGATCTTCTGCGGGGCATGAATATCTTCCCGCAATGCATAAATTCTGCAAGGTATGAAATCTTCTTGCGATGCATGAATTTCTGCGAGGTATGAAATCTTCTCGCGATGTATGACTTTCTTGCGGGGTATAAATATCTTCCCGCGATGCATAAATACCGCAAGGTATGAAATCTTCTTGCGATGTATAAATTTCAGCGAGGTACGAATATCTTCTCGCGGTGTCATCATTGGTACCAAACGAAGATGGTGCTTCCATTGAGCAACATAGCGAGCTTCTGGGTGCTTTCTAGATAATTATATCGTCTCAATTGAAAATAACGATAAAATAATTCTTTCAGATAGTGTATCGTCCTGATCAAAATAAATAACTCCTCCGGGTAGTGTAGTGTCTTGATCGACAATAAAATAAATGAGCCCTCCGGGTAGTGTATTGTCTTGATGGGCAACAAAATAAATGACCCCTCCGGATAGTGTATTGTCTTGATCAACAAAAATAAATGACCCCTCCGGGTAGCGTATTGTCTTGATCGACAATAAAATAAATGACCCCTCCGGATAGTGTATAATATCATATCTGACATTATGATGCAACTGACGTCCTTTACGGAAATCATAAACTCTTCCTTGAGATTTCGTTTGATTCACCTTCGAATCCAGCTGGACATTCCTTGCAAACTTCACGTTATTGGGAATTGACTGAAATAAACAAATCATATTCCCAAGTTTTCGCCATAAGCGATATAACATGATTTCTTTATTTAGGAAAACTGTTGATTTTGGGAGAGTTTTCTCTTCCTTTGACTTTCCCATATTCATCCATCGGAAGAAATCTGCTGGTATCAAAGCAAAGCTATAAACCTGCATCCACAGAAAAATCATTAGTTTTAAAAGGACTGATCTGTGTCGATTCTTCAGTTGTCTGCTCCTTGTCCTGCTATCTCCGATAGATCTTCCTGATCTCCCAACTCTTGATAGATAAGACAAAATATTTTATGCCAAAACAAATGAAACATAAAAGGAAAAACTTTAAGAAAATAAATTTTCAAAAAGTAATTTTGAAAAAGGTCACTGCCAAGTGTCATGTCACGTCCGACTTAGTGAACTTATTCAAGTCTGTTGATTGGAAGTATATCTGATTATTCGCTGGGGAGTATTCAAAGTCACTCTGGACTTGTCTATAAATCCATATTTGAAATTTTGAGGCCATCCTCAAAATTTCTGTCCCAGTTAATTGTCTTGGCTTATCTTCGACTGTTGCTGAGTAAATTGCGAAATTTTTGAGACCCTTTCAAAAATTTTGTCCCAGTTGCAAGTCTCGAAATATCTTAGTCTTGACTTGTTGAGGAAACATCTTATTCTCGAGAATTTTTGAGTCCCTCTCAAAAATTCTATCCCAGTTTCTAGTATAAGAGGAATAGAAATATTATGGGAGATATGACCGAACCCTTGTGGCGCCTACGTATCCCGTTGAGACAGGAATCAGGTCAAATGTAGTTCCCCCTCAAAGGTTAATAAAGAAATTTACAAAGAAATCGACCGAGGCCGACATAGGCCGCCTACGTATTTTTGAGAATTCAGGTCAGACGTAGTTCATTATACAGAAATATTAAAAGGGATAAATGGGATGACCGAGGCCGACATAGGCCGCCTACGTATTTCATTCTTGAGAATTCAGGTCAGACGTAGTTCATTGCAAAGAAATATTTAAAGGGGATAAGGGGTGGCTAGAACAAGATTTGCCAACCAAGTCGGGGACTACGTCACCTCCACTTATCGAAACTTAATCTATTTGGTAATCTCCTCTTTAATCTTTAGACTCAACTCGGGCTTGAACTTCCAAACTTTTGTTTCACCGGATCGAACCCTGGATTAATCGGTAGTTTATGAGATACAACATCGGTATTCAAACCTTGTATGTTGCCGACTTCCCAGACGAACACATCAATGTATTTATTGAGTAAGTGTATTAGATCCTTCTTCTGAGTTTCATTCAAGTGAACGCTGATTTTGGCCTCTTTAACGAACTCTTGGTCTCCCAGACTTACAGTTTCAGTTTTCTCTATATTTGGTTTATGTTGATTTTCAAACTGCAGAAATTCTTCAGCAACATATTTCGGTACCTCATTTTCCTCTTCGTAATCATCCACCTCGTCGTCACCTGCCTCACTTCAGCTCGTGATATGACATGACATTGGTAGGTTTAAAACTTATATTACAGAACCCATAAATAGACAAAGTCAGACAAGTAAAAATATAGCAAATAAGTAAATAAACTAAATTTTAAATAAAGAGGCTTTCATTCAAAAAGGGAAATAATGAAAACTTTGGCTCTGGCAAAGGGCCATGTTGCCTTTTTCAAACATCACGAGGGAAATTTAAAACGCATGCGATTAAAAAAAATGTAAAATGGTGGGTCTCGGGCCTCTTCCATACTACCACCGATTTAAATATGCCTAAAAACAATGCCCTTCTACCAAGGAGTTCGGGGAATCAGGAACGGCGTGGAGGTCCAATTCTGCAGAATCTCTCCTGGTTCAGCATCACGGATACCGGCTAGCTCGACCTCTTCCTCAATAACAATATCGATCTCCTTGAAAAGGCCTCAGATTCCTTCCCCAACGTCGTCAGGGTCGATTGGAGTTATCACCTTTGTCACACACCAATCGTCGTCCGTCTCTATCATATTCACATTACCGCCTCCGTGATTTGACAAAGGGTTGGTGTTGACATTAGGTGCAGCTGGTTGTAGAGAGACCACCTCTTGGTCGATTAGATCCTGAATTTTGTGCTTGAGGTTGATACAGTCCTCAGTATCATGCCCAATGTTGTTGGAATGATAAGCACATCTCTGATCTGGCCTATAGAATTTCGAATTGATATCCACGGGCTTAGGCCCCATAGGATGGATATATCCGGCCGCAGCTAGTCGCTCGTATAGCTTTGTTCGACTTTCCGCGAGCGTGGTGAAATTCCTTGCAGGTTTCTTCTCAAACCGAGGTCGAGGTGGATCATAGCTTCCTTGTGGGGGAGGCATCTGTTGATAACCTCGGTTATTCGGACGCAGAGCTTGACCTCTGGGATATGAATTGGCTTGGTAGTTTGGCAATGGAGCTTGGCAATTCGGGTGGAGATTTTGATATGGTGGAGCTTGGACTTGATATGCAGGAGGGGGTGCTTGGTAGCTCGACTGCACGTTGGCACAGTTTGGAGCAATACCTTGGTAGTGAGGAGACAGAACTTGGTAAAGTGGAGGATGGATTTGGTATGTGAGAGATGGATTTTGGTAAATTAGAGGTGAACTTTGGTAGACTAGAGGAGAATTTTGGTATACTGGAGGAGGATCTTGATATATTGGAAGAGAATTATTTTTCTGATCAGCTTGGTAAGAGTTTTGAGAAGGTCAAGAACGACCTTGGAAATGGGAGTACGAAGATCTTCTTGGGTTTTTCTCACCCTCATATGAAACAACAGCCACATCTTCTCTCTTCTTTTTCAACAACCCTGAAGATTCGAACGATGCGGCTACACGGGCAATCTTCCCTGATTTTAAATCGTCCTCGATAGTCTCACCAATCTTGACTATCTCAGCAAACTTTGCCCCAACGAGCAGCATAATTCTATCATAATACTCAGGTTCTTGCACCCGTACGAATACCTCGACGATTTCTTTTTCAGACATGGGCGGCCTCACCCTCGCCGCTTCTTTTCTCCACCTGTAAGCGAATTCTCTATAGCTTTCGGTTGATTTCTGCTTCATTTTCTCCAAAGAGTAACGATCAGGAATGATTTCTACATTGTAAGCGAATCGCTCAATGAAGTCCTTTGCCAGAGCATTCCAGCTTGGCCATTGCCGGGTTTCATGCGAGGTAAACCATTCAAGAGCTTCTCCGCACAGGCTTCGGCTGAAAAGCCGCATCAACAAAGCTTCATCCCTACCAACTCCAACAAGTTGGTCGCAGTAGGCTCTCAGATGAGCCATAGGGTTCCCCACTCCTCCGAAAGTATCAAATTTTGGGATTTTGAACCCTTCTGGAAGGTCCAGATTTGGATGAATACATAAATCTTCATAACTTAGGCCGGCGGCATCAGGGACGCATTGCAGCTCCTTCATGGCTTTCTTGATCTCCTCTTTTATATCTATCTTTGCTTTTTCTTTCACCCTCCACTCTTTTTCCTGTTCCTCGTAGTGGTCCAACTCAGAACCGTGCACGTCGTGCTCAGCAGGAACTGAGATTTGGAAAGTGTTTCTTTTGGATAAGGGTGGAGCTATGGAAGGACTCTGAGCATTTTGAGCGGTTTGGTAATTTTGTGGATAAGTCTGAGGATTAGTATTTTGATTTAAGTGATGGTGGGATGTTTGGGGATTAAAAGCGTTTTGATTTGGATTTGGATTTTGGTTTTGCGGTGGTGGAGCGGATTTATGTTGGGTATTTTGAGGATGAGAGGGCATTTGGAGGTGGTTATTTTGAGGAGGAGGTGGAGTTTGGTAGGATGCGGAAGCATATTGGGGGGTTTGGGTTGTTAGATCTATCGCAGACGGATTATGCACAGGTGTAGAAGGCTGGTTCTGAGTTGGATCCGTGTTTGATGAAGGGAAGTAGATCGGAGGTCTTCCATCAGCAATATTAGGACCAAATCCAGGTGGAGGCATATCCTGTCTCCGTTGCATTTCAACTCTCATTTCGGCAAACCTGTTGCATCAGCTGCATGATCAGTTCGTTCTGTTCCGCTACGGTGGGCTGAGCCACCACAACGTCAGTAAGACTCACTTCGTCATTGTTGTCTCCCATAACTGTCTTTCCTTTGTCTGAATTTTGTCTAGGGAAGGAATCAGTAGGACCTTTCGATCTGGTGAAGTAAGGATGATCTGCCAGCTTTGATCGACACAAATCAGTTAAAAAGTACCTGAGAAGTGAAACAACTCAAAGGCAGATTTGTCAGTGCAGATTCAGAGTACAAAATGCATAATATCACACAGAGAGCAGATAAACAGACAAGTATACAGACAAATATCGCGTTTTAGCATGCTTGTGACCCTTTTATGCCAAGGGTAGGCCTACCGATTTGAAGGATGTATATGTCATTTGAAACATCTCATTGTCCCAAAACCCAAATTTATACAAATTTATGAATAAAACTTAAATGGGGATACATAATTGGGAAAATGGGATACAAAATATTCAGTGCCACGCAGGGGTACAATCCTATACTATGCCTCCTTTAAACTTCTTGTCGTCTCCGGGTGCCAACGTCTTTGGATGAACTAGTAGCTTGTGAAACTATTTCTTAGAATTAACTATAATCTACTATTTACCCCACGGGACACTAATTTTTCAAACAACGTATACATCCTTCCAATTTAAACACCTAAGTATGATCGTCCGTTTAGGTCGTAAACCATATTGGACTCAAGGTGGTCTTTCTAATGGGCCCAATACGCCTTGGATATTGGGTCATCTTAGTTCAAATGCTCCTAAATTCGGGATTTAGCTTGGCTCTACGCTAGTTTACTAGGAGTGGCTTTTGAAGAGACCGGGAACCCAAACGGACAATTTGGGCTGGAATTCGCGACAACCATTGGACGCATGACGAACCAATAAATTGTCGCTAATTCCGAAAAAGGGTGAGTATAAAAAAGTCCGGCTGCGGTTCCGCAAACCGTCCTTTAATATACTATACATACATCAGAAATATGCCATGATATGCAATGCCAGTTTATAATTTAAGCAATTTAATCACATATAAGCAGATTAATAAATACAATTAGTCCAAATAGTCAAATCATTTTGGTTAGAACTTAATTAATCCCCAGTGGAGTCGCCATTTCTGTTTTATCGAAATTATATAAATATATATAAAGTTAAAAAAAAAAGAAAGAGAAATGACTAAGTTTCAAAAAATCAATTAATCTTATAATTTAAGAAAAATCGACTTTCCTAATTGATAGAGTCGCCACTTGATTTTTAGTAAAACCAAGAAAACTAAAAAATATTTTTTCAAAGGATTTAAAACAGATAAAAATCAATTGAAAAGGGTTCGAAGTTCAATGTACATTCCGAGAAGGTGTTAGGCCCTCGGAATGCCCGCTAACTTGCGGTTGACCGGCGATTTGACTAAAATGACTTTTTATTTAATTTATTTTTCGGATATTGAATAAATAAGTGAATTAAAAATAATTTTTTTTTCCTAATATTACCTTAAGGGGAAAAGGAATGAGTGAATTTCTTAAAGACAAAAAAAACATAAGGGTTAACAAGACCAATATTAAAATAAAAGCTAAGTAGTATATGTATAATAAATATTTTGTAAATTTTTTAATATAAAGAGAAATGGCTATCTTGGAAATATAATTAAATTAAAACCAAAAGTGTTAGTCAAATACAATGATAAATAAATAAAGAAGGAAAAAGAGAAAATATTTGAACTTGGGTCAATTGCCCAATTTCAACAAAGTTGGGCTTTTGGCCCACCTGTACCAACTCTAAAAATCTGTCCAAAATAATCTAATAGGCCCAAAAGTTTCTGCTAAACCTGTTATATAAAATGTGGGCCTTAAGCCCATTTCTCCATCTGAAAAATCTGCACGCATACTGAGTGTATACTCATGTATATAAACCGTATATTGGCTTGTATACAATCCATTTTCGTGTATATTGGGATGTATACGGAATGTATGATGCCCCGGATCAATTTTCCAGCACCTGTATAATTTTTTTAACCTGTGTATCATATATTTATACTGTATATCAGTGTATACAAAAGTATATTAGCCTTTTCTTAAGCTTTTGGAGACCTGCAATATATTTTCCAGCAACATATTTTGCTGCTTTTCGACCTGTACACCAGTTTTAAGGGGCTGGACGACTCGGAGATGCGAGGGAAGAAGATTGGAGTCCAAGAGAACTCGGGTGGTATCACATGCAACAAAAACGAAATAAACAAATTAGCGAGGCTCAATTTTGTCAAAGCCTAGCAAAGATGTGGTTTAAACAATCGAGTAACATAACTAAATAGCATTAAGAGCAATGAAGGATCTCAATATAAACAAGAAGTAACACTAAAACTTGTAATTAACAAAGCCAACCCTTTAGTCTACTAAGCAACTTGTTTCAAATAAAAAACATTTATTTCCATCATTCTAGGAAGTAGAACACATAAGAAAAATGGAGAGCCCACATTACAAACTTTGATTTAAAGACTACACTCATAATATAAAAAAAAAGAACTTATAACAGAATACGACAATCAATGATTTTAAGCATGCTCGGGTATGTTCTTCAAGCTACATACTATAGAAAAGTAAAATGATAGCCATAACACATGATATAAACATATACACATAGAAGGTACACATGAATACATCATAAGCCTATTAAAATGGACCACTTAAACATCCTAATCCACTGATATGTTCGAGTTGTAAAGGAACAATGCTTCAACTTCATTAAAATAACAGAGAGAGACCAGTGCACTAGCATATTAAACATGATTCAACTAAATGACTTCATTGTGTAAGGAAAAATAAATGCACATTCCAATATTTGGATTTTCTAACCGAGATAGGTTCAGCACATAACATAACGATTAACGTAAGCGAAAAAGGAACTATTACCTTTTTCCGGGCAGCTGAACCGAGACTGAATGAGCAGAGATAGAAAGCTTCCATCACCAAAATAAAACTCCGAGAAGTTCGATAAAGAAAACAGAACAGTAAACAGAGGGAGTAAAATCTGGATTTTTCAATCTATTTTGAAACCTCTTTCCTAAGTATTCATATATAAATATATATGACTAATAATTTTCTCTACTTTTTCCCATTTTCGTAACCCTCTCACTCTTTCCTCCCTACTTCTTATGTATATATATTTTCAATTCTCTTCAACTCTTTCTAACTAAAATTGCTAACCCCCCAAAAAAGGTCCCCTTCTATAGTAAAAGATATGGGTATTTATAAGAAGGAAAAATTGGAATTGAAAAAGGGGGAAATCGAGAGGGGGAGAATTGATGAAAAATTTCAAATTCAAAATTTGAATTCTCCATAGATAAGTCTCAACCAGCTGTAGTTTGTACCATTTTCAACGGGAAAATGATCTGAGCACTTGGTTTTGAAGCAAGAACGCTTAAAACATGGAGATTTCGACACTTGGTTCCGTACGCGAGAACGAGAGAGAGACACGCGTGAGTCAATTTTGCTGGACTGGGCTGGCGATCTTCTGGGTTTCTCTGGTTCTGTTTGCTACAATGTGAAGAAGAATAATAATGTAAATGGGTTTGTTTGGTATTGGTGGAAGATAAAGTGTTGGTGGGGGCTTCTTTGTTTTTCTTAATTTTTTAAAAAGAAAAATTGGTGAATTGCTGGGGACTTGGAAATGGAAAGAAATGCAAGTGGGCTGCTGGAAATGTGGGTAAATGGGCCTAAATTTGGGTCATTTGAATTAGCCAAAAAAGGATGTTGGGCTAAGTTGAAAAAGGGCCCAAAATTTGGTTCTTTAAATGAGTTTAAGAATTTGGGTAATGAATTAATATAAATTAATTAAAGAGCTTCATAATCTTAATGAAATAAAATAATCGACTTAATTATAAACTAGTTAACATATATATACCATTGAATAACTAGACTAATTAACCAACTATTTAATTAAAATATATATTTATTTATTTTTGAGACGATTTTCAAATATTTATAAAATAAACTAATCATATACATAATTATTTAAAATATATATATCATCTAAAAATTACAAAATGTGACAAAACTATTTAAAATTGTAACTTGCAAAAATACTATATATGTATATGTATATATATATATATATATATATATATATATATATATATATATACATGTAATTTTATGTTTTTCTTGAAATTTTATAAAACTAATTATTTTAAATCGTTTGGAATATAGGAAGCTCAATATGATTAATTTATATTAGAGAGGGTCAAAATTGGGTGTCAACAATTACATCCATGCGAAGCGAGAGGTCCTATCGGAGAGAGAGAGAGAAAAAAAAGCGTCAAAACTGAAGCGGCAAGGATGGAAAAATTTAAAAACCTTATTCTTGAAATGAAAATGAAAACCCTAATTTATATATATATATATATATATATATATATATATATATATATATATATATGAAAATAAAAATCCTAATTTATATATATATCCTTCTAGAATTGGTTGGGCCAATTTTAGTTTTAGTTTAACAGAATGGGCTTTGCCTATCATTGGGCCAGTTCCCAAAAGACCCATTTGTGATGCGTATATGTTGCGACAGATTCATTACTTGTTGCAATTTCTACAACAGAACCTTCATATGTTGGAACAGATGAAACATCAATGAGGTACTAATCGACGATTTGATCGATCTACGGATGGACAAATGAAAATTGGGATCAAATTTAAGTGATTTAGACCATAATTAATCAATAATAATAAGGTATAACATTTGGAACAACGATTTAGAAGGGTGTTGTATAACTATCATATGAATTTACTAGGTCATTGCTAGACGAACTAGTGGGATGATTGTCTTTCTAAATATAATTGATAGAATCTAATGAAGAGTGTTGTATACGACCATAATTTGATACTTAGACATGTTGTAGGACTATATATGGTGTTACATATCGAATTAGGTGACAATTTAATTGAATTAAGCCCCAAAAGACCCATTTGTGATGCGTATATGTTGCGACATATTCATTATCTGTTGCAATTTCTACAACAGAACCTTCATATGTTGGGACAGATGAAACATTAAGGAGGCACTAATTGACGATTTGATCGATTTACGGATGGAAAAATGAAAATTTAGATCAAATTTAAGTGATTTAGACCATAATTAATCAATAATAATAAGGTATAACATTTGGAACAACGATTTAGAAGGGTGTTGTATAACTATCATATGGATTTACTAGGTCATTGTTCGACGAACTAGTGGGATGATTGTCTTTCTAAATATAATTGATAGAATCTAGTGAAGAGTGTTGTATACGATCATAATTTGATACTTAGACATGTTGTAGGACTATATTGGTGTTACATATCGAATTAGGTGACAATTTAATTGAATTAAGCCGCAAAAGACCCATTTGTGATGCGTATATGTTGCGAAAGATTCATTATCTATTGCAATTTCTACAACAGAACCTTCATATGTTGGGACAGATGAAATATCAAGGAGGCACTAATCGATGATTTGATCGATTTACGGATGGAAAAATGAAAATTGGGATCAAATTTAAGTGATTTAGACCATAATTAATCAATAATAATAAGGTATAACATTTGGAACAACAATTTAGAAGGGTGTTGTATAACTATCATATGGATTTACTAGGTCATTGTTAGACGAACTAGTGGGATGATTGTCTTTCTAAATATAATTGATAGAATCTAATGAAGAGTGTTGTATACGACCATAATTTGATACTTAGACATGTTGTAGGACTATATATTGGTGTTACATATCGAATTAGGTGACAATTTAATTGAATTAAGCCCCAAAAGACCCATTTGTGATACGTATATGTTGCGACAGACTCATTATCTGTTGCAATTTCTACAACAGAACCTTCATATGTTGGGACAGATGAAACATCAATGAGGCACAAAATAATTACATAATAATATGTTATATCATAATTCGAAAATAAGTACAAAATACAAAAAGGGTAACATTTTCACCATTTGTCATATGTTGCCACATATTTAATTTCAAAATAAGTACAAAAACCAAAAAGACAACATTTCCACCATATGTAATATATTGTCACAGATTAAATTATTCCCACACAGTCGTATGAGAAAGAAATTTAACTAGATAATCTAGTTCTAAATCACAACTACACAATTCGCAACGAATATCGTCTTCATCGTCACTTCCCCTGGGCCAACCTTTCTTGCGGGCATTTTGATGGGGTTGATGCACAGTGCAACAAATGAGTCTTTCTCCCAAAATATTAGGTTCTTGCACCCACATTCGATTTAAAATGTGTCACAAATTGTGTCAATATCTTCTCATTATTACTGACATATTCTTTTTCATGTTGGCAATGTACATCAAGCCTTCTCTCATGGATATACCGCCTTCAAAGATTGAAATTACGGCAAGCACATACTCTGCACTACGGTGGACACCTTTTGCTGCTTTTTAAACCATTCCCAATGCAGTTGGATCATTACGATTGAAAAAATCAAACTATAAAAGAAACAACACATTAAGATTACAAAATACATTGATGAAAACATGAGGGGGAAAAAACCAAAAAAAAGTAAAATTACCACGCCTTTTCTGTATAAGGCTTCTAAGTTCTCTGATGCTATGCAAATTTTCATGAAAGAGATGGCATGTTGATTCATCGTCCATGTAGGTTCAGGGGGAAATCTGGCCAATGTAACCTTCTGATATACAGAACGTTCATTACCAACTTCATTGAGGAATCTAGAACATAATTTAACACTCACTAAATCTTCTAGAGAGTAGGAAGCAACCCTTTCAACGATGAGAATTACTAGTTTAGTCGGGAGGGATTCAATGAAGTTTTTTCTAGTTGAAACCATTTTTTGAGAATGAAGACGAAGAGAAGAAGAGACGACAAGTTTTGACTTTTCCCTCCCTTGTGTGTTCTTATAAAAGGCCTACAAATTTGAAAAGTCGCAAGACATGACGTTTCAACAAAGTAAAAAAATTGAAGAGTCGTAATTATTAAACCAAACTTATTTCGAGATGTTAGTAATTATTAGATTTTATTTTGTCACAACAGAACACACTTACACACGTAATGACGTAATCATTATTTAAAAGTATATTGGGACAGATTTGTAATTAGATTTTATATGTGTAACTGACAAATGTTACAACATCTAAAATACTATGTTGTAATAGCCAACACATAATTGACATGTGTTGGCACATATACGTTATATTGTAATATATAAGGTATGATTGACATATGTTGCCATAACTAAAATATTCTGTTGTAATATCTAAAACATATTTGACATATGTTGACACAGATACGTTATGGTGCATTATATATCACTTAATTGACATATGTTGTCACATATGGCAATTTAATTAATCCCTCGTATGAGGCAGAAAATTAACTACATAATATAGTTCTATATCACACTTGCATAAATCACAATGAACATCAACTTCGTTGTACTGTCTTGGGCGACCGATTCGCTTATATTAATGAACAGTGCAACAAATGGGTCTTCTTCCTAACAAACAATGTCCTGGCACATATATTCCACCTAAAACATTTCGCAGATGATTTTGACATCTTCTCATTACATCTTGCTTCCTGGATTCGCAACTTCGAGCATATACTGGTACGCATTAAGCACTGTGTACCCGTGCTCATGTGTTCCCGGAATATTAGACTTAGCATGCTCCATGCCCTTATAAATCTTTCAATAGCTTACCTTACAATCCAATTCTGTCGGAGTTGATTTGACATCTCTCTTGTGGATGTGCCTTTATCATTGGGAAACCTATTTTCAAAGTACTTACCTATGATTTTTGCCGTGGCGTGAGGATTATGGCTTGTAAGATGCTCTGAACCACACGTATGGTACTTTTCATAGATTCTAATGGCAAACCGTCACTAATTGTAAATTTCACAGCCCTCAGCCATCAATTGCAATCCGGATATGAACATTTAAAGGAAAACACATTACGAGAATTGATCACCTTTTTCAGTCTAAAATCTTTTTTCAAGCAAGCAATTTTCAATGAATTTGCCAGATCTTGCTTGTTCTTGAATGTCATTCCCTTATAAAATCCTGTTTCATCATCTCTAGCATTATTCACACGTAAAGTTTGAGAAGCACATGGATTGTTGCTGCCAACTATAGGTGTGGGAGGAAACTTGTTCTCAAGGTCCGGCCCTTCAGATTGAGCTTCACCTACACCTTCCCCTTCACCTTCACCTTCACCTTCACCTATTCCAATTTCATCATCGGGATTATTCATGTCCGCATGATCAAATTCATCATTAAACATATCTTGTTGGCCTTGGTCTACATTATGATCCTCATCGATAGGAGTTTCTTCCACGTAGACTCTTAATATTGGCGGTTTCTCTGTTCCTCCCAAATAAACACTCAAACTAGATTGATCAGTTATTCTAAAAGGTAAAACCTTCTCATTATGAAAAAAATGGGGAATGTAACTCATGACAAGATCTTGCGATTTACAATTGTATCCAGACTTTTGCACGACTAAATTGAAGAACTCATCATACAAAATATTTCTTTCGACATACATCCCTACTGAACCGGCTCCTCGTTTTTTACTATCCTTCCAATGCCATATGAATCAATTTTTCTTCTCGACCCATACACCACGATAATCAATCCCTACAAATAATGACATTGTACCTGAAGAAAATAATTAAAAAAAACAATTAGTAATTATGAAGAATAAGTATATGCAGCAACATATGACTATTCTGTGGCGAGATGTAAGTCATATGTTGCTACATATGACTGTTATGTTGTGAAAAATAAATCACATGTGGCAATATTTTTTAGTTATATCATATGTAGAAACATATGACTATTCTGTGGCGAGATGTAAGTCATATGTTGCTACATATGACTGTTCTGTTGTGAAAAATAAATCACATGTGGCAACATTTTTTAGTTATATCATATGTAGCAACATATGACTATTCTATGGCGAGATGTAAGTCATATGTTGCTACATATGAATGTTCTGTTGTGAAAAATAAATCACATGTGGCAACAATTTTTAGTTATATCATATGTAGCAACATATGACTATTCTGTGGCGAGGTGTAAGTCATATGTTGCTACATATGACTGTTCTATTGTGAAAAATAAATCACATGTGGCAACATTTTTTAGTTATATCATATGTAGCGACATATGACTATTCTGTGGCGAGATGTAAGTCATATGTTGCTACATATGACTGTTCTGTTGTGAAAAATAAATCACATGTGGCAACATTTTTTAGTTATATCATATGTAGAAACAGATGACTATTCTGTGGCGAGATGTAAGTCATATGTTGCTACATATGACTGTTCTGTTGTGAAAAATAAATCACATGTGGCAACATTTTTTAGTTATATCATATGTAGCAACATATGACTATTCTGTGGCGAGATGTAAGTCATATGTTGCTACATATGACTGTTCTGTTGTGAAAAATAACAATTATGTTGCTACATATGACTATAATATGTTATAATAGTCAACTGTTGCAACATATATAACAATATGTTGGAAACGCGAATGCAAATTATTGAAAAAATTGCAGGTATCCAGATCAGATGATAATGAATTGATTTTAAATAACTATTAATTTTACTTACCAGAAACAATGGTGTATAACCCAATCGCTTATGAAGTAATTCCAATTGAAACAAAACGAAATTTGGTCACCAGTTATAAATTAGGTAAAATTCTGATTCAAGAAGAAGAAAGCACAAGCACTACCAGCGAAGACCCGCAATGTACGAAAATAAGAAGAAGAAGAGGAGGAAGAGAAAGAGAGCAGGAAGAAAGGCAAGCAAGCAAGCAAAGACGAGAGCAGAAGAAGAAGAAGAGGACGAATACGACGGCTGTAGGCGGGGAGAAAAAGCTTTTATTTCCTCTTTTGGCTCGATATTTTCCACCAAAATTGGTTAAATTAGGTTTGGTATAGTCAATTTACCATTTTACCCCTCATTTAATTCCCAACAAAAGTTGATTAAATTAGGTATTGTGAAATTATCCTTTTACCCTTCATTTAATTCAGTGGACCAAACTGTCAACTTATAAATTTGAGGGCAACTCCACAATCATTAATCATTAATCACATAATTATCACCTACACCCAATACTTAAGACTTATGTCACCACCCATTTATTTTGAAACCTTAATGTCACTTTTTTTTAAAAAAATTCCAAGTTATACTATCTATGATGATGCAATATTGATGATATCCACGTGGGCATATATATACCTTTAAAATACACTATTAATAGTGCAGAAAAGTAAAAGGTGTTGTCCAAATTGAAATTGTTATAATAATTTCGATCAAAATTCGAATATATTCATACGTTTTCCACTAATTATATTGATTTGTTTGTTTGTCATAGTGAAATTACATTGTATATGTGTTGTTTAAATACACAACTGTATTAGATAAATAAGAAATTCCATAAATTATATTAAGTTAAATATTTAAGATACATTATATTTTGAAGATATATTGGTTAAATATATGTTCTTAGCTAATATTATGAAAGTTTAATTGTTCGTTATTTTTCAAATTACTATATTTCAATTGAATTAATCACAATAATTAAGAGTATAAGATTTTTATGAACATCATGAAATACATATTTGACAAAAAGATTAGGTAAATAACATATCATAAATTATTAGAATATGTAACAAAAAGATGATTTATCAAGTCTAACTAAAAATAAATGACTTGTAATGTGAAGTCTCAAATCAATACTACTAAAACAAATAAATTTGAAAATACAACATAAGTTATAAATTCAAAACAAAACATTTAATATGATACTTTTATGTCAAATTTTAATATAACATACATGATTTAAAATAAAAGAAAAACGTAAGTCTATAATTTTACTCAAAATGAATTCTATTTTAATTTAAAAACGGAAAAGGGTCATATTTGCACTTTTACTTAAAAAAAAGGATTATATTTACCCTTGATCGTACTTTTTTGATATATTTATTTGTAGAGAAAATGGTCAAATGACCCTCCAACCTATTACTGAATTTCCAATTATATAACTATTCTTCACGGAAGTCCTATTACTCCGTGACTACTTTAAAATGTAATAAATACCCTTTAAGTGTTGAGTTGACATAGATAGTGTATGTCACTCTTTGAGAGAGTGAGTTGCCTATTATTTTTTTCTTAATTTTCATTTTTTTTCTTCTAATTTTCTTTTTTCCTTCTCTTTCTTTCTTCTTATTTATCTATATAACTATACATTTTTCACCATTATCATTGTTGAAACTTTTTCACCAGATGTTTGGTATAAAAATTATCAACAACTAATGCATTTTATGAATAAATAATTTTTCAATAGACTTATTTAGAATATATGTAACAAATTAAATTTATTTTTAAAAAACATACCCATTAATTAATTATTTTTTTAAAGTCGTGGACAACAAAACAAAAGTAAAATACTAGTATATTTAAAAAATATCTTCAAACTTATTACAAGAAATTAAAATAAAATAATTTCTTCTACATTTTTAAAGAAGGATCTTACATGTTCTCCTAAAACTCATGAAAAATCAAAATAAAAAACTCAAATTATAAATTAATTCTGAAATTTTAGAGGGGGAAAGAATAGAAAATGGGGAGAGTTATTGGCTAAAATCATCCCTCAACTATGATTCAAATTTAATGTACATCCTTATATTATCTAAGTGAGCAAAAAAAATCCTTATACTATACAAAAAAATAACAAGAATCATCCTTCAATCTATTTTTGTTAAAAAACTAATTGAACCAATAAAAAAAATTGGTCATGTTTTGCAACGATACCTAAAAAGAATAAGGATATGGATAGGAAATGAATCTTTCATTCTCAGAATTTAAATTTTGCGTGTTGTCAGTTTATATGCTTTTTGCATCATCAAGTAAATTGACTTGCAACAATACATAAGTTTTGAAATATTTATACAGTAGGTTCCGATGGTTACA
Source organism: Solanum sitiens (assembly GCA_016801875.1). Classification (NCBI taxonomy): domain Eukaryota; kingdom Viridiplantae; phylum Streptophyta; class Magnoliopsida; order Solanales; family Solanaceae; genus Solanum; species Solanum sitiens. The sequence goes on from JABWTJ010000107.1 coordinate 514,810, forward strand.
AAGATTATGTAAAAAATTATTTTAAAAGTATTACGTCCAACTATTTAGAGATTTTCTTTAATAAAATATTTAGGGCGCATGTACCTTATACTACAATGCAATTTGCATTTCATACAATGTACGGAAATGTTGAAAATTTAGGACGCATGTTGTATTCAAAAATTTGAAGTTGGAGTAGTGTTTGGCCATATATATTTTTACAAGAATATTTAAATTTTGAATAGATTTTGTCTGAATATGATTTAAATCCTCAATTTCTATAAACAAAATCACTTAACTGGAATACTTAACCATGTGTACATATATTCATTCGACTTGACACATTTAATTTTTTGTTGGTGGTGTGAGTTTTGTTTTTAAAAAATAGATAGAAGGATGAATCTTGCAACTTTTTGGATAGTTCAAGGATGTTTTTTGTCCACTTATACAACACAAGGATGTACTTTAAGTTTAGGTCATACTTCAGGGATGATTTTAGCCAAAAACTCAAATAGAAAGATAAAAGATGATTTGAATTTTCATTTTTATAAATTTTTAGAGATATAAAAATTTATTGAGGTTAAAATAGTGTTTATTATAGTTTTAAAAAATAATTGGGGAAGAAAGGGAGAGGAAGAAGAGTACTTTTTTTATATATTTTTTTTAATTAAATGGTGAAATACACGTGTCAAGTGTGTGCATTTCATCACAAGACACATGCCCTGTAAAGACATTTCAATGAGAAAATAATCCACTTTAAAATAGCTTTGGAGGGTAATATAGGACCCCCCATAAAGTATAAGTGTGTAGTTAAAAATTCGATAATAGATTGGGGGATCATTTGACAATTTTCTCTTGTTTTTATCATCCAACTTTAGGCACATATTTACCTTGAGATGATTAAATCTCATCTTCCCACTTTTATCCTCCTACGTGGCCCCTATGTGGCACGCCCCTCTCTCTCTCTCTCTCTCTCTCTCTCTCTCTATATATATATATATATATATATATATATATATATATATATATATATATATATATATATATATATATATATATATATATACTACTTTAAAAGCATGAATTTTCTAACTTGAATGTTAAATTACTATAATACCTCTAACTTAAAACACCCATTTTAGTAAATATAATGTAGAATACCCCCAACATAAACAAGCATTTTATTAAAAATGTTGTATTATTATATTATATTTTATATGCTCTATGTCATATTAAAAGCTGACACATTTTAATTGATGGGCAGTGATTTTTTCGAAGGGTTGTAAATTTTTTATAGACTTATAATTTTTTTGATGAGTTATGACATTTCTGAAAAGTTGTAACTTTTTCGAACGATTGTGACTAATCTGATAAGGCACAATAAGCACATTTCATGCTATCTTTGTTGTCTATAAATATAGAGGTATTCTCACACTTTGAATTTTGTATGTTTTCTTTGCTTCTTCTTAACACAAGAAAGATTGTTATAGTAGTTCAATTATACAATTACAATATTTTATGTGGCTAAATTAAATAGATCAACAAAACTTGATATAACAAGGAGAATGGAATAACTCAACTTCGAACGAGAAGACTATCTAGATAACTAATATGTACTATTTTCATGGCAATAAATATATTTTTGCAACAACTTCAACTTAACAAGAAGTTCAATGATTTTTTGTTGCACAAACTATAACTTGCGAAAAGTCTCAAACTGTTGGAGAAAAAGGATTTGATCAAACACTTGTTTGAAGTGTCTAAAACAAAATTTAATAAGTACTCCTCCGTTTCTAATTTATTTGTTGTACTTATTTCACATTTAGTTTAATATGAATGTTCTTTTTTCTTGGTTTTGGTGTGCATCTTTAAGATCACAAAGTTAAAAGACATTTTTATATATTATACATATCCTTAAATTTAAAGTCTTCTCTTTAGTTAAAATCTCATATCAAATTTAAAATTAGACAAATCTATATCTATCTTTTTTAATCTTCAATACTAACTTAAAAGAATGAACTACATAACTTAAGTGATAAATTATTATAATACATCAACCATAAAACACCAAATATAGTTTATCTTATATAAAAATATATATTTTATTTTATTAATTTATATTATATTAAAAACATGCACCTTTTAACATTGAAGGGTTGTGACATTTCCAAAGAGTTATAACTTTTTCGATGAGTTGTGACCTTTTTGATGAGCTGTGACTTTTCCGAAGAGTCGTAACTTTTGTGAAGGATTGTGACATTTCCAAACGGTTGTGACTTTTTCGATGAATTTTGACCGTTTTGAAGGTTTGTGACTTTTTTAAAGGGTTGTGACACTTTTTTTTATGACAGTTAGAATTTTTTATGCACAACTCTTTGTTGGCATAAAAGGAGGGGTTTTCCTCAAATTTTCAAACCATAATTTTTTGATGTTTTTCATTGTTCTTCTTCTTCTTAGAACATCCAATTTAGTATATCTTCTATATTTTATATATTTACTTATTTATTTATGTTATATTATATTATATTAGAATAAGACGACATTTCACATTGAATGGTGACGACTTTTTCAAAGAGTTTTGACTTTTCCGATAAGTTGTGACATTTTCAAATGGTTGTGACTTTTATGATAGAAACAATATGCACATTCTCATACTTCCCTTTGTTGACTATTTATGAAGGGATATCTTCACATTTTTAAACTACGATTTTTTATTCTCAAAAACTAACGTTTGATTTTCAGATGCTGACAATCTCAAATTTCAATGAAATTTTTAAATTCCCTAACATGAATGTTAATTAATATAATACTCAAACTAAAAATATCCAATTTAGTATATCTTTTATATTTTACATCAATATTTATTTATGTTATACTATATTAAAAATTAGAACATCAACAATACAATAACAAAAAATTAATGCACTATGGGGGAGGGAGGAAGGGAGGAGAAAATATATTTAAGAGAATGTGTAACAAAAATATTTTAAAAGTGACTAACTTTCAATAGTAATCATAAGAAAGCTTACATCCACTACTCATAGGAACTTAAACTTTATCATTCATTTTATAGTAGTTTACTAACTCATGGTTTAATATTCACGTGCATAGCACGTGCGTCACAACTATATATATATATATATATATATATATATATATATATATATATATATATATATATATAATTTCACTTAAATTTCCTCCTAATTTAATTATTATACCCAACTTAATAATGTACCCATTCATTTCTTTTTACCTCTTTACCTAATTTTTCTACCCATACTCAAACACAAATCACCATTGTAGCTCAAAGAGATAAGCTTTAACGAGTTATTCTTTAATTTCTAATTGTTTTTCCTTTTTTGCTTGTTTCTTTGATTTTTAATTGGGGCTTTTAATTTCTTCTCTCTAATTTCTGATTTTTTTTTATTAGGATTAGCCATGAAAGTGGTACAGTTGAATTTGAATAAACATTTGTTATGAAAATGATGATCCAAAAGTTGAATGAGGAAGTGCGATATTTTCATTTCTTCCATTGAAATTTTTTTGATCCATTAATAATTGGCGTAGAAGATTTTGATCTTTCTCATACCATGTATAAGAAAAGTGTAAATATTTTCATTGGAGGGATGGTATGGTTAATGAACAATCTAAGTTTATCATTCCAAGGTAAAGATAATGAAGGGCATGAATGAACTATTAGTTCTTCGGACAACTACGAAAGTCATTTCTACCCAGTATTTAAGACTTGAAGCGCTCCTGCCTAATCGACTAACTAGTTTGTCCTTTTTAATAGACCTCTCCCTATCGAATACACAATCCTAGTCTCTCCAATTTTGATAAATAACAATCGTGTTTCGTGTGATTATAAAAAAACCAACTTGATATTTGATTCAAACCATCCCCCCATTTTTTTTTATGTTTATACAACATGTTTACTCTTATTATTCTTTGATAAATTCATTCTCCAATCCTTGTGGATTTGATTCCGACGACTCAATAGTTAGGTTTACTTTGCATGTGGATTGTGTTGCTAATGTCATATATCACCCTTCTATGAGTATGATCCTCCATATTATAACCTAATGTTTCTTTTTCAAATATGTTACAACATGACTACTAGTACAACTGAAAATGAATATGAGTTTAGCCTTATTTTCAAATTCTCACCACTCATGAATTGTTTGTACTTTTACTTGTATGAGTGAACCATGACTACTTGTATGAGTGAACCATGACGTCGAGTCGTTGCACTTGAATAATACTTGCATTTGCAAAATCTCATGTTAGATCCATATTTTCTAGCTAAGGAGGATAACACAAATATCTTATATTTCATATTGAGTCAGTACTTCATCATCAATAGGCGATTTTGCTTTCCATATCCTCCATGGAAAGAAAGAAATGTCAAATAAAATTTCTTAAACCCATATGTTCTTAAACTATTGTGAGATAGTGTGTTTATTCCTCAATAATTTTTCAAGAACTACTCACTTGTTTCTCAAAAATTGTCAACAACCACCATGAATGATCACATTGATCTCAAAATAATAATTTTACCTACACTATGCTTGACATAAAGATCGTAGAATCTTTTCGTAATTTCATGGGAAAATACATAACCCCCCCCCCCACACACACACGAACTTGGTAGCAAAACTCACTTTAGCACTTTAACTTTACAGGTAATTATTTATCCCTCTAATCTCTTTTCAAGTTAATTAAAATACACCCAAATCGCTGACATGGGAAGTCAAAAAAAAAAGCGCATAAAGATAAAAAATTAAAGAAAAAAAGAATAAGTGGACCTCAATTATTTTCATTTTATCCAATAATCTTTTTTTTTTTCTTCATCTTCTTCATACCCTACCACCCCCAACCTTTAGTACCACTAACCCCACCCCCACCTCTCGTCCCTTTATCTTCCTCACACCCAATCCACCCCTCCTGCCCTCAACCAACACTTGCACTACCCTTTCTTCTTCATCGACCCCCCCCCCCCAAACGAACCCTCACTCCTACCCTCTTTATTTCTCTTCGAATCTCGGTGCTTCACACTTTTCTTCTTCTTCTTTTTCTTTGAACTTTTCATATTTTTTCTCCTTCAAGACACCCCATCCCACCCTCATTTCCTTTAATTTCTATCAATAAACCCAAAAAATGTGATGAAATTGTTACAAATTTTTAATTTCAAATTAAATTTTTAGTTGTTATTATTTATTTGTTTTAATTATGTGTCTTATAAATTGAGTGTTTTTGTGAGAATGAAAGATTTTGAATCTCTTTCAATTGATTTTTTTAAGATTATTTTTCTTACTAGTTTCTGAGGACGTGCTTCGCACGTGTGTTCCATGTAAATTTTTATAGATACGTTACAATGACAAAAATTTCATGGAAATATATATGTAAATTGTATGAATAATAAAATGTAACAATTACAAAATAAGAATAAAGACTTACGCAATAAAACATTCATAAAAAAACTAAATTAAGAAGTCTGATGGAGAAAAAAAAAGACTAAAAGAAACAGATTTAAAAAAAGATCCAGTGTAGACATTATTCTTATAAGACTGATGTATGTATAGATGAAAAAATAAGTACAAAATTAGTACATAACTCTCTGAGTTATTATCGACTCCTTTCATATCCTATCAAAATTCAAGAGGCTTCTTCATCTACTTTAACTATAGAATAAAAATGATAGTCTAATAATCTTGGTAGGGGTTTCATGAGATTAAAAAAGTTGAATTTATATAGATAGAAAAGAAGGAATATCAAAAGATATCTTAAAATTTTAGTTTAAATATTTGGAGGTTATGAATATGAAAAGATGAGAGTTATGAATATTAAGAGTATAAAAGTTGAAAGTAATTAACAAATAATAATAAATAAATGAAGAATATGAAAAAGAAAATTAAAATTAGCAAACCATGTAGAAAGAACAACTAAAGTTCTTATCACGTAATTAAGCGTTAATGAATTTAATTATGAAGATAGAGTCATTCTTTAATAATAATCGAGAGGACATTATCAACGTGTGTCTCCATTTTGCAGATTTGCACCCTTTAAATTATTAAATTTCGTTATTTATCATAAAGGATAATACTTTATCCACATAAATTATATTATTCATGAGAGGGGTGAAGGAAAAAGTTATGAGAAGAGGAAAAATATAGCAATTTAGGTAAAGACTTTTTTTTTTTTAAAAAAATATAATTATTATATATATATTGATTATAGATGATAAATATTAATTAATTAGATATTTAATAAAAAATTAGTGTTTAGAAGTCTAAAAGTCATTAACCATTTAATTAAATTTATACAATCAAATATTTAAATATTTTATAACAATTTAATTTATAGAATGGGTAAACTGTAATTCAACTTTCAACTTTTTTTGTTCATGCTTTTAGTAATACTAGACCTTGGGCACGCGCGTTGCGCGTGTGCCTCATGTGAATGAGTATAAAAACTTAAAAGTATAATTACACAAATACAATTAAAAATGAATTTGAATAATTAAATGATTTTCTTAAAAAAAAAGTGTAAATTTTTTAAAGATCATAAATATATATCATATTTAGTTATTAAATAGAGAAGAAACATTGCTATGCAATATTCCTCATATGCTTTATTATCTTTAGTATGTATAAGTGATGTATGTGCTTTAAGTGCGTAAACAAAGTACCATATTGAGTTGAATTATATTTATATTGAACATGATAGTACTTTTTGATTATTTATTTATAATCTTAAGATTTCTTTGACGAAATCACTTGCAAGTCTAAATAAGAAGTTGGAACAATAAAATGCTACAACACATAATTTAAGGTCGACATTATAGTTACAAAATATTTAATACGTTAAAGCTTCCGCTTTTTTTTTAAGGAATAATACCCCCACTTTTTTACAGATGCATACATATCGATAACTTGTCGTCGAAGGAAAGTGATGTTTTGTAATAGTTGTAGAGAAATTCGATCAACATATGTCTTCCTTAGGATGACTAATAGATCATTATCAATTACATAGTCTACACCTACAAAATAAAGGTAATTATTTGTTATAAAATAATCATTATTTTAATATGTAATTAACATATATAAATAATAGTTACATATATATGTATCCTTCGTCTTCTTTAACTCATTCAAAATTATTAATTCTGCCATCTGTAAATTTTGACAAAAATTTTTTTTTGTCAAGTTATATACATATAATTGAATTATGAAATACAATACAATCATTTGTGAGATATCAACAACATGGTAGGAAAAAGAAAATAATATAAACCAAAAAGTATATGATACTTTTGAAGGTGCCTGCAGAACTCAATTTCTCAAATCTCCAATTTATAGACAAAAAAAAAAAACTAAATAGAAGCATAAATAACACTAACAAAACAAAGAACACATCTGGAGGTATACGCTAGATTTGTTGTCAATAACAACCCAACATTCCAAAAAAGAAATATGCATATCAAAATATCTAGATTTCAAAATAAATAGGAAAGCTAAGCAAATTGCTCAAAAATTTGTTCATGAATGGATAGAAACACATCAATATACGTTGTAGAAATAATAGAAATTTAAGGTATGGTGTATATACTTGTCGACTGTTTTGTCAGTGAGGACATGGAGCTTTATGACAGCATAAACTTCATCCTCTCTACTAAGTTTCTGGAATTTTATGTCTATGTGAACTTAAGTAAACAGGAATCCTAAGGCATAATACCTAAATCAAAGCTAGAAGTACTATTAGGAGCAATACATAAAAAACTCAACTACGACGAATATTAAGTGATAGATATTTATCTTTTTAAAGAAGGTTAACCACATGGAAAATACGATATCTATGGATGAGGGAAGTTCCAAGACAAATCACATTGATCTCTTAATATTTGAAGTTCAAGGAAAAGTGTACAATTGGTTACAAGGGTTAAGAGTTTCTCTAGACGAGGGAAGTTAATTCAATCTTACATCGTGGAAGCTAAGGCCAAGATAGGGAGGAGGTATTTTGACATCACAAAACTGAGACAGCATACAAGAAGTATCAGATTGATGATTGTGCGAGAACAACCAACAATAGGAACAAAAATTCGAACAACATACTCCAAATTCCAAACTTCCCAACGAATAAACAAAAAACAGGGGTAACAAAGTGGCTATTGATAAAGAAGAAAACAAATTTACGTGACATAACTGAAACAACAATATCACAAAAAAACACGTGTATTCCTAACAATTAATAAATACATTAAAATATTAGTGTGAGATTTAAAATTAAATTAAAAGAGGAAAAACTCAAATTGATAATTGGTGTTCATATATGCCAAAACAATATCGTAGTTGAACTTGAGATGAATGAGTAGAACAATTATATTTTAAAATTAATCATTTAAGTTAAAAGATTTGACTCATATTCTTTCTAAGAATCTCTCAGGCACAATAACGTTAAATAAAAATCTTAACTAATGTATATGAACATTACATTAGATATTAATTTAACGTAAATAGAGTAAGTATTTGACTCAAGACTTTAAATGATGCGTATGTATCGTGATATTAAATTTGTTATTGTCTCATTCAAATTAAAATAAATTCTCATTATCTATAGCTATCCATGTGCCTTTTGACATAGTGTAGCATGAAAAAACAAACTTTACATCATTTGATAACAATATAATAGCATTCTTATACACAAACTTATAAAGATGATTTGGGTAAGTACAAATTCAAGAAATAAATTACCATATAAAAAGTGATTTATTCACTTTAAGAGGTGTTTTTACTCTATCAAATAGAGTTTAAATGATCCCCTTCATTTCAAGACAAAAAAAAAGAAAAAGTTTCTTTAATGTTATTCTTTTACTTCGACCACTAATACTATAGTCGATAGTTGTACATAATCCACAAATTATATGACGTTTTCTTATAAGATTTTCCTAATTCATCAAATATTTAATTTATGTGATACTTCAACAATACATAGTTCAAATATGAATATGAATATGAGCAACATTACTTATGATTACAAATACTTCATGCTTAAATGCTTGTGTCTTGTCTTTACAAAATTGTAACCCCCATAATATTATAGTTATATGTTAAAGTTGTACGGAAATTCAATTAACATATATCTTTAATTGGATGCATGGGATCATTATCAATTTCGTGATGTGCACCTGGGGAAGAAAGTAATTAATAACTACTACTTATAGAGATCCTTAATAACTATCGACATAAGAATATTTATATGATACATTTAAAACTTGGAGTATTGTATAACTTTATTACATCTAAATAAAGGATATGAACAAATTTAACTGAAAATAAAAGGAGCAGAGATCCCGAAGAAAATTAAAAGTTATGAAATAAGATTGGGCCACGGATACGTATAAAATAATTAGTAACACTAATTAGATAAAAACCTATAAATATATTTGTTCAAAGTTAATATTTTCTAACAATAGAGACATACTAATCAAGCAGTTGGTATACTTCATTCAACAAGAATATAAATACGAAATTAGTTTTCGAAAAGTAAATAGAAAGTGTTACCAGGCCAATTATGTGGAAGTAATAAGCAAGAAACCTGTAAAAATATTAATAATTAATGAGTTAACTAATGATAAATGTAATTTCTAATCAAACAAAATCTATATATTTGATAGGGATTATATTTGACAAATATATGTATGGAAGTTTCACAACAAAAAACATTTTTCAAATCGAAAAGCCTCAATTAAAGAATTGCTCAAACAAATGGCTAAAGGAAGAAAGAAATCAAAAACTAAACATGATAAACCAATGAAATTCAAGAGGAAACGAAAGTAACAAAACAAAAGCAATGATATATTAGCAGTAAAATAATAGCAGTAATCATATACATACCTGGAAAAATGTATATGAGAAGAAGACAAATAGAACAATAAAAAGAAAATAACTTGTGGACCTTTATAGAGAGCAATTAAGAATTAATAAATTGTTAGGAAAAATTAATGACTGGAAAAAGAAAAAGTTAGTACAATGTACATTACCTTTAAAGATGCATTTATATGAATTGAAAAGACAATTATAGAGGTTACGTTTAACGTGAATAATAAGAAATAATATTATTTGAAAATCAGAAAGGGCCAACTTTTACATCAAAAAGGGGTAAAAAAAACAAAATTATGTGGATTAATAAAGATGCTTGTTTAAGATTGTAGTAAATAAATTATTTGGGCACATTGAGGAAAAACTGAATATGGAGCATTAAATGAGACTGTCGAACTTCTAAAAATTAAACACCCAAAAAAACCGTACTAAACTTTTATTCACTCACCATTTATGTGATTTAAATATCATTATTTAATTAAATATTTCAATCTTTAGGTAATTAATATATTATTATTATTAGATATTTTATTAATTAATATTAACTTATTTAGATATTTTATAATATTTTAAATTAGGATAAAGATAAAATGGTATTTCAACTTTTACGTTTGTGACTTCCCACTTTTAGCATAATATATATGTGATGATATAATATGATGGGCGAGAAATAAAATAAATACAAAAGAAAAGAAAAATATTTTAAAAATATAATTAAATTTAGTTGTTAAAAGGATAAAAATATCTAATTTTACTTTCTATTGATATTTTCATTTTTCAACTTTTGACTCAACAACTTCCACTTTTAAGTATATGATATAATATGATATAATTAGTATTTAATGTTTAATATTTAATTAATTTATTTTTTAAAATTAATATTTTAATTTAGTATAGGATGATTTTCTTAAAAAAAAAGTGTAAATTTTTTAAAGATCATAAATATATATCATATTTAGTTATTAAATAGAGAAGAAACATTGCTATGCAATATTCCTCATATGCTTTATTATCTTTAGTATGTATAAGTGATGTATGTGCTTTAAGTGCGTAAACAAAGTACCATATTTAGTTGAATTATATTTATATTGAACATGATAGTACTTTTTGATTATTTATTTATAATCTTAAGATTTCTTTGACGAAATCACTTGCAAGTCTAAATAAGAAGTTGGAACAATAAAATGCTACAACACATAATTTAAGGTCGACATTATAGTTACAAAATATTTAATACGTTAAAGCTTCCGCTTTTTTTTTAAGGAATAATACCCCCACTTTTTTACAGATGCATACATATCGATAACTTGTCGTCGAAGGAAAGTGATGTTTTGTAATAGTTGTAGAGAAATTCGATCAACATATGTCTTCCTTAGGATGACTAATAGATCATTATCAATTACATAGTCTACACCTACAAAATAAAGGTAATTATTTGTTATAAAATAATCATTATTTTAATATGTAATTAACATATATAAATAATAGTTACATATATATGTATCCTTCGTCTTCTTTAACTCATTCAAAATTATTAATTCTGCCATCTGTAAATTTTGACAAATTTTTTTTTTTGTCAAGTTATATACATATAATTGAATTATGAAATACAATACAATCATTTGTGAGATATCAACAACATGGTAGGAAAAAGAAAACAATATAAACCAAAAAGTATATGATACTTTTGAAAGTGCCTGCAGAACTCAATTTCTCAAATCTCCAATTTATAGACAAAAAAAAAAAACTAAATAGAAGCATAAATAACACTAACAAAACAAAGAACACATCTGGAGGTATACGCTAGATTTGTTGTCAATAACAACCCAACATTCCAAAAAAGAAATATGCATATCACAATATCTAGATTTCAAAATAAATAGGAAAGCTAAGCTAATTGCTCAAAAATTTGTTCATGAATGGATAGAAACACATCAATATACGTTGTAAAAATAATAGAAATTTAAGGTATGGTGTATATACTTGTCGACTGTTTTGTCAGTGAGGACATGGAGCTTTATGACAGCATAAACTTCATCCTCTCTACTAAGTTTCTGGAATTTTATGTCTATGTGAACTTAAGTAAACAGGAATCCTAAGGCACAATACCTAAATCAAAGCTAGAAGTACTATTAGGAGCAATACATAAAAGAATCAACTACGACGAATATTAAGTGATAGATATTTATCTTTTTAAAGAAGGTTAACCACATGGAAAATACGATATCTATGGATGAGGGAAGTTCCAAGACAAATCACATTGATCTCTTAATATTTGAAGTTCAAGCAAAAATGTACAATTGGTTACAAGGGTTAAGAGTTTCTCTAGACGAGGGAAGTTAATTCAATCTTACATGGTGGAAGCTAAGGCCAAGATAGGGAGGAGGTATTTTGACATCACAAAACTGAGACAACATACAAGAAGTATCAAATTGATGATTGTGCGAGAACAACCAACAATAGGAACAAAAATTCGAACAACATACTCCAAATTCCAAACTTCCCAATGAATAAACAAAAAACAGGGGTAACAAAGTGGCTATTGATAAAGAAGAAAACAAATTTACGTGACATAACTGAAACAACAATATCACAAAAAAACACGTGTATTCCTAACAATTAATAAATACATTAAAATATTAGTGTGAGATTCAAAATTAAATTAAAAGAGGAAAAAACTCAAATTGATAATTGGTGTTCATATATGCCAAAACAATATCGTAGTTGAACTTGAGATGAATGAGTAGAACAATTATATTTTAAAACTAATTATTTAAGTTAAAAGATTTGACTCATATTCTTTCTAAGAATCTCTCAGGCACAATAACGTTAAATAAAAATCTTAACTAATGTATATGAACATTACATTAGATATTAATTTAACGTAACTAGAGTAAGTATTTGACTCAAGACTTTAGATGATACGTATGTATCGTGATATTAAATTTGTTATTGTCTCATTTAAATTAAAATAAATTCTCATTATCTATAGCTATCTATGTGCCTTTTGACATAGTGTAGCATGAAAAAACAAACTTTACATCATTTGATAACAATATAATAGCATTCTTATACACAAACTTATAAAGATGATTTGGGTAAGTACAAATTCAAGAAATAAATTACCATATAAAAAGTGATTTATTCACTTTAAGAGGTGTTTTTACTCTATCAAATAGAGTTTAAATGATCCCCTTCATTTCAAGACAAAAAAAAGAAAAAGTTTCTTTAATGTTATTCTTTTACTTCGACCACTGATACTATAGTCGATAGTTGTACATAATCCACAAATTATATGACGTTTTCTTATGAGATTTTCCTAATCCATCAAATATTTAATTTATGTGATACTTCAACAATACATAGTTTAAATATGAATATGAATATGAGCAACATTACTTATGATTACAAATACTTCATGCCTTAAATGCTTGTGTGTTGTCTTTACAAAATTGTAACCCCCACAATATTATAGTTTCAATTAACATATATCTTTAATTGGATGCATGGGATCATTATCAATTTCGTGATGTGCACCTGGGGAAGAAAGTAATTAATAACTACTACTTATAGAGATCCTTAATAACTATCGACATAAGAATATTTATATGATACATTTAAAACTTGGAGTATTGTATAACTTTATTACATCTAAATAAAGGATATGAACAAATTTAACTGAAAATAAAAGGAGCAAAAAGCCCGAAGAAAATTAAAAGTTATGGAATAAGATTGGGCCATGGGTACGTATAAAATAATTAGTAACACTAATTAGATAATAACCTATAAATATATTTGTTCAAAGTTAATATTTTCCAACAATAGAGACATACTAATCAAGCAGTTGGTATACTTCATTCAACAAGAATATAAATACGAAATTAGTTTTCGAAAAGTAAATAGAAAGTGTTACCAGGCCAATTATGTGGAAGTAATAAGCAAGAAACCTGTAAAAATATTAATAATTAATGAGTTAACTAATGATAAATGTAATTTCTAATCGAACAAAATCAATATAATTGATAGGGATTATATTTGACAAATATATGTATGGAAGTTTCACAACAAAAAACATTTTTCAAATCGAAAGCCTCAATTAAAGAATTGCTCAAACAAATGGCTAAAGGAAGAAAGAAATCAAAAACTAAACATGATAAACCAATGAAATTCAAGAGGAAACGAAAGTAACAAAACAAAAGCAATGATATATTAGCAGTAAAATAATAGCAGTAATCATAGAAAAATGTATATGAGAAGAAGACAAATAGAACAATAAAAAGAAAATAACTTGTGGACCTTTATAGAGAGCAATTAAGAATTAATAAATTGTTAGGAAAAATTAATGGCTGGAAAAAGAAAAAGTTAGTACAATGTACATTGCCTTTAAAGATGCATTTATATGAATTGAAAAGACAACTTTTAATTATAGAGGTTACGTTTAACGTGAATAATAAGAAATAATATTATTTGAAAATCAGAAAGGGCCAACTTTTACATCAAAAAGGGATAAAATAAAATTAAATTATGTGGATTAATAAAGATGCTTGTTTAAGATTGTAGTAAATAAATTATGTGGGCACATTGAGGAAAAACTGAATATGGAGCATTAAATGAGACTGTCGAACTTCTAAAAATTAAACATTCCAAAAAACCGTACTAAACTTTTATTCACTCACCATTTATGTGATTTAAATATCATTATTTAATTAAATATTTCAATCTTTAGGTAATTAATATATTATTATTATTAGATATTTTATTAATTAATATTAACTTATTTAGATATTTTATAATATTTTAAATTAGGATAAGGATAAAATGGTATTTCAACTTTTACGTTTGTGACTTCCCACTTTTAGCATAATATATATATGATGATATAATATGATGGGCGAGAAATAAAATAAATAAAAATAAAAAGAAAAATGTTTTAAAAATATAATTAAATTTAGTTGTTAAAAGGATAAAAATATCTAATTTAAACTTTCTATTGATATTTTCATTTTTCAACTTTTGACTCAACAACTTCCACTTTTAAGTATATGATATAATATGATATAATTAGTATTTAATGTTTAATATTTAATCAATTTATTTTTTAAAATTAATATTTTAATTTAGTATAGGATGATTTTCTTAAAAAAAAGTGTAAATTTTTTAAAGATCATAAATATATATCATATTTAGTTATTAAATAGAGAAGAAACATTGCTATGCAATATTCCTCATATGCTTTATTATCTTTAGTATGTATAAGTGATGTATGTGCTTTAAGTGCGTAAACAAAGTACCATATTTAGTTGAATTATATTTATATTGAACATGATAGTACTTTTTGATTATTTATTTATAATCTTAAGATTTCTTTGACGAAATCACTTGCAAGTCTAAATAAGAAGTTGGAACAATAAAATGCATCAACACATAATTTAAGGTCGACATTATAGTTACAAAATATTTAATACGTTAAAGCTTCCGCTTTTTTTTTAAGGAATAATACCCCCACTTTTTTACAGATGCATACATATCGATAACTTGTCGTCGAAGGAAAGTGATGTTTTGTAATAGTTGTAGAGAAATTCGATCAACATATGTCTTCCTTAGGATGACTAATAGATCATTATCAATTACATAGTCCACACCTACAAAATAAAGGTAATTATTTGTTATGAAATAATCATTATTTTAATATGTAATTAACATATATAAATAATTGTTACATATATATGTATCCTTCGTCTTCTTTAACTCATTCAAAATTATTAATTCTGCCATCTGTAAATTTTGACAAAAATTTTTTTTGTCAAGTTATATACATATAATTGAATTATGAAATACAATACAATCATTTGTGAGATATCAACAACATGGTAGGAAAAAGAAAACAATATAAATCAAAAAGTATATGATACTTTTGAAAGTGCCTGCAGAACTCAATTTCTCAAATCTCCAATTTATAGACAGAAAAAAAAAACTAAATAGAAGTATAAATAACACTAACAAAACAAAGAACACATCTGGAGGTATACGCTAGATTTGTTGTCAATAACAACCCAACATTCCAAAAAAGAAATATGCATATCAAAATATCTAGATTTCAAAATAAATAGGAAAGCTAAGCTAATTGCTCAAAAATTTGTTCATGAATGGATAGAAACACATCAATATACGTTGTAGAAATAATAGAAATTTAAGGTATGGTGTATATACTTGTCGACTGTTTTGTCAGTGAGGACATGGAGCTTTATGACAGCATAAACTTCATCCTCTCTACTAAGTTTCTGGAATTTTATGTCTATGTGAACTTAAGTAAACAAGAATCCTAAGGCATAATACCTAAATCAAAGCTAGAAGTACTATTAGGAGCAATACATAAAAAAATCAACTACGACGAATATTAAGTGATAGATATTTATCTTTTTAAAGAAGGTTAACCACATGGAAAATACGATATCTATGGATGAGGGAAGTTCCAAGACAAATCACATTGATCTCTTAATATTTGAAGTTCAAGCAAAAGTGTACAATTGGTTACAAGGGTTAAGAGTTTCTCTAGACGAGGGAAGTTAATTCAATCTTACATCGTGGAAGCTAAGGCCAAGATAGGGAGGAGGTATTTTGACATCACAAAACTGAGACAACATACAAGAAGTATCAAATTGATGATTGTGCGAGAACAACCAACAATAGGAACAAAAATTCGAACAACATACTCCAAATTCCAAACTTCCCAACGAATAAACAAAAAACAGGGGTAACAAAGTGGCTATTGATAAAGAAGAAAACAAATTTACGTGACATAACTGAAACAACAATATCACAAAAAAACACGTGTATTCCTAATAATTAATAAATACATTAAAATATTAGTGTGAGATTCAAAATTAAATTAAAAGAGGAAAAAACTCAAATTGATAATTGGTGTTCATATATGTCAAAACAATATCGTAGTTGAACTTGAGATGAATGAGTAGAACAATTATATTTTAAAACTAATTATTTAAATTAAAAGATTGTACTCATATTCTTTCTAAGAATCTCTCAGGCACAATAACGTTAAATAAAAATCTTAACTAATGTATATGAACATTACATTAGATATTAATTTAACGTAACTAGAGTAAGTATTTGACTCAAGACTTTAGATGATACGTATGTATCGTGATATTAAATTTGTTATTGTCTCATTCAAATTAAAATAAATTCTCATTATCTATAGCTATCCATGTGCCTTTTGACATAGTGTAGCATGAAAAAATAAATTTTACATCATTTGATAACAATATAATAGCATTCTTATACACAAACTTATAAAGATGATTTGGGTAAGTACAAATTCAAGAAATAAATTACCATATAAAAAGTGATTTATTCACTTTAAGAGGTGTTGTTACTCTATCAAATAGAGTTTAAATGATCCCCTTCATTTCAAGACAAAAAAAAAAAGAAAAAGTTTCTTTAATGTTATTCTTTTACTTCGGCCACTAATACTATAGTCGATAGTTGTACATAATCCACAAATTATACGACGTTTTCTTATAAGATTTTCCTAATTCATCAAATATTTAATTTATGTGATAATTCAACAATACATAGTTCAAATATGAATATGAATATGAGCAACATTACTTATGATTACAAATACTTCATGCCTTAAATGCTTGTGTGTTGTCTTTACAAAATTGTAACCCCCACAATATTATAGTTTCAATTAACATATATCTTTAATTGGATGCATGGGATCATTATCAATTTCGTGATGTGCACCTGGGGAAGAAAGTAATTAATAACTACTACTTATAGAGATCCTTAATAACTATCGACATAAGAATATTTATATGATACATTTAAAACTTGGAGTATTGTATAACTTTATTACATCTAAATAAAGGATATGAACAAATTTAACTGAAAATAAAAGGAGCAGAAAGCCCGAAGAAAATTAAAAGTTATGGTTTAAGATTGGGCCATGGGTACGTATAAAATAATTAGTAACACTAATTAGATAATAACCTATAAATATATTTGTTCAAAGTTAATATTTTCCAACAATAGAGACATACTAATCAAGCAGTTGGTATACTTCATTCAACAAGAATATAAATACGAAATTAGTTTTCGAAAAGTAAATAGAAAGTGTTACCAGGCCAATTATGTGGAAGTAATAAGCAAGAAACCTGTAAAAATATTAATAATTAATGAGTTAACTAATGATAAATGTAATTTCTAATCGAACAAAATCAATATAATTGATAGGGATTATATTTGACAAATATATGTATGGAAGTTTCACAACAAAAAATATTTTTCAAATCGAAAGCCTCAATTAAAGAATTGCTCAAACAAATGGCTAAAGGAAGAAAGAAATCAAAAACTAAACATGATAAACCAATGAAATTCAAGAGGAAACGAAAGTAACAAAACAAAAGCAATGATATATTAGCAGTAAAATAATAGCAGTAATCATAGAAAAATGTATATGAGAAGAAGACAAATAGAACAATAAAAAGAAAATAACTTGTGGACCTTTATAGAGAGCAATTAAGAATTAATAAATTGTTAGGAAAAATTAATGGCTGGAAAAAGAAAAAGTTAGTACAATGTACATTGCCTTTAAAGATGCATTTATATGAATTGAAAAGACAACTTTTAATTATAGAGGTTACGTTTAACGTGAATAATAAGAAATAATATTATTTGAAAATCAGAAAGGGACAACTTTTACATCAAAAAGGGGTAAAAAAAAAACAAAATTATGTGGATTAATAAAGATGCTTGTTTAAGATTGTAGTAAATAAATTATTTGGGCACATTGAGGAAAAACTGAATATGGAGCATTAAATGAGACTGTCGAACTTCTAAAAATTAAACACCCTAAAAAACCGTACTAAACTTTTATTCACTCACCATTTATGTGATTTAAATATCATTATTTAATTAAATATTTCAATCTTTAGGTAATTAATATATTATTATTATTAGATATTTTATTAATTAATATTAACTTATTTAGATATTTTATAATATTTTAAATTAGGATAAGGATAAAATGGTATTTCAACTTTTATGTTTGTGACTTCCCACTTTTTAGTATAATAATATATATATGATGATATAATATGATGGGCGAGAAATAAAATAAATACAAAAGAAAAGAAAAATGTTTTAAAAATATAATTAAATTTAGTTGTTAAAAGGATAAAAATATCTAATTTAAACTTTCTATTGATATTTTTCATTTTTCAACTTTTGACTCAACAACTTCCACTTTTAAGTATATGATATAATATGATATAATTAGTATTTAATGTTTAATATTTAATCAATTTATTTTTTAAAATTAATATTTTAATTTAATATAGGGTTAAAACGGTAATTCAACTTTGCACTTTGGATCTTCCCACTTATAATAATATATGATATGATGATAATCATGGATTAATTTATTTTTTGAGATTTTTTTTACTTTCTAAAAGAAACAAAACAGAAATTAAATCAAAATTTAAATATGCTTAATGTGATGCTAATGTGGCAATGAAGTGGCGCTGACGTATCAATGACATGACGCATGAAATGCACTTGCCATTGTGAAACTGATATTATAATATTAAGGTGTATTTTAATTCACTTGAAAAGCGATTAAGAGGATAAATCATTTAGTGATCCGGTTAGTACCTCTGCAGATAAAATGAAGAAAGCAGGAGAGAGGGGATCCCCTAGCTTCGTCACAAGTGGAGTGAAAGAAACACCTTGTGCTTGGCCATTGATTAGTATTGAATACCAACAATCAACAGTATCTCTTCTACCACCTGTTTGAACTTTTCAAATTAGGTTTCAACTACCAGGCTTGTTTGTTCTTCACCAAAATCAATATCTTCAATTCTTCCTCAATATACTCCACAATGCATAATTTTCAAGCATTGTGTTGGAAGGTGAGGAGTACACAAATAATGTGGAATATTGCTTGTGGAACTTCATTTTTCTACTTTTACTAGGAAAGTCATTTTCTTCATTTTTTTTTAAAAAAAAATACTTTCCCTACTTTCAGTAAGAGTCATTTTCCTAAACATTAGATGAGACAATATATTGAGATAAACTCTACTCATACCATGTCAATTGCAGCTATTCTAGTTGAGAAATGAAGGAATCATCTACAACCTTCATATTTTAGGAGTTACATAGAGAGTTTGAAGAAGAGATGAACTTGTTACATGAAGCTTGCCTAGTGAGCACGTTACCACAAAGTGCTTACCACAGAATGCTCACCTGAACGGTAGAGGTTGTGCGTTTCCCAAAGATTTCAAAACAAAGAAAGAAGAAGCAATTACACTGCTAAACTACTCTTTAATATCTCATTATAATACAAGTACAACCCAAAAAAGCTATAGACAGAATTGGGAACTCTTTACATCACCATTAGTTTTCAAGACTCGAGTCTCTTATCAGGCTGATACAACTTTTTGGTGAATGGTATCTACAGTTTGCTTCACAAGTTTCTTCCACAAATACAAAGCTCTTCTAATTATGTTATCTGCGGAAAATCCTTCCGCATAAGCACTAATAGCTGTTAAGAGGCTAGTAAATTTCTCCCCACCATCCTGCATAAAAAATCTCAGCTTTCAGATTGTAGCAAACATCTAAGCATCAGCACTAGTTTTATTTTTTGACAAGTTCCTGAACTGATTTTCTAATGCTTGTTGCCAACTATATAAAATTCAAGCTTCAATATAATATGCTCACTCATAAGAAAAGCTATCAATGGACATATAGCCAATCTCGGAATATAGAAGTAGCCCTCACAAGGTTCAGGCATCAGTTTAATAAAAACTCTCACAACAAACACTAAGGAAGACAAGGTGCTTTTCAATGTATGGACTGCTCAAGCTGCTGCCAATGTGGACCTTGAAATTCATTGATGTGGACAGAGGCGAATCTAGGATTTCTAGAACACAGGTGTACCACTAAAAAAAGAAGGAAATAATGTACACAATGGGAATTGATCCTAATCCTTTAGGTGAACAACCCAAAATTTAACAAGTGCACCATTTGACCTTCTTGTATCACGGTGCTAGCAGATTACAGGAAGACCATGGGTTCACGAGCCCCATGATTTGGCCAATAAATTTTCCATTGGATGTGGAACATGTATCGTTGAGCAATGTGAAGTCATATTACAAGTCAATTTTTTATCCTTCCGAGCATCTATAGGCTGAAAAAAGTTCCCACCAAATTTGGGCTAAAAGGCCAACATACCTTCCAATTAATAACTACAGATATATTAGAAATATGGTCCGAGAATTTTAGAAGCCTTAACTCCAACCCCGTTTCCTCACTCTAGGTATTAGGAAAGCCACTTTACTATTTGACACCCACCACTAAGCAATGCAAACTTGGATGGTTGGATGCTGGCCTCTAGTCAACACTTAAATAGCTTCTAAACATCAACGAACATGGAGATACTTATAGGACATTGATTCTAAGTGAATTGAGTGAATTGCAGAGTCGCACCCAAAAATAGACAGCATTTAGATTTATAGATGTGGAACGGAAAATATTAAGATTGATTCACCTCTGGTTTCTCAAATATCAAGTCATCAGGGACAAAAGGAACCATGTAGGATGGAAGATCACATCGTAGTATTGCCTGCAAAATTGACAGAATTAGTCAGTGCACAGTGGGATGAATTATGAGGTCAGAACAACATACCATAGGGAAAAAGCTACATACTAGATCCTTGCTAAGTCTAGCCAGCTCTGCATGGGATAGCAATGCCTGAAAGCAGATTAACCAATCAAATTAAGAGATTAACTTATTACTCATCTACTCTTCAAAGTAGAAGAATCATGAATGTGGAAGGAATCACATACAGACAGGAGGAATATGAGTAGTTCCATGAAGAAATCAGTAGCCAAACTGTGCTAATCTTGATATTAAGAGAAAAGGTATCATGATTAAAAGGAGTTCCTTTTGAAGAAGAAACCAGGGAGCTACTTAAACCATATTGCCAAATGACATTGTTAGAGGTATTATTACAGAGCCCAACCCAGGGATAATAAAATATTATTTCCTGAGAATGTTATTATGTCATACTAAAAGGCCAGTAAATTAATGCAAATTTAACTTTAAGATCTATGAGATAAAAGTCATGAAGAGAACTTCTGACTGCTTCTTGTCAAAGAATGCAGTACATAACTACTTCTGATGGTAGAAAAAAAATCAAAATAGGAGGAGTTAAACAAACAAGCTAACTTATAATGAGCTATTCCGATCTACAAGATTTGAGTAAATCCGCAGAATAATACAGCAAGCAAACAATGTACACTGATTTAGTTACTAGTAATATCCTAGTTAAATCTTCTATTCTCCAACACCCCACCCAACCAGCTTGTGGATGCCAGCATGCTTATCAAACTGTTGATTTGCTTCTTTTGTAGTCCTTTGTAAGTAATTAGTAATTTGACAGGCAGTTGGTATGTATGGCATACAAGACAGCCCATCATCAAGTCTTTCTTGACTGAAGTGCCTATTCACTTCTGCATGCATTGTTCTGTCATGAATAACCAGATTATATGCAATAGAGATTGTTGTTTTATTATTGCAATATACTTGCAGGGGAGAATACTGAAAATATTCAAAACTTATACGAATTGTTTAATTCACATTTCACAAATCACATGAGCAACTAGTCTAAATTCAACCATTGCACAACCTCTTGGTTTCTGGCCACCATATTTTGTTTAGTACTTACAATTTCACGAGATTTTCTCTGACAAAGGTTACAACAACCAGAACTGGATCTTACATTAGCTATCCCAAATCTACATTAGCATAGACTTCCGTTCGGAGATGTCCATATCTTAAATAACTAGCCTTTTCCATGAGTCCCTTGCAACTTACAAGTATATCACAGTTTGCACTCACCATTAAAGAGTTACTTTTTTAGTGAATGCATGAATTGACTCACCAAGATTACTGCAGAAGTTATTTTTGGACATGTATGGAGCAAATTTGCTATTTTCGACAAGCTTTAAGTATCACACCCACCACATCTTACATATTGACGGACTGTAACTTCAAGATCAACCGATGTTTCAACAGATTTGCGATCAAGTAAGCTTGTTTCAGAGAGCAAGTCATGCACATATGGGCATTGACTGACAAATTTACCTTCCTTAGACGTAGCAAACTCCAGCATAAGGATATATTTGAACACCCCCAAGTCCTTGATATCAAAGTCATCAGCAAGTCTCCTTTTTGATGTTTCTAGTTTAGGAAAGGCACTTAACAAAAAAGATGGACATTGGAGCATGGATAACTTGATAGGGGGAACCAAGATTGGGTAAAAAAGAAATGAAATTGGTCTAGCTGTGATATCATGTTTAAAAAAGGGACCTTGAGCTTAAATCTACCCCAAAAATCTAGCTCATAAGATGATGATTGTCCAAGGTCATCTGTGTCCCTTAACCAATACGAGACAGTTAACAAGAAAGCAGAAGTCCGGTGCCTTGTTTGAGACCTTTTTCGGCGTGAATTGCTTAGTGTTTATAAAATTGTCAAGATTCGTAGGAAGTTCACTTCATGAATGGAGTGGTCATAATCTGGACAGAGTGTGGACACTGGTTTTTACTAAGATTGCACGTGAAGAGTCAGATGGAACTTCACATGGTGGACAAGATGCCAGCCTCTATAAAAAAGGACAGAAAAGAGCAACTAAGCTTTCATACCATCAGAAAGAGAAATATTTTTGAGGAGAACTCTTTGATCACTTCTTGTAAAGAATGTTGTACACATCTTCTTATAATAGAAGAACGAAGATCAAGATAAAAAATACTAGCAGTAAAAACTGCTACAGAATCACAGATAACCCTACAATTAACTTTCCTAAGTTTCTAGATTTGAATAAATGGTATGGAAAATAAAATCAGCACGTCTCTGAAACCAGCAAGTCAATATCTACTGATTTGGTGATATCCTAGCATCTTCCGTTCTCAAACAAACCTCAAGCAAGGAATCAGTTCTATTCAGGCTTATTTTATTTCAATATTGAATAATTGGACACTTAGGCAATTTAGCAGTAGTTGTATTTGCGAATGTTTAGGCTTGTTAGTTCCTTTAATAGTACTAGTCGTACCCTTGTAGTTCTGGCCATATGTTATTGTGGTTTGATTCCCACACTATTTTGTAGTTGTTATTGTTCTTTCTTGTAGACTTCCCTTTTTTTTTATAAAGGTAACATTTGCATATCAATCATCAGCTCAAAGCTGTTATCCAACAATTTACATCATATCCTCCCTCCACACTTGTGTGTCTAGCATAAACAAAAGATAAAGAAAAGAAAATAAGAAAAAAGAAAACTATCCCTAGATCCTCCTTCATCTTTGTAGACTTTACACTGCTTTTCTTATTAAATGCTATGATTTCTTCATTGTTTTCTTCTTCTTTTACTTTAGTTTGATGCACTTGAGCCGAGGGTCTTTCGGAAACAATCTCTCTACCTCCATGAGGTAGTGGAAAAGTCTGTGTATACTCTAACCCTCCTCAGACCCCACTTAGTAGGATTTCACTAGGTGTGTTGTTGTTGTTGTAAGGCAATTTAGGAGTTCTCTAAAACTTGGTTTACATACAAGTCTCTAACAAAACTAAGAAGGAAAATACAAGTATTAGATTAACTAAAAAGAATAGAGTCTCATTTTATAGGTTTATATTTCAATCTGTCAGGTCCTACAAAAGGAATGCCAAACCATTTCTAAGACTCAACCGAAAGAGTTCAGATGTAAGAGGTTGCATACTTCAGTTGCTCCATTCAAAGATCAATTGAAAATTGCTGCAATAGAGATGCAACAGTAGAATTGTTTTGGAGGGGGGAGAGACACAAACATATGAATACCACATT
Source organism: Solanum sitiens (assembly GCA_016801875.1). NCBI lineage: Eukaryota > Viridiplantae > Streptophyta > Magnoliopsida > Solanales > Solanaceae > Solanum > Solanum sitiens. The sequence continues at coordinate 539,564 of JABWTJ010000107.1, forward strand.
ATTACCACTTTCAAAGATGGGTCTAATCCAAAAGATTGACTGTTTCTACTCGCTATAGCCTGCTTCAGGTTATGCACATCCTATAATTTGGTGAACTGTGAAATACAAAGAGAACCCTGACATGCACATGCTGTGATTCCATATACAAAGGGAAGTGACTGAAATTCCAAAAAGATGGCATTTGGCAGATAGAGATGCAACAGTTAATAATGTTGCCAATATTTTGGAGCTGGCTGAGATCCTAGGATGCAGAACTGCTGGTTTTCCAACTGCATACTTGAAGTTGGGCCTCTCTCGGTGACAAACATAGGTCACCAGGGAGTATGGCAAGGAATAGTGGAAAAATTGGAAAACAAGTTGGCAAGCTGGCATAAGTGATGAGACAGAAAGAGATAGAACAGTATAATTGTTTTAGAAGGGGAAGACAGACAAACATATAGCTACCATATTCTTACCATTTTCAAATATAGCTTTCATCCATAAGATTGATACTCACTATGGCCTACTTCAGGTTTGATCCATAAAATCCATTTCTTTACATATAAAAGCTGAACTTCTCCCAAATCTTATCACCCGATGTTGGGCCACCATATTAAAAAAATTGTCGATGCTTCAAATGTCCAACCCTGGACGGGAAGGGGGGATCGAAGAGTTCCCACATCAAGGATTTGCAGGATAGGTGGTCTCTTTAAATGATTTGCGCAATATTCCCCTCTTCAGCTAATTTTTGGGGTTGAATTTGGCCCAAAATCCAGCTCCTTGCAAAATACAAAACCAACACAGACACACACATGCTGTGATCATGTACAAAGCAAGGTGACTCAATTTCTAAAAGATGGTATTTGGCAGATAACATATCTTAATTGTCAGAAATCACAAATGCTAAACTAGTTTTCTTCTTCTCTTTTGTACATATTCTCTCTTTTTTAGCAGAGTGAATTCCAATGGTTGTCCATTGAACAGACATGGTCTAAAACAATTGGGAAATCGTATCATAATTTAGGCTAAGGGAATTGTTAAAAGCAAAAAGTCCCACATTGGTGGTTAATGAGATGGGTGGACTCCTTATACCCTTTGAGCTAGCTTTTGGGTGTGAGTTAGGCCTAAGACCTAATTTAACATGGTATCAAAGTCAAAGTCAGGCCCATCCCAATTTGTTGTTCACCGATTTTGGGCCCCCATTTAGAAGTGTTCACGCTTCAGTTGAGGTCTGGGCATGCGGGGGAGTGTTAAGAAGTCCCACATCCGTAGAAGGATGGAAATTTGGTCTCCTTATATGGACTTGGACAAACCTCCCCTCATGAGCTAGCTTTAGGGGTTGAGTTAGGCCCAGGTACCATATCTTTACATGGTATCAGAGTAGGGCCCATCTCACCCGATGTTGGGGCCGCAAAAAAAATTGACCAAAAACTACCCACGCACCAAATGCTAAGCACTGGGCATGAGGGGGGTCAAATTGCCCATGCACGAGATGCTAAGCACTAGGCGTGAGATGGGGTGTTAAAAGCAAAAAGTCTCACATTGGTGGTTAATGAGATGGGTGGACTCCTTATAAGGGTTGGACAATCCTCCTCCCTTTGAGCTAGCTTTTGGGATGTGAGTTAGGCCTAAAACCTAATTTAACAGGAATAAAATGGGCAAAACAGTTAAAGTGTAAACAATTCACAGCCAGAGTAATTTGGATCCTGATCACGTCACCAGTAATACTGGATTAGCAGATGTGGATTCAAGACTGATATACTGCTTTGTTTATAGATTAATATTAAATCTAAGCTCAGCTACTGTTTCTAAATGATACCCTGAGATGACAAACCTCCATAGGCTTCCTCTGGAGGAGGCAATTTGAATGGAAAAATTAAAGAAAGAATAATTGGAAATGGTGAATCTCATGTGAGAAGTCACTACCAAGAGAAGTTAAATAGACCACAATCATAAATTAGCAGGAATTACCTTCCTAATTCGCTCCTCCTCAACTTGTTCAACACATTCTAACAAATTTTCTAGTGTACCTATTAAATAAAACCAAAATAGAAACAAGTTAAAAGCAAACTAAATTACGACGGAATTGAAGGAAACAAAAAATACTTAATAATGAAGGAAGATGGAAAAGAAACACAAAAAAGTAGATAAAAAACCCAAAATAAAATTCAAGGAGATAAATGAACATCTTATTTTTATTAACAAACAGTTCAATTTTTAATGAAGAATACTGTAACACTTAACACACTGCAAAAATATTCTGATGACTGTAAGAACCATGGTACCATATTTATAACATGATAATAACGTATTTTGGCCAAGGGGAAAGATGTCCGAGTAATGGTGATTTTGGATTATACTAGTTGTGTACGAGAAGGCTCCAGGTCATAATTTGCAGGTAGTTAACCACTTTCTTTGTAGGAAAAGGCCAATCATCCCTCTGTCCCATAGAGAATGGCCGAGGATTCAGATACAAGGATCGAATCATATAGTTTCCATTGTGACTTTGAGAATCATCTTAAAAGAAAAAGGTATGACGGATTGCAAACCCGCAAAATCACCACTGAAAGCAATCATAAATTACGAACAAAATTGGAGAGATAGTTTTCAAGGAGAGATATCAAAGGCGGGTTGGAAGACTCATTAATCTCTCTCACACTAGACCAAACATAGTCTATTCAATAAGCTTGGAGAGTCAGTTCATGCATCATCCCCGAGAAACTGATATGCAAAGTTGTCATTCACATTTGCAGTATCTGAAGTGTGCTCCACGGAAAGGTCTACCTTTTTTCAGACACAGTCACCTTCAAATAGAAGCCTAAACGGATGTGGATTGGGTATAATCTCTAGATGACAAAAGATCTAGATATGATTACTATACACTTGTATGAGGAGACTTGGAGAAGCCAGAAGCAAAGTGTAATCAAGAATGGAGGAAGAACATAGAGCTACGGCCCAGGGTGTTTGGGAAATTTTGTGGTTACAAAAGCTACTAGAGGAATTGAGATTGTCTGAAAAAGCAAAACTTTTCTTGTATTGTGACAACAAGGCTGCAATCTGTGTAAGCTCATAATCAAGTCCAACATGACCGAAGAAAACACGTTGAAATTGATTGATACTTCTTCAAAGAAAGTTACGAGTGGTCTGTTGAGTCTGTTCCATGTATCATCAGAAAAGCAACTAGTTACTGTGTTTACCAAAGGCCTCAACAAACAGACTTTCCATACACTTGTTTGCAAGTTGGCATGTGTGACATCTTTGTTTCAACTTGAGGAGGTGTGTTGATTGATTGATATCCTAGCTAAATTATAATATATATGATTAAATTTATATTGTAACTAAATGTAATTGATTGAGTAATATTGTCTTCCCTTATTTAGTCTTAGGATTCCTTGTATAAGTACCCATTCTCATGGGAAGTAAATTCATCAATAAACAAAGAAGTTTTTTCTTCTTGAAATCTTCACTTTCACAAAGTCTTTCACTGGTCCTCGAATAAGTTAAATCTTTTTTTGATAAGGTAACATTTTTTTGTATAATTATTACCAGCTCGAGGGGAAGTGCTAGAATATAAATATATATAGTGTCCCATAAGGAAAAGGATTATTATAGCATCCCATATGAAAAAAAAATTTATGTATTGTGTAGTATATAACTATGAATAGGGCTCAGCGGAATAAAGAAGATACACATCTTAATAATATTTTTCTGTGCTTCCACTCATTGTAGGAACGCAAAAGGCCTTGTATTACCTTCCATGTTTCTGAAGAAAAGAATAGAGGAAGAAGTGGCAGCAACAAATGTAATTGTAGCTCACATTTCTTGTTATATAAAATGGATATGAACTTTCCCTTTAAGGGAAGTGAACAGAGCTAACAGAAATGGAGAATTAGATATTATTTTTTTAGTCAGAGGGAATATTTGCATGCCAGTCTGTTGCATCACACAATAATAATTTGTCAAGAAATCAAGCAACCTGTAGGCACTGAGAATCAGAATTAGAAGTAGGCATACTCCGGATTTTCACGTTACTACATTTGCAAACAATTATAAGTGCAGCAGTAACATGCAGGAAAAGAGGCCATTATGGAAAGGATTTATCCTTCTAAAGCAGGGAAAGCAGTTCTAACTTGTAACAGCCCGTCAAAATTAAGGTTCCCCAGAGTATATTACCAACAATAATTAACATACCAAATTTTGCAATAAGTTGAATTGCATGTACATCTCCAATCCCGTGAACTCCTGCAAAAGAAATGCAAAAAAAAAAGAAGGAATATAGTGCCAGATCTTTTGAAAATTGAGTTTCATAAAATGAAAGATTCCAATGGAGTACTACCATAAGCTGAATGTGATTTGTATCTACTAATAAACTACTTCTTATAAGTCCAGTGAGACAGACTTATCTATTGTGACTTGATATATTGAAAAAATACCAATCTGTCTGTAGGCAGAGCACATGTAACTAGCAGCAGCATTTTTTATATGTGATCTTTTTCTCCTCTTTGTTAGAATATGAATAGGTTTATACAATCCTATTAGAATAGGAATAGTTTATACAATACTATTAAAATAGGAATAGGTTTATATAATCCTATTAGAATAGGAATAGGTCTACTAAATAGTATCCTATTTGGTAAAGGATTGTATTCTATGGTCTATAAATAGGGTCTCATGTAATAATGTAGATACAACAACACAATTCAATAATATTTTCTCCAATATTTCTCACATGGTATCAGAGCAATTGTGAGAAATATAGCAAAATAATATATGTCGCCCGTCCGGCCAATGATTATGTTAGCAAAAGTTGGGTCACCGTGTATCTTTCTAGTGACTATTTTCCTATATTTAATTTTGTAGCACCGTCCCATCTTTCCGGTGACTACCTTTTTTTTTGTATATCTGATTTGCGTAGCACCGTGCATCTCCCAGACTACCTTTCATTTTGAATTTGTGTAGTACTGTGGATATTTTTTTCCGAACTATTTTCTCATATCTGAGTTGCATAACATCATGTGTCTTTTCAGTAACTTAGATTTGATTTGCATAGTTCCATTTGTCTTTTCCGGTGACTCCTCAAATCTGATTTGCGTAGGGTTGTGCCATCATTCTAATCCGACCTATATAATTTCTCTTTTTTCATTAGGGTCGTGCCATCATTCCGACCCTACCCATATTATTTCTCTTTTTTTGTCAATGGGGTCGTTCCATCAATTTGAACTATCCTATATAATTTCTATTTTCTAGTTGAGTCAGACATCATTCCGATCCTACCTATATAATTTTATTTCTTAGATTGTGACCATTTTTAGCCATCAAATCTAATACTACGGCATATGATCATGTTCCAATAATTTTTTGGTGTCTTTCTTATTTAATATTAACTCATCCATTGATGCCAACATGATCCATATACTTTATATTAGATTTGAGCACTTCGTTGCTCAGGGGGAGTTTAGTAGCCTTGTATGTCGATTGTGTTGTGTCATCGATTGTGCAGATCACTCTATGGTCTAGAACAATTTTTCTCAAGCTTGGGTTGGGAAGTTCAACACCAACATTATGAATCAAATTCAGTATTTCATGCGAAGATTAAGCACACTGAGATTTACTGGCATTATGCATCAAATCCAGTATTTAATGAGAAGACAAGCACATTAAGATTGACTGTCAATTTTGTGAAGTCTGCAAATATCTCACCAAGCCCCTCATCGGTCCCTGTGTTAATTACATTTGTATCAAGCTAGGTGCAAGAATTGTACGCACTAGCTTGAGGGGGAGTGTTAGAATATGAATAGGTTTATACAATCCTATTAGAATAGGAATAGTTTATACAATACTATTAAAATAGGAATAGGTTTATATAATCCTATTAGAATAGGAATAGGACTACTAAATAGTATCCTATTTGGTAAAGGATTGTATTCTATGGTCTATAAATAGGGTCTCATGTAATAATGTAGATACAACAACACAATTCAATAATATTTTCTCCAATATTTCTCACACTCTTCATTTGGACTTTTACTATGTGAAAGGAGGTGCCATGAACTTCCCAGTAAAATTCTAAGTTGGGTGGACTCTTTACTTTGATGCCGTACTCGTGTCAGGTTCTCCAAAAATACACTACTTTTGGAGAATCTGGCATGCACCCATTGACATTTTTGAAGAGTCCGAGTAACATAGGTGAAATTTCTCAAGCCATTTCCATTTTTTAGAACTCACAGCTTTTCTGTGTCTTGTCATTGCATCAGTCATTATTGAACTTTAACCTTCAGAATGCTAATAGGCCAGCAATGCTTTTAAGTCAGTCACTCAGACCTCCAATAAAGAAGGACCTAAGTATTTTGTCGCGGTCCCCTGTTATGGATCTAGTTATGGGACGCTGTAAGATGAAATCTGATGTTTTCTTTTCTTATGGTGCTGGTTCGTTAAGAGAGAACGATGTACTAAAAAACTGGAATATTTTCTGCTTATCTTTCCATTGAGTTACAACAACTCTAAATACAACATTGGTGGTTTAACGACCCACCTAATAGCTAATAAATAACTTCCTACTGCCACTGAAATGATAAAGTGGAGGAAAAACCTCCTTACTGCTAATAACTGCTACAAAGAAATAGGAAAACACAAATAATAGATAAGTTGTCCTTACTGCTTATAAACTGCAACAGAGGAAACAGGAAACATAATAAATAGCTGCTAAGTAATCCACTTTCTGATTAAATTTTCCCTGTGTAAACTATTGGTAGACTAAAAGGGTGCTTATATTTTGCTAATGCTTTTCTTTTGCTCAAGTCATAAAGGCTTCTGGTGCAATGTTATACTTTCTTGACAGCACTTGACAGAATACTTCTGGGTAATACCGTTCAGAAGTTGGAGGGACTGAGTGAGTTTAGTTGAAAACAAAGAGAAGTCCGGCAATCTACCTTTATTTTAAAAAAATAATATTCGATAGGCAGAGCCTAATGACTTATTTTACTGATTTAATCAGACAGGAAAATAGATCTAATTACATAGTGTTCAAAATTGGAGTTAGCTAAAATTAGAAAAGCTAATGGCAAACTATGATTTACATAGTGTGCTATATGTCTATCTATCTTGTATATACTAGGTGATCTGTGAGCTTGACTTTACTGGTAACTTAATAAAAGATAGCAATGCATCAGCATCTCCAGATATAGTGCATCTTCTGACTACCTTTCAATCTAATGAAAAATATATACAAGGAAGCACAAATTAACCTGGTATGTTATCAGATTTATCACCCATAAGTGAGGTCAAATCAACAAACTGAGAAGGTTTCAGTCCTCCATATTTTCCAGCAAACTCCTCCATTCCAAATGAGACCATCCTGCCAAAAGGCCAGAAGCAAGACGGGACTTGGTAAATATTTCAGACACATGTCAGATGACAGAAAAATAAACAATTTTGTGATACCCCCATTACCATGTATCTTCTAAGTGAAGGAGATGGGACTCAGAATCATCCATAATGAAACAGCAAACGACATCAAAATCATAGCAAAACTTATGGCACAGAAGGAAAAGATTATCTGTAGCATTAACTATACCTTTTGCTTGAAGATAACGGTACTAAACATCGTGGTTATCTCTACATAATGCTGCCTCAACTTTATAATATGCAAAGCTAGTCCAGGATTCACCTATCTCAATCAATCATCAAAATTCATGGTGTACTTCCATGATATGATATTTTTTTCCATTAATTTCCCGATCCACTTTTTAAGGAAATCTGGGGATTCAGAATCCATTCTATCAACTTCAAAACATTGATTTCATGAAAAGTTCCCTCGACAGTTGTAGTGTGAAGAAACATCAAAACATGAGCACATTAATATATTTTCCTACCCTATTCTAAGTGCATCTTGTAACACCTCGTACTTCCGAACTAACGATTGACCCATTCGAAATGAGTAATTTGATCCAAACACGGAGAATATGGTTGCGCTCGAGAGTTAAAGTTCAATTTGGATGGGTTATGAGGCGTTGATAAGGATGTATGGTTATAAACTTGTAATAGATGCCATGCTTGCGTCTAGTTTTCAATGCTTCAAACCATTCGTCAATCCGAGCTCGTTACGGAAAGTATTCAATGTGATGGGACATGGGGCACATCGCCCATCATGTCCAAGTTGGATGTAATGGAGGTCATGGCTCATTTCGATGTGATGCACGACGCAACACAACACCCGAGAAAGCAACGCATTGAAACCCAAGCCAAATCATCAACTTATAACTATGACATTATGCGAGTTTTTTTGAAAATTTTACTTCGTTCTCAAGACCCTAGGACAATATTTCTCTCCTCTCCTGATCCTCCCACTTCAAGTTAAGTCTATTCTAAGTGTTTCTGAGTTATTCTATTGTTAATATATGGATTGTTAACAAGAATCATCTCACAAATCAAAGGGTTTCAAGAAAACCCCTCTCAGGGATTAAACATAGATTTTTTGGTGTTCTTTGTCGAAGTTCAGGTTTTCCTTCGAGTAATTTGGAGCGATTAAGGTATGTAAGGCTAATTCTCTTCATGCGCTCAAGAAGTTTGACTAGTTGCTCCTCCGACCCGGAGTGGATTCTAGGGGAAAGGCAGTCTCAGCTCCGATCATGGTGGGTGACTGCGGGAGATTAGTTTCAAGCCACTGCCTCGAGAGCTGCCTACGAAAGAGTTAGTGTTATTGTTTTCCCCACATCGTATTCTTCATATCACGTGAATTTCTCCACTATGAGACGAGTTAGGGTTTGAATTTTAAAACATTATGTATAGTTCATGTATTTCATTATGAACATCATGAACTCCTTATGATATCCCTAGATTCTAATAATATTCATGTCCCATGAATGTCATTGATTTACTATGATTATGATAAAACAAAGATCTTATGATTGTCTTCAAAAAGTATGAACTTCATGATTTTATGTTATGAATATGATACACATGACGATGAATATAATTATGATTATGAGTCCTTGGCTAAATTTTATCACATAAACAGTTTCGGACGATTATTATTAACCTAGAAGGCATGAGTTCTTAAGACAAGCGGCTAAACCCAGGGGTGGATTTACGTGGAGGAAGTGGGTTCATGTGAACCTATGCTTCCTTCCTTAGACTAGGTATAACAATAGTATTGTTTCAAGTTAAATACTTAAATAAGGGCATGTGAACCCAAGCTCATGTGACCTCTTTCGGCGGTTGATGAGTCCACCTTCAACCTGAAAGTCAAAGAGATTGATTTCCCATGTATAACTTTTACAATAACATTCTTCTGTCTTCTTATTGTTTTCTTTTGTACCTTAGTTATTGTGTGATGGAAAATCTTTTGAATTTGAAATTCGATAATCGCGAGGGAGTACATTTTCCCTTTCTTTCTTTGTCTTCAGACTTGGGTTCTTAAATCTCCTAATATAACATTATACTTTTGCTGATTTTTTACTTCCCACATTTTTGTTTTGGACATCTCTTAAAATGTTATAAATAAGAAATAATGTTGACTAATTTGCCCTTATTTTTATAATAGATGTGTACTTAATTATGTGTTTTATATCTAATCAATATTGTTTACTTTTAAGAAAAAATAATATTAATGAGAAAATGAGAAAAATTAATGAATTCTATCTTATCTTTCTAAATGACAAAGTATTTTGGACCAAATAATTTTAAAAACTATGACCATTCTCCTCAAACACTCTTGAAGATCATTACTCGTAACGAATTAGGTGTTTGTTGAAGAATTTTTTATGGTTTCTTAGTCTGGTATATAGAATGTAAGAAATTCAAAACTCTAAGCACTAATGCTCTTACTCATAGTTTTTAAAGATCAAAGTATGAAAACTCATTGAGGGAAATTGTACAATGAATGATTGGTTTTTGTAATAATAGAATTAATTATAGTTTGCTCATCAACTTTCTGTCAATGTACAAATTTATATAATCAAACATATAATAATAGTATTAATTACAGTTTGTTCATCAAGGTTTTCTCATCATAAAAATTTATATAATTAAATCGAACATCTATCTTAAAGGTGATTGTGCACCCATCTTCTTGAAATCTTGGATACACATCTGCTTGAAACTATATGCCAATGTATGATAAGGGTAGTACTGCTAATTTTCCTCTATGTTACCCTCAATATGAGTATTATATGGATTTAAACGCTAACTTATGATATCTATAATTCATTACCCTAACAAGGTGATGGGATGGCTTTGCCGATCGAGAGAGATCAGATTCCATGTGCTCACATTGTGGATATGTTGGTTATTTAAGAAACTCCTATAAAAGGGATACTTTATGTAAATGATGACAATGTTAATTTTATTCTAATGTATCAATTCCTTGATTCTCGTCACGTTTTTTTAACTATGCTTTGGGTTGTCCTTTTTCCCTTCATGCAACTCTTACGTTTCTTCAATATGTTTTATACATGAGTACCATTCCACATGTACTTACACCCATTTTCTTGGAAGCAATGCATTTCACAATGGAGGTTCAAACACCTAGGACAACAAGGCTACTCACTAGGTTTCCGCACATTCAGCTATTAGTTAGCCCCACTTGATATTGGGGTGTAGTCTTTATTTATTTAGCTTCGATAGCTTGAGGGTATGTCAGAGCCTTGTCTCGATAAACGTTGTTATTCACGTTATGCTTGGAAGATTCATAAAAAGACGAGCCTAGGTGCTCAGTTATACATACTTTATCAGTTTTTTATTTTTATGACAAGTTGTGAATTTAAAGCAAGTATTTATGAATGGAATTCTTTTAATGACTTTATCTTATGGATCTATTTCATCTACTTTATGTACGTTTCAAGTCCTATGTTATGTAGAGCTAGTTCAATCGGGCAAGTTGAAGGCATTGCAGGTCTGTCCACCCAGCCCAAAGTTCATGGCGTGACACATCTCATGACACCCCAAATTTAGCATAATAGCTCCAGCAGTTTAATTAACTACAGCATCTACACCAGTTTGATCCTATACAATCCCAAAGGTAAAAGAAAAGGATGTCGTGCTAAGATATTCAAGTCTAAACCAGCACAAATTAATCAACATGCTGAAGGGAAGGGAACTAACTCAAACCCACGAGGAGCTATTCGTAGAAGGCGTAATGATGGAGATAGAATCTGGAAAAAATCTTTATCCGGGGAAACAACTCGTACCTGTATAAATAATAGAGCAAGCAACAAATCTATCAGCTGATAACAAATCAAGGTTCTTAAGATACAACTTGTTTGCAAGAAAAACTGACCACATCGATCCCTAAAATAAGAAACGGACTATACGTAAGCTGATGAAATTCCGCAGTCCAAATTTTTGGTGTATAAACAAATGAAAAAATCAATGCAGAGATTATGAAAACAAAGAAGACATACCAATGCTGAGATCTCAAAATGAATACACGACAAAATACAGAATACTCGTATTACTATTCAATATTTATGTCCAGATGACAGTAATTTTAATTATTAAAGACAGTGATGTTGGAAAACGAAAAGCTTTTAAGAAGATCAATTCACAGGGGAATGCTTTTCAGATTCACTTATTAAAAGGACCTCTTAGCCCACAATACTTTGAGTACGAAATAACTTTTTAGTGGCACTATCAGCTCTCTTCTACAGCTATGCAGCAGAGAAACAAAAGGTCACTACTGTCCAAGTGGCCACCTAACATACCTTTCTCATGCTACAATTATATGTGTGATTGGTAGAAGGAAAAATGTTTTCTACGGAAAATGATTTCGTTGAAAAAGTTTTTTTTTTGGGAAAATAAGTGGTTTCTTACTAATTTTCTAGTGTTTAGTAAGTAAACAAGAAGCTATTATCCCTAGAGTATTATTTATATGTAATCTAACAAACCGGAGGTAGGATGGGATGGGGAGTGAGGCTTCTAGGGTGGCGGGGGTGGGATTGTCAAGAGGTGAGGGCTGGGGAATTAGGTGAGTGGGGAGGAGACAATAAACTTGGAATGCAACTTATTTTCCTTACTTCCGTTAGTGAAGTCATTTTTCTCATTTTTTAAGAAACTTGTTTTCGTAGAGAATATTTTCCAAACATTTTGACCAACCATACATAGGAAACCAAACACACCCATATATTTAGGGGTGGCAATTGGGCAGGTTGGTTGAATTTGGGAGGGTCATAATGGGTTAGGAAAACAATCGGGTCAAGACCCAAGCCAACCCAAATTTGCTCGGGTCAAAAAGGGTTAGGTGATGGGTTATACAACGGGTCAAGATCCAACTCAATTTTTACTAAGCTTAATTGTTTTATTTGTTCTTCTAAACTATCATATATTTATATAAAAGAGAACCCTAGGCCCGCCTATGTGGCGCCACCACAAGCAAGAATTTCCTTTTAAATTTATTTATTTCCAAAACTAGCCTTCCCCTTTCATGAAAATATGTGACTTTTATGAAAAGTTGTGACTTTAATAAAAAGAGTTGAGACTTTTATCAAAAGTAATGACTTTTATGAAACGCTGCTACTTTAATAAAGAGATGCGACTTTTATGAAAAGTTGTGACTTTAATGAAGAGTTGCGACTTTTATGAAAAGTTACGACTTTATGAAAGGTTGTGAACTTTTCAAAGGGTTGCAACTTTACGACATAGTTGTAACCTTTTTGATAAGGCACAATAAATAGTTGTTCAAACTACCCTTTGTTGTCTATAAATAAAGGGATCTCCTCTCATTTTAAAACAATACAAATTTTGATCTTCTTCTTCTACTTATGCAAAATTAAATATTCATGTTCTTTGTTCCTGTTGAGTGACTTACTGACACCATTGTTTTTGTATCAATAAGTTATCATTCTATCATGTGAGGATGTAATTCTTTAAACCACTGATATTGGAGGGGAATCGTTTTCTTAAAGGGACATTGTGCATTTAGTAGACTCAATTTTTCCTTTCTATTTCATTCTATTTTTACATATCCTGATATGATTTTTTACACTTATTAATTTATGCTTATGGTATTGATTGTTGTTTTTGAGTACATGTTTTAAACTCTATTTTCTGTTTCTTCAAAGTTATTATCTCCGGTTATATTGAATACGCATATAGTACGTATATTCATTGTGCAAAAAATAATTATTGTACTCAGTTCCAAGAATTTATGTTTTGATATTCTATTTTAAATTTTATAACTTAAAAGTACTATGTATAGGCTTACATATTGTCGATTTTTACATAGATATGAAATATCTCACTTATAATCTATGTAACTTAAATGTTTATATTACGAAATGTCTTTGTATATATATATTCTTATTTTCTTCTTTATTTTCCTTTTAATGTTGATTGAAGAACTAAAGATTTATTATTTTCTGAATAATTCATTCATTATATTCTTGAGTTATGTGATAATGACAAATAATCAAATTCATACTGGAACATTGCTAATATTTTTTTAAGAACCTATTTTCTCATGATTTTTAATGTATGGATATTAGTAAAAAATTAATTGTAAATTCAATGCAATTATAATTTATAACCGCGCGAAGCGCGGTCAAATTACCTAGTTTTAGTACCTAATAAAAATATTTTTTCCTTTATTATGGCTATGTATAACATATCAAATTGAAAAAAGTTTTTAAAAAATATTATGACAAGATTCCTCGTGAGCCAATTCGGGTTACATTTTCAACCCAATTTTTCATGGGTTGAAATGGGTTGAGGTAATGAATGGGCGGGTCAATAACCTACCCAAACTTAAATGGGTTGGGCGGTTGGGCTTGATTTCACTACCCCTACATATATATTTTTAAGAAAGGTAACATTTACTTCTACATATACATAGGTATACTACATCAAAGTGTAGTCCCCCTCCAAAAAGTTTTACTTACATGGAAGATCTTCTTGTTACAGCCAGTCAATAACATTAAACACATCTTCAGTATCTCCTACCACTACTTGCTTACACCTACAATAGCAAAGCCCTAGGAAGTTTGTATTTATCATCTGAATATTGTTCCGTTTTCCTTCAAAACATCTTTGATCCTTTTCCTTCCAAATTAAATTGTCCACCAAACGTAAGTTGGGACAATCCTCCATCTCTTCAGTATATTCAAAATTTGTTTTTGGCCATCAATAGAGCTCCACTGATCAGCACTACATTTATTTACTTCTATCTCAAAGAACTAAGTACATTTCTCTATAATAAAATTAGTTAGGATTAACCTAATAACCTGAAAAAGTAAAATTTGTTGTACTTGTATGCTATGCTGGTGATACATGCCTATGGATGGGCGAGTGCACAGAGACTCTGAGCCATCATGGTGGAGATGGGGTTGCAAGTGAAGGGTTTCAATGGTGACGCAGACAATTACCATATCGCCATTCACTTTTCCACCAGATTTCATCAGTTTTCTGATAAAAAACAATTTTTTACTTTCTAACATTGCAAGGATAAGACAAGCTTGTTGAAGGAAAATGCAAATACTGTAAGATGAGGCCAAGTATTAATTCAGCAAATTAGTCAGAGAAATTCTAAGGTTCTAAATTATTTTCTTAAGCCTAAGCAATTCTTTTATTTCTTTATTGTTTTTAAAGTAACAACTTGGATTCTAACAGTTAGGGTTGACATAAGATGAAAATGTAGAAATGTGTATGAAATTCTTAATGTCAGGTAATTTTGTTCCTGCTTAGCAATTTATAAAGATTCATCATTTACCTTGAATCCAGCATCAACACTTCTAACAGCCAAGGTTCCAATTACATCATCTGCTTCAACACCTGGCACCTGCTGAAGAAACTAATGAACCTAGCATCTCGCAAGCTTAGAGGATTTGATCTTTGACCCAGTGCTCGACAAACCTCACCTCAATCACCTTGATAGACATGGCCTTGAGGGAAGCTTTCAAAAATTGAAGTCCTTGAACAATTGTATCAGGTGTTGGAGAACGATTGCTCTTGTAAGAGGGATACATATTGTGACGAAAATTCAGGCCTATGAAAGTTAATCTAGAATATTAAGAATGGAACTATTGACAAGAGATAATACTTCAAATGATATTGGCTTAAACGTAAGACCTAAATTATCAATGTGGTCTGCAATGTTTGTCATTTGTTAATGTTTTTATCCCGAAAAAAACACAACTAATTTATTAAAGGTGCATTTGCAGAATTGGAAGTAATATCTCATATATGTATTATTCAACAATTACTACTTCCATTTTCTCCAGAAAAATTACAAATAATACTGCCAATGCACATGTAATCTTCTTCTCTTTACAAGCCATGCACTATCTATGATATTGCAAGAAAGAAATTCATATACATAAAATCACATCAACTAGCAAAACCGGAAGACAAACCTGCTAGAGAACAAGTATCTTCAGTAGAACTTCATTTTCAGAACTAAAATAAACTTGATTATCCTATTGTTTCCAGAAAGAACTTTTACCAACTTGACGACTTTAAGTTATATACTAACATCAAATGTTCACTGTTAAAGGTTAGTGCTCAACCAAGCCACTTCCGAATTAGAGTTTACATCCTCCCTCTCCTTTTAAAACAAAAGAAAATGAAACAAACAAATTTGCTGGTATCAAATCTAAGAGAAAAAAATTGACATAATTGTGTAGCATAGTAAAATGGCATGAAGTAATCGTCAAGAAGATCCCATAAGAAACTGATATACTTCATTGCAGTACATGCTTGTTTTTATTTTTGATAGGATAATGAAATCCATTGCAGTTTATGTTAAGGCTGTGTTGCACTGGAATAGGCTTGTAATAATTGTTAATCTTGTCAACAAAAAAAGTGCTATCTCATACATAAGATATTGTTCGATTCTCTAAAATCTCTAGCTGCATCAGTACCAAAGAAATGCTCCAACTTGGCTCTCATGTAGTTAACTTATGAAAAAGGACAAAAGAAGAAAAATAGTGAAACATACCTTTTGCAACAAAATTTTGTTTGGTTGAAAGAGACGTATGGCCAAGTGAAAATCCTGTAAGGATTTGGTTTGACAAGCATTATTATGAGAAACTCGCTTACTCCCAGTTATTTTTTTAAAACTTTAATCAATTATCAATGTTTGTGTTTATCAATGGTATTGCTAGAAAAAATTTTATCAAGAAATTGATGTGCCCAAGGATTTATATAAAATTAAAAATCAACCTGAATTTCATTAATTGCATACCAATAAAAGATTAACTGTACAGAATAGAAATTCCGATGTTACTACAAAGAAATTGTTACCTAAAAGGCAGGGATTCAAGACAGAACCCGAGTTTCTAGGAGTTGGACAGGAGCTTAATGAAGAAGCCCGAGTTATTCAGCTATGGTGGATGAGAAGATAGAAGATGAACAATAGAATTTGTGAGAAATATTGGAAAATAATATTATTGAATTGTAGTTGTGTCTAAATGATTACATTGAAACCCTATTTATTTATTGATTTATTTTTTTGACTGTGCACAGGGTAAAAACCCCACTCCTACAGTAGCTCGCAAACCACATAGGAGAGGTAACCCGCACTAGGCAAGCCCGGTGCGACGAGCTCGACCCAGAAGTCAAACCCCTTGTTTTTGCTGGCAAGGGGTTTCGAACTTGAGACCTCCAACATGGAAGTCCCAAGCCCAAACCACTGGGCCACCCCGAAGGGTCATTGAACCCTATTTATAGACACTAGAATACAATGTTTTCCAAGTAGGATACTATTTACTATACCTATTTCTATTTGTATTCCTATTCCTATTGTAAATAGCTTGGTATAAACCTATTCCTATTCCTATTATAATAGAATTGTCTAAACCTATTCATGTTCTAACACTCCCCTTCAAGCTAGTGCAAACAATTCATGTACCTAGCTTGTTACAAATGTAATTAATACGAGGATCGATGAGGGGCTTGGTGAGATATCTGCAAGTTGATCAGTCGACTTCACAGAATTGACAGTCAATATCAACGTGTTTGTCTTCTCATTAAATACATAATGTCAGTCAATCTCAATGTGCTTAATCTTCTCATGAAATACTGAATTTGATGCATAATGCTGATAAAACACAGTGATAAAACTACAGTGTTTGAACTTGCACAACCAAACTTGCAAAGATTGTTTCAGACCATAGAGTGACTTACACAATCGACACACAAGGCTACTAAACTCCCCCTAAGCAACAAAGTGTTCAAAATCTAGTATAAATTATACGGATCATGTTGGAATCAATAGATGAGTCAATATTAAACAAGAAAGTCACCGAAAAGTTGGTCGGAACATGCTCATACGTCGGAGTATTAGATTTGATGGTTGAAAGTGGTCACAATCTAAGAGATAAAATTATATAGGTAAGGTCGGAATGATGGCACGACCCAACTAGAAAATAGAAATTATATAGAATAGTTTGAATTGATAGAACGACCCCATTGAAAAAGAGAAATAATATGGCTAGGTCGAAATGAAGGCATGAACCTACTGAAAAAGAAAAATTATGCATGTAGGGTTGGAATGATGGCACAACCTTACGCAAATCAGATTTGAAGAGTTACCGGAAAGAAGAATGAAACTATGCAAATCAAATCTAACAAGTCACTAAAAGATCGTGATGCTATGCAAGTCAGATATGAGAAAATAGTTCAAAAAAATCTACAGTGCTACACAAATTAAATATGAAAAGTAGTCCGGAGAAATGCACGGTGCTACGCAAATCAGATATGCAAATAAAAGGTAGTCACCGGAAGGATGACACGGTGCTACACTAGTTATATATGAAAAAGTAGTCACTGAAATGATGGACCAGATATGAAAAAGTAGTCACCTGAAAGATCAGATCACACTGTGCTACACAAATTAAATATGAAAAAGTAGTCACCGGAGTGATGGCATTGTGCTACACAAATTAAATATAAGAAAGTAGTCACCGAAATGATAGCACGGTGCTACACAAATTAGATATGAGAAAATAGTCACAAGAAAGATACACGGTGACCCAACTTTTGCTAACATAACCATTGGCCGGACGAGCGACAAATATGGATAATAGCCATCTGCTGGCAATGGAAGCTCTTTGATTGTTTACCAAAATCGTACCGAATCTGATACCATGTGAGAAATATTGAAAAATAATATTATTAAATTGTTGTTTTGTCTACATTATTACATTGAAACCCTATTTATAGACACTAGAATACAATCCTTTCTAAGTAGGATACTATTTACTATTCATGTTTCTATTTGTATTCCTACTCCTATTCTAAATAGGATTGTATAAACTTATTGGATTGTATAAACCTATTCCTATTCTAATAGGATTGTATAAACCTATTCAACATAATTCAATAGGAAAGTGTACTCGTAAATTCAATTGATGATTCAAACTGTAATGATACAATGTCTTATATAGAGATGAGAGAATCTTATCTTGCTAACTGCTTCTATGCTAACTACTGATAAAACAAAGCTAACTAACTTGACCAGCTGATTAATTTATTGGGTATCAGTATTCCTTGCAGCAAAGAGATCCTTGACCTCAAGGACTAAATGAGGAAATAATCAATGCATGAAAGAATTCCCAAGTAGCATGATCTGCTGACTTCTGCTTCGACAACCATCAGCAATTGATTCCACAATATTGTGACGATCCTTAGTTGTAATTCTCTCAGACATTTACCCACCTGCTCCACCAAGGTTAAATCCATTTCCACAACATTCATGTGTCTGTCCCGAGCTATTGATGACTGCAAAAGGTCATTCATTCTTCCCAGATGGTGCAGTCACTTCAAATGTCGGACTCGCATTCCTGAATAAAGGGCCAGGAGAGTGGAACAACATAAACAACTGATTGCCTCTATTCTCCATATTCCACCCAAAAGATATCGAACTCGTCTTTCCAAGTGAAGAAGATGAAAACTGTAACGGCGGAGACTGAGTGCCTCCCTTCCCCTTGAGATCACCCTTGTTCTCAAGAGTGAAATATGAACTAGAGATTTGATAATTGATGACTTCTAAATGTGTAACACTGTGACAGTTCACATGGTACATCATATGTCATACATCCCATCCTCAACATTATTGCTTTCTTGTTCCCGATCACATCCCAAGTTGCCAATGATAGAAAACCATCAATCCACACTTCAACTATTTCCTCTGCAATTAGTATTGGTCTTTCCTCTGCTATTAGAAAGAGCAATTTCTCAATCTCTTCATGTTGGAAGGTCTTCATATTACTCTCCATGTTTAAACATGAATCGCAGATGATCTTGGAAAGAACTGTATCAGAACAAGCTTGCCATGAGAGTACTTCTTTCCAATCACTATCCAAGAATTTTGTGTCCATATCACATTCATCATTCAAGAAAAACAAACCAAGATGCATATTTTCAAAAGTCTTGCATCACTGTCATTATCTATAAAGAACGCATCACAAAACGAGTCTTCAAAACCTTCAGTTTTATTAGTTCTTTCAGTGGTGCCACTATACAGAGAAGCTACATCTCAATCTCTTTTAGGCATTTCATCGCGAACCTTGCAAGTATATGATGTCTTCTTGATAGAAGTTTCTTGTGGGTAGAAATGAGAAAGATTAGAGAATTCAAAACTAACCATATTCCTTGGAGAATCTGCCCCGAATCTTTCCACTAACACTACCACATTCGTTCCAAGTTGGTGGATTGAATGTACTGCCTGTATCTCATAAAGAACAGGTGTCACCGAACAGCTTCACCTTCAAACTGTAGAGAAGCAATGCTAATCTTCTCCTCCATGGGAATATTCTCCATCTTGTAAAATTGATCTATTCTAAACAACCAAGATCTGCGATCTTCTCCAGAAAACTTCAAAAACTCCATTGTCGATCCCAAAGGTAATGTGAATTATGATTACAGAAGCTGTTGTGCGATTGCTGCTCTGACTGCCTTCCACCCACTGGTATTTTACCTCCCCCTGTGGATATTTTATTCCTCTGATTCACACCATTACTTTCCATTTGTTCCAATCATTTACCAAGTATGATACTATTTACTATTCCTATTCCGATTCTAAATAGGATTGTATAAACCTATTCCTATTCTAATAGGATTGTATAAACTTAATCTCATTCTAATAGGATTGTATAAACCTCTTCCTATTCTAATAGGATTGTGTATACCTATTACTATTCTAACACTCCCCCTCAAGCTTGTGCATACAAATCATATGTATCTAGCTTGTTACAAATGTAATTAATATGGAGGACCAATGTTGGGACCCCCAAAATCAAAATTGTCCATGCACCAGATGCTAAGCATGTGAAATTAGGTCTTAGGCCTAACTCACAACCCAAAAGCTAGCTCAAAGAAAGGAGGATTGTCCAAGCCTTATAAGGAGTTCACTCATCTCATCAACCACCGATGTGGGACTTTTATCATTCTTTAACACCTCACCTCACGCCCAGTGCTTAGCATCTGGTGCGTGGGCAATTTTGATTTTGGGGGCCCCAACATCGGGTGAGACGGGCCCTGCTATGATACCATGTGAAATTAGGTCTTAGACCTAACTCACACCCCAAAAGCTAGCTCAAAGGGAGGAGGATTGCCCAAGCCTTATAAGGAGTTCACCCATCTCATTAACCACCGATGTGGACTTTTGTCATTCTTTAACAATCTCTAGCACCACTTGAACCAATTTTAAAGATTTGAAACCTTCTTTGCTTAGAATACCAATTTCCAATAACATTTTCTGCATCATTTCACACAATTCCCTTACTTCACTAGAAGAACTCTCATTTGCTCAAGCTGATTTTGTCATTGTTCCCAATGATAGATTGGATGTGATACCAATGTTAGCTAAAAGGCAAGAACTCAAGATAAAACTCAACTTTCTAGGAGCTGAACAGGAGCTTAATGGAGAAGCTCGAGTTATTCAGCTATGGTGAATGAGAGGATAGAAGATGAAGAATAGAATTCAATAGGAAAGTATACTTGTATATTCAATTGATGATTTAGAGCCCGTTTGGATTGGCTTAAAAAAGTAGCTTTTAAGTCAAAATAAAAAGTAGGGCATATGTAGAAATGAGGAAGAATCTTATCTTGCTAATCACTTCTAACTAATCCAACGATGTAACTTACTGATAAGGCAAAGCTAACTAACTTGACCAACTGATTCATTTATTCTGTAACAGAAATAAACAAAAAAATATACACTCTATTTGCAATTAAACGTATGCACTTTCTAAGGCTCAGCTACTTGCCAGACAAATTTATGAGGTTCCACTTTTTAACTAAACTCTGAGTTATTGCACCTTATCATCATTATCAATCTTTTTGAAAGCATATTTAAGAAGTTATTCATCGCTAGTGCCGGACCTTCCGGGGGAGTGTGACGGTGCGTCTGGGCTTGTTTCTTGTTTCTGATAGTGATTGGTCGGGGTTTGGTCATCGTTGACAGATGGAGCCAGTGGTGGTATTAGTTTTTTCACGATGATGACAAAGAATTTTTCAAAAGCAATAAACTTCAAGTGAGAGAAAACTCGATCTCTCTTTTTGGAAAAAGAACCCTAGTGTTGTGAGGGAGAAAAAATCACCTCAAAAGGCAGCAATGGCTCTAATACTACGATTTGGGATTTTTTTTGTATTTCTGAATATATATTTCTACATCCCATGAGAAGGGATACTTAAGTCATATGACAAATTAAGAGAAGAGAAAAAATTACAATTTAATACGATGGAATAAATATTTTAAGCATCTATAATTAAGTTAATCAATCAACGCAGAATGACATAAAAATGTGTTAAACTTGTCCCAACTTGAGTTGACAGTCCAATATATCCCTACCTTCAGTGTCCAGATAGGCAATGGTGAAACCATCAAATGCAACAAAGCTTGTCACAACCTGTCAGTAGAGGTTTCTAACTTGATCATAAAGCACAATATCTTCCTTTGGTGGCGCAGACATAGTGTTGGGTATACAATGGCTACCATCCCTTAACACAATACAAGCCAATTGGAACGAGATGTTCCTTATCTTCCAATTGAATGGGAAAACTTATAAACTGCAAGATGTTCCTCAGCAAACACTCAGAACAACATCTTTCCAATCATGCCTTGGAGAACAGATTTGGCTAGAGATGCTATGCTGAACCTTACGAAGGCCAACTCAAGGATGAAAGCACAAGCAGATTGTAAGAACATAGACCTCTCTTCTAATGTTGGTGATGCTACCCTTTTACGCCTTCAGCCATACGGCCAAAAGTCTCTATAAGCTGCACAGTTTCCCAGTTTTAGCCTAGAGGACAAGTCGTCTTTCAAGGAGGGAGGTACTGAACTACTGATAAGGTAGGTGTCTTCTAGACCTATTCAAGGAGGAAGAAGCGAAGAAAGATAGAAGAAGATAATGATTTAAGTCTTCTCAAATTCCTGCAGGTTTCACACATTGAGGATTGAGCGGTTTCTTACAGTTATTAGGAGTTATTTCCAATACCTTATGCTTACTAGAAGTTATATGTTTTTATCCTAAACAGTTATGAAGTAGTTCTAGTTATCTATTATATAATAGTAGATCCAGTAATGTGTAGACAGGATATAATATATCTTTTAAATGCAGAAAGATCATTGTTCAAAAAGATACGAGATACTTGTCTCTCTTTGTATTTTTTATTGTTTAAGGAGATATGAGATACTTGTGTCTCTCTCTGTATTTTCTATTGCTTTTATCCAGTATAAAACCTCAGTTTCTACCATTTGCACATTCTGAATAACATACTACTTTTACAAATAAAAATTACTATGATTTAAATATACCAAATGATTTAACAAGTGAAGTTACAAGAAGGAATCGCGTCATAATAAAATTGAGATAAAGCAAGCAAAGACATATATCAAAATTACATATGCCCCGTCTAATCAAAGAGTCACATGCATAGAACGATGACAATGCAATAAAACAAACTCTATCAAAAGGTTGTAAGTGTTAGACATTTGTACGAAAACAAAGAGCGTGGACACAAAAGCTAAACACATAATGACAACAAACTGAGAGTGGTCAAAGAGAAAGGACTGGAACAATAACAACTCTTACCGTCATGATCAAAAACAACCTGCAAAGGATACAACTAAAGTCAGAACATGAGACATTATTTATCATAGCAAATGCTAAAAAATAAAGAAACTGATCCAAGAAATTGTACAAAGAAGTCAAATGGAGAAGATATTATGAAGAGACTCCCATTTGATGACAAAAATTATTGATCATTCATAAGCTAGAATAAGTTCAACTGCAAATAGATATTCTATGAGTAGACTAGGATAAAATGGGCATTCCATCCATTTATATTTTGGGTTCTACAACAATACCAATATTTGAAGTTCATTTCTTTTATTCGTTGGAGACTAGGATAATGGCGATTAAGCTAGTCGCTAAGACTTGGATGGTTTGGACATGTGAAAAAGGAGATGTCCAGATGCCCCGACGAGGAGGAGTGGAAGATTGGATATAGTGGGGCCAAGGAAAGGCAGAGGTAGGCCGAAAAAGTATTGGGGAGGTGATTAGACACAATATGGCACATATTCAACTTACCGAAGACATGACCTTCAATAGGGGGTTTGGGGGTCGCGGATAAGGATAGAAGGTTAATAGATAGTTAAGAGTTGTCCTATTACTAGCTTATTCATGTATTTGGTTCAGTGGTAGTATAGAGCACATGTGGGTTGTAGTATTTGTGTAGTCTTTGGCTTTTGGTATTTGATATCATATGTGGTCCACTGTGTTTAGGTGATCACACTTTGTTGTTGTTGCTATGGGACCTTGTATATATGCACCGCAATACTTTGCTATTAGTTTTCATGTTTCTCCCCACTATCCTTTTTTATTTTATTACTGTTGTGATTTTCTTGAGCCAAGGGTCTTTCGGAAACAGTTTGTTTACCTCAAAGAGGTAGTGGTAAAGATTGGACTCTACCCTCCCCAGACCCAACTTGTGAGGGATTTCAATGGGTATGCTATTGTAATGAAATAAGATCATTTTGAAAAAAAAAAGCTATTAAGCATCATTCATTTAGGCAAGCCCAAAGCTTTGGGCATGTTAGAATAGGAATAAGTATTTCTTACTTAGAATAGGAGTAGAAATAAGAATAGGAATAGGAATTCTAGTAGGAATAGGAATTCTAGTTAGTAGGAATAGGAATTCTAGTTGAAAAAGGATTCCAATGTAGTGTCTATAAATAGGGTCTCAATGTAACAATTTAGATACACAATTCAATAATATTTTCTCCAATATTTCTCACATGGTATCAGAGCAATTGTGAAGAAAAAAAAAAAGAAAAAAAAAACTGGACGAATTTTTTTTTATTTTTTTCGAGATTTTAATTTTCGGACGGCCAGATCTCAATAATCAAGATTTTTTTGTTGTTCCCGAGATAAATTTAGCATAATGTCTTTTGGATGTGATGTTTTTGGTTCTAAAAATATAGGGATTGGAAGTTCTAGCCCTATAATCACTTCAGAACTCCTATTAGGAAGTTCAAACTATTTATCTTGGGCTTCGTCAGTTGAGTTGTGGTGCAAGGGTCAAGGTGTGCACGATCATTTAACAAACAAGACTTATGTGGTAGATGTAAAGGCAAAGACTAGTGAGGAAGATGCAAAAGTCAAAGCACATTGGGAGAAAGTAGATGCTCAATTATGTAGTCTCCTATGGCGTTCGATTGATTCCAAATTGATGCCCTTGTTTCGCCCATTCCAAACGTGTTATGCAGTTTGGGAAAAGGCACGTGCTTTATACACTAATGACATCTCTAGATTCTATGATGTGATATCTCGATTGACCAACTTAAAGAAACAAGAATCCGATATGTCTACTTACTTGGGACAGGTACAGGCAGTCATGGAGGAATTCGACACGTTGATGCCAGTAACTACGGATGTCGAAAAACAACAAGAACACAGACAAACATTGTTTCTAGTTCTTACTCTTGCTGGACTTCCTCCTGATAATGATTCTGTGCGTGATCAGATTTTAGCTAGCCCTACAGTTCCTACTACAGGTAATGTTTTTCGATGATTTTTTTCTCATACAGGACCGCAGTACGGGACAGATGATTGGAACAGGACATGAATCACAAGGCCTTTACTATCTTACCTCTTCAAAATCCTTGACAGCATGCTCCGTTACAGATTCCCCAGATCTAATTCACAAATGTTTGGGACATCCGAGTCTATCCAAACTGCAAAAGATGGTGCCTAGTTTGTCTAGTTTATCTACATTAGATTGTGAGTCGTGTCAACTTGGGAAACACACTCGTGCTACGTTTTCTCGTAGTACTGAGGGTCGTTCAGAGTCTATTTTTTCATTAGTTCATTCTGATATTTGGGGTCCTAGTAGAGTCAATTCCACTTTAGGATTTCGTTATTTTGTTAGTTTCATTGATGATTATTCAAGATGTACTTGGGTTTTTTTAATGAAAGATCGTTCTGAGTTATTTTCTATTTTCAAAAGTTTCTTTGCTGAAATACAAAATCAGTTTGGTGTTTCTATTCGTACTTTTCGTAGTGATAATGCCTTAGAATACTTATCATCCCAATTTCAGCAATTTATGTCCCATCACGGAATCATGCACCAAACATCTTGTCCATACACTCCTCAACAAAATGGTGTCGCAGAAAGAAAGAATAGGCATCTCATAGAGACTGCTCGCACTCTCCTCATTGAATCCCATGTTCCGCTGCGTTTTTGGGGCGATGCAGTCCTTTCAGCTTGTTATTTAATTAACAGAATGCCCTCTTCGTCTATTCAGAATCAGGTTCCACATTCCATACTGTTTCCTCAGTCACATCTCTATCCTATTCCCCCTCGTGTCTTTGGGAGTACATGCTTTGTTCATAATTTAGCCCCAGGGAAAGATAAATTAGCTCCTCGTGCCCTCAAATGTGTCTTTCTTGGTTACTCTAGAGTTCAAAAAGGGTATCGTTGTTATTCACATGATCTTCATCGATACCTTATGTCCGCTGATGTTACATTTTTTGAGTCTCAACCTTACTATACATCTTCTGATCATACTGATGTATCTATGGTCTTACCCATACCTCAAGTTTTACCTGTGCCAACATTTGAGGAATCTACAGTTACGTCTATATCTCCAGTTGCAGTGCCACCACTACTAACTTATCATCGCCGTCCCACCCTAGTCCCAGATGATTCATGTCATGCGCCAGACCCTGCTCCTACTGCGGACTTGCCTCTACCTAGCCCACCGCTTGCACTTCAAAAAGGTATACGATCTACACGAAATACTAACCCGCATTATACCTTCTTAAGTTATCATCGTCTATCATCACCCCATTATGCCTTTGTGTCGTCTTTGACCTCTGTTTCCATTCCTAAGACTACAGGTGAAGCACTTTCTCATTCTGGATGGAGACAGGCTATGGTTGATGAGATGTCTGCTTTACATAAGAGTGGTACTTGGGAGCTTGTCTCCCTTCCTGCAGGTAAATCTACTGTTGGTTGTCGTTGGGTTTATGCAGTCAAAATTGGTCCAGACGGTCAGGTTGATAGACTTAAGGCTCGCCTTGTCGCCAAAGGGTATACTCAGATATTTGGGCTAGATTATAGTGACACTTTCGCTCCTGTGGCTAAAATAACATCTGTTCGTCTTTTTCTATCTATGGTTGCCGTTCGTCATTGGCCTCTTTATCAGTTGGACATAAAGAATGCTTTTCTGCATGGTGATCTTGAGGAAGAAGTCTATATGGAGCAACCACCTGGTTTTGTTGCTCAGGGGGAGTCTAGTAACCTTGTATGTCGATTGCGTAGGTCACTCTATGGTCTGAAACAGTCTCCTCGAGCTTGGTTTGGGAAGTTCAGCACAGTAATTCAGGAGTTTGGCATGACTCGTAGTGGAGCTGATCACTCTGTGTTTTATCGACATTCTGCACCAGGTCGATGTATCTATTTGGTTGTTTACGTTGATGATATTGTTATCACCGGTAATGATCAAGATGGTATCACCGATTTAAAGCAACATCTTTTTAAGCACTTTCAGACTAAAGACCTTGGCAGATTGAAGTATTTTCTAGGTATTGAGGTTGCTCAGTCTAGATCAGCCATTGTTATCTCTCAACGCAAGTATGCCTTAGACATTTTTGAGGAGACAGGAATGATGGGATGTAGACCTATTGATTCTCCGATGGATCCGAATGTTAAACTTCTTCCAGGACAGGGGGAGCCACTTAGTAATCCTGAAAGGTATAGACGACTTGTTGGAAAGTTGAATTATCTCACAGTGACTAGACCAGACATCTCTTTTCCCGTGAGTGTTGTAAGTCAGTTTATGACTTCCCCTTGTGATAGTCATCGGGAAGCAGTTGTTCGTATTCTTCGATATATAAAGTCAGCCCCCGGTAAAGGACTACTTTTTGAGGATCAAGGTCATGAGCATATCATTGGATATACAGACGCTGATTGGGCAGGATCACCCTCTGATAGACGTTCGACATCCGGATATTGTGTTTTAGTTGGAGGTAATTTGGTGTCGTGGAAGAGTAAGAAACAAAATGTGGTTGCTCGATCTAGTGCAGAATCAGAATATCGAGCAATGGCGACAGCAACTTGTGAGTTAGTTTGGCTCAAACAGTTACTGGGAGAACTAAAATTTGGCAAAATTGATCAGATGGAACTTGTGTGTGATAATCAAGCGGCTCTTCATATCGCATCAACTCCAGTGTTTCATGAAAGGACTAAGCACATTGAGATTGACTGTCACTTTGTCAGAGAAAAGATACTCTCCGGAGATATTGTTACAAAATTTGTGAAGTCAAATGATCAGCTTGCAGATATGTTCACCAAGTCTCTCACATGTCCTCGTATTAATTACATCTGTAACAAGCTAGGTGCATATGATTTGTATGCACCAGCTTGAGGGGGAGTTAGAATAGGAATAAGTATTTCTTACTTAGAATAGGAGTAGAAATAAGAATAGGAATAGGAATTCTAGTAGGAATAGGAATTCTAGTTAGTAGGAATAGGAATTCTAGTTGAAAAAGGATTCCAATGTAGTGTCTATAAATAGGGTCTCAATGTAACAATTTAGATACACAATTCAATAATATTTTCTCCAATATTTCTCACAGGGCATTAGGCGTAAGGCGTGTTTAGGGCGTACAATCGGGTGGTTAGGGCATAAGCTTCACACGTAATTAAATGACCCAAATTTTTTTGAGTGTTTGTTTGCAGACTTGAATGCAATTTGTCACAGATCTAAGATTAAAAGAAGTAAGCCAATTGGCTAATACAGAACAGTGATTTTGAAATCAAAGAGAAAAAAAAGGTATACCGCTATATGTGAAGGGAGAAATTCCAGAACGTCAATAATCTGCAAGAAAAGCATATGATTAGATCAATATACGAACCACAAGCAAAAGAAGGTGACAAACATAGATCCATATAGTAGATCTAAACAAGTTCAAGCAACTAGGGAAGAGTTAACATTAGCAAGTAGCTTAAGCTAAAATGAGCAATTTAAGGAAATCTTGGAATTCTTGATTCTGGATATATTAAATTGTTTTTTGGAAGTTCAAATTCTTCACATTGGTATCAAACAAGTATGGAGGAGTTCCTTAAGACAGAAAAGCTCTTCATTTAGGGTAGTCCCACAATGTAGATATGAAACTGCCTAAGTTTTCCCATGTTAAAAAATCACAGGGAACATCAGGGAGCTAAAGAAGCAAAGACTTACAAGTGACAATGCTGTAAATATTGTTAGTACCCAATCTCCGTTGCCATCAGCGTGTGAAAGATGACCATGGTGCAATTTAGCTGTCCAGACATAAAGAAATAGTTATCACTAAATGTAGATTTCACCAGACTTGAAGAGGAAGAATACATGTCCATATCCAAATAGGCTCATGATAAAAGGACCAGCTTGACTCTCAAGTTACCAAGTCAAATAACACAACCCTAACACACACTAACTTTTCTTCTTTAGAAATTCGGACCATTTCTCGATTTGTGCTTGTCGTCCAAGGGCCATGCTGATCTTCTTTGTATCATTTCAATTTTATTGGATGTCCCTGAAGGGACTGACATGCACTAACTTGACTCGAGTGTTCTCTAATTTCTTTTTTCAGTATTCCAATCCAAGAAATTTAACTATGTTTCAGAAGCAAAATATGCACCTCATTGATGTCTTAGCAAAGGGTAAATAATTATGAAAAAATCTACTAACATAAGCCAAGTAGAAGAAAGTGTCCATCAAAGTTAGTCTGGCCGTTAGGCACAAAAAAGAACCTTTGACTTATGCCATCTAGCAAATCGGACATGGCTTAAAATGAAAATTAACATATTAGATAGAGTTGGACTAAGTATATTCTACAAGATACTAAAAAAAAAGTAAATACTAACACCTCATCTTTTGAGAATTATGCAGGCAATCATTTTAAGCCTTTTCGCAGAAAGCTTCATCAACTAATAGAATTTTGATCACATTATTGAAGTCACTTCATAAGTCTATTAACGATGATAACATACTGACGATAACAACTTGTATTTGAGAATATAACTTTCTGTCACCCTATTTTTAGAGACTCTGGCCTTGGAGCATTGGTTTCTGCAAATGTTGGATTTCAATGTGTAGTACCACTTTTAATATCAAATACTAAGCTTTAAGCAATACACCACACCACACCACACCACAAGATTTCATACTAATGCATCAGCAAGAAAAGGAAATTTCTTCACAAATTTTGTGTACAGGCACATAAAACTAAAGTTGATTACTCAAAATGACAGTATCATATTAAGAAATCTTGTTTTGCTTATCTACCCAAAAAAAGGAAAAAGGCCTCTTGCTAAACCTTTTGCTTTTCTTGGTTTGGGGCCTTTGGGCCTTTGATCCCATACAATGCTCCATATATAACTAAAGGTTTTTATTGTTCCTTTGTTCGACGCATCCTACCTCGTCATGAGGCAAGCAAATAGAAAACAAGGGAAAAGAGAAGTTTATATATCAACAATTCTATTCCTTTTTCACCGTGACACAAAAAGTGTCATATTCCTTTCTGATTGACCCACCTACTTAGTGACTAAAGGAAATAAGTCAATGCTCTGAGAAAATTACAGTCAAATACCTTTGGGGATCTAGTTTACAAAACATATACACAATGGTAGTATATATTCTAGACTAGTATGCATATAATATACATACATATACCTATACATATACATATACTATACATATAATACATATCTATACATACTTATACAACTAATATACATAACTATATACATATAATATACATACATATACACAACATATACAACCGAGAATATATGTAGTGTATACATTTTGGTCATGTTCGGTGAACTAGATGGACGAATGATATATATTGGTAACTATCCCTGCTGTTTAATATCCTTTCCATTTATATCTACATATCCTCTTAAAGCAAAGATAGGAACGAAAATGTCCATTCACTTCTTTCTTCATGTTTTCTTCTACCTCTTGTTCCTTCATCTCTCTTCATTTCCAACCTAGTCCTCTCGAAATATGCAGCTAACAAAAAAAGAAAAAGAAATTTTCTGCAAGTTGCAGCAGGAAGAAAAGAAGTTACACACAAACATAACAAAGACTTATTTTCACAAAATAATAACTAATGTGAAGGTCCTAGAGGCTCCTATAGAGAGTATTTGGCACCACAAAATTATTGGAAGCTCAAGGAGGTAAATATGA
The DNA here is from genome assembly GCA_016801875.1 of Solanum sitiens. Classification (NCBI taxonomy): domain Eukaryota; kingdom Viridiplantae; phylum Streptophyta; class Magnoliopsida; order Solanales; family Solanaceae; genus Solanum; species Solanum sitiens. The sequence continues at coordinate 570,213 of JABWTJ010000107.1, forward strand.
TCTACTATTGATTAAGAAACTTCAAATGTTTAGTTGTTAGCTGAATATAGATTTCTGCTACTTCTCGTTATCGGTGGAACTTCAGAGCATATGGTTCTAGCCTGGAAAACCCAATAATTGAGGACTCAGCTCTTTCAGGATGTCTTGTTTCTTATGTTTTAGAATATTACAGGATTTCTTCAACAATGACTTGATTTCGTAGTAGTTGTGTTCAGTGAAGAGTTCAAACATCTGCCATCATCATTAACTGAATGATCAATGCATTATTCGCTGCTAAAGAAACTTACTGATACTTGATCTTTCCAACCAAAGACCTTTTCCTTTTACACATGGTTATCAACATAATGGGGAAATTTCCCCATACAAGGCTTACATAAAAATGTAACTCTCCAAGAGATCATAAAACTCATTAAGCAACTTCAATAATCCTTTCTTCCAGAATCTTCTTCTCTTTCAATATATTCATTTGTCCACTAACTTCTGTCGGTTTTGTTCTTTGCTTCAGTCAACCTCATTCCCTCCCTTAGTTTTCTATATTTTCATATTGCAGAAGCAATCAAACAAAATGTACCATTAACCAAAATACCATTTAAGCATCACAAAAGGCCTTTTGGGGTGGCTTCTATGAGACCTAACACCAGCTTCCAAAACTATTCAGATGGTACAACAATTTCTTCACTGTTGGAAAATTAAGTTCATCAAGATAAAGAATACATAACTAAAGCAGAAGTTATTGATGCTTAGTACATCGAATACACCACAAACATCTAAAAGAATATCCAAAAAAGGATGATATAGTAGAGTAGAAAAAGTCAGAACTTGAAGTAAACATAACCTAAAAAGCTAAAAATAGACCAAAAAAAAACATACCAAGTAATCTGTAATAAGCTCGGTATATTATTGAGGTTCCGTCGATGAGCATGAGTTTGCCATTGGAAGATTCAATATTAGTTGACCTAATTTCAGTATGAGGAGAATCAAAAAGCCCATCTCTGCGTACTACTTGGTCTGTATCAATATTTTTTGCATAAATAGGTTGTGAAACCCTGCAGTAACCCTAACCCATATCACAAAATAAAGCATTAGACTGAGGGGATTTGTGAAATGAAGATGAAGTTTTTGAATTTACCTTATTAAGAGATGTTGATAGAGGATAAATGGGACGTAACCTTCGGAAATGGGAACTGCTTAGAGTACTCCCTAAGTGAAATACAGTCCTCCACAGAGATTGAATTTGACAATGTAACAGTTGATGACATGCCATGTAATTACAGATATATGAAGAACAACAACAACTACAACAATACTGTGAAAATTACAAGCTCTGATGGAATCCTTTGATCATTCAAATATGAATTTTTGGAAGAAATTTGGATTTGCAGAAGGGACGGGCCTCCGCAAAAAAGCTTTCGGATAGAATGAAAGGCTTTTACAAATTTATATATATATATAAATGCTGATAAATTTGAAAAGAATTTTTGGATAGACAATATAATAGTAAATGTTATTTTATTAAATATAGAGGTTCTTATTAATTGAGAAATGGAATAGTGTTATATATTTTATTGATAGATTTGAAAGAAAAAATTGGGCAGAAAATATAATAGTAAATGTTAATTTAGTGTTGATGTAATTCTAATAATTGAGAAATGGAATAGTGTGTAGTTAATTATCGTATCATTTCCTATGTGGTTATCTTATTTATATCTTGGCAATTATCATGAACCAACATTACTATTCATGTCTTTATCTTTTATATCTCCCTTTCTATTTCTATTCTCTTATTATTGAGTATTCTAAAGTATATCAAACGGTTAAACCTTTTGCATTATAAAAAATCTATTGTTATATTTATAAAAATAAATAAATTTAATTTTTGGTGTATTCTTTAAATTTACAGTACTGCAACAAATCAATATTATTTTAATATCATTATATCAACTTATCAAATTCAATATCATTATATAAACTTTTTAAATTTTTGAGTCAGGATTTATTATTCGAGCATATATTATATTTTTTCATTAAAAGTTTTCATTAAAACTTTCTCAAGACTTCTCTTGTAAGATTATATTGAGTATATTATAATTGCTCAATTTATATAAAAACAACTACAAAAAATAAGGCATCTCTATGAAGTTTGGCTTTAGGCCCCCAAACTTGTTGAGACGGTCCTGACCAGCCTATTGTGCTTCTCTCAAAATTACATCTAGTTACTTGTGTGATACTTAGTAGGCTTCAAATTCAAGAATACCCCCCCCCCCCTCCCTCCCCCACAAACGATATGAAAGAAAAAGAAAATATCATTTTCACTTTCGTTAAAAAAGTATATGATTCCTAACATTATGATTATCAAAGTAGCTCGATATAGCCTTTATAGGCTAACGACAAGACCTAAGAACAAGTTATATCATTCACATAGTTATTCAACCCTTTTTTATATGAACACTCAATTCCTTTTTACGCCTTTCTATACCTTGTATAAGAAAATAATACTTAAAATATCTTTTCCCAACTCTTGTTACGTATATTTCACGGGACATTAGATGGTATAGTTTAATGTATAATCAAGTATATGTTTATGTTTTTTGGTATATTTATAACTGTCAAATATAACTATAATGTAAGAAATATCATATCTTGAACCTTGGTGGGACGAAAAGGCAACCGATGTCTTGACTTGATCAAGTGAACCTTTCTACATGCATATAATGGTATAGTATTTTTTTTATGATAATATACTTTTAAGCAGACTAGTAGACTTGATCTCATAAGATACCTCTTTTATAAATTTAAAGCATTATGACAAGCATACTTTGAGCCTACTTTTTCATAAAATAGCATAAAGAACTTTTCAACAGATACATAACTAAAATTCTAGCATAAAGACCATGTAGGATGATTTTCAAAGCATGTGCATAATATGAGTACAATTGACTATGATGACTCTAAGACATGATTCAAAATAGAAACATCAGAACAAGGTCTCGACGTACACTAAGGACCTAATTGCACTAAGTGACATGAATTGACCTCAAATAATAAGTGAGGCTCACCAATAGGAGTTGTTTTAAGAGAGGAATGCCAATCAAGGAAATGTGGTGTCTTATACCCAAAAATTAGCATTCTGAATGCAGCACCCCCGACACAAAAAATGTGAATACCGTAAAATGGTAATCATATGATAAGACATAATCAACTAAATAAGGGAATATGATTTCATATAAAGAGAACATGCTACATAAATATCATGAAACTTGAAAAATAAGTTATAGAGTGAAACCAATACTCTTCTAAGTCATTATTTCAAATAAACCTCAAAACGTGAATACAAATATAGTTTTTACCTCATAAAATCAAGTATCATAGTAGTGTAAAAAACCTTTCAATAAATATAAGTTCATGTATTAAGAATAGAGCATTTATAAATAGAAATAAATAATCATAAGCATAATCTTTTTGTATGGGAATCACCTAAATGGTGACAATAACATTACTTTATATGTACAACATGGTGTCCAATCTTTCACCCATCGAAATAGGTTGTCTTATCATAATATCGTGTGTGTACATATCATAACTTGTATCAAGAGCTGATAGCGATAGCACTTGTAATAGGTGGTATTTGATTAGAGATCGAGAAGACTTCAATCTAGCAACTTATCCTAATGAGAAGAGATTTTAACCCAAGTTTGATTAATCCGGTGCGACGGGACTTTAACCCAAGTCAGTTTCACCTGGTGTGATGGGACTTCAACCCAAGTCAGCTTAAAATACATCAGTATATATGATTTTAAGAAATCATCACAACATCCTCTTGGCAATATAATTGATTCTCCAAAAATTATTTCATATATAATATGTATAACCTATTGGCCCCCTCTTCTTTTATAATATGAGGCTACAAGTATCCATATACAAAACAACATATGAACCATATGCTTGACATATGATATGTATGTTGTATCTTGTGTCGCAGTGCTTAAAAATTTGATCTACTGGTTTTAACATGTCAAGGTATGGAAGGGGATGGGCCGGGGTCAGTTTAGGTGATATGTCTTGAAATGAGTGCACATAAGATGTCTTTTACTTGAGTTTTCTTTATTCTTCCTGCATTTTTTTGGTATGTTTTTAGTGTTAGCATATTGTTTTGAAGGTATTCTGAATCAGAATAACCAAAATAAGGAAAAGTTGAGACACTTCTTAGAAAAAAGAATGTCAAGACCCAGGGTACCCCTCAGACGTAACATGGCGTACTTGACCCTGAAGGGGTCTCATACAAGCCCTTAGCATCATAACATAAGTAATAGAAATAAAATAGGGGAAAATTTACAATCGAAGTCATATTTCATCAAAGCAAACGGAAGTCTTTCTATACTTTGTCTCAAACCATCTAATACAACTTTTAGAATAAACTCTTGGGACACAACCCATACAATAGTCTCAACATAAAAATAAAATACATAAAGGTAACGTAGCTTTTGTCCTAGAAGCTACGAGGATTCACCAAGATCTTCAAATCTTCTTGCACCTTAGAAACACAGCCTCCAAAGCAACTCAATTTCTGAAACCCTACATTTGATTATAATGTAGGCAATATGTGTTAGTACAAAATGTACCAAGTGTGAAACCTAGCACATCATAAGAGCATTTTAAGATGGTTAGTCAACATTAGACATAAGCATAAGAGATAATAACATGGTCATAGCATAATCATCATAGTCATAATATGATCTCCACCATAAGCATCGTATAAACATAAGTCAACATAATACATAGTTAATGAGCATAGGAGATAAGTCATAATCATATAATCATAATTGACCCTTGGTCATCTATACCATAATATCACCATTCTCAAGTAACCTCAAAAGCATACATGTGCAAAGCAAGAATAGCATTCCATAAACCATCCAAACCAAGTATCCCTTTTGGTCATCTTAATCATGGTCTATATACATGGTCTAGTTTCTAAGCTCTTCTACTATGACGGTACCATATCCTAGGTAACCTCAAGACATACTTGTACAATGCATGAACGACATCCCATACTACCCTTCACACTAAGCATAGCCTTGAAGTCATCTTATTCATACTCACCCTCCTTTGGTCTTACTTTTGGCTTACTTCATGTAGACAAAGGAACTATCACCTTTAGTCAAACACTTTTGGAATGCAAATGTAGCAATAATCTAAGCTAAGTTTCTACTGTCTAAGGGAACCTTTCATAACTAGTCTCAAGTCATACTTGTGCAATGTATTGATCAGTGTTTTAAAAGGCGGGGGCGTGAAGCGAGACGTTTTATACCATATGGGGCGAGGCATAAGCCTCGAGACACGGGCCGTAAGTCCCATGGGTCTACGAGGCGTAGTCGAATGTATACTCAATTTTATAGTATTATTACTAATAAAATAAGCAAAAGTAAACTTTTCAATAAATTATGATTTTTATGTGAGATAAAGTGTTAATATTCAATAATGAAGAAAAAAGGATTATCATTATTATTTGAGAAATATCATTACACCAATAATAAAAATATGATTTAAAGCCAAAAAAAATTAAAAATATACATTAAAAACGCCCGGGCGTACGTTTTTACGCCATAACTTACGTTTTTATGTTCAGGCCTTACGTCTCAAATTTTAGAACTTACGCCTTATGGATCTACGTTTTTAATTTACGCCCCAGAGCATTTTTGGTACGCCCCGCCCCGAAACTCGCCCTGGGAATCGCCCCAAAAACGTTTTTGAAAACACTGGTATGGATAGCATCACATACTACTACCCACACTAAGTACTCCTTTAGACTATCATGAATGCTTACTAGTTGGGGACTTGTCCCTCCTGACTATTTGCCTCTAATCTTTAAGGTACTTCCTATTTAGTACTAGGCAAGTCAACACACATTAATGAGCACAAAACATCAATTCAAGGCTACCAAGGAATAGCACCCTACTAAGCTAGACCAAGCTAATAATCTAACTAACATGACTATACTATGCTAAGTCAAGCTACCATGGAGGGCATACTATCATGCTAGTTCAAGCTATCCAAGGAAGGGTATAAATGTCCCATACTAGCTACCATGCAATACATCCCATGATGTTAATGCAAGTTATCCTTGGGAGAGTATGAATTCTCAATCCTAAGCTACCATAAGGACTACTAACTCAACCTAACCTTACAAGCACACCAAGACGCTAATGTAAGCTATCCTTAGGAGAGTATGAGTCTCAATCCCAAGCTACCATGACTAGTTTTAGTCAAGCTACCATTAGGAGATTATATATCCTCACTCCTAAAGCTACCATGAAACGGTCTTGTCCTAACCAAATCAATCTACCATGAAATGCATTCTACAATGCTAGATCAAGTTATCCATAGGAGAGTGTATGCTTCCTCAATCCTAAGCTACCATGACTACTTCTATTCAAGCTACCATGAAATGCTCTTGTCTTACCAAGTCAAGCTATACAAGAAGAGTTCACACATGATAACTTCAAGTTATTCTAGTGTAAACATGATTTGATTCATTTTAGGTTACTAAATCAACCTAGAATCATTCTATGTGAGAGAACCTTGGATCTCCTAGCATATTCATGCCTATGTGTGTAAGATAGAAGAAATACACAACAAAATCACATAATATTGGCCTTACCTCCAAAGCCCTAACATTTATGGCTACAAGCCCTAGTCTCAAGGTTTACTACTTACTAGTATCTTTATACCTAGATTTCAAGCTATTTCAATCACATTGTCAGTTAGAAGGTAATTCTAGTCATAATTGATCATATAGGTTCAACTTCAATCTTTACAAGTCAAGACCCTCCATATTCAATAAAGTCTAGTTCAATTCATGATTATATGATCCTAACTTTGATCAATTACAATACATGACATTGATTTAGGAAGATCATTTTTGAACTTTCAACTTTGCCTCTAATGGCATAACCCACACATATCACATTCATAAGTTTAGACTATGGTTTACCACAGAAATCATATAAATTCATCATAATATCACTAAATAAATCTAAATCTATCATAATTAGGTGTTATCCACTATATTGCAATCATACCCAAACCCTACCAACAATGCAAACACAATCCTAACCAGAATTGGATTTTTGACTTTACAATTAGGGGAAACTATGGGGGATATATGGGTGGAATAACCCATAAATGAATAAGATAAACATACCTTGATTCAAATAGCTAAAGAAATCTTGCTTCAATGGTGAATTTTGACCTAGAAAAATCCCTAAAGAAAGCTTGCTTCAATGGTGAATTTCGACCTAGACTCTTTTTTCTCCTTCTTCTCATTCTACTTTTCCTTCTTCTCCTTCTCCTTCTCCTTCTCCTTCTCCTTCTTCTTCTTCTTCTCCTTCTCCTTCTTCTTCTCATTCTTTTTCTTCTCTTTCTCTTTCTCCTTCTCCTTCTCCTTATCCTCTTTATTCTCTTCCTCCTCCTCCTCCTCCTCCTCATCTTCTTCTTCTTCTTCTTCTTCTTCTTCTTCTAGAGAGATTATTTCTTGAGAGGAAGTGGGTTCTTAGATGAATGAATTAATGAGTTAGTTTAGGGGCCTATTAAGCTTATATAGGAGTTAAATAACTAACTAACCGACCTCCCATAAAACCTAATTAATTACTAACTTAATTTCCAAAACCCCTAACTAAAACTAAAACTTAAAAATCTGTGTTGACCTACGCCCACCCATCCACGAACCGTGGATGGGTCTACTGCTCATGCTGGCAAGTCGTAGATGGTGTCTGAGACTTCATATTGCATTTCTTTAGCAGGTCTTGACCCACAACCCCCACCTATGGGGCATGGGTCCACCTAGTGGTCATAGCTGTCCAAATGTAGGTCTGCCAAATTTTGCAGATTGAGGCTGTTTTGAGGGTGCTCCGCAAGTACCCCTTGGGTGGTCCTTTGGGGGTCATACCTTGACGCAATAACCCTTAAACCTCCATTCTAAGTAAGAGAGTCATTTTTACGAGTTTTAACCCTCATACAACACTCCAAAACTCTTATGAAAGGCTCTAAAACTCGCTAGTTTTACATACTAGTTCCAGAGTGTTACAAAAATTCTCAACTTGTCCTTATTTTATCCATTTTGACTCAGAATACCTATAAAACAACAATATAACATTAAAAACACATGAAACATGCAAAAGGACATAAAGAACTTAAGCAAAAGACATCATATATGCCCTAATATTAAGGCACATCAACACTTAAAATATTTTATTGTTCCCAAAGAAAGTAACACAAAAGACTTTACTATAGCCAAGTCTAATCACAATAAAGCAAGTTGTCGATAATGATCTTATTAGGTGGGTAGGTATTCACTTATCAAAACATGATCGATGTCATGATTTGAGTATGCATCCTAGTTGTGATCAATGTTTAGGATGTTCAGGATCATAAATGTTCTCAAGAAAAACTTTGGTACTGACACATTTTAAGGATCAAATTGACATTTTATGAAGTGTAAGCGAAAGATAAAACATAATTAACTGAAACAAATACTTAGTATATAATAGAATGAAATAATTGAGAATTCACTGAGGAACTAAACAACTAATAACTGGAATAAAGCCTCCACAAAATGGAATGAAGGAAAATAAGTTTGTTGGGACATGACCTCCAACTACACTAAAAGAATATTGTATGAAACAAAAATCTAACTCCGATCTACTCTATGGAATTCCCAAACAAGAAGGACTCGTCAACTGATGACTGGAATGATAAGGATTCAAATTGGGGATGAAGACAATTGAAATCAAATGCAGAATTAAACAACATAAAAGTAAGAGATGGATTAGAAATAATGGATGAGAAGGGAAGAAAGAAAGGCTAACTGAATAAACAATCAACCAAGGAAGAAGAGAGTCTTCTTTTGTCAACTTTTGAAATTATGAGATGACCATTTGCACAAATGGCCTCTTTCTTCATTATCTTCACTTTTATGGATCTTTCACACACTGTGCTTCTTCACTTTGTGTCCATCAAGATCCGCTAAAGATTTTACGCGATCCATGTTATCCATGTCGTTATCAGGAAATATTGCAACATATTTGGCCACAAGTCTGAGAGAACGCTTGAATCTATATTATAATAAGATGCATGACAATGAATAATATGCGGTCAACATGTGAAATATACTAAATATATATGGAGAAGTCAAACATGATTATTTAAGTGGCAAGATGTAATAAGAACTGGTGAATTTAAAAAAAAAATCATAAATATAATGAAATGCATGAAAGTCATCTAACTTAATTAGACTTTACCCAAGTCAGCCCATTCTCTACAATTCATCCAAGTTGAACGAAAAAGGGGAGAAAAAGTCAATCAACCCTCTCCAAGAACGCAACACGGTTTCCTCCTGTTCCAGCCTCAAAATAAAAAGATTTCTCTGTGAAATTCGTCACCACGTATGTGGAATTTCACTAGTGGGTTCGTTTCATCCATTGGGTTCCTAGAATTCGGTCAAACTCTTAATTCCCTTCATTTTATTTAGACTTAGGGTTTCTAAACTTCATATTCTTGTTGTGATTTAGATCTTAGACTAATCCAAATCAAAATATTACGTTTTTGTAACTATGTTGCTTAATTCTTGCATGAAATTTAGAACCCTACTTGTGTAGATTCATTTAGTTCATGACTTATACTTACTAGGTCAGTTTATACAGATATACATGCATCAATTTACAAATGTTTCATTATCAATACTTAATGTTGCATTTTTCAGTTAGCATATCAGAATTTTGAGCTATCTAGTTTATTGCAGTTATGTTGTATTTTATACATTCTAGTTTGTAGTAGGCTTAATACCGAGTGGACTAGAGTCTGTCGCCCTTATAGTCTCAGAACTATGTGCCCTTGTAAGTTAAGTCCCTTGTGTGGGCAACATATTTAATGATCACACCAGTCATGTCTTTATATCCCTGGCAAGGTATATTGGGTCTTCTCGATGGGATAATACATCAGACTCCACATTTAGCTCACGTGGTTTAATGTCGGTTATTAGTAGCTCCAACAGTCAAAGTCTAGTGCATTGACCATGTTACCAGTTATATCTCAATATTCAATTTTATCATGTTATCTCAATACTTTGCGCTACATCATCTCGTGTAGGTTGAGGTTCTCAACATTTGCATAGATCGGTTCCTGATCTCCAGTTCAGCAATATCAATGGTGAGTCCTCATTTTTTTAGGACGATGAACGTGTTTTCTTTCATTTTTAGTCTTTTTAGTTTCAGTTTTGCTTGAGTTAGTTAGGGACATGTCCAAACATCTCTAGTCAGGTAGAGACTTTTATTCAGACATAGTTAGATTTAGTTTTAGTTAGAATTTGATCTTTCAGTTGTTATTAAATTCTCAGTCGTTTATATATTCAGACTTAGAATGAGTATTGCCCATCATTCATTGTATATCATGTATAAGCTTCCGCTCAGTATTTATATTTTCAGTAAAATCTTTAAGTATGTTTATGATATGCCAGTTTAGGGTTAGCTTGGGGTCACTCGTAATCCTAGGTCTCGTGTTACGTCAAAGGGGTAGCCTCGAGACGTGACAATAAGTATCCTTACCTATTTTACACTTCTAGACTCGTTCGAGGATGAAACCTATTTTAAGTAGGGGAAAATATAATTACCTTTTTTAATGAAGGGTTAGTTGGTAATTTCATCAATAATAGGTTTTATTAAGAGAATTAAAAGAGTGGGCCAAGCCCATTTTCTATCTGATGTTAGTTACGCCCTAGTTTTTGAAGCAGTAGAAAATTTAGGGCAATTACTCTTTATTCTAGAAGAAAGAAAGAAAACCACGAGAGGAAGTTTTGGAGATTTCATAGACGATAACAAAGAATTCCTTGGGCCATTGTCAGAGGGTATAAGCATCAGGTTGTTGCATCACTTCTATTTTAGTGATATATATATGTGTATTTCATTGGAGGTGTATCTACATTTACAATGATTGGGCAATAATTTTGTGGATGGTGGAGTAATTTATAAGATACTGATTCTTGAAGGATGCAACTAGTTTTCAGCGTTTCTGTTTGTTTATCTTATTAATGAATGTTATGCCTTAAATGGAACCAATAATTGGTAAATGATAAGAGGGCAACATGATATAGTATTAATGACTAGATATCAACTTTACTATATTTAGCAGTGGTTCATTAGGATGTAGTCCAATATACTATGAGTGCAAATCTCAGAAATTTTTAGAAAATATATGGAGCTTTAAGATATCTATTTACTTATTTATTTTTTTCATCTTTAATTCATGGTTTAAGGTATGAGATATTAAGATTTATCTCTAATCTGAAAAGGTAGGAAAATGAGACTTGACCCTAACTAGTATAATTGATATGGTTAATTAATATTTTTCATAGATTGAGGAATTCGAAGTCTATTTTGGTTGGTGTTATACACGTGAAAGGTTGTGGAACTTGTCATTAGCGAGGTAAGTGAGACTTCAAGATTTAGTGTTTGCTTTTCAAACATGTTTTGAAAATGTGTTTTTCCTCTGCTTGATTCATGTGTTGGGACGAGCGTGTGTTTGGGAGAATCCAGAGTCTTTGATTAGCCGTATATATGTTATTTTGTGAAAAACAGTAAATATTATTTTATAAGTTATATGTGGTGTGATGTTGGATACTTCTTTTGTTATCGTGTTATAGCTACTAGAGGCAATACATAGTTAATGTAATATGTCAAGGGCATATCTATATATGTTGTCGTAATATGTTAGGGTCTTGTATATGCTATCATAGTATATTTTGAGACATTATATATACTGTCATGGACATTTTTAGGTGTTAAACCGATCTCCCTCACTGTCGTTTATGAAAGCTTTGAAAGTGGTTTGAGTTTGAGACATTTAGTGTCCTTTTTGAATATTTGTTTGGATTACTGATCATTATATAATGAAATATGTTCTTGTGCATATCTTTATGTTTTTGTTGTGTGGATGTATTTTCCAACACTTGTTAAAGGGGTATTAAAGTATCGGGCCGAGGATGTTACTTGGTTATATTTATGTATAGCTCACTCCTTAACTGCATGTCTATGCAGATATCATTGCAGAGGGTCAGACTAATGGCTAACAAGTGTGTTCTTGTGGATTTTGTAGTTGTGGTGAGCCATTACATTGTTCATAGAGGTAATATTTCAGTTCTATCTATTTATAGCTTATATCTTCTTTTCTTGCGGTTTGCATGTATGATAGTTAAATTCACGTAACTCTAATAGATGCTCTATGATCTTATTGTGGGATTTGGGGTAGAGATATATTAGTTAATTAATGCTTTCTTTTCATTAATCGGTATAAGATTTTGATTGGATAACTTTTTTAATGAGTATTGATCATGTTCTATCTTAGTGTTTAAATAATTTGGGTAATTTTATAGATTTTTGATATGTCAGACAAGTGATGTTGGTGGGTGCAGTCACGTCTAGGGGTTATTTCAGGATGAGACACCGAGACTCATGTCGGGACCCATCAGGAACTCACAAGGTCCATTTATCCACTACAACCATTTCCCTTTGGCATGTTCATCAACCATTTCTCTTCGACATATTCATCAATCGTCGGAACTATTTCCCTTTGGCATTGCCGGAACCATTTTCCTTCAACATAATCATCAAAACATATCTCATCACAGTGTTTTAGAACCAATGCAAGTAAACATACTTATACAAATAATGAGACAACGAAAATTTACATATCAATACACAATCCATGTCAACATTATCATGATAAATCATATCAATAGTGAAATAATATAATCGTTCAAATCATCCACAATACATTGCACATCAATATACCAACAACTTTCCTTTTTATTTCCCCTTATCCTCAATAGAAATCATCCAACATAAACAAATGATAATCCCCAATACAAGCAATAAGGCATACAAGATTTAATACGCTTAACAAAGGGTCAAGAGCTCCACTTGCCTCAAGAAAGCAAACAATTGACCCGTCACTAGAGCCTTCCCTCTCCGATGAGTCTCCAGATCAACACAATCTATACAAATATGAAATCATAATAAGAATTCATAATTAACAACATTTATATAGATGGTTTTGAAAATCGAGTCCAAATTGACCCAAAAATCTATTTTCAAAATCTAGGATTAAATTTGAAATTTTATATAAAATCACATTACTTTAAGATTTGAAACTCAATAGCAAAAATTACATCGAAAACCAATTTGAAATCAACCTTCAATCGTCATCTTTCTTAAGACACCAATTTCTTGTGAAATTCCTAAAGTTTGAGTTCAAAAACATTGATGAACTACCAAAATCATGTCATTTGTGTGTGATATTACATTTTCTGTGAAGATGGTTTAAAATTTTGGTTAAGACTTTTCTTTTTGACGATGTGTAAGGAAAGATTAATTTGGTTGCATATGTAGAATGACACCTACTCATCATACAATAGAGACATCTTTAGAAAGGAAACCAAAATCTTCTATTAAGATTGCTGATGCGGTAAAACTAACGTTGTACCATCTATTTCCGAGAGGAAATATTTCAACTGTAGAAGTAACTACATACATAACATTGTGCAAATAGAAAATACCTTGAGTGCACGAACTACTAAAGCTTCAAACAGTTCCATGGATGTGACTGTCGATGTAACTAGGTTTGCAAGAAGTTGCGACATTAGATTAGCTACGAAGGCAGATCCTGATGAAATTGAATACTCAAGCTCATTTGCTGACACTTCATCAGAAAATGAGAATGGTTCTAGTGACGCTAAAGTGGAGTCACGGTTCTATGATGATAGTGGTTTGTAATCTTCGTTCGATGGGTTTAGCAGCTCGTTTCCATAAGGTTAGGTTTTCTTGCTTGGGGCATGTTTTATTCTTATGTTTTACTTTGAGCAAGGAAGATTTTTTATTTTCTTCTGTTTGTTTTTAGTCTAAATTTGTTGGTTTCTGCTTTGACCTTGTTAACTATCTCAGTATTCTTTTCTTAACTGATAGTGTTAAATTATTAGATGCCCATCGAAATAAGAGATGCAAGTACTAACATGGATTGTTCTGTTTTTTTGAGATATTAACCGAAGTTGTTACCTGTTAGTTGCCTAATCCTTTAACAGAATCCTAAAAATAGAATTATATACTGATAACCATGAAATGTATTCTAAGTAAGAGCCTACTTTTGAAAATATCATCCAGGGTGGTGATTAAGAATGATAATAAAAGTCGTCATATCAACCATAATACAACATTAGGTTTTAGTTGGCATGAGTTTTCCAATGCTAAGTCCAGTTCTCCTTAGTATGATATAGGTTTTGCCATTAGCCTAGAGCCCTAGTTTTTTGGTCTTAAGTTATATGTTGTTTTTTTTGCAATAGCCAAGATTGTCATTTCATGAGATTTACTATCTTATGGAGTATAACATCCAAATCATGAGTCGTTTACTTACCTAAAGAATACAAAATTGAAATAAAATTTATAAATTGCTGATATTATTAGATGAGAACACCTACAAAATCTATTCCTGATGGCTCTTTTCTTTTTCTGGTTGACTTCTTAGTGAACATTTATCAAGATATTTAATGGACTTTTAGCTAGTCTTGTTATATTGAGGTTGCAAATTTTACTTTTTGTTCCCAACTAGGTTTTGAGCTAATTCAGTCATTTGTCTTATTCAATAAGATATTTTGGACTTACCTTGAACATGATTAGTGCATATGCACCATAAGAGGGCTTGGACTAAGGTGACAAAGAATTTTTGGGATGATTTGGACGAGGTTGTGAGGGGTATCCCGTGTACCGAGAAGTTTTTCATTAGAGGAGATTTCAATAGACACATCGGGACAACTTCAAGGGGCTAATTTACCCTACTTAGCCTATTTCTATTTGCATTTGTGATGGATGTATAGACACAACATATCTACTAAAAGATGTCATGGTATTTGCTCTTTGTAGATGACATAGTGTTGATCGATAAGACGCGTGACAAAGTTAACTATAGGTTGGACGTTTGGAGACATACCTTGGAGTATAAAGGGTTCAGATTAAGTATGATTAAGAAAAAAACACTTCGAGCGCAAGTTCAGTAACACAACTCATGTGACATAATGGAAGTAAGGACTGAAACACAATCCATACCCAAAGAAGGAAGTTTTAAGTATCTGGAATAAATAATCGAAAGAAATGGACATATTGATAATGATGATAATATCGTATTGATGTAGGGTGGATAGAATAGAAGCTTGCATATGGTGTCTTGTATAATAAGAATGTGCCACCAAACCTAAAAGGTAAATATATAAAATGATAGTCAAACCAACTATCTTGTATGAAGTGAAGTGTTGATCGGTAAAAACTCACATGTCAAGAAAATGGGAGTAGCTCTAATAGATGCTCTATGGTCTTATTGTGGAATTTGGGCTAGATATATATTAGTTAATTGAAGCTTTCTTTTCATTAATCGATATAAGATTTTAATTATTTTGTTTTAATGAGTATTGATGAGTTTTTTATTTAATCATGTTCTATCTTAGTGGTTAAATAATTTAGGTAAATGTATAGATTTTTTGTATGTCCGACAAGTGGTGTTGGTGGGTGCTAGTCACGTCTAGAGGGTATTTCGGGATGAGACACAGAGACTCAGGCCGGGACCCATGGGGAACTCACAAGGTCCATGTATCCACCGCAACCATTTACCTTCAGCATATTCATTAATGGCAAAAACATTTTCCTTCGGCACAATCATCAATCGCCGAAACTATATCCCTTTGTCTTTGCCGGAACTATTTTCTTTCGGCATAATCATTAAAACATATCTCATAATAGTGTTTCTAAACCAATGCAACTAAGCATGCTTATACAAATAATGAGACAATAATAATTTACATATCAATACATAATCTATGTCAACATTATCATGATACATCATATCAATAGTAAATTAATGTAATCGTTCAAATCATCCACAATACATTGCACATCAATATACCAATAACTTTCCTCTATATTTCCCTTTTATTATCATTAGAAATCATCCAACATAAATAAATTATCACACATTTTAACCCTTCACCAATTCCATTACTCCCCAACACACGCAATAAGGCATACAAGATTTTATAGACTTAACAAAGGGTCAAGACGATCACTCGCCTCAAGAAAGTAAAAATTAACCCGTCACTGGGGCCTTCCCCCTCTGATGAGTCTCTAGATCAATACAATCTAAACAAATATAAAATCAATGATTTTGAAAATTGAGTCCAACTAGAATTAAATCTGGAATTTTGTATGAAATCACGTTACTTTAAGATTTTGAAACACAATAGCGAAAACCACATCGAAACCCGACTTGAAATCAACCATCTATCGTCATCTTTCTTAAAACACCAAGTTCTTGTGAAACTCCTAAAGTTTGGGGTAAAAAACAATGATTAACTAGAAAAATCATGTAATATCAAAGAATCTAAAAAAATCCCATTAAGATCGCCTCTATTGAGCTTCAAAAGTTCAAAAATGGTGAAATGAGTATGAAACCCCGACTTTTTGAAAAGATTCTTCCAAGTGAAAAAATGTTCATCATGATCGCGACCTCAAGGTTACGCGATCGCGATGAGTAATGAGATTAACTCATTTAATTGACCATCTTGATCGCGGCACAGAGCCATACAACCGTGATGATCAGGGTACTATTATTACGTAATCACGATCAAGAGTCACACAATTGCAAAGTATATGAAAGTTTACCTACGCAATCGTGACACACCTCATGTGATCGCGACGCACAACAAACAAAGGCCTTCACGATCGCTAAGGTTGGCTTCGCAATTGCGATGAACAAATTCACATGCACCAGACACCAACTTCAGCAGTTAATAAGACATAACAAAAACACTGAATGGACCCTCTGTATTAGTTTAGAATTCAGAGTACACAAACTAGATATGCTACTCAACTAAACGCAACGTTTCAGACTCAATAGAATCATCAAAATAAGGATTCAAGGTTTCCTTGTTCCGAAACCCGTTAAAATGTCAATAAACTAACTTTACACTAAAATAATATCAAACTCCCCTTGAGACCTTAGAAAGTTCAACCAAGACCTTACATAGGCCTAAAATCAGCCTCCATATCCAATGGAATCATCGAAAATTCGACCCAAGCGTTAGAACTCCAAATGTTGACCAAAGTCAACTCTTGGCTTAAATACACCCAAACTTTCAACTCCGAATTAGAAAACGACAACCCTAATAGACCAGCTGAAAGAAGTGATGGAATTTCATTTCGAGTCTCGTAGCTCCAATGGTTACCAAAAACCACTTTTAAAAACTTTAAGCCTCCAAAACTCTAGAACTTCCAAAAATCCCAACTTTTCAAAACCAACTTTGTAAACTAATCAAATATGACTCAGGACAACTATCGAGAGAGGTAAAACGGTAATTTTCTAAAAAATTCCAATTTTTTTTTTCAAGGTCATTACAGATTAACATATATTGGGCATATGCTAGTACATGCCTATGTATCTAGTTTCTCTACAAGCACTCAAACACCCAAGATCAAGCCCAATAACAAAAAAAATTAAGATTTAACGGCGTTCGAGATGAAGATTATTTGTTTGTAGCTTGAATCGAAAGTTATTATTTGTGGCAGTCATTCAAGTATTCATGGCGAATAATTGAAATTGAGTTCAGGACAGATTCAAAATCAAACTATTCAATTCTTTAAATTAAATCAAATCAAATTCAAGAGCAAACTAGGTTATGTTCTTGTTGAAAAGAAATCGAGGAATATTATACAGATGGTAGTACAAATAATTTTATTTTATTTTATTTTTTTCACATTGTGTCTTGAATACTATGGGTGTGTTTGGTAAGAATTTGACTTATTTTCTCATGGTAGGTTGGTGAATAGAATATATTTTTTGAAAAAGATTTTTAGTGTTTGACAATGTTTTTTATGAGAAATATTTTTACTAGAGTAGAAACTAGTTTTTGAATTGTTTTTTTTTAAAAAAAAAAACTTAATTTTTTTGGGGGGGAGGGGTTGGGACTTGAGAGGGGTGAAAAAATAAAAATTTGTGGAAAATATTTTTTAAAATAAGCTAAATTTTTTTTTGAAGGAGGTGGAGGGCTATGGTAGGGGGTGGGGGTAAAAAATAAAAAACTGAAATTACAAATATCTTCAAAAACAACTTTTAATATTTTTTTTGTTTGGGTGGTGGTGGTGGGGGAGGGGCTAGGGTAGGAGTTAGGTAAAAAGAATAAAGTTCAAAACATTTTAAAAAAACAAGCTTTAAATTATTTGGGGGGGGGGGGGGGGGGGCTGATTTGAGGGTAGGAACAACATAAATTGATGTTTTCAACAAAAACAAATTATAATTTGAAGTTGGAAGAGAAATTTGGGAAAATGTTTTCCTTAAATTTTGAAGGGAAGTCATTTTCCTTAAATTTGAGGAAAATGAGTTGATTTGAAAAACATTTTCCAAAACATTTAAATCAACCAAACATGAGAAACTTGAAAAATATTTTTCTTCGTACCAAACACACCCTATATTTGTTATTCAACAAGCAGGTATGACTTCTCCATCAACAAGCATTTTGTGAAAATCAAATATGCTGATGCAACCAAGAAGATCTGAAAATGTGGATTTAACAACCACATTAAAAGAAACACTAAAATTCAACATAGTTTCTGAAAGGATATGAAGCCTGTCTCTAAAAAACAGTAATAGGAACAAAATTGCTGTCTAATTTCAACTTGCATAATTGAATTCAAAAGGGCATTCAATTTCACAAGGCCTAAAACAGCTACTCGGTACATAAGCAATACCAAGGATAAAAGATACACTATCCAGCTACAAGATTTACACTACCAATGGTGATATTTTCAGCTCCAACTGACTATGGCATCCTCAAATTAAAAGCCATAGGAACTCGAGAAGATCTCAAATGAGAAGCTTACTTTATATAATAGTCACTGGCTATCAGGTTCACCTGGCATCCTACGATTCCAACCACCCGAACCGGCTTTACGCTCTCCTCTCTTTCTTTTGTTTTTGGGAAAATGGATCTCCGAGGCTAAGCGCGATTTCAATGTTGATTGTTCCTGAGCTGTGGATGCTTTACCTGCTGCATTAGCTTCTGATGCAGGGGGAGCTGGATTAAAGCTTTCGTCTTCCACGTTATTTCCCACCTCTTGATTCTTGTCAAAGGATATATCATGATTAATCGCCAAAATGTGTCCTCCTACTTCTGATACTTCATTATGTATGAGAATGTTATCAACAATCTGCAATTAACAATACATAAAAACAGTCAATGCAGTTGAAAACAACCAGCCTTGAAACGACTTTAAATGATTGAAGAGAACTGAGGACATGAAAGAGACAACTAGCTTATTTGAGAAAACTATGGTACTTCGGTTCATAGATGGGGATAAGAGAATTGATCTCAATTTGGTTTTTTATTTAAGGGACTCTCACATCTTCCATCCCCTAACCACCTCCCTCCCTCACTCGATTGCAGCCTTATTTTAGCTTAATTTTAATTTCTTGGTTTTACCACTTCCTGTTTCCCTAATTCATCTACATAGAGGAGGCTTATTAATAACAAAATATACAGTTATTAACTGCAAATTTGAAAATACTTGACAAATAAGGGCCACTTGCTACTTTTTAAGAACATCTAATCACATCTACTAAGTCAAGCCCAAATGTGAATGCAAAAATACAAAATCTCTTGTAATCCTACTATTGAACAAATCCCAAGCACCAAGTATGAAATACAAAAGCTAGTCCCATTTTTTAGTCCAAGGATTAAGTGTCATAGGGCCCTCATCAGAGTGGATAGATTCAGTAAGCTAGCTTAGTAAGATAACAACCATAATTATTCTCTTTTCCACTGAGAAAGGACAAGATCTTACTCTTTCGCTTGAATCTCCAACTTGCGCCTGCTGCTGCGTGACATCCACAGAGGACAAAAGTCCTACTGTACTTTCTATTATGTCAGGAATAGGCATAGCCTCTCCAAAGCTTGACATTGCACTGTCAGGCATGATGAAATCTCCGAGATCATAATCTACCACATGCTGAGATGTACCATATAAACCTCCAGCTGATGTTGTGTCTCCATTGCATGCTGAGAATGTAGGACTAGGAATAGAGCTAGCCTGTCCATCAAATGACATTAAATTCTCAGAGGAAGAAAACTTTATTGCATTTTTCGTCATCACTGTATCAAGCTGGTCTTTC
Organism: Solanum sitiens; assembly: GCA_016801875.1. Classification (NCBI taxonomy): domain Eukaryota; kingdom Viridiplantae; phylum Streptophyta; class Magnoliopsida; order Solanales; family Solanaceae; genus Solanum; species Solanum sitiens. The sequence goes on from JABWTJ010000107.1 coordinate 590,463, forward strand.
AGCTTATGAACCCGACTATGTACTAGTTCAATTTTCCGAAGGATCTGCTCAAGATAACCGTTGCTGCTTCCGAGAATTGACAAATCATCATCAATTCCAAACTCATCCTGACCATTGGTTTTCTGTTCTGCCAATGCTTTGCCATAAAAAGAAAATCAAAATAAGAAACACCTAGTGAAGTTATATCACATAAACGATTTGTAAACATATCAATGTCGTCAGTAGATATGCTAAACTTCGTGTGAGAATAAAATAAATGTGAAAGCATGAACAAGGATATAGAATAATTTTGATTTAGAGACGAAGGTTATACATATTCTACAAAACTAGGCAAAAGTGTGCATCCCCTGCCCCATTGAAAGGATCTGTGACTCAGAAATTAAAATTTGGGAGTTTGCACAACTTGTCGCTTAAAACAAGGACAGACACTTAAATCGCAACACTATGACTGATATATTTTTAGCATTAACTGTACTGAAGTTGTTCAAGTCCTTATTTGAAGTTTTGAATTTAAACTTGGGCAAATGTGAACTTGACAATTTTATCATCACTTCTCACTTTTTAATTTCATAACTACCTATAATACCTTATGGATGAAAGAATAGATAAAGAAGACAGAACACAGGCTTGTTCTAGCAGACAGACACAGGCGGTGCACCGGTTATTTGCACTTCTAAAATTCTAGAACCTGAAACCTGTCAAACAAAGTTCACTCCAAACACCTGACCTAGAACTGATTTGGATATATCGTGTCATTGCTTTCAAGTGTGAATTTCACTAAATTTGAGCAGGAGGAAAAGCCATAATAGGTGGCATTGAAAGGTATACCACAACCAAGAAACTATGGCTGTGAGAAGGTCCATAAGTACTAGTCAAAACTTAACTGTTAAGCACTAGATGGCTCAAGAGAATGACCTTCAAGCTTGAACGCGGCACAGTTAAGATTTGTGCAAAATCTTGGGTAGGGTGAATTTTACTTGGTAAGAAAATGAAAACGCAAGAGAGTTGTAAGTGAGAACCATGCATTCCATGACTAAAAGTGATCTTCAATTATACCAGACAAACACATCAGAAAGTCATTGAAGTTCCGTAATGACAGGTCCAAAGCTTTTCTAGGTAACAGTGATAACAAAAATTGTTGTGCAATTTCCTCTGGCCAATGCTTGTGTTGGTGACACTTATTCCAAAGCATGTTACTCTATTTGGAGTAACATGTAGACTTAAGGACCATGCCACAGGTTTTGACAAAATTATAAAGCAAATTTGGTGTGGTATGTTGCTTCAAAATGAATGAACGTAAAAGAACTGAAAGAAATAAAGTAGGAAGAGATTAAGATATGCTGTCTTATGAGAAATATGAGACATGATCTTTCCAGGAAAATGATCGGAACATTATTTAAGAGAAAGAGTGCGTTAAAAGTATCAGCATTTCATTTTCTGTGCCCCTAAGAAAATTATTATTTCCTTGTCCAACAAACTAAACAAAAAAGGGAAACAAAGAAAAGATTTTATTTGGTTCTTTCTCAATGATAAGTGGACATTGTAAGACAGGTAAGAGACCTAGGTGGATGAAAACACAAACCGAAGGCAAAAGAAATCCCAGTGGTCCAAACTCTCTTTTAAAAAGAGGAAACCAGTGGGAAAATGGTGCAAACGTGATAGTTTTAAAGGAGCTGTACTAAAAAGTGGTGAATAATGATGGGAAAACATGAACATCAACACGTACCTGCATTACTAATATCATCTCCAGGTGGTGTCGCGTCCAAATCTAGCCTTTTATTTTCTGCAAGATGTCACATGCCAAACTGAAATTTATCATGGTAACCAGAAACATCGGTGCCCGTTCAAAAGAATGAGAAAAGAAGTCGTACCAAAATAAGAGAAAAGGTTATGAGTAGACATGTGTGTTGCAATATCTGTTCCGTGCTCAACTCTCTTCCTCTTTCTCCTCTTCATGGCCTTTTTCCTGTGCCTTGGATGAATAAATGGCAACGATTTCGAGCCTGACTCATCCAAAGAAGCTTGATCGAACTCCCTATGTCTTTTCCTATCATGTGCTGATATCTCCCTATTATACTTTGCCTCCTGCAACTGAAGCTCTTTCATCTTGAGTTCTGCCCATTTACACCGCCACATTATGGGACGTATAAAGTCTCTCCAGTGAGAAGTCAACTTTTTCTTCCTGCAACATGTAAGCAGTGAGTTGATTTACACTGTTTGACTGTATTTAACTCAGGCTTGCTGAAGTTACTTACTGTATGGCCATCAATCAGAATTAAGCTTCAAATGCATACAAAGAAGTGTCTAAAATGATTTTAACAGTAAACAAAAGCTAATTGAATCCCCATCAAGATGGATTGCATCTTATACAGCTCCAGGCAATTCTTTTACACAATTTAAGACTCTAAATGTGAAAATAACTGAGATCTCAGGAGACTCCTGACAAGCCTTTACACAACAAGTCCTGAAACAGATGTTAGCTAAATGACAATGCTGATTGTGTTTGCGCTTGACAAGTAATATTAAGAAAGCACTGTGATTGACGTGTTCGGAGAGGTTTAAAGATCATAAGAATATTTACACGATAATAACCCTATTTTATAGAATGTTGCTGTACATTGCAGCAGTTCAATTCAATCAGAAAGAATGAGGTTACTCCTTCAGGATAAGTCCCAGCTATAGTTTACAGGAACCGACTCCAAGAAATAAAAGAGGACAGCCTGCTTCATTTCTTAACCTGGGGGCATAGGATCAAGATAGACCTGCAAGAAAAATTAGACAAGTAATACAAACGCTACTTTATAAAGTTGTCCCTGCAGGTTTAGATGTTATACTCCATAAGATAGTGAATCTTCATGAAATGACAATCTTGGCTACTGCAAAAAAAACATAGAACTTAAGACCAAAAAAACTAGGGCTCTAGGCTAATGGCAGGACCAATATCATACCAAGGAGAACTGGACATAGCATCGGAAAACTCATGCCAACTAAAACCTAATGTTGTATTATGGATGATATGACTGCGGTTATCATTCTTGATCACCACCCTGGATGGTATTTTGGAAAGTAGGCTCTTACTTAGAATACATTTCATGGTTATCAATATATATTTCTATTTTTAGAGTTCTTTCAAAAGATTCGGCAAGGAAAAGGTAACAACTTCGGTTAATATCTCAGAAAACAGAACAATCCATGTTAGTACTTGCACCTCTTATTCCAATGGGCATCTAATAATTTAACACTATCAGTTAAGAAAAGAATACTGAGACTGTTAACAGGGTCAGTTAAAGGGGGAACCAGTAAATTTAGACTAAAAACAAAAAAAAAAAGTTAAAAAATGTTCCTTGCTCAAAGTAAAACATAAGAATAAAACATGCCCCAAGCAAGAAAACCTCACCTTATTGGAAACAAGCTGCTAAACCCATCAAACGAAGATGACAAACCACTATCATCATAGAACCGCGACTCCACCTCAGCGTCACTGGAACCATTATCATTTTCGGATGAAGTGTCAACAAATGAGCTTGAGTATTCAGTTTCATCGGGATCTGCCTTCGTAGCTACTCTGATGTCACTGCTTCTTGCAAACCCAGTTACATCAACAGCCACATCCATGGAAATGTTTGAAGCTTTAGTAGTTCGTGCACTCAAGTTATTTTCCATTTGCACAATGTTGTGTCTGTAGTTACTTCTAAAGTTGAAATCTTTCCTCTCGGAAGTAGACGGTACAGTGTTCGTTTTACCAGTAGCAGCAATCTTAACAGAAGATTTTGATTTCCTTTCTAAAGCTGCCTCTGTTGTATGTTGAGTAGGTGTCATGCCACATATGCAACCAAATTAAGCTCATCTCACACACCATCAAAAAGGAAAGTCCTAACCAAAATTTTAAACCATCTTCGCAAAACCTGTAACATCACACACACACAAAAAAAATGAATTGAAAGACAACCAAAACATATTTGATAAAAGTAAGCAAAATCCAATTAAATTATTTCCCTTCATACTTGAAAATCAATTTAAAGCTAAAATATGGGAAGAAACCATTGAATTTACCAATCCCAGCAAAATAATTGCAAAAAGAAAATCACAATTAAGTATTAGTTGCCAACAACAAAAAAAACAATAAATAATTTCAATCTACAATGTTTGATCTTGCATGAAAAAGACCATAAAAACTCTCTCAAGTCACATGAATAAATGAAAAACGCTGGAAATTAACATAACATTTTGTATCTGACATATAAAACTGTGGTTTCTAGTACTTATATCAAACACCAACAAATGTCAGCATTAAACAAATCTTGATCTAGTAAATTACACAAAGTAGTAGCTTGAACCGACAAATTAAAAGAACAACAACATCTAACTATAATCAATTCTTTTCTTTTTAAAGTTAACCATATAACTTTAAAGTTGTGGAAAACTAAAATTCCTCAACTCAAGTAAAAACAACACACCATCTTAATTTGCATGAAAAAACAATGCAAATTCAAGAAGAAGAAAGAAAAAAAAATTAACAAAAACATTCTTGTGTTCAACATACAAAGCTAAGGTAACGTAACAAGAAATTAGAGAAAATTTAAGGTATAATGAAGAGAACACATAGTTTACCAGTGAATGAAGTGAAGGGAGTGAAAACAGGGGCTGGTTCGGCGGCGACAATAAGAGAAATGTGTTTTCAGAAATATATAAATTGAAAAGAGAAAAGGAAAAAGTGGACGTTATGTTTATAAAGAAACCTAACGAGTGAGTACAATTATTTTTATTAAGGCACGGTTCCCGCTTTTGTGGTCTTAAACATGTTAATACTAGTATTATGTGAGAAAATTCAAATTTGAATTCATAATATCAATATTTTTTGTTATTTATAATACTATTATGTTTATCTGGTAATGTTAAACATATTTTGTGATTTGTGATATTATGTTTATCCCTGTTATTTTAACTTCTTTGTAATGATTTATTTTTAGTTATTTATCATTAATGTAAAATATTCATGAGTCTTTTTTCATATATTATATTTTTGTTAATTAATTTTATGAGTATTTTTAGTTATATTAACAAGTTTTGATGTTGGTGAAATTATGTGGTTACGTTAGCTCAACAAAAAAATTCAACTCTAATCTCACTGCATAATATAGGGTTAATTTCAAATCTGACAATTCAACTAATCAAAAAGTAAATATGTAGTAAATGAGTTAGATTAGGCGCGAAACAACGATAGTTGCGCTAAAAAGCTCGATAAGAAACCACTTTAAAAGGTTTGATGTGCTGACATTGATTACCGATATTTTGCAAGAACCTATCCAGCTCCAAGGACGTAATTAGTTACATTTAAGGAGATAGTCATTACAGTAGATCTTGAGGTCCTCGTCAATCGTTACTCAACTATGATAAGGGGTAATAAATGAATTTTATGATGGCCTAATTTACGGATCTTATTCCATGTAGCTTAGATATAATAAGTTCTTTACTTTTTTGTTAAAGGGATTCTAGTGATTCACAAGGATTTCATTCTGAAGTTTTGTATACTGATTCTTAAGTTTTAATTGGCAAGTCCTCAACATTAATTTTCATTAATTATTTACTTGTTTATTATTTATTTCTGGCATGTAACTTCGTTATAATTTTAGTGTATGGTCAACTCAACCTACACATTCTTTAACAAACGTAAACAAATTCAACGACATCATTTTAAGGATAAATAATTTAACATTCACCGTGAAAATTAGAATATTGTGATTTGTGATATTACATTTATCCTTATTATTTTAATTTTTTTGTAATGATTATTTTTAACTATTTATCATTAATGTAAAATATTCATCATTCTTTTCTGATATATTATATTTTGTTAATTATTTTTATGAGTATTTTTAGTTATATTAACAAGTTTTGATGTTGGTGAAATTATGTGGTTACGTTTGGTCAATAAAAAATTTCAACTCTAGTATCACTGCATTATATAAGTTTAATTTCAAATTTGACAGTTCAACTAATCAAAAAGTGAAAATGTAGTAAATGAATAAGATTAGGCGCGAATCGATAGTAGCTGCGCTAAAAATGGGTAAGAAAACACTTCAAAAGGTTCGATGTATTGACATTGATTATAGATATTTTGACAAGAAGTTGTCTAGCTCAAAGGACATGATTAGTTGTATTTGAGGAGTTAGCCATCACAGAAGATCTTGAGGTCCTCGTCAATCGTTACTCAACTATAATAATGTGCAATAAATGAGTTTTATGAGGGCATAATTTACTAATCTTATTCCATGTAGCTTAGCTATAATTAGTTCTTTACTTCTTTTTTTTGTTGTTGAAAAGATTGGATTCTAGTGATTCACAAGGATTTCATTGTGAAGTTTTTAATACTTTAGATTCTCAAGTTTTAATTGGCTAAGTGTTCAAGATTAATTTTCATTAATTATTTATTTCTGGCAAGTAATTTTGTAATAATTTTAGTATATGGTCAACTCAACCTACATGTCCTTTAACAAACGTAAACAAATTCAACTTCATCATTTTAAGGATAAATAATTTAACATTCACCGTGACAATTAGAAAATTGTGATTTGTGATATTACGTTTACCCCTGTTATTTTAATTTTCTTGTAATGATTATTTTTAGCTATTTATCATTAATGTAAAATATTCATGAGCCATTTTGATATATTATATTTTTGCTAATTAATTTTCTGAGTATTTTTAGTTATATTAATAAGTTTTGATGTTGGTGAAATTATATGATTACGTTTGGTCAACAAAAAATTTCAACTCTAGTCTCACTGCATTATATAGGGTTAATTTCAAATTTGACATTTCAACGAATCAAAAAGTAAAAATATAGTTAATGAGTCAGATTAGGTGCGAATCAACGGTAGTTGCGCTAAAAAACTCGATAAGAAACCACTTTAAAAGGTTGGATGTGCTCACATTGATTGCCGATATTTTGCAAGAACCTCTCCAGCTCCAAGAACGTGATTAGTTACATTTGAGGAGATAGTCATTACAGAAGATCTTGAGATCCTCGTCAATCGTTACTCGATTATGATAACGGGTTGTAAATGAATTTTATGAGGGTCTAATTTATGAATCTTAATCCATGTAGTTTAGATATAATTAGTTCTTTATTTTTTTGTTAAAGAGATTGGATTCTATGGATTCACAAGGATTTCATTGTGAAGTTTTTTATACTTTAGATTCTTAAGTTTTAATTGGCGAAGTCCGCAACATTAATTTTTATTAATTATTTATTTCTCGCAAGTAACTTCGTTATAATTTTAGTATATGGTCAACTCAACCTACATGTCCTTTAACAAACCTAAACAAATTCAACTATATCATTTTAAGGAAATAATTGAACATTAACCGTGAAAATTATAAAATTGTGATTTGTGATATTACGTTTACCCCCGTTATTTTAATTTCTTTGTAATGATTATTTTTAGCTATTTATCATTAATGTAAAATAATCATCATTCTTTTTTGATAGATTATATTTTTGTTCATTAATTTTATGAGTGTTTTTAGTTATATTAACAAGTTTTGATGTTGGTGAAATTATGTGGTTACGTTAGCTCAACAAAAAATTTCAACTCGAGTCTCACTGCATTATATAGGGTTAATTTCAAATTTGACAGTTCAACGAATCAAAAAGTAAAAATGTAGTAAATGAGTTAGATTAGGCGCAAAACAACGTTAGTTGTGCTAAAAAAGCTCGATAAGAAACCACTTTAAAAGGTTCGATGTGCTGACATTGATTATCGATATTTTGCAAGAACCTATCCTGCTTCAAGGAAGTGATTAGTTACATTTGAGGAGATAGTCATTACATAAGATCTTGAGGTCCTCGTCAATCGTTACTCGACTATGATAAGGGGTAATAAATGAGTTTTATGAGGGTCTGATTTATGGATCTTATTCCATGTAGCTTAGATATAATAAGTTCTTTAATTTTTTGTTAAAGAGATTGGATTCTAGTGATTCACAAGGATTTCATTGTGAAGTTTTTTATACTTTAGATTCTCAAATTTCAATCGGCTAAGTGTTAAAGATTAACTTTCATTAATTATTTTATTTCTGGCAAGTAATTTTTGTAATAATTTTATTATATGGTCAACTCAACCTACATGTCCTTTAACAAACGTAAACAAATTCAACTACATCATTTTAAGGATAAATAATTTAACATTCACCGTGACAATTAGAAAATTGTGATTTGTGATATTACGTTTACCCCTGTTATTTTAATTTTCTTGTAATGATTATTTTTAGCTATTTATCATTAATGTAAAATATTCATGTGTCATTTTGATATATTATATTTTTGCTAATTAATTTTCTGTGTATTTTTAGTTATATTATTAAGTTTTGATGTTGGTGAAATTATATGATTACTTTTGGTCAACAAAAAATTTCAACTCTATTCTCACTGCATTATATAGGGTTAATTTCAAATTTGACATTTCAACGAATCAAAAAGTAAAAATATAGTAAATGAGTCAGATTAGGTGCGAATCAACGGTAATTGCGCTAAAAATCTCGATAAGAAACCACTTTAAAAGGTTGGATGTGCTCACATTGATTGCCGATATTTTGCAAGAACCTCTCCAGCTCCAAGGACGTGATTAGTTACATTTGAGGAGATAGTCATTACAGAAGATCTTGAGATCCTCGTCAATCGTTACTCGATTATGATAAGGGGTTGTAAATGAATTTTATGAGGGTCTGATTTATGAATCTTATTCCATATAGTTTAGATATAATTAGTTCTTTACTTTTTTGTTAAAGAGATTGGATTCTATGGATTCACAAGATTTCATTACGAAGTTTTGTATATTTTAAATTCTCAAGTTCTAATTGGCTAAGTGTTCAAGATTATTTTTTTGGTGGCATCGCCAGACAATTGCATCGAAGCTCAATTTAATTTCATTTCTTATCTTAATTTTCATTGATTAATTACTTGTTTATTATTTATTTCTTGCAGGTAACTTTGTTATAATCTTAATATATGGTCAACTCAATGTACACAAATTCAACTACATCATTTTAATGATAAATGATTTAACAATTACCGTGAAAATTAAAAAATTATGGTGTAGTTTTGACATTTATTCTCTTGCTCACTAATTAATTTGTGTATAATAGAATATATCTTTTTATAGTTATAAATGATAACGAAGGTGAAGAACAACTCAATTTCAATCGAAAATAATAAACAGGACATCTGAACAATTATCAAGTTTCACACAATTAAAACGAGAAACTTTCAATTGAGGCTCGAACCCCTCGTGAGAAAGGAACTGTAACTCCTCACGGATCGGAGAGAATAATCAAACTACAAGAGGTCAGATCTCTAATGATGAGGATGATATGAGTTGTGGTTTGAAGGAAGCAATTAGAATCTTGGTGGAGCAATAAGGAAAATCATGATTCAACTTCTCAAGAAAGAAAAAAAAATGACTCATTTTAAATGAGAGTTACGAAAAACACAAATTTGAGCACACCAAAATTTTAATGAGTCATTGATCCGAGGAACCTCATTTATTGTTCCAAATGATTCAGACACAAATATACGATATGAAGATGGTAAAATACGTGTTACTGGAAGCGAGACTAAAAATGGTAATGTATCAATAGGACTCTTTCAGGCCGTATTATTGAAGTGTATAAAGAAAATTCATCCGTTAATGGACTAGATTTCGAGTGCACCTCCAATTCTCAAGAGATCAGATTCAAAGAAGTATATCTAATAGTCGTTAAGTCAAGTGCGACACTGGTGATGATTCCTAAAAGTTCAAGATATTGAATATCTTAAGTATGAGCATATAGACATATACAATTGTTTTTAAGGAAAATGATTTGACTTCAAATTAAATATTGATACCTAAAAATTCAATTCTCGTTTGTCATGATTTTATCAAGGCACGTGTTGCAGCTCGAATGGAACAAGCTCAGAAGGCAAGCATATTTAAAATAATGCAAGCTATTATAGAATTCCTCTATTGATGAACCCTAGAAACTCGGTCTAAACCTCTAAGAGTGTTCTTAAAGATAAAACAATTGGGTAACTACTTTTGATAGTAAATCTTCTCTTCTCAATAATTCTTTATGAATTTCAACCTTCAAATCTTGCTTTTGAATTGTAATTTGGGGATTTTTTAAGAACTCACCTTTCATGAAAAATGATGATTCAAGGTCCAATTCTACTTCATTTTCGATTTATTTTTCACCATTGATTTCCAAATCTTTAGGTAACACATTTTTATATTCATTTTCATTTTTACTCTTCGTTTTTTAAAAATGGATTTTTGGTCAATGTGACTTCGTTTTTCAAATTCTTGATATGAGTGTTGTTAGTTTTTAAATTTTATTGTCATTACTTATTTGATAAGATTGTGTTGATTTGGAGATCCAATGAAAAGAACAAGCTCAAGTTTCTAAGTGATTGTTTATTAGTTGAGGCAAGTGGACTTCTTGACTTTTTAAGTATATAGAATCTTGTATTTCCTTATATTATATGTTAGGAGTAATAAGGTTTGGTTATGAATTTGCCTTGTTCATATTGAATGATCCATATGATGAAAAGGGATAAATAAAGACAACTAGACGATATGTTGGTGTGGGAGGTGTTGTGAATAATTTGAAAGGTTATATTGATTGTGTTGTTGTGGAATGTGTATTATGAAAAATGTCATATATCATTATTTATGTGAACAACTGAACATGCCTATTTGCATTGGTTATGAAATATGTATTGTGATACGATCAATTATGATGATGGTAATAAAAAATGGTACCGACGAATAATGATTATATCGATGGAAAATAGTTTCCCCGGATATATGAACCTTGTGCATCCTCCATGGGTTCCGTTTTGACTCGTAACAAATATACATCGTAGGACAGATATGCATCACTATGCTTGATATTTCATTGCATTGATATTTGTATATTGATGTCACCCCTCGATCCTACACCTTTGATATAGTCGGTACTTATAACCGTTATTGGTCCTAAGCGAACCTTGGCCTAGTTAACTATGGTACATATGAATCAATAAGATACGCGAAAACTTTAATAGATGGGCATTTAAAACATTCAACAAAACTTCTAAAACAACGTCTGAAAATACTTAATAGAAATAGTAAGTGTATAATAAAATATCTGAGAAAATATTGGAGACCGCCTAACTATACTCTGTCTGTTCATAAAGCCTCTACTATCTAAAGATTGGTGTCGAGACACGACCCACGACACCTCAAAACCATACTACTATATAGCAATAAAAATTGAGTCCTCAGAAATCAAAGATGTCCCTGCAGAAGCTTATGAGTAGATGATATGATCTCAACAAAACAATTGTTGATGATCCTAAGTACTTGTATCTGCATCATGAAACGATGCCGGTCGAATGACATCAGTACATTGAATGTCCAAGTATGTAATATGAATTAATAAACAATAGTTGAACTTATGGCTGAATATAGATGAAGCGAAAGAAGATATAAACAAGTGAAAACCGTTTGTACTTTACAATAAAACATGAATTAAAAACAATATGAATAATAATAAACTTTACGATGTTAGGGAGTTTTTTCTAATCGATAACCATCACTATGAGTCTAGCGATATACAACGTTCCACCTATGTTGTCAGGGCTATCTTATACTTTATTAGGGTATAAGATGCTACCTATAACTATGGATCCATCCAATAAGTCTTCTTGAGGCAGTCAGGAATCGCCAGAAAGTCGATACGATCCTATCTTACGTTGCATATGTCGTTTATGAGGGTTCAAGTTTAAAATGAACTCTTACCCAATTCGTTGTTTGATACTACTCCTGAAATAATCAATATCAATATGCTCATAAAACATCTTAGTTGAGATATTACTCCTTTTTTTAAGGGATAACTGAACTTTACTTTATCTCTGAAATGCCTCTAAAAAAACTCTTTATGCTTTTCTTCAAACAATGATTTTTTTTTCAATGTAAAATAATATATTTGGGACCATTAAAGTTTCCTTACAACTCTTTACATTACCTATATTTAGGTTGTAATCATAAAAACTATATCTTAAATCATATTGTGATCTGATCATTGATAAATCGAGAAGTCATATTGGATATACATTGATGACATATCTAGATGATTGCTTAAGCATTGATGGCATACCCGACTATCATATTAATCATGAATCGTAGTGTTATGAGGCAGTGCTCAAAGCTCTTTCACAACATATCTTTACTTCTATTCATATGACTTTAAACATGAGACAACTTACTTGAAATCATGCATAACCGAATATACTCAAAAGTAGCTTCCATAACTTCATAAATAATCTTGACATATGCTTGTGAATCATAATCATATAATAAAACATGTTTTTTCATAGTAATTATTTAATATGCATGAGAAATCTTTAATATGCATATTCGACTTCCCTTTCCACTTGCCCAATATAATAATAACTACCTGAGCAATCACATATACGAGAGTCAGCGGCGCGTTGACTTTTTGGAAGCGAGTATTACTTGAACTGTAACTCGGACCCAAATTTGTTGTTGTTGTGTAAGTCATGATGTTGGCCTCGGTAACTGATCGACCATTCCACCAAGACTATTATGGATTTGATCAATAACTGACATAGGGAAATGATCTTTTTCAATCAAAGTATTTAACTTCCTATAGTCCATGTGCACACATCACCGAGTAATGGATCTAGTGGCAAGTAACTCATCCTTGTCATTGGAAACTACCGTTGAAACACCCCAGAAATCGTATGACCTAAGGTAGAGCCCTACATGATGTCTAACAACTTAAAAAAGGGTCACATGAAGTTTCTAGATCTAATATAATGCAATTAACTTAGTTTGGTAATTTTAGAAGTGAAGCATCAAAAAACGACCATGACGCCCGGAAACTAGTCTAGTTGAACTAGTGTGTGGTGGGATATTGTAGTTGAGTTTTGGAGTGTCGTATGAAGGTGAAATTGAGTATTAAGGGTTCCTACACATAGATGGATATGTTTAAGGTCCAAACATCTGGTTACGACTCCCCAAGGACCACCCTAAAGGTCCTTGAGGAGGACACAAACAATGGACCCAAAAGCTGTAAAACAATAGCAGCCATCCACGAGCCCACCCGTCAATGGATTGACGGGGCGTGGGTTGGATTCGTGAGTTGAGACTTAGTGTCTTCACCAAAGCCTCCCCAACCCCCTCTCTGAACCAAAACACATACAACTAGGATGGGCCGTCAAGCCATCCACGGTCCGTGGATGATGGTCGTGGTTTGGGGTCTGCAAACTGGTGCAAGACACGACCAAGCCAAGAGTGGTTTTGTAAATTTCACCCTTGGACATTTAAGTAAAGGGACTGTTATTTTTTAGTCGTTTTAGGTATTTTAAGTATATTGAAACAATCAATTATTCATTTAGACTTCACTCTTCAAAATCAAAACCCTCCCCCTCTAAAGTTCTTCAAGATCACCATTGAAGAAGAAAGGAAGAAGGACGCAACAATTAGGTCGAGTTTCACAAAGGTTTCAAGCTTAGTTTAAGGCTGTGATAAAGGTACGTGAAGATCCTTCATCCATGGGTTCTTCCACCCATGGATCCCCCATAGATATCCCTTATTTGTGAATCCAAAATACCCCAATCTAGCTAGGGTTGTGATTACAGTGCTTGATTGTGATTCCAAAGTAGTGGATAACATTCAGTTATATTTGAATTATGTTTATATGATGATCATATGATGTTTTAATGTGAATTCCTTGATGAATTCTAATATAATTGATGAAGGTGATCATTGTGGGTTTAGGCCATTAGAGGCAAGGTTGAAAGTTCTAAATTGATCTTCTTAATTCAATTGTCTTGAATACTAATTGATCATAGTTAGGATCATATAAATATTAATTGAACTAGGTTTAATTGAATAGGAAGGATCTTAAATTATAAAGTTAGAATTGAACCTATATGATCAAGTATGACTAGAATTACCTTCTAATGATCAAGGTGATTGAATACCTTGTAATTTAGACATGGATCATGAAAGAATAAAGTTAGTATTGAAAATAGGGCTTGTAGCCATTGTTTTCAGGGCTTTGGGGGTAAAGTCAATATGGGGAAATCTTAATTGAGTATTCTCTTTCTTTTATACACTTAGACATGAACAAGCAAGAAGAAGTAAATTCTCTCACATAGAAGGATTCTAGGTTGACCTAATAACTTAAAATGAATCAAAGCATGTTAGACTAGAATAACTTAAAGTTGAGACTTGTGTTTCCTTTATGTAAAGCTTGGCTTACTAAAATAAGACCAAGGTTGGTAATTTGGGATAGTAGACACATACTTTCCTAATAGTAGCTTGACTTGCATGTAAGATGCGCTTCATGGAATATCTTGATTTAGATTACTCATGGTAACTTGAGATGGTACGTCTCATGATAGCTTGAGATAGTAAATATCATGGAAGCTTGGGGATGGTGATCCCCATGGTAGCTTGGAATTGAGGAATGAAACTCTCCTAAGTCATAAGGATGGATTGAAGTAGCTTGACTAGAATGTCTTTATGATAGCTTGACTTGGTTAGGCCAAAATCATTTCATGGTAGCTTAGGATTGAGACACGTGACTCTCCTAAGGATAGCTTAGGGTTGAGGATTTACATTCTCCTATGGATAGCTTGCATCTTGATAAGTGGGTGCATGGTGGCTAGGTGGGTATACTTGTAACCTTCCTTGATAGCGTGGATTGCATGATAGGATGTTTTTTCATGGTAGTTAGTATGAAAGATAGTTGGCATTGAGTAAGCTAGCCTAAATAAGTATTTATTATGAATGGTAGAATGGGATGCCACTCATACATGACACAAGTATTGATAAATTAGTAAGCTAGCATTGATAAATTAGTATGAAAGATAGTTAGCATTGAGAAAGCTAGCCTAAATGAGTACTTAGTGTGAATGGCAGAATGAGATGTCACTCATACATAGTATGCCTAGCTTGGGTAGTGACTATAGTTGCCTTCCATGGTATGAATGACTTAAGATGATAGTTCATTGTCAAATATGAAAGTAGGTCAATAGTAACATTTAGAAATGGTAACACATAAATATGGTGACTTCAAGATATGCTTAGTATGTGTGGTAGAATGGGATGCCCCACATGCATTGCTCAAGTGTGCCTTGATGTAACCTAGGGGTATAGTGCTCTTATGTCATGAAAACCTAGGTCTCAATTATGAAGGTGGACTATGACCAATAATGACCAAAGAGAGGTACTTAGCTTAGGTAGTAGTATGGGATGCTACCTTGGCCTTGCATGCACAATGCACAAGTATACTTGGAGGTGGCTTGTGAAGTGGTTCACTTGAGTATGAAAGACAAATGGTTGAAGTATGAAATTATGATTATGTCTTATGTTGACTTGTTATGATGTGATGCTTATGTTATGATCACGTTATCATCTCTTATGCTTATGTCTTATGTTGACTATCTATTTGATATGCTCTTATGATGTTATGCTAGATTTCATACTTAGTACTTTTGTACTAACACATATTGCCTACATTCTAACCAAATGTAGAGTTGGAGCTTTGAGTTACTATTGGAGGCTAGAGTTTCAAGGATTTAGAAGATTGAAGATCTTGGTGAGTCCTCATAGCTTCGAGGACAATATCCATTTACCTATATGTCATTTACTTTTATGTTTTAGACTTTATGTGGGCTGCATCCCAAGACTTTTATTCATGTCATTCATAGATGGTTTGAGACAAATAATGTTAGAAAGACTTTCGCTTTTATGAAATACTTTTCGAGATATGTTCTAAAGAACGTTTTAAATTCTTCTATATTTTCCATGCTTTATGTAATGAATGCTAAGGGCTTATATAAGACCTCTTTGAGGTCAAGTACGCCGTATTACGACTTGGGGGTGCTCTCGAGTTGTGACAGCCGTGATAACAACCCCTTTTTGAGCAATTGCACAAGACTCACCCATTAGCTGTTTGCAACTGGGAAAGTGACTCATGCAGTTAACCATTTAATTATTTTTTTCTTCACCACTTCTTGCATTGGAAGATTTGATTTTCTTTGATGTTCTCTTTCATAAAAAAAATTAAATTTTGCATAAAAATCATAACTTAAATATGATTGCGAAAAATTTAAACATAATCCATCATATAATCAAAATAGTTTAGGCATGTAAGCAAGAGAAATACTCTCATTGAAGCCTTACATACTGGAAGAACAAAGTTCTCGAAGAAAATTGAAGAAGAACTTGATTGGAAGCCTTAAAACCCTAGCTTTGTCTTCCTTGCGATTTTCTTTTTGAATTGAGGAGTTGAGAGAGTAGAATTAAAAGAAAATTGAGTACTAGGTGGAATATATTCTCTTAATCGAAGTTAAATCGCCATAGCTTGGGCTTAGAATAAATGAGAAAAGACAAAAGAAACCCCAATTAAATGTTGTCGAAAACCTTCCATAGGACCATCTACAGTTTGTGGTTTGATCTACGGACTTTAGATTCCATCAGTGGAATTCATATTGAAGTTTTAAGGGTAAATAATTCATTCTACCGATCCAAACTGCGACCCATATAAGTTTCTACAATCCATAGATGGGTCCGAAGGAATTGGACCCAAAAGTTTGACTTTCAGTACTTTTTCACGAGTCAAGAGTACGAAATAGATCCAGTCAAGTACTATTCCCTCAAGTTACTTTCAATGGCCTCTTAATAGATCATAATATAATTTATGGTTGAGATTCATTTCAAATCTTACACTTTAACAGAAAAACAAAAAATGGTAAAAGTAAAACTAATGGTATTCATTAAAACATTTTGTGATCCTTGACTCTTGAAAAGGTTTGTCGGTAAAATATAAATAAATTTTTTAATGATTAAATATTTTATATATTTTTTTTAAAAATCATCTAATTAAGATAAAACTAATTATAAAATTAAACTATCTAATTCTACAAACTTCATATAAGTATAAGAAATATGATTTACTTCTGTCACGTTTACAATATGCTTTCGAATACATCTATATTTATTAATCTTGTGGACAGTGTATGTATATATATATATATAGAGAGAGAGAGAGAGAGAGGGGGGGGGGGGGGGGGGGGGAGTTTGAATTAGAAAAATAAAATTGAGTAATTTTTTTTATAAGCACATGGTGCATTTTGCTTCTGCACTTAAAGAGAAGAAAATATTAATCAAAAAACATTTGGGTAATTTTAATGGATATCGTTAACTTTATACTTACTATTTATGGTTTTCTCTTAAGTGTAAGATTTCAAATGAATCTCAACTATAAAATATTTTGTGATCCAGATGAGGTTAATCTAAGAGGCCATTGAACATTATTTGTGGGAATAGTACTTGATTGGATCTATTTCCCAACAATACTGGTCGTAGCTTTTTCTACGACTGGTAGAAGTGATTCATAGGTCACTGACTTAGCAAACTCTGTTATGGTAGTCTCCGATAAAACGGTCATAACTTTTTACTTCAAAATTAAAATGAGGCAGACTTGGTGACATTGGAAAGATGACTCATAAACCTTTAATTGATAGGTCATAAGGCACCTAATGTATATGTGTTGATAGATATGATCGTTTGAAATTAACCTAAGTAGAATCTTATATCGAAACTTAATCGATCAAGAAGCTTTCAACTCAACTTTGTGCTAGGGGATTCTTGTGACCTTGATTCATGTCCAAATATATTTCTAGACTAAAGAGTTGACCTTAAAACTTAAGCACAATTTTTAAATTACCTGATACTACCTTATACATTCAAACTTAGCTTAGCAACTTGGCCCACGAGGTTTGGCCGGGTGGGGCTGGAACTGACCCTTTTTAACAATTCTTGATAAGATTATATATAAACCACTTTTATAACGAGGGTATATGAGCTATATATGATAAAATTGAGTGATGTATGAGACCTTATTTTATGAAAAAAAATGTTCTCACTTTTAGAAATTTAAGGGACTAAAATTGCCCAGAGTGCTATTTTAAGGACCAAAATGGACAGATAAGGCAGAATTGTGACAGAACACTGGTAGAAGAAGGATAGAGACAAAATGGGTGACCCTTAAAAATGGAGAAAGATGTAGGGAAAAAAATTAATGGGGAATTTGAAAGCAGTAGCTGTGATCTCCGGGAACGACAGTGTGAAAGGATCCTTACAATTCATTCAGCAATCCAATGGTACTTTTCTAACTATTAATATGTTTTCTACTCCTCGATCGTCTTGTTATTAATTTGGATAATACAACTCATACAGGTGGTACCCATGTGAGAGGAAGAATAATTGGTCTAGCTCCAGGTCTTCACGCTTTCCATATCCATGCCTTGGGTGATACCACTAACGGCTGCAATTCCACTGGTTCCTTCCCTATCTTCTAATTCTTGTTTTTTGGGATTAGGGCCGGAGCTAAGTGGGGGTTTACTGGTTCGGATGAACCCATATATATATATATATATATATATATATTAACTTGTGAACCCTTTACAAAATTTATCATTGATAGCTCAGTGGCAAGGGAGGGGTAATACTTGAGTTGTGGGTTTGAACCCCGACATGCATGTGTCGAACAGTTTTTGATCAATTTAAAATATATTTCACTATTAGAATAGGAGAGTTGTCTTCATGTGAGCAAAGGACTGGGAAGGACGCAGGACGGACGCACCTTGGTGTGCTAGTTATCGTGCCCACGGTAAACGCTAGGTAGCCAAGTGCGGAGCGGATAACTGCTATCTATGAACCCGAGATAGTTCCCTTTCAGAAAATTCTAACACTAGTAGAAATGCCTATGCTTTATTCTTCTGGAGGTGGGAATAAAAGATAAAACTAAATAAACAGATTATTCATCCAATTGTTAGTTTGAAGCTCATATAATGAACCTATTTTTCTTTTGGTTAACCTAAAACTGGGATAGATCCATGCGAAATCTGATTAGATTTTACTAGATATGGTATAAATCAAAATGGGACACCAAAAGAATTGAATAGTTTGATGTTAATTATGTTGCAACTTTGCGAAGTCTATGATCTTCTTATCCCCTTCTATGTTCTAGTAATTCTGTCATTCAACTATCAATTTGATTACTAGCTATATTGTAATTGAGTCAGTTCCAATCGATACAAATTGGGATGAGAGTTCGGTTACTGTTATACTCTTGTTTGTTACAAACACCTAATTACCTTGTACGGGATAAGCTACATGGAGATTGAATTAGACCAATTACTAATCTAGGTAGCTAAGGATCCTTCTATGATAATCAAATGCAGGTCCTTTTGTTATACTTGCCCCTAACAGTGTAACTGATTGATTTTTAGGACCTCATTTTAATCCACTTAAGAAAGATCATGGAGCTCCCACGGATGAAGTACGTCATGCGGGTGATTTAGGCAACATTGTTGCTGGTCCTGATGGTTAGTTTTATTACTTTTATAATTCATATTTTTCAAACTTCAGTAGTTGGATTGATTGTTGCCTTGAATTTATGATCGTTTCTTCAATCAAGGGGTGGTGGAGATATCAATTTCAGATATGCAGGTACGGTACAGTACAGTACAGTACAGTCTACTTCTTCGCTATGCTATTGATTGGTGTGTGACAATATTAACTTTTGCTCGTACATATAGATTCCTCTTAGTGGAGTACACTCCATCTTGGGGAGAGCAGTAGTTGTGCATGCTGATCCTGATGATCTGGGAAGAGGTATGCATGTTTTTTGGTCACTCTTAACTTATTTTGAGCAATGGTCAACATCACTTCCCTTTCAGCTTGCCCCTTTTTTTGTGCTCTGATTATGATTAGTATGTGCTGCTGAGTTGACATGTGACCATTAACCCTGACCATGTCTTTTAGATTGTTGACAGAAATTGTGCATTTCATCTCTCTTTAATGAGCCAAATATTTGAAGAGAAAAACATAATGCATGAGGGTGTCTTGTTTGGCTGAGATAGTCATTCTTTCATACTGTCTTTAAGGATGCCATTCTTTTTCTTTCTTCTTTGCTAGCTTCGAGTTAATGGGCAATTGTATTTGCTTGATTCTTTTACGACTCTCAGTTGTGATGGCATGCTAATTTATAACTAATGTTTGTATTAAGCTACAATAATGGAAACCGTACAAATTTAAAATTAGCTTTCAGTATTACTGAGAGATCCAGTTTAATATC
The DNA here is from genome assembly GCA_016801875.1 of Solanum sitiens. Taxonomy (NCBI): domain Eukaryota; kingdom Viridiplantae; phylum Streptophyta; class Magnoliopsida; order Solanales; family Solanaceae; genus Solanum; species Solanum sitiens. The sequence goes on from JABWTJ010000107.1 coordinate 610,662, forward strand.
ACCAAAATAAAGGATCTGTTTCCTTTTTGTAATTATCTCAGATATAGCCATTTGATGATTCGATCTTAGATTTCATCTTATATACCTCTCAAGTGTTTCTTGCTTTTTACTAAGTAGACAACATTGGTCATAGGATTGGCTCAAATTTGAAATTAACGCCAATTTATGAAATGTGAATAAAATTTCAACTTCAATGTCAAATTATGATTTTAAATATCAAATTATCCAAAAAGTAGGATTTCAAATTGCAACTTGATTTTTTTATTTAAATTGTAAAACTTAACCAATAAGTTTATACGTTGCAAAGATTCATTATTTATTGCAAAAATAATTATTCAACCTAGCTCGATGTGAAGAGTATGTACCATGTGAGTGGATTATAATGTTAGTTTCTACTATTGTTGATTTATTGGACTAGTAAATCTTTATGAAATTATGTTTGTTTGAAAGATTGTAATTATATGTAATTGCAAACATTATTTATATAAAAAGCTAACAAAGATATGTAGGACATTCTGATACGTTATTTATGAACTATACTTGTGTTATTTGTAAGATCAAGAATTTTTTTCTTTTCACAAATTATGGATATTGAGATGTATAACTCATCACTAGAAGTGTATATTAGAAAAAAAATAAATCGGGTAATTGATGAAAAGAGTCAACTTGGGTTGTATCTAATAGTTTAAACTGGTATGCTCAGCAATCAGTTCACCCACTACTGGATCTTGGTCTTTTTCTAGCTTGATTGCGAAGCATGGTTTGAAAACGTCAGTTGAAAGACGGTATATAGCTAAAAGGATTATCTCAAAATCAAGTGAATCAACAAAACTTATACTCTTTGTTATATGGTTTTTATATTTAAGATACTGGTGTACCCTTAACTTTTAAATCTTAGGTCCGCCTCGGATTGTAAATGAGATATCTTCATCTGGTGAAATCATTCTGGAGACATACTCTACTGTTCATTTATTCTATGTTATTATAGGCTATAGCATAAAAAAGTCCAAATATTTTGAGGTATGTCATTCTTTATGAGTCCTGAGCTGATCAACTATTGAACAGGTGGACATGAACTTAGTAAGATAACTGGAAACGCAGGTGCAAGAGTTGGTTGTGGTAATTGCATTTTCTTTTGTGTTATATATATGGATATTCACCCAGAATATATCATGATTTTAGAAGTATTGGAGATGAACAAATATAAACTCTTCACCAATAGATGGGCATCAATTCTAACTGAGACTGAAATTGTTTCCTTTTATCTCTATTTGTATGTGTTTCTTGAAAATGTTAAAAATGGGTTATGGGATGATCTGCAAAACAGACAAATAGAGATAAAGGAAACAATTTAATTAACAATAATGAATTTGTTTTACTAATTCTAAGAATGATATAATAAAAGAAATCAAATTCAATTGTATCTTTGTATGTTTTGTTACTTATCATAACTTCAAGTCATCCCAAGTTTAAGTTGAGGCGGGTATATTAGGCTCTCAAAGTAAAGAGTAGAATAAATATTTAGTTGAAAAATTAATGCACATAATTAGACTTTATATAAAACTTAATATTAGCATTATATAAAAATTGTCATTCGAAAGTCAAATTAATCTAATGATCTCCAATACAAGCTTTTGCTCAAGTCTTTACAATTAAGAGCACTTGTCCTGAACTTTAAATGGAGGGAAACCTCCTTATCTAGAATAATTCAAAGCAAAATTAGACCCATTTTCCTTGTTTTGGACGAATCTTTAGCAAGAAGGATTCTTTTGACCTATTTTGATAGTTGGAGTCTATTTTTTAGCCAAAAACATAACCGAGGGTAAAGCTGACATATTTGAATAGTTCCGAGGTATATTTAGCCCTTTTCCCTATATATACATATATCTATACTACCTTAAAAGCATGAGCTCTCTAAATTGAATGTTAAATTACTAAAATACCCCCAACTTAAAACACTAAATTTTGTATATATGTTATATATTTAATATTATATTTATTTACGCTATATTATATTAAAAGCATACAATTTTCACATTGATGGGCAGTGACTCTTCCGAAAGGTTGTGACTTTTTAATAGAGTTGTGACTTATTCGATGAGTTATGACATTTTCGAAAAGTTGTGATTTTTCTAAAGGGCTGTGAATTCTTTGAAAAGACGCTATAAGAACCTTTTTATAATATCCTTTCATGTCTTTAAATAGAGGGGGTTTCTCACACTTTTAAACTACAAATTTTATAAGTTTTCTATTCTTCTCCTTAAAATAAGGAAGATTGTAAGAGTTGTTCAAACATGCAATTATAATATTTTTTGGTTTTCTATTCTTCCTCTTAAAATATGGAAGATTGTGAGAGTTTTTCAGTGATGCAATTACAATATTTGTTGTTTGTAAATTAGATAGATCAACGAAAATTGATTTGATCAAGAGAATGAAATAACTCAACTTCAAATGAGAAGAGTATCTTGATAATTCATATTTACTCATTTTCATAGCAATCAAATATACTTTTGTAGCAACTTCTACTTGACAAGAAGATCAATAATTTTCTATAGCACAAACTACAATTTGGTTTTCAAAATCTTAAAAGTATCAAACTGTTGGAGAAAAAATATTTGATCAAAAGCATATTTGAAGAGTCCAAACTACATTTAGTAAGTACTCTTTCGTTTCAGATTTATTTAGTGTTCTTTTACTTTTATTGAGTTTAATATAAAATGTTATTTATTATTTTAGTGGGGCACATCATTAAGACCACAAAGTGAAAAGATATTTTTTTTATATATTCAACATATGCTTCTTAAATTGGGATAATGCACAAGTACCCCTCAACCTATGCCTGAAATCTCAGAGACACACTTATACTATACTAAGGTCCTATTACCTCCTGAACTTATTTTAGTAATAATTTTCTACTCCTTTTTGGCCTACGTGATACTATTTTGTGGGCCCAACGCTGATTGACTTTTTTTTTCAAGATAGTGCCACATAGGCCGAAAAGGGGTAGAAAATTACTTATAAAATAAGTTTAGGGGGGTAATAGGACCTTAGTATAGTATAAGTGTGTCTCTGGGTTTTCGGGCATAGGTTGAGGGGGTACTTGTGCATTTTCCCCCTTAAATTAAAATTCTTCTTTATTTTGTAAAATTTCATATCAAATTATGATTCGACCAATCTATATCTATATTAATTAATCTGTCTATACTACCTAACTTAAAACACCAAATGTAGTATATCTTTTGTTTTTTTTATATTGTGTTTTATTTATTTATGTGTATTATACTATATTATATTAAAGACAAACACATTTTCACATTGAAGAGTTATGATATTTTCGAAGAGTTATAACTTTGTAGATGTGTTGTGAGCTTCCAGAAGGGTTGTGACTCTTCTATAGGGTTACAACTTTTCAAAAGAGTTGTAACTTTTACGAAGGGCTTTGACATTACCGAAGAGTTGTGACTTTTCTAATGAGTTGTGACCTTTCTTTGAAGGGTTGTGAGTTTTCTATAGGGTTGTGACATCTTTTTGATAATGCACAATAAGAAGTTTTGCATACACTATCATTTGTTGCCTATAAAAAGAGGGGCTTCCTCAAACTCTTAAACTACATTTTAAAAAAAAACATTCATTCTTCTTCTTCTTCTTAAAACATCTTATTTAGTATATCTTCTAAATTTTTATGATGGAAAAATAGTGGGGTACATGATTTGATATTCACGTGCAACGCACGTGCGTCAAAACTAGTATATATATGTGTGTGTGTGTGTTCTGCTTGGGTTGTTAAGTTATCTTATGAGAGACTAAATGCACCATTAGCACAAGTAAGGTCTAAGGGACAATGTTTTACTTAGAACAAGCCTACTGCTAAAATGACTATTTTGAAGCTAAATTGTATGAAATCTGAACCTAATTTGCAATTGCTTTTCAGGTTCAAATTTTATTGTGATTTCTATGTTCATGTAACTACAATTGAAATGATGTGTAATTCCTTCTATGTCTTCCTCGTCTTTCTTATATTTGGCACTAATATCGTTTTGCTACACCTGTTTTCGCAGGCGTTATTGGGCTTCAATCATCTGTCTAATGTTTGTGTTACTCAGTTAATCATGTTAAACTAGCAATACTCTCAACTTCCCATATATCTCAAAGAGCTGATTAAGAAAATAGTAGTGATTTACTTCTCAGCTCAAGTGTTTGAACCTTGGTTACATTTTGCTAGTGAAAGTAATGAGTTACTCTTTCTATGATTGTGTAAACAATTTAGATTATGTTGGGTGTGATGGGACTTTTTTTTTTTTGGGAAATAAGTATTCTTTTTATCTATTGTCAAGTGTTAGGAAGTAAGGTGAAAATGTTAGACTAAGAGCAGGGGCAGAGCTACAGTCGAACACTTTTCGTCGGAAAATTATAGTAGGTATATAGGTAAAATATTGTCTAATATTTGGATTTTTAATAAATTAAACACTCTTATATACAATGCGCGTTGGTGGTCCTCTATGTCTTTTGAGGTCCCTGGTTTGATCCCCAATAGCAGTGTATATTTTTTTAAACAGAAATAGCTGACACCATATCTTTTTTATATGTCTCTCACATTAAATTTTGACCTAATAATTAACCTTAAATTAACCTAATAATTAAAATTTTATTGTTTTTTTTTATATTAAGTGAATTATTAGGTATAACATATTGTCAAGAAGTTATTTTTAAAGACTATTATCCACAATTATATTTTTTATTATTTATAAACTATTCTTTAGAAAATGTAAGATAGTTAAGAATGCTATTAAAAGAAAAGGTAAATATGGAAAAAAAAGTTTCTAACAATTTTCTTGAACTTTGAAACATTTCGTTATTTTGGATCATGAAAAAAGTCTCAATAATTCACTTAATATGAACTAGAAGGAGTATTTTCCACTAGTAGCTAAAATTGTTTCTGTTATTGATATCAAAATCAAAATTAATATTGTATTGATGTATGAAAACACACTCTAAACGATGATGTAAAGGGAAAACAAACACTATTACATATGCACATACTAATATAATACAATTACTTGTAACATATATATTATATTTATATTATAATAATAATAAGAGAGAATTATGGTAAAGATAACCTGAAAGTACGATGGAAGAAAACTGAAGTCTATCTACCAAAGGAATAACAACACAATAATACATCCATTGCATGTAGAAACGTTCAAACTGAAAACCCAACAAACTTTTAACTAAGCCCTTTCTACCCCAAACACATTCATCATTATATTGATAATTGTATAAATAAGAAGAAAAAATGGCAAGACGAAAGGATAAAACTAAAGCAAAGTGGCATATATATTACTACCATATTTTATTACAATTGTTATGATAAAAAAGATTAAAATTAACTATAGAATTGCATGTCAATGTGGGGATGTAATACTTTTATATAGATAGTAAGTAAAATATCGATAGTTTGAAATTATGTTTTTGTAAAATGTTTATGACCTGCCTAAACCCTAAACGACTAAACCCTCCTCCACATTTAGAGTTCATGTCTTTTACGATCCAAAATTTCGTTAGGCCGTAAGGCACCTATCATCTTTCTAGGCCGTTAGGCAAACCTCATCCCCTTATTAATTAATTAACAATGTAAATAATGCGGGGAAAAAAAATAAAAATAATCAACTACCTCATATGAATGTGGAGTTAAAAACGAATACGACATGGTGACACTAATACAAGAGCATCTACAAATAAGAAATAAGTTTGAAGAACGAAAACCACGATCGAGAGAGAAATAAGATAGAAAATAAAAGGAATCTCTAGAATCTAGTATTGCTGAAGAGAGAGCAACTCACCTTGAATTCTAACGGTCGCAGATCTCAATCGTAGTAGCAAGTCAAGTAATGATAGTACCTGGATCAAACCCTGCACACAAAAAGGTGCAACAAGTATAGAGTGAGTACGAGAAACACAATAAGTTTTGATTATTAACCCTTTCTAGAAGCAATAACAAGGTATATCTTAAAAATTCTCTTTCTAATTTAATTACTTCATAAATAATTCACCTCAACATATTAATTAAGAATATACTTTTCTAAAACTGTTAGTTACACTGTTGATATCCATTACACGAAAAAAATCTTTAGCGAAGGAAATTTCAGTCGTTAAAAGTCTAAATTCGGTAGCTATAAATCGATAATAATCAAAAACAATTCGGTTGTCACCCGGTTGTCATCGGTCTCTAAAAGCTCCCTCAGTAAGAGTTAAGGACCGAATTTAATAACCGATTGTAAAAGATCCTTTAACGACAAAAGAAATTCCAGTTGTTATAATTAATTTTTAGCAACCAATTTTCTTGTTGCTAATTGCAAAATATCCTTTGCTAATGCCCACTTAACTATTTAAAAACCTTGTCGCTAGAGAGTTTTAAGGACCACTTTTTCCTTCGCTATTGTTACATTTTATAAAATAAAAGGGAAAAAGGTCTGAAATATATCCGAATTTGATCGAAACTGCTATTACGATACCAAGCTATGAAAATGACCTTTTACCCCCTGTACTATTTAATAGTGTATTTTAAAGGTATATATGTGCCCACTTGGACACAAAAAATATTGCATACTTATAAATAGTAATGTGTCCACGTGACACATATATACCTTTAAAAGGTCCTCCATAAAGTTTGTAATCGTAATAACAATTTCGACCAAAGTTAGAGTATTTTTCAGACTCTTTTCCCAGAATAAAATTATATATATATACTTTTACACACACTTACATACACACATATGATAAAATATCAAATAATCAATATTATTATAAAATCTTAGTGTTACTTACAAATAAGTAAAAATACATATTGCCAAAAATATACCTATAAAAATTGTATGACATTATTTTTGTCAACTCCTTAAAACCTTTAAAAAAAAATTAGAATTGTAAGCATATGTCAAAAGGTAAATCTGTAAAACACCACTAACAAAATCATTGCGCTTGTACTTGTGTCATACCCCGACCCAAGGTGAGGCGGCCAAGTACCATATGATAACATGCTATACAAGTGACTTATGATGAGACAGTGAACTACTATGCAGATAGATTTACTAATGAGAAGCTACATATACAACAATTGTCGACTAGCTGAACCAATACATGTGACTATGAATACAAATGATAGCTTTACAATGTCTAAAAAACCTCTACTGGAGTCCATGGCTGTACTACTTGGAAATATGCATAGTAAAGACTCGGCAAAGCCCCAAATCAATTTGGAGCTAACCAACAATCGAATATCATGTGCTTCTATTGGGGAGATCTACTAGCTGATGTCACGCCTCAAAACCCATTAAGACGGACAGGCACCCGATGCCCTAAAGGCCCGAGAGAACCAACCTACAACCTGTTCTTACTGAGCATATACCATAACAATTGAGACAAGTTAACTTTGGATGCAGCGATACAAACCAACGTAAGTAGATCCAAAAGTTATATACAAGACTTGGCCGTTTAGGCCACAACTCCTTAAGACACAACTGAACCATGTACATACGTCTACAAAGCCTGTAAAAGATAGAAGACTAGAGTAGGTCGGGACAGACCCCGCCTTACCCTTAACTACGATACAATACCAAACGAATTTACCAAGGACTTAATAAAGCTCCGAATCAACTTGGAGCTCACCAAAAGTAGCAGAATTTCGAGTGCTTCTACTGAGGAGGTCTACTAGCTGGAGTACCTGGGCCTGCAGCATGAAATGCAGCGTCCCCAATACGGGACGTCAGTACGAAAAATGTACTGAATATGTAAGGCAAAAAGTATATGTAATACAAGGCACAAATGAAATCAAGTAGCAACATATGAGTGCATAGATTAGAAGAGAAGACCACCTTTGCTTACTCTTGTCTCTTGTGGAATCAAGTAAGCTACATTCTTTTCTTTACCTTCTTGTATGTTATAATCTTTGTTGGGCATGTGATACAAGTGACCAGCTGATCAGTGGTAGAAGAGGATGACCCATGCTAGGCGTATTAACCCCTGGGATGCGGTCCTCATAATTACACAACTTGGGATCGGCCCATGCTAGGCTTTCGCCCCTGAGCTGCCACCCTTCTATACCAATAGGGATTGGCCCATGCTAGGCTTTCACCCCTGAGCGCCCACCCTTAATTAAATAGATTTTTTCACTTAGATTCTTTAATCTTTGAGATTATTGTTAATCAGTTCATAACTCTTTTGAGATGTTATTTTGGATAATCGTAACACTTTGAGATGTTGATTTGGTGGTCATAATCATCTTGGAGACATGAAATTACGAAACAGTAGTGGAATACATGAAAACAATACTTTGAGGCAGTAACAATGACATAAGGAGCTATGAAACATCAACACCTTACTTTAAGACCTTAATGGCACAATTGACTTCAATTGGCTTAGGAGAAGGATTCATTAAACTTTCTTTTGCAAATACCATTTCTATAACAGCACAAGGGGAAATTACACAAGTATAGAGTAGTGAACATATAATGAAGTAGTTCCATGTACTTAGAATGGGGAAAGAAATATTGTTAGCTATTTGGAGATAGTACGCTGCCACCATGCTTTCTTTCTAGAAATAGAACTTATGAGAATCACTTCATTGATATTAATTGCAGGTGGCAGATTTCATGCCAAAAGGATATAGAATCGAATAGCCTTACATACCTTATATTTCTGACCAATACCACTATCACGATTCAGCCTTCCTTATTGGGTGCTAATCTACAACATAAGTCATGATTAAGCTAACATCAGCAGCTAATCACAATAAGGTTCTCCAAAACAGTAGCTAAAAAATATTTGATGGAAATCAGGCCCATACAACCCTTACATAAATGGTGAACCACCACACCCTTCCTCTACACATTAATACAACTTCAAACATCATTTCCAGATATACCCAAACAGCCCTCAACAACAATATTCATAAGGCAGCCACTAACAATCTCAAATCTTTCAGCATAATAGGAGAATATTGACTCAAAGATTTATCATCATCCATGAATTCTTGATAAATATATACAAAATTCTCCAATCCAAACATGATCAAAGAGAGGAAAACAAATGGGTTGAAGTCTTACCTTAATTCTGGAAATTTATCCTCTAAACTTGTACTTCAAGAATTCAAACTCTCCTTCAAACTTCTTACTTGAAAATGAGACAGCACTCAAGAATCCCTAAGGTGTTTTAGGGCTGCTTATTGAAGCCAAGAGAGACCAAGAAAGAAACTTAAGAAAATCTGAAATTTTGCAAGTTCAAAATGGAGAATAAGACTTGATCCTTATCCTTTGAAAAAGGAGGTGTTATGGCCGACACTCTTGACCAATTTTGGTCCATATAATGTCAAGTAGGTGCCCCACCTGCTTGTCCTTTTAACTTGGGCCCTTTTGGACTTAATATTATTGGACCTTGGCTGTCCATTTTTCCTTTGTTCTTTTAATCAGCTTGGGACAGATTAGTGCAAGTAGGTGGTACACACTTGGCCCAATAACATGGTAAAACAAATCTTAGGAGGTCATGTACTTACTTAGTTTCACTTGGGCTTTATCCATAATGGCCAATTGGCAGATTTGGCTGTTGGGCCTTCTTTCATTCACATTTTCTTTAATAGGTTTGGGCTTCAAATGAGCCCCTAAATATAAGCCTAAAACTGGTCAATCAAACTTGGGCCCTTTAACTATAATATAGATCAAGTAGGTGATGCAACTGCTAGCTCAATTACCACCTTACTATAATTACTTAAATACTTTCCATCGGAGTTAACTTGCAATACATATGCTAAAACGTGCAAGGCATTACATCACCTTCCAAGCTAGTTTAAACCAACACTAATCATGTAAGAAACATGATCCCTCACCTACACTGGCATTACATCACCTTCCAAGCTAGTTTAAACCAACACTAATCATGTAAGAAACATGATCCCTCACCTACACTATAAGTATATGTCAAGTATAACATGAATAGAACTACCACATACAAAAATACAGGCCGTTACACTAAACAATCCTTAAGACTACCTAAGATAAGATTGTTCCCTTTTCGTTTCATTTACTCCTCACCTAAGGTTACTCCAAGATTCACCTAAGTAGGACAAGAAGAGACCGCCCATACACCCTCTTCAAGATTACCTAAGCAACACACATAGTTACCCTAGATAGAGCACATTCTAGTAAACCTACATAAGCTAAAGTCATAATCATTCATTAAGTCAATTAGAAGACATTTCATTCATTAAGGACTTCACATAATGGTGTTGGAAATACCTAGGGAACCTAAACTCTAGCACCATCAAAGCCTACGTGCAATGTCTAGATAGCGTCGCATTCCACTTCCTAAACGTTGTAGAAATACTAGAATGTATCCCACATGATGAGAATAGGAAATAACCGACATAGACCATACTGGCTAGGCATGGAATCCGGAGTCTACCCTACTCCGATGGAGGGTGTTCTACTTGCCAAGGGTAGAACTAGGACACATCAGGCACATGATTAAGGAATATCAAGGTCTTTTATGCACTCTAGTCTCGTTCTCAAGTAGAGATACATTGTACTCTAGTCTCCTTCTTAAGTAGAGCTATAAACCATAACATATTCACTCGGTGCTAGCCTTTGTTCTCATAGAGTTAGTTCAATAAAAAGGGGCATATGAAAAGGTACCATCTCTTAGTCATTACTTAGTCATAATGCACCTACCAAAGATGGGTCCACTAGGGCAGCCACTCAATGGTCTATAAGGATAGCTCATTCTTAACCTTCTTTCTATATAGAAGGTTCCACATAATAGTCATGCTTAGCAGGGCACCATCTTAGGTCTACCGATCCTACACATTCATTCAACATTCATACATACATATAAGACAAATGTGCCTAAGCCTACTAGGTCAAGATATTCATATTCAAAATGTCCATGTATCAAGTAAGGGACACAAGTCTACCAAGACAAGACACACACATCTTCACATATCACATATCATTCTATAAGCACATGGGCATAACCAACATCATCTATAGGTCACCCTATTTGCTACTATAATGTCATCAATATAACCATCATAAGACTCACATAGTCGAGTAGGAAGAATCATGCACCAACTCTAAGACTACACATACAAGGACATAGTCATAGTCTAACATGATCACCTAACAACTTCAATAGAAGAACCACATAATTTCACATTATTAACATGTAGGTAGATATGATCATACTTCACATAATCAACTGCACAAATCATCATAATACTTCAAGAAGTCCCGACAAGGCCATGATCATCATAATACACAAGGTAACGCCGACGAGGCCACATAATTCACAAGTAATGCACATACCACCGCTACCATAAGTGGACCATATCAATCACAACATATTTCAAGAACTACTTTACATAAAATAAAGAGAATTAGGGCAGCGTATCACCAATCCATTCTCACCACTTTAATCCATAGCTAAATCATCCAATACCATACCAATAGGCCCTTACCCATGGCCATGATCATCAATTCAATACATAAATCACAATACTCAATGAATCTAAGTCAATTCAATATAGGCTTATCAATCTAAGAGAACCTATACATTAGTTCAATACAAATCTTACATCATTCAATATCCCATAGATAACTACACTAGAATTCTTAAAGATTGAACAACATCATGACATCCAAAATATAGCCAATTTGAAGAGATTATGTTTTGTATGGGTTCATGAAGAATTTAGGTTAAAATCATCTCTAAAACATTTTATGCAAAGACCCATGGCTAGAATTCATTTTAGAAGATTTCATGGTTTGGATCATATTTGAAATTCATTTAAATTGACTCCTTGAAGAAAGAGATCTCAAGGATGAAGAACCATACCTTAGTTGTGATGAAAATCCCACAATATTGATGGAGAAAAACATGGAAAATCTATATTCTTCCTTGGATCTTCAAAACTTCATAAATGGAGGTTTTTGGAGAGAGGAGATGGATATTTTGTTTTGGACTTGAGGGTTATGATTTGAAGGGTGAATTGGGGTTTAAATAGGTCGAATAACCGTCAATATTTACCCCCTAAAATACCCAAAAGACCCCTGAACTTATAGGACCTTTTAACCAACTCAAACTCAACTTAAATTTTCGGAATCATCATCGGGAAACAAGTCCGTGACGCGGAGCTGTTCCCACATCATTTTTGCAATTAATTGTTGAAACAGTGGATTACTCCATGTGTCCGCAATGCGGAGTAACATTTTGGCTCTTGGTGGACCAAGTCTGCGACGCAGACTTGTTCTCCCAATGACCAAATGCTTCTGCCTTGGGCAGCTTGCTACCCAAGGCTTAGGTCCTCCTCTAAGACCCTTTCGTCTGTCCTCGGGGAATTTTTCCCAGATGTTTTCACCTCAATTACTCTCATATACATGTTAGGAACCTCTCATATCAATTTGACCTCACAAAAACACATAAAACATGACGAAACACACTAAGACACACAAGCACGTTTTAAAGACAAAATTTGGAACGTCTTGGACGTTTGATCGCCAAACTTCACCAAACTTGATACTCTTATTATAAACACTATTATTAACCATTTTATGACATTAACAGCATGACACAAGTGTTAGTCTATAGTTCAACCTAGCTCATTTTTTGAGGGTGTAAGAATACTCCCCTACTTTGACAACATTCGTCCTCGAATGACAGTTGCTATTCTTTTTGGACACTATAAGAGATAAGAAACTCAAGACTATAAACACATAACAATACTACAAAATACACAATACACACATGTAGGAGAAACATCAATTTCACATACATTAAGAGACTCAAAACACAACAAGAAGATAGAAAGTACTTTTACAACTTATCATGCAATAAGACTCACATTTTCATTTCATATAGGAGGAAATTCCTTATCCACATTGTTATGTTGCTCATATACAACAATTTTACACATATTATAACCATTTTTCATGAAAGAATAACTTAACCAAATTTTCGAAATCTTTACAGTGAACACCAAATTCTTTATAGTAAAACATGCTCAATTTTCCAAAAATGCAACTCTTAAGCAATTTATGATGGAAGCATGACAATATGAGAGATAAAACCATATAAACTCAATCTAAAACATAATCATAACTTTATGAAATGCATAATGCAAGGAATCAAGGAAATTCAATTCCAACTAGACACCTAAACACAATGCAACATGCTACTATGATATTCTCTCTCTCAAGCTTGAATTTAATAGAAGAGATGAGACAACAAATCACCATTCTACTAATCACCATACCCCCACTTAGAAGGAAATCATATAACTAAAGAGAGAAAACTATAACTTACCGGCATCATCATCATCATCCGGTTTTGTTCCTCTGGCTCAGAGAGCATAGAAGCGATTCCTCTTTGGAGCACCACCATCCGGAACATTAGGAGGAACTTGCTTGGCCTCTCTTCCTCTAGCCGCAATAGTAAGACAATCTCTCACCTTGTGATCATCCTTCCCACAACAAAAGCACCCACTAGTACCGGCTAGACACTTCCCAAAGTGCTTCTTCCCACAAGTATCACAAGTAGGCTTAACCACTTGGGAACCACCACCTCTCTCATAATTAGTCTTAAGAGCACTAGAACCATCTTGATTTGCAGCCATATTCTTAAACTTAGGTTGAACTTGCTCATCGGTTCTTCCCCTCTTAGCATCTCTACTTCTCCTTCCAAGTTTAGACTCTTCAATGCATTGAGCATACACCATAAGCCTAGATGGAGTCATGTCACCATGGAGTATGGTTGTACGACACTCTTCCTTCACAACATCCAAAACACCCGTCAAGAACCTACTCATCTCATCCCTAGGGTTAGACACCAAGCATGGATCATACTTAGACAATAGGATAAACTTTAAGGAATACTCCTCAACACTCATGATACTTTGCATAAGGTTTATAAATTCCTCAATATTAACCTCCTTCTTCTCACAGGGAAAGTACCTTTCTAGGAATGCTTCCTTAAACTCTTCCCACTCTAAGGGACCCGATTCAACCGGTTTACTATCTTTACATTGATTAAACCATATTTGAGCAACATCTTTCAATTGATACGAAGCTAACTCCGCTTTCTCCCTAGAAGTCACTCCCATAGAATGCACTATCTTATAAACCTCATCCAAGAAAGCTTGTGGATCTTCTCCAATCTTAGAACCAAAGAAGATAGGAGGATTCATCCTCACAAAGTCCCTCAATCTAGAGGTCATACTATTCTTCATAGCATTCACCCTAGGCCCAATGTCTCTATTCACTTGAGTTGTCATAGCTCGGGCTAGGGTAAGGTGTCACATCCGGGGAGCACCCCCTAGAAGTAACATGGCGTACTTGACCTCTCGGAGGTCTTATACAAGCCCATAATTATCATTCATCGCATTGACATAGTAAATTTAGCGGAAAATTTAAAACTTTCTTAGCACATCATATGCTAGAAACTTCACCTCATATATAGATAAAACATAAGTCATAGTACATATATAGACCTTAAGTCTCTTTGCAATCTTAGACTCAATAACTTTAGAGTACGTTAGGGACACGGCCCATAAGACACATTACATAACTATACATATTTAAAGACTTTATATTAAAGACATAAGTAGGAGATCCTTGAACTTTAAGGATTCCTTTCCTTGAACTTGGGAATCATCTAGCAAGCTCTTCACCATTCAAGACATCCTTTAAGCATTCATAACCTACACTTTGTGTAACAAGTAGAGAAGAATGGGATTAGGTCAAGAATGTACTAAGTATGGAAATCATGCAAAAACATGCATTTAAAAGGGGCATTTTCTTTGAAATCATACTTCATGCTTTTTGAGTAAATCTCCATAAAACCTTTATCCAATAGCATTTATATCATTCACATACATCATATAAACATATTCAAAGGCCAAACATTTCATAGGATCACATATAGAATTTATTAATTTTCAAGCCACTTTACAGTGAGCTCTTTTTCCCTTAACAGTGAGCATTATTTCCTTTTATTCATTAACTCCCCAAGTAACCCTATAGTGATACTTGGTGCAATGTATCACCTTAAGATCACTAAGAAAGCATACATACAACCTACATAATCCAACACATATCCTCATATAAGCATAATACATCAAAGACACATTTAAGTCAAAACCTTAGGACGTTACAGTAAGCTACATCAAGTCACACATACATTTACTTCTTTGCACATACATCATTATTACACCTTGTTCATGACCCCAATCTTAGTCTACTACTGCAATGAACATATGAAGCCCCATAACCCCATATATTCTTAGCAAACCCGTCATGAGACCACAAACCTTAACATTCAATTCATATACACAAGTAAGTGAATATAACCTCATTCATGTTAATACAAGACCTTCATCAAATAGTCAATAATATCAACATCTTGCATATAGACTCATACCATGCACATCTTCATAACAAGTAAACCAATACTACAAAGTCATACATAAAGAATCATATACATAGACACATGCATTAGAACACCTCTCTAGAACTTCCTAAGGAGAAACTTGTGCAATGTCTAGATGGGTTCATACTTCCACCTATCCTAAGTAACATCCCTTAAGTCATTCTAGTTAGGGTCCTAGTCATTTACTTCCATTGTCCATTTTACTTTAGGGAAATTACAACCTTAACCGACATAGACCATGTGATGTTAAACATGGAATCCGGTGTCATAAAACCCCACACCAAAAGAAGGTGGTCTACCAGCCAAAGTGTCACGCCTCAAAACCCATTAAGACGGACAGGCACCCGATGCCCTAAAGGCCCGAGAGAACCAACCTGCAACCTGTTCTTACTGAGCATATACTATAACAATTGAGACAAGTTAACTTTGGATGCAGCGATATAAACCAACGTAAGTAGGTCCAAAAGTTATATACAAGACTTGGCCGTTTAGACCACAACTCCTTAAGACACAACTGAACCATGTACATACGTCTACAAAGCCTCTAAAAGATAGAAGACTAGAGTAGGTCGGGACAGACCCCGCCTTACCCTTAACTACGATACAATACCAAACGAATTTACCAAGGACTTAATAAAGCTCCGAATCAACTTGGAGCTCACCAAAGTAGCAGAATTTCGAGTGCTTCTACTGAGGAGGTCTACTAGCTGGAGTACCTGAGCCTGCAGCATGAAATGCAGCGTCCCCAATACGGGACATCAGTACGAAAAATGTACTGAATATGTAAGGCAAAAAGTATAGTAATACAAGGCACAAATGAAATCAAGTAGCAACATATGAGTGCATAGATTAGGAGAGAAGACCACCTTTGCTTACTCTTGTGGAATCAAGTAAGCTACATTCTTTTCTTTACCTTCTTTGTATGTTATAATCTTTGTTGGGCTTGTGATACAAGTGACCAGCTGATCAGTGGTAGAAGAGGATGACCCATGCTAGGCGTATTAACCCCTGGGATGCGGTCCTCATAATTACACAACTTGGGATCGGCCCATGCTAGGCTTTCGCCCCTGAGCTGCCACCCTTCTATACCAATAGGGATCGGCCCATGCTAGGCTTTCTCCCCTAAGCTGCCACCCTTAATTAAAAAAGATTTCTTTGCTTAGATTCTTTAATCTTTGAGATTATTGTTAATCAGTTCATAACTCTTTTGAGATGTTATCTTGGATAATCGTAACACTTTGAGATGTTGATTTGGTGGTCATAATCATCTTGGAGACATGAAATTACGGAACAGTAGTGGAATACATGAAAACAATACTTTGAGGCAGTAACAATGACATAAGGAGCTATGAAACATCAACACCTTACTTTAAGACCTTAATGGCACAATTGACTTCAATTGGCTTAGGAGAAGGATTCATCAAACTTTCTTTTGCAAATACCATTTCTATAACAGCACAAGGGGAAATTACACAAGTATAGAGTAGTGAACATATAATGAAGTAGTTCCATGTACTTAGAATGGGGAAAGAAATATTGTTAGCTATTTGGAGATAGTACGCTGCCACCATGCTTTCTTTTCTAGAAATAGAACTTATGAGAATCACTTCATTGATATTAATTGCAGGTGGCAGATTTCATGCCAAAAGGATATAGAATCGAATAGCCTTACATACCTTATATTTATGACCAATACCACTATCACGATTCAGCCTTCCTTATTGGGTGCTAATCTACAACATAAGTCATGATTAAGCTAACATCAGCAGCTAATCACAATAAGGTTCTCCAAAACAGTAGCTAAAAATATTTGATGGAAATCAGGCCCATACAACCCTTACATAAATGGTGAACCACCACACCCTTCCTCCACACATTAATACAACTTCATACATCATCTTCCAAGATACTCAAACTGCCCTCAACAACAATATTCATAAGGCAGCCACTATCAATCTCAAATCTTTCAGCATAATAGGAGAATATTGACTCAAAGATTTATCATCATCCATGAATTCTTGATAAATATATACAAAATTCTCCAATCCAAACATGATCAAAGAGAGGAAAACAAATGGGTTGAAGTCTTACCTTAATTCTGAAATTTATCCTCTAAAACTTGTACTTCAAGATTCAAACTCTCCTTCAAACTTCTTACTTGAAAATGAGACAGCACTTCAAGAATCCCTAAGGTGTTTTAGGGCTGCTTATTGAAGCCAAGAGAGACCAAGAAAGAAACTTAAGAAAATCTGAAATTTTGCAAGTTCAAAATGGAGAATAAGACTTGATCCTTATCCTTTGAAAAAGGAGGTGTTATGGCCGACACTCTTGACCAATTTTGGGCCATATAATGTCAAGTAGGTGCCCCACCTGCTTGTCCTTTTAACTTGGGCCCTTTTGGACTTAATATTATTGGACCTTGGCTGTCCATTTTTCCTTTGTTCTTTTAATCAGCTTGGGACAGATTAGTGCAAGTAGGTGGTACACACTTGGCCCAATAACATGGTAAAACAAATCTTAGGAGGTCATGTACTTACTTAGTTTCACTTGGGCTTTATCCATAATGGCCAATTGGCAGATTTGGCTGTTGGGCCTTCTTTCATTCACATTTTCTTTAATAGGTTTGGGCTTCAAATGAGCCCCTAAATATAAGCCTAAATCTGGTCAATCAAACTTGGGCCCTTTAACTATAATATAGATCAAGTAGGTGATGCAGCTACTAGCTCAATTACCACCTTACTATAATTACTTAAATACTTTCCATCGGAGTTAACTTGCAATACATAAGCTAAAACGTGCAAGGCATTACATCACCTTCCAAGCTAGTTTAAACCAACACTAATCATGAAAGAAACATGATCCCTCACCTACACTATAAGTATATGTCAAGTATAACATGAATAGAACTACCACATACAAAAATACAGGCCGTTACACCCTCACGGCCATTTCGATCCATTTTGAAGGTCAAATAGCCCCGAAGTGCGCATACCCCTATTTCGACGATTTTTCGTGTGCTATAGTAAACCATTTTTTGGGTGATCGGGATCCCGATGTCAAAACTGCCAAAATTATTTGTGGACGTCCATGAAGACCTTGTCTATGCATCCAGTTGGCCACCACGGCCATTTCGATCCATTTTGAAGGTCAAAATAGCCCCGAAGCGCGCATACCCCTATTTCGACGATTTATCGTGTGCTATAGTAAACCATTTTTTGGGTGATCGGAATCCCAACGTCAAAACTGCCAAAATTATTTGTGGACGTCCGTGAAGACCTTGTCTATGCATCCGGTTGGCCCCCACGGCCATTCCAATCCATTTTGAAGGTCAAAATAGCCCCGAAGCGCGCATACCCCTATTTCGACGATTTTTTGTGTGCTATTGTAAACCATTTTTTGGGTGACCGGGATCCGGACGTCAAAACTACCAAAATTATTTGTGGACGTCTGTGAAGACCTTGTCTATGCATCCGGTTGGCCCTCACGGCCATTCCGATCTATTTTCAAGGTCAAAATAGCCCCGAAGCGCGCATACCCCTATTTCGATGATTTTTCGTGTGCTATAGTAAACCATTTTTTGGGTGATCGGGATCCCGATGTCAAAACTGCCAAAATTATTTGTTGACGTCCGTG